>JAZHRO010000054.1:64612922-65238415 GCA_037157565.1 Thalassia testudinum
TGTCTCATTTCTTGTTGGCAGTGTTCCTTTCCCATTACCATCAGAATCTTTTCAGAAATCCTTATTCCATTTCAATTGCTATTCGTCCCATGTTAAAAACGTGGTGAGAAGACGCCATCCCAGTGTTCTAAACTTTTGGACAACTGGTGCAAGATACGTCCGGGGAAAGGTACGTTCCTAATTAAGGACAAGCAGGAATTAAGGAGTAGAAGCCTTGTGGTATCTCTCCACCATGTTTCCACGAGAAGCAATCCTTATTTCGAAGAAATCATACACACGAGATACAGAAGAAGAAATTAATAATTTGACTATTTTACATATGTATACGTGGATCATGTACACTCCAACGCACGCCTGTGTGTCCACTTTGGAAACGTGAGGTCATGTGTATGTGTGCGGTGGACCGACATAATTAGGATCCGTCCATTACCAAGATCACCCTTCCACCACATATGGAAGTGATCAAAGTTGGCAAGACAGTCTTAGATTGAATATTGAGAAAGCATAATTCTACTTTAAGCGTCTGACTTGACCAGGAAAATCTTTAAACCAGAGAGAGTAAAACAGACAGACTGGCTACGTGTTTGTTTCATACACAGTTGTTCATTGAAATATATTCTGGATTCGTACGCGGTGAGATTTTTGCTATACCTTGAAAATTAATCAATGGTAGAGGTTCTATCCAAATTGAAGACAAGATCATAAGGTATCTTCAAATTTTCATACCATCAATGGACTCAAAATGGTGACCTTTGCCCACCACGCGAAGTATTGGTTACGCAGTGGGGATTTCTCACTTTAGTAAAAGAGATTTAAGTTCGAAGTCTCATACCTACAATACGTAGAGGAGTTATAAATTCGACGATGGTCAATTCCCCTTAAATTTGATTTCGAGTCATATGGTAAAAGACATCAAACCTTTTTTCTTCGTCGATCCCATAAATTCCGGAAACTTCATGTTTTGAATATAGTTTCTTTTGGGTGCTATTTTCAACTTGCACGTAGCAAGCAGAAGTTGCCATCAAAGAAATGAGTCACCAATTAGAATTTCGTGAACGTCGTTTTTCTTCGATTTCTTCTCTATTTTTAGGTTGTCATGTATAATTAAAATTAGGAAAAAAATAAAATAAAAAGAAACAAATACATATTTGTAATATATTTTACAATATATAAAGTGAAAGTGGTTATTTACGTAGTATATTTTAATTTTTCATCAATGAAAATTAATTTTCATAAATGAAAAATTACTTTGTAAATGTAAAATCATTTTTCATAAGTAAAAAATTACGTTTCGAGGAAAAAATTATTTATCACAAATAAAAATATAAAATACATCGATATATTTTCATTTTTAATCGATAGAAAATCATTTCCAACTGGTGTATTTTGATCTTTAACTGGTTGAAAATCATTTTCGACTGATATATTTTGATTGAAAATTATTTTCAATCATTGTATTTTGATTTTTAATCAGTTGAAAGTCATTTTCAATTGATTTATTTTAATTTTTAAATGATTGAAAACTATTTCCGATCGGTGTGTTTTGGTTAAAAATCATTTTCAACTGGTATATTTTGATTTTCAACCGGTTGATTCTAATTTTAATTAATGTGTTTTGATTTACTTGATTTTCAACCGATTAATTTTGATCACGTATTACAAAATACGTTACAACACGTATTTCCATACTAGTGTCCTTAGAATTACATGTTAACTTCTCCCTAAAGTTCGCCTGGTGAAGTTCAGCTGCTAACACATCCATATCACCGTAGTGGGAGGTGCAAATTTGAGTTCCTAGATATTATCCAAAGAAGTAAAGGGAATTAGACATGTCACTTTTCCCCCTTAGAGACAGGGTTATAATCTTTTAACTTGCCCCCTGAAACATTGACTACATGGATAAACATGGGGGAACAGTTTTGATTCCACTGGCCTAATTATCCTCGGCTAAAGCAAAGATGGAATTCAATAAAACGATCTTACTAGGGAGAGGCTGTGAGTCGTGGCCACCGTATCATGTCTTATGGTTTCTTCATTGCTTTCTAAAGCTCTAGACTTTGGTCAGTAGAAGCTTCCTTCATTTTCAACCCTTTTCCACGAACCCGAAGGCTTTATCACATCCTGATGAAAGAACGTTCAAAGCACCAAAAAGGGCTGAAAGCTTTCCGGTCAAAGACCAGAAACGAAATCAACTACGGTCAACCACACATTGGTAGTTGTTATGCCTTTCTCTTCCCTCTTTTATCCATCTCTACCATCCCACTGGTGTTCCTTTTCGGTCCGAACACGTGTAGCTCCCCAGCGTTTTCAATTGCGTAATACTTCCAAGTTTCTATTCCATCAGCAAATGAGAAGTCCTCAATTGGGTCACATCCCAATCCTATCACAGGTGAGTTAGTGGTACGTAAACGCAGTAGAATAGGAAGAGCTACGAAGCTGGACAATGGAGACCATGTTTCCGTTGGAGTGAACGTTTCGCATGGAGCTCATATAGACCTAGCTAGGGCTGTTTATCTAGTTGGTCGTTTGGTTTGGTAGACTATATATCAAGTTAGAATTTTGAGCTTGGGCTTGACTATAGTTAAGTTATCAAACTAGACTCGCAATTGGCAGAGTCAAGAATTTAGGTTGGGGGACGAGGTGAACATTAGGAACTTAATAGTTATGGAATATGAACATGAAGATAAAAGACTAATTAAATTAATGATTTTATTGTTTCATTCTTAAGAAAGTTCAAAATACTACAAGAAGAATCACTATTGACGACTATTAATTTACGACGGTCTTGAAATCATCGTTAATAGTAGATAATTAGCGACGGTTATATATTGTAATGTCGCTAATTAGAGTTGGGAGTGTCTTGATTTTGTTAGAAATTTGATGACGTTTACGAACAAATCGTCACCAATTGAAAACATTTAGTGACAGTTAAGGATTAACTGTCGCAAAAGCGCACTCCCACCCATCTCTAAATATTTTCGGTAGGGGGCTTTAGGACATTTCATGACTGTCTAGAATTAACCATCGCCAATGTGCACTCCCACCCTTCTGCGGATATTTTGTGCAGGTTAATTTTTAGGACATTTCGCGACAGTCAATCATTAATCGTCGCTAATGAGTATCACCGTACAAAATATCTACAGGATGGCGAGAACGGAAAAGACAATTCAAGTTCATTAGCAATGGTTTCTCGATTAACCGTTACAAATAATTTTTGGCGAGGTTTATCGGAATAACCGTCATGAATGTTAAAGTTGTCAGTTCCTTTTTAGCGATGGTTGATCTGATCAACCGTTGCCAATTGTGAATCACTTTCCGAACATGCCCCCTTCCCACCTCCCCCCGAAACATTCTCCTCGCGCGACCGTTCTCAAGCACACTTCTCCCTCACGACCGAAGACTCTCCCTTGTGCTGCTGCCGCTTACCCCCACGTCGTTGACTCTCCCTCGCTCCGGTGAGCAACCACCACCCCTCGCACCCCCCGCCCTCCTCCCCGCACCGCCACCCTCATCCCTACGCCACCTCCCTCCCCACGCCGCCCACTCCCCTGTGCCCTCCTCCACGCGTTGCTGCCCCCCTCCCCCCATGCCCTACCTCCCCGTGCCCCCGCCCCCTAAGCCCTCATCCTCCTCCCCGCCCCCCATGCCCTCAACATCTCCCCCCCCCCCCCCCCAACATCCTCTAAAGCTGAGTCCCTTCCCCATTTTTTTATTTATCTTCTATTTTTTAAAAATGTAAATTACCTCTAAATAAATTTACTTGTGAAATTTTATTAAATTTACCTGTGAAATAAAATTTAGAAATTAAATTTACTTGTTAAATTTACATGTAATTTATTATAATTATTCATTTGTTAGAAATGTTAATTTTATTTAATTTTATCAATTGCATATTGCATGTTTTTAATCACATGTGTTCACATTTTTTGCTTATGTTAAATATTTGATTAACTCTTAGTAGTACACACACTTGCACAAATCTAGATGTACTTGAAGTCAAAAAATAAGTATTCTAACTCTTAGGTTACATGTTTTGGGAGGTGATAATTTTATCAAAATACTTGTCCGTCGATACTTATGTTCATGTTATTGTTGAAGGATGATAGAGGAGTTTTAAATATGCGTTCATTGTAGTACACTCCTAAATCGCATAACAAGACATTTAAATTTATAAACTCAGAATCTAAAGGGAGTCCGAGGTCATTCGGAGGGAGAAAATATGAAATTCACACATCAATCTTCATTTCGAATAGATGAGCACAATCAATTTATCACAATAACAGATATTTAATAAATGAAACTGATCATATTGATATTCAATGTAATCTAATGTATCTCATAAAATGAAGAGACAAAAAGAATAAAGAGAATCTAAAAAGTGGTAATTTAGATCACCAATTAGGTCCTCTAATTAAGCATGCATTCAATTACTCAAATTATTCAACAGTACCTTCAATGAAACTCCTCAGTTAACTAATCAACGTTAACTTAGTACTTAAATAATTCAACAATGCTCAGAACCAAATCAGACCAGACGTCACCTTCATAGAATAGACGACTTATCCCTCACATAGCAAAGTGCCTCACAGAAGGCACACACAAGGGCAAGGCTCTTCAAGAGCCTTCTTCTTTTCTTCTTCTTGTCAAGCCTTTCCTTCCACAAGAATAGTAACAAGCACAGGCCCTTCTCTTCAGAGGCTAAGTGTCGAGGCCTCTCTTCCTCAGCAAAAAGGCACGACAAAGGATAGCGCAGCAAAACCCTCCCCCTCCTCTCACAGATCTCTCCTTCCTTCTCTCTCAAACCCTGGTGTAATTGGGTATACACGGTCGGGTTATTGGGTCGTGAATAGGGACCAGGCTTGTGGGCGTGCGATCGTAGGCAAGGTGTGCATAAGCAGGTGAGTGGGGACCCGACCCCCAATTTTTGGGCAATGAAGCTGAGGCACGAATTCCACTAAAGCACTATCGCAAGCCCTTCTGTTCATGATGTGGCACTAATGTGCCACCCTCTTCTTTGCGTGCATCAACTGAGGAAGCCTCGCTCAATTGTAGTTGCTGGTGGGCTTCGCGTCTTCAATTGTAGTTGCAGCTAGATACATGGATGTAATCCGCTACTCCTAGAAGTGGAATTAGGCCTTGAGCTCATTGCAAGCAGGGGCAGAGACGATGGCTGCGACGGTGAGGTGACGACGATGACCTGAAGCAAGAAATAAGGCCTTGCAACTGCGTCAAAACATCTCAAGAGGTTCACCTGAGGATGGCGAAGGTGATGGCGGTGTCCTCATAGCGTGGGAGTGTGTGTGGTGGGTAGGCGAAGTCGGGGAAGACGTGCGGTGGAGCTCGAGTTCGGTGGGTGGTTTGAGAAGCCAATCCCCTCAATTTCTTGAGGGGTTTTGGTGGGCGAGGGACGGCGGAGCTTGTGGGACTGGTGGCATGTTGTTTGGTGGCTTGTGGAGGGTAGACGGCCTCACCGGAGTTTGGCCGAAGTGAAGGACGGTGGTGAGGGAACGGTCAAGTTGGCAGTTGAAAAGAATGGTGCTAGGAGGATTCAGAAGGAGAAAAGGGAGAAGTTTAACGTAACTAAAGGATGGAGAGGAAGAACATTCCCATGCCAGTGTGATGGCTGGACGTGAAGAAGATGAATTCTCCGTTGAAGGAGGGCGGCGACGACGATGAGGCAGGTGATTTCTGAGTTGGCTGTTGAGGAGCAGACAAAGTTGGGGAAGAAGGAGAACCAGCCAATTTGGTTGTTGGCTGGTCGTAGGAAGAGATTTAGGAGGTGTCGCCGGAGCTTGGTCGGAGACGGCCGGGGATGGGATTGAAGAAGATTTTTGGGCCTAAACATTACTAAGGAGTTTGGTTTTGCAATGTGGAAGCTTTAATAGAGCTCCATCTGAGCTATAGATAAGGAAATAAGCCTAAATTGGCTTGTTCTTGAAGCACAAGAGACCCATGAATCTTGTGGGTTCGCTAGGGCAATAGAAATGATTTGGGATCCTAAATCGTCTTCAGATGATTCCTCAAAATGTGAACACCAATCCCACCAAATTTGGTGGGATTTGGTGTTGATTTGAGTAGGATTATGTGCGGTCAAAGGCTCCTTGGAGGTTGGTTGACCTCCATTGGCGGAAGGGGCTGTTCTGAAAAGAAGACAAAGGTAGGGGCCATCTGCGAAGGTTTTTGAAAGTTAGGGACTTGGATGTGAAGAATAGACTTTTAAGGAACTAAAATGCAAACAAGGTCAAGATGAACTCTGATTGAGCCCAAATTTTGGTACAAACATAATTTGGACCGAAGGAATCTGGTGGTGAAGTTATATTTCAATTTTGACCAAGTTTGACTAGGCAATTTGCATAGAAACCCAAATTAGGGTAAAACTGTGTCTATGAATCTGCTTAAGGTCAAAATAGGTTCAAATGGTCAAATCAAAGATGCCAAACCTCAAGGAATATTTTTCTATGATTTTTAGAAGATTTAGATGAATTTTATCTTGATGAGAACCTTATTAATTTAAGTGGATCTGAAATTAGGGTTTTAGGTGCTGTATCAGTTCTCGAAATGCACAAAATCTTGTTTCTATCTGTACGGACCCTCTTATTATACTTTAATGCTCATTATACCTTCAATTAACCCCTAGGAAATCCAATGATTATTCTGCATTCATGATATGATGTTAAAATTACAGAGTTTGCCCTGATTTAATGCATTCCTCTCAGAATGGATATGTAGGAAATTACGACTCTCACATGATTATGTAGGAACATTTGTTACTTGATTCTAATTAATTAAAGCTAGTTATGGCTCATGATGATGTTATCATCAGTTATACAGACAATGTAGAGTGTGTGATAGAGGCACGCTTCGCGAATTAAAAATCGGGGTTTTGGAGGACTCGTCGTCGTAGCTCGCGAAACGTATCTATCAGATAAAATTTCTAATTGAAACTCGAAAAGTGAGACCCGAGTCAAACACGGGGAGGCAAATGTTTGATTTTATAAAAATCCATGCTTCACTTTATTTCTTTTTGTCATTTTTATCTTTTCTAATTTTTTTGGTATTTTAATAGGCAAGAGATCAAATCGATAATTGCTTATCTAGCTAATCTACTTGTGAAAATATAAGAGAGAGAGGGAGAAAGAGAGAGAGAGAAACAATCATCTATTCATAAGCAAGTGTTTGTTACAACTACGAAAGTGGAAAAATCTATACTACGAAAGCGAAAAAGATAGATAGAGGTGAGAGAAATCCCCCTCATCGATCGCTCGGAGGATGACTCCCTCTGATGTCGCCTGGAGGAAGGTAGTGAGGAGCGGGACAAAGGAGGACGTAGTCGGAGGATGGAGGAGGGGGCAGGACGGCGTCGCGGCAAGGATCTTCTTCCTGAAGGGCGGTGAGAGGACAACCATGGGATGCTCCACGAATGGGGATGAGGGGAGGGAAAACTATTTGATTTTCTACTCTAAAGGAGCATCCCGGGCTTGGGACAAGCTCTCTATAGAGCCTTGGAGGTGGTGAGAGGAAGAAAGAAAGAGATGAAGAAAAATGGAAGGGGTAGGGGTCCATTATAGTGGAGGAAAGAATCAAATTCGTATACAGGACATTTAGTGACGGGCATAAATGCTGTTGAAGATCTACTGCAAACGTCGCTGAAGACAGCCCACGTGCCCACTCTACTGCTGCACTGGCCCGTGCTCTGCATGCTGTGTCGTGCACCTCCGCACTTTATGGGCCTGCATGCGCTACCGTTGCACGCACATGCTCGTGCGGTGCTATACGCATGCGTGTGCAAGGTCGGCCTGGGTTACGCCATGTGGCGCAATTTGGGCCGTCCATCTTTCGTTGTAGGGGCTACTATAGAGGTCGGATTGAGTCGATTTTTGCACTGTTGGGCTGCAATCGTCGACCCAAATCCATCCATGTGGTTGGATTTGTCGTTTGAAGCTCTGAATTATGTGTAAAGACCCATCCTATTTTTAGCCTTTTAAGACGTCTGGAGTGTCAGTCAGACGTTTATCCAGACGTCTGGACCCTTTCCCAAATGTCTGGAAATTAAACTTTTGTACGCCTTCTGCGTTCTACATGCGGGCGACACGCAGAGCTCGTCTCTTTTTTTTCTCTTTCCTCCTCCCTCCCCCTGCAGAACCTTAACCCAGCCTTATAAAAGATCCCCCTTCCTCTCCTCTCCACTCCACCACACCCCCACTCCACGGCCGTGAGCAAGGGCACGTGAAACAGAGCGTGAGAGTGAGGAGGAGGACGTGCATGGGGAGTAGGAGAGGGCCAAGGTCAAGAGCTTCGTGGAATCTCGTCGGAGGCTTGCACAGCCACAGCGACGCATGCGAGAGGAGGAGGGCATTGGAGCATCGTCCTTGACCACCTATAGCAGCTGGAGCTACGGCGGAGCAAGGGGAGATGCGGCAGAGCACAACAAGAAGCTCAGGAGCACGGTCTGATATTAGAACTTTTCTAGTATCAGACGTCTAGAGTGTCTTCCGGACGACCGCTAGACATCTGGCGCCAACACCAGATGTTTGAAAGCATTGTATTGTGAAGGTACGTCTTCCTCTCGGTTACGTCCATGCAGGCCACACCGTAGATGATTCTATTTCGACTAAAGTGGGTTGCTGCTCTATCGTGCACAGGAGCAACTTTGAGGAGGTGTGCAGAACGTCCTTCCACGCGCTTTCGGATGTCTGGACAGCTTACTAGACGACCAGAGGAGTTTCCAGATGACCGAAGAACTGGTCAGACGTCTGGAACTATTTTCAGACGGTCGCAGGGGAGTCCTGGACGTCTGAGGTCACTGTAGAAGCTCGAGGTGAGTCTCTGTGACTTTTAAGACGTCTGGACTTGTTTCCAGACGTCAGATTTAGGTTTGTAGACACATTTTTGACCGATTTAGGGTCTGATCAGGATCCGTTTTACGCAAACGAAATATATGTAGTTTCCTTGTGAGTTTCTCTACGTATTAGAAGCCTTTATACACTGTTCTGAACCTTCCGTTGTAATGTGCTCCTTGGTATAGGACTTTGGTCTGCTGTGTGTCTGGGGCTCGCAGAGGCGCGTGGGTCTGTGGTTTGAGCCCCCAGTACACCCGGATTGTCTGGTAGAGTGGTCCACCGCTGTTATACTTATTAAATATGAATGCATCTATGAAAATTAGACAACTGGAAACCTAGGATGTGGCATGAACCCTAGGATGAGAAATGGTTGAACCAATTGTTTGCGTAATTGGAATTGTATTTATATATGAATGAGCTAAATTGTTATCCATTGCCTGTAAATAAATACGAGCTACCTGTTAGAATATGAGCTGCCTGAGATAACTAAATAGTTACCTGTGATATCACTTGTTGCATATGTTAATTTGTGGAAATATGAGTTGCATGTGTATAAACGAGAACTGAATTGTGAATGATGAAACCTGAATTGGAACAATATGGTGAACATGAGCATGAACCCTACAGGGAGTTAGGAGTAGAGCTCTTGTGATTAGATGGAAAAGTCTGGAATGTGAACGGGAAGTGTGCTGGCCCTTGAGTACGTGGTACCAAGGAGAGCGACTATCCCCTTTTAGTGTAGAGTGGAGCTAGCTGCCCTTGGGTTGGGACCCGAGGTTAGGATTGACCACTCTACACCGACTTCTGTTGGTCCTTGCTATTAATGTGGCTTGATCGTGTTTTAACAATTAGTTACGTCATAGTATAGGTGACTAAGCATTGTCAACAAATAAAAATTTATTACTCGAAAACCTAAGTATCCGAGGTCGAACACAGGGAGCAATTAGAATTTATTACTAATCTCAAGAATGTAATTGAATACTTAGAGTTACTCAAAACTTAATTCAAAATATATATGCATGAGTTTAAAAGGTAATTATGGCAAAAATAAGGAATTTGGACGTTTCATCATGGGATCAGACGTCTTAAAAATATGTTTTCTCCTCTATTCGCTTCTTGTTCTTCTTTGGCCATGTACTTCTGATTTTCTTCCTTTCTTCTTTGTGCTTCTTCTTCCTTATTTCTTCACTGCAGTTCTCTTGCCTTGCTTCTTTCTTCTTATTTTCCTCTGTCTTCTGCCTCGCCTCTCTTCTGCAGTTTCTTTCTCCTCCTTTTCTCCGCGGGTCTTCTTCTTCCTTTTTTAGTTCCTCTTTTCTTTGGCTTTGCCCCTTCCCTCTGCCTTGCCTTTCTTTTTCCGTTTTCCTCTACGAAGCTTCCTTCCTTCTTTTGCTTCTCTTTCTCTTGCAGCGGCTAAGTCCCTGCTTAATTCTTCAGTTCCTTCCCTACACAACCAAAGAGAGCAAAACCTACCCCTCTACCCACACCCGTGTCTCTCTCTCTATATATATCACTCTTCAGAATGCTCTCCCAGAGCTGGGTTATCGGGTAGGGTCGCGCACCCGGGTCCAGGCGCACCGGTGTGGGTGTGGTGTGCGAGGAGTGCTCAGGAGGGTATCGGGTCGAGTCACTAGATCCGCGTGATGAGCTCATGGATGAGGCGCTATGTTTAGGTGAGGGACCTCACCCCATGTGTTCTTAGAGGCAACCAGCCGATAACATAAAATCAATTTAAACTACTCAACGAGGTTACTGCTTACCGAGGTGGGACTATTATTCCACCATTTTTTCTCGTGCCCCCGTAGGAGATCGTTATCCAATTGTAGCAATACAGGCGTCGTGGCGCCACTTGCTGGAACAACTGGATGCGCAAGACCTCCCCGAGTTTGCTGGACTTGGAATCCTAGAGCACTGTAGCCTGGAACGAGCTTGCAACCTCCTCGAGCCATCGCTAATGGCGGCTGGAGCTCGAACTCTGCCTGACACAAAAAGGGCCTTGCGGCTCAATCAGACCATAGGAGCACCTTCGCCGTGTCACGGCAAAGGTGAGGCGGTAGGTGGCAGGCCATGGGGCGGCCTAGGCATGCATGCCTAGGTCGCTCTGTGGCCGGATGGATGGGTTTGGTCGGAGGGCAATTGTGGTGGTCGGAGGGCAATTGTGGTGGTGTAGGCCGCCAATGGATGAGTGGAGGATATTTAGTGGAGAATGGAAGAGGTTATGCAGTGGTTGGTGAGACATGTGGGGCTGCGGAGAGACGGAGGCATCTCGCCGGAGGGTGGCCGGAGATGAGGAAGATGGTGGTGGACAGCGGCGGTCGAGGAGCGTTTGGTGAAATAGCATGAGGGAAATGAAAGAGGGGATAGAGACGAATAGTTCTAACCTAACTAAGTGGACGAAGGAGACGAGAAGGCAGCTGGCAGTACCTGCTATCGCCGGAGAAGAAAGCATCCAGTGGAGGAAGACGGCGGTGACGACGGGGCTAGGGCTGCTCGAGCGGGTGTTGCGCGACGCGGAGGATGAGGAGGACAGCTCTGCCACAGTTTCGTGGCAGAGCGACGAGAAAGAGGAGGGGGGCTCGCCGGAGCTCGCTGGACCCCTTGGCCGAAGGAGAATAAGAGGAAATCGAGGTGGAATTCCAGCCAAGTCGAGCTCAGGTGATGCCGCCGGAGTTGGGGGTTAATTTATAGGCACAGGCAGGGACTCCTGTGCTTGGAAGCCAAGCTTCCAAGCGCGGGAATCCTCGTCGGGGATGGAAACAGTTAAGAGACCCAAATCTCTCATGTGTTCGCACGAGAGATTGGGTGCAAATCAGGGATCAGGATTGAGTTCAGATGGAAGGGAATTCCTTAGAGAATCTCACTTCCAAATCTAGAAGATCTCTAAGGAATCAGAGAGTATTCCCTCTCTATTCCTTGCCAAAGTAGTATTTCTCCCCAATAATGGTGGAGGGACCTCCTTGTAAGATTGGCGAGGAAGTTAGGGGGGTTTATGCAATGACTTTCAAAAGATAGGGACCAAAATGTAATTGGATGTACTCATTTGCAAAGTAGGTCAAGATGACCTCCCCTTGGGTCCAAATTTTGGTACAAACCTAATTTGGACCTAAGGAATCCAATGGTGAAGTTGGATTTTAGGTTTGACCACATTTGACTGGATATTTTGCATAAAAAGCCAAATTAGGTCAATTGATGAGCTAGGACCCCAATCTAGGTCAAACTAGGTTCCAAAGGCCAAATTAAATGTTCTAAACCCTAGGGGATATTTTTCCATGAATTTTAGAGGGTTTAATTGATTTTTATCCTGACCAAAACCTTGTTCAATTAAGCAGGTCTGTTTTAGGGTTACCAGATGTCATTTAATTCCTGGATTGCACATGAACCCATTTCTGATTGAATCAACCCACTTTTTATCTTATTCAGACCATTTGACCTATGTTTTGTCTCTGAGAAATCCTGTTTATGTACTACATTGGTAAAATTACAGTTTTAACCTTTATTTCATGTTTTCTTCTCAGAACACTGATTCCTTCAATTAAGCCCTCTTCTAAGTTATGTAGGAACTTCTATTCTCTTTCTTAGATCAAAATGAGATAGTTAGGGCTCATGATGAGGCTCTCATCATACCCCCATGCCTAGCTTTTGCTAGTCCCTTAGCAAAATTTTAAGGTTTTAACTTCTGTTCTAGATCCTGAGTGTCTGTCATCTGTTATGATAAGTGCTTCTCTTTTTCTTTAGTGATTAGGTCAGAATGCCGATAATAGGCCTAGAGGTACTTAAGTATCAACCAAAATTCATACCTGACCCACTTTAGCCTCAGTCTTCTGCAAAGGTTTTTAAGGCCCGTAGAAACTATCCTAGGGTTTGTTGGACTCCGCGGTTAAAGCACTCGTGCTTGAGACATTTTTAGCCTTGGTTCAGTTTGCAGTACATTTTTGTAAGAGAGAGATAGAAGATTTATTTGTTTGAAGAGTTTTCTCTCTCTTTTCTTTTTATTTCTAGCTTCTGATTGGCTTCTCAACACAGTTTGTATCGGATTCCTCATCCCAATCATCAATCCTCAAGGGTCCCTGGCAATCGATGCTTCGTGATAGCACCGCCCATGGCAACCCCCAGAACCCTGGCTTTCGAGATTTCGGGATAATCCCGACCATGGCATTCCATGGCCGAATTCAAACCCTGGCAATCGACATTTCGTGATAATGCCGCCCATAGTATTTGAACCAGCAGAGTCTTACATGCCCCCAGTAGGATATTTAAATATCCTAAGAGACAAGCACCGAGGAGATGATATGTTGTTACGCATCTTCGAGGGGAATTTCCCACCTCTCCGCACAGGGAACTCGTCTAAATCAACTTGTGTTGATCGGCCGCTCCTAATCTAGGTGACTTTTTCAGAACATTGAAATGCTTTTTGCATGATTTTGATATTTATGCGCACTGAACCAGACTGTGTGTGAATTGGGGTGCTTAGGTTACCGAATCCCGCAAATCGAAGGTTAGTTAACGAGGCCGAATACTTCCTAAGCCTTAGACCTAATACTTAAGCTTCGCATTTTTCCCCAACCTCTTAAGGATTATCCAGATCTTAGCAGATACATGAATTTTTAAGCTAAAGAATCTAGCCTAAGAGGCCTAAGACCAGCGTTCCCGCTAATCTCTTGTTATGTCTCCTTAGCACTTTTCTTTTATTTTTCTCTTTTCTTGATCTGGTCTAGAACTTCAGTTAATACCTTAATCTTTTACTAATGACTATCTCTTTTTCTTTTTCATTTTGTGCTCCTTTTTTGGCATTTTTCTCTTTTTCTCCTTATAATTATGTGGCTCACAAAATTTCCTCCCTCCTCCATTTTTTATTCTTTTTCATAATTTTTCAATTTTTTTATGTTTTTGACATATGTGAATTTTTTTTGTGAGAATCCTCCTGACTTTTTCTTGGTTCTGTATGTATGCACTTTATCACCCCTCATGCCTAAGTTTTGCAATGTCCTCATTGTAAACGGAGGGTGTGAACTAGTGTTGAGGTCAGAGACTTAGAACAGGATACATCGGGTGGGTGAACGGGTCGGAAATGACTGATGCAGACGATTTCAAGCTCTGGTACATGTACCAGAGGTGGGATCAACTGTCTAAGGCTGAACTCAAGGTGCAATGAACGTGGAGTACGGATGGATAATTAGACGGGTCTCTGATTTTTGGAATGACGGGTTGCCTCCCGTTAAGCGCTAAATTGAACGCCTTCAGCCGAGCGAAAAATGGGGTGGAGAGGGAGTGGTCAAATCAGTGGAATTTTGTAAAACAAGCACCTTGATTAAGAGCCTGGTTGGTCCAACCAGGTGCTTGTTAAGATCAGTGGGCTGATGATGCAGCCCAAACCCAATAAGTCTGGTGGGTTGATAGATGTAGATCAACAGATGTGGAACCCACCATATGCAATGTGGCTCGGATGGATAAGGAAGTGAAAACTCGGGTTTAGGCTAAGTCGAATCAGCCTGGTCAGAGTAGGGTTCCAAAAAATAATCAGTGCATGGTGTGGAAACCCTACAGAGGTGATTAGAGAATGATGGCTCCTGTTTTTCAGTCTGATTGATACCCGATACCTGGTATAGATATGGAGTTGAATCATCTGCAAACGGCTCAGTGAGAGGTGAATCGGAATAGAAATTGAGTCTGGTTGCAGGTCGGGGTAGAGAACGGGTTTTGATTGGCTCTGTATATGTGGAGCAGGTGGCTTTAAAGAGAATTGGCTTGTTATAATTAAGAAGCAGATTTTCTCCAATGTTATGGTCAGATTCGAAATTGAGGAGTGTTTGTGAAAATCAAAATCTGAATGGGATTCAGGATCAGGAGTTCCACCATAGAATAAATCATATGTTGTAGATTCAGCAACCTGACTGGGGTCTAGCCTAGATGTTAATTCTGAGCTTAAAAAGTTATCCTTATGTGGTAGAGGCTTAGGTTCTAAGCTGGTAGGGCAGACCCAACTGAAACCCCACTCGTCCAACTCCTCGTTTTTGTATCGTAAATTGGCATGATTTCTGAAAAATCGATTAGTTCCTCTGAGGATGTTGGCGAGGGATATTCATCAAATAGAGGCCCAAAATCATATTCTTCATTGAAAGATTGATCTTCCTCATGTGGAGCCTTGAAATCTTCAAAATAGGTTTCAGATCTAGATTCTGGGCTTAGGATGTGGGTTGAATCACTGGAATCTAGGTCCGAATAACCTTCGAGGGTCACCTTATCAGAATAAGGGATGGAATTTACACCCTCGAGAGGTTCAGTTCTACTCTCATTATTGCAGGAGTTTTGGGATTCTAAGCCTGGTGATTCATGGTCTAGAGTGGGCTCAACATGGTGTTTTCCTGCATTTAGAGCTTCCCAACCTTCTTCAATATCAGGCACATTGTACTCCATCTGGGTTGGGAATCGACAACCATTTTGTGCCTCAAACCTGAGATCAGATTGATCCTCGATGTTGTCCCAAGATGGTTCACCCTCTGTTTGTGGTATATACGGGTACTTCTGGTCGATAATTTATTTTACTAATCTCATTATCTCTTCCCATTTTTCGAAACCATCTTGGTATTGCTTCCAAAGTCGAGGATTTGTCATACATTAAAGGTATTCAAGATTATGCAGTTTTTCTATCTCAATGTACCCTGTGATGAGCAAGTCACGGGTTGATCCTTTTGTGGCTTCTGCCAATAGTACTTGGGCACAAGTTATGATAAAGGTTGTGGTTGTTGGGACATCAACCTGAATGTTTTCTACTAGTGTTGAGGTTTTGTCTTCTTTTTCATAGAATTTCAGGACATCCTCAATCATCCTATCTCTCATGGATCTCCGATATTCAGGTTTCTTGAATGGTAATCTTAAGTGGTTTGGCTGCATATTTGAATCAGGTGGTGGAATCAAGATGTAGAATCAAAGTTTGAATCAAGGTGTAGAATCAAGTTATGAAGCGATTAAATCTGAATAAAAAGTCTCACTGAAAATGTATGTGCTTTAAAGAGAAAAGATGAGGGACTGGAGCTGTTTTTGACCCAATCAAGACACCCAAAGACGTTTGGATGACTATGGAGGTTCGGGGCGGATGATACCCTTGGATCAGAAAGAAAGTCGTCCACCTAAGAATTACCTGGGTAGCTAGAGAGGGAGAATCCCGCAAAGACCCCTACACGGTAGAGCGTCCCCATGGGTTACAGGGTTTCCCCCACCCGACCTCTCTTGTCACTGAGATTCCAGGTAGACCAGAATGGGGACCTTGACCTCTTAAGTCTACCACTTTTATTTCAAAGGTGCTTTAGGGTTCTCACTTGAACTTTAGATGTTTTGATGTTGTGACCTAATTTAGAGGTTGGTTGACCCAAGGGGTCAACTTCACCTGACCTGTCCTATAGATGGCAGAATGATTCTAGGCTTGGGACCTAGGGATCACCCTGATTTGACTCCCAATTATTAGGTCCAAGATTTTAAGATTCAAGTGATCTTAGAGCTCAATTTTTAGGGTTTGTCTTGTTTAGATCTCTTCAATCAAGGGCTTGGGTTGCACATTGATGCGGGAGGGTTCATTTCCTTTTATACAGGCATGTGTGAACTAGCACTCCAAGACCCTACTGTAGAAACCCTAATTTTGTTCTATTTCCAATCCTCTTTTTCACAAAAATTCTCGTTGGACTTAAAAGCAAGAAGTGTGTTGTCCGTAGAGATTAAGCGTGATTTCTATTAGGCACATGAATTTTGTGGGATAGAATCTAAAAAATCGCTCCAACTTCAAGAAAATTTGAAAAAATTTTCTCAAAATCAGGAAACGTTTGCCTTAAAGATGGTGATTACTATAGAAAGAAGGCAATTGATTCCTAAATTAATTTCTTCCTTTTGTCTTTCAAAGCTAAGGGGATGGTTTAAGGAAGAAAAGAAATTACCTGCCCTGGAGTGGTTAACTTGCGGGAAGGATCTTCTCGTGAAATACCTGCAAGATCACAACAAAGCAAAGTAGGGCAAGTTAGTGTTCAATATGATAAAAAGAATGTAGAGACTAGTAATAAATTGCGCGTTGCTCCCCAGCAACGGCGCCAAAATGTTAACGTGGCTTGATCGTGTTTTAACAGTTAGTTACGTCGTAGTATAGGTGATTAAGCGTTGCCAACAAATAAAAATTTATTACTCAAAAACCTATGTATCCGAGGTCGAACACAGGGAGCAATTGGAATTTATTACTAATCTCAAGAATGTAATTGAATACTTAGAGTTACTCAAAACTTAATTCAAAATATATATGCATGAGTTTAAAAGTTAATTGTAGCAAAAATAAGGAATTTGGACGTCTGATCATGGGATCAGACGTCTTAAAAATATGTTTCCTCCTCTATCTGCTTCTTGTTCTTCTTTGGCCATGTACTTCTGATTTTCTTCCTTTCTTCTTTGTGCTTCTTCTTCCTTATTTCTTCACTGCAGTCCTCTTGCCTTGCTTCTTTCTTCTTATTTTCCTCTGTCTTCTGCCTTGCCTCTCTTCTGCAATTTCTTTCTCCTCCTTTTCTCTGTGGGTCTTCTTCTTCCTTTTTCAGTTCCTCTTCTCTTTGGCTTCGACCCTTCCCTCTGCCTTACCTTTCTTTTTCCCTTTTCCTCTGCGAAGCTTCCTTCCTTCTTCTGCTTCTCTTTCGCTTGCAGCGGCTAAGTCCCTGCTTCCTTCTTTAGTTCCTTCCTTGCACAACCAAAGAGAGCAAAACCTACCCCTCTACTGACACCCGCGTCTCTCTCTCTCTGTATATCACTCTTCAGAACACTCTCCCAAAGCTGGGTTATCGGGTCGAGTCGTGCGCCCGGGTCTAGGCGCACCAGCGTGGGTGTGGTGCGCGAGGAGTGCTCAGGAGGGTATCGAGTCGAGTCACCAAATCTGCGTGATGAGCTCACGGACGAGGTGCTGTGTTTAGGTGAGGGACCTCACCCCATGTGTTCTCGGAGGCAACCAACCGATAGCATAAAATCAATTTAAATTACTCAACGAGGTTACTGCTTACTGAGGTGGGACTATTGTTCCACCATTTTTTCTTGCACGCCTGTAGGAGATCGTTCTCCAATTGCAGCACTGCAGGCCTTGTGGCGCCACTTGCTGGAACAACTGGATGCACAAGACCTCCCCGAGTTTGCTGGACCTGGAATCCAAGAGCACTACAGTATGGATCGAGCTTGCAACCTCCTCGAGCAGTCGCTAATGGCGGCTGGAGCTCAAACCCTACCAGACACAAAAAGGGCCTTGCAGCTCAATCAGACCACAGGAGCACCTTCGCCGTGTCACGGCGAAGGTGAGGCGATTGGTGGCAGGCCGCAGGGCAGCCTAGGCATGCGTGCCTAGGTCATTCTGTGGCCGGACAGATGGGTTTGGTCGGGGGGTAGTTGTGGTGGTGTAGGGCGCCAGTGGATGAGTGGAGGATATTCAGTGGAGTATGGCGGAGGTTATGCGGTGGTTGGCGAGACATGTGGGGCTACAGAGTGACAGAGGCGTCTCACCGGAGGGTGGTTGAAGATGAGGAAGATGGTGGTGGATAGTAACGGTCGAGGAGCGTTTGGTGAAATTACATGAGGGAAATGAAAGAGGGGATAGAGACAAACAGTTCTAACCTAACTAAGTGGACGAAGGGGGCGAGAGGGTGGCTGGCAGTACCTGCTATCGCCGGAGAAGAAAGCATCCAGTGGAGGAAGACGGCGGCGACGACGAGGCTAGGGCTACTGATGCGGGTGTTGCGCGACGCGGAGGAGGATGAGGAGGACAGCTCTGCCACTGGTTTTGTGGCAGAGCGACGAGAAAGAGGAGGGGGGCTTGCCAGAGCTCGCTGGACCCCTTGGCCGGAGGAGAAGAAGAGGAAATCGAGGTGGAATTCTGGCTAAGTCGAGCTCAGGAGGTGCGGCTGGAGTTGGAGGCTAATTTATAGGCACAGGCAGGGACTCCAAGCGCGGGAATCCTCAGCGGAGATGAAAATAGTTAAGAGACCCAAATCTCTCATGCATTCGCATGAGAGATTGGGTGCAAATCAGGCATCAGGATTGAGTTCAGATGGAAGGGAATTCCTCAGAGAATCTCCCTTCCAAATCTAGAAGGAGATCTCTGAGGAATCAAAGAGTATTCCCTCTCTATTCCTCGTCGGAGTAGGATTTCTCCCCAATAATGGTGGAGGGACCTGCTTGTAAGAGTGGCGAGGAAGTTAGGGGGGTTTATGCAATGGCTTTCAAAAGATAGGGACCAAAATGTAATTAGGTGTACTCATTTGCAAAGTAGGTCAAGATGACCTCCCCTTAGGTCCAAATTTTGATACAAACCTAATTTTGACCTAAGGAATCCAATGGTAAAGTTGGATTTTAGGTTTGACCACTTTTTACTGAATATTTTGCATAAAAACCCAAATTAGGTCAATTGATGAGCTAGGACCCCAATCTAGGTCAAACTAGGTTCCAAAGGATAAATTGAATGTTTTAAACCATAGGGGATATTTTTCCATGAATTTAGAGGGTTTACTTGATTTTTATCCTGACTGGAACCTTGTTCAATTAAGCAGATCTATTTTAGGGTTACCAGATGTCATTTAATTCCTGTATTGCACATGAACCCATTTTTGATTGAATCAACCCACTTTTTATCTTATTCAGATCATTTGACCTATGTTTTGTCTCTGAGAAATCCCGTTTATGTACTGCAATGGTAAAATTACAGTTTTAACCTTTATTTCATGTTTTCTTCTCAAAACACTTATTCCTTCAATTAAGCCCTCTTCTAAGTTATGTAGGAGATTTTATTCTCTTTCTTGGATCAAAATGAGCTAGTTGGGGCTCATGATGAGGCTCTTATCACTCGCGTACATGGTTCTGGGGTGAGCTACTATTGTAGGGAGGGAGCTAGCCACCCCACGGGGCCTGGGGTTTAGCTAGCCACCCTACACCGACTTGTTAGGCCCTCTGGGCAAACCAGGGTAGTCAGACAAGGGTGCGCGGATTGTGGAGGGGCAAGAACCCTATTTGGTTCTGAGGGGCTAGACCCCTACTTCTGAGAGGGCTCGGCTCTATACTGTTCTGTGCTGTACTTTGGGCATACCCGCTAGCGGAAGTGACTGACCGCATGCCAGTGCGGGGTAGCTACCCATGCACTTATCGCGCATGCCGTAGTCACTGCTACGTCTGTCAGTGGCCTCGGGGTGGTTGACTGGGTGTAGGACTACCATAGGGGACTCTCCTGGCCAAGAGAGCACCATGTGTACCTCTACTCTTCGGAAAAGACTGTAATCAAGATCGTTCCCTCGAGGAACATGCAAGATCAAGAAAGATGACAAAAAGGGGTGAAAAAGGAATTACCTGTAAAAAAATAAAATAACTTGAAAAGATCAATATACCTGCTACTTTTACTGCTTTAGATAGTATGGTTACCACTCTACCCAGCGTTCGTTGACTCTGTCCTTTCATAATACTATTTAGGTCCAGGAGTTGAGCAGCCCGAGCTATCGGCTATGGAGGGTGCTAGGCCCAGTCAAGCCCAGCCGTAGTTTCAGTACTTTTTGTTGTACTCTCTTTACTGCTTTAGTGAGTTTCAGACTTTTGCTACTATTCCTGTTACTGTTGCTTTCGTTTCGTTCTTCCTGTTGTTGTGGTGATATATACTGAACTAGCAGCTTTTACTTTCCTACATTGCTTGTATGTTTTTACTGCTTAGTTACATTGCATATGTGAATGTGGTTTATTTTCCTACTTTTTGGTTATTTCTTGTTGGATGATTGGGTCTTGGGATTAGTTGAGGTGAGTCGGTCTCGGGTCCTGTAGGGATTTGGGAATCGGGTCGTAACATTTTGTCACCTAATCCCTTGGCCGTTGATCTTCGTTAGACTGCATATGGTGCTACGGAACTTCGATCAAGGCAATTTCGGAGGTGTTGGACTCCGATCGTCATCCTGATCAGATCCGTATGGTCGGATCATCAATTCGAGGCTCTGAAATAAATATCCTTCTCTCCTGACCACAAAAAGGACGCAATTAACCTAAATTATATACAACTACTCCAAATGTAGAATGATACGTGCTATGTAATATTTATAACATGAAATGCAAATTAAGCCTTGGAACATGCATGATCAGGCATTTTAACTTAAATAGATGTGTCTATATCATACCCCCATGCCTATCTTTTTCTAATCCCTAGCAAAATTAAATTACATGCTATGCATAAAATTAAAATTAGGATTCGATCGCTTAGGCCTAAGTCATTTATTAACAATATAAAATTTCAACTAAGGCCCTAAACTACAAAAACTCAACAGTACCCAGGTGTCTGTCAGAATGCAGACCACCTAAGTCCTCGCCTTATTTGGAAAGGGAAGATACATTTTTCTATTTTTCTTTTTTTCTAATTTTTTTTGTACTTTTGGAGTTTGAGAGTTCCGGGATAACTTTTTACGGTTACCCAACCCGCCCATGACTCGAAAAGGACTCTAAATGCTAAGCATCTTATGAAATTAGTGAAAGACTCACTAGGCGGCCGTTGAAACAGACTTCGGGTTTCTATAACCCTAGGTGACCTTGCCTAAAGGTTTATCTTTTTGATTGGTAGCTTTCTCCCTACTTCTATTTATGGGGTCAACACAAGGGCGAACCCAGCGTATATCTCCTCAGTTTATTCTACTTCCCCGCTTCTTCCCTAAGTGTTTTGGGGATTATTGTGCATTTTTGTGAGCTGGGCTCTGGACAACCGGCTAATGGGCTGTTACCCACAACAACTTGCCAGCCATACTTGTGAGGTGAAGTATGGTTTTATTTGTTTTTTTTCTCCTTTTCCAATTTTTTTCCTTTTCTTTTTCTTTTTTTTTTTTTAAGTAGGTGGCTTCCCTGCTCTAAGATTTACCTAAAGGCAGTACAACGAAAATGATCTTATGACTAGACTCTGGTCAACCGACCGATGAGCTATTACTACCGACAACTTGTTAGCCATACCACCCTAGATAGTTCATTAGCTACCCAATTTCCAAAGAAACCGTCAAAAAGTGAGTTAGTGCAAAAAGTGTGTAGATGCCTAGGCTTAAAGTCCCCCCAAATCAGAGGACAGGTTGATAAGTCGTATACTTATCACCCCAATTTATTGACCAAATTAAAAATGAATTTGAATTGGCTAGGACTCGAGACTAAGTCCGCATTCGAGTGGACACCTAAGCTAATTAAGCCCGAAGACCTGAAGAGTTTATGTGTTCAGGTCCTATCATATCATTTCCTAAAGTTAATAACTTCCAAAAGCCTAAGTTATCTTCTCTTAATTCTTTTTTTTTTCAAATTTTTTTTAAAGAAAAGAAAAGAAATTCTACAAAGCTAATGAAATAATTTTAGGATTAAGTATCCACCCCCCATGCCTAAATGATGCAATGTTCTCATTGTAAAAATAAAGACATGAAAAGGGTAGAGTAAATAAAATATCACCTGAATACCGTGAGAAATCCGGTTAGCTTTGTAGATAACGTGAAATATAAACACGTGCTAAATTTAATGCCTTTAGCTAGGCATAACATACATATAAGGAAGAAATTTAGAATTCACAAGTGTGGGTCAGAATCAAAATCAAAAGGTTGATCTTGAAACCCATCAGCAGAAGATGTCCACAGATATGGACCAAGTTATGATGCAGACCCATGCCTCAGGGTCGAGTGGTTCTAAGGTTCTGGATGAAAATCACCCAAAACCTAAGATTATTGTGTTTACGAGGCCGGGCCTATAGTTTTGTGGTGTGCAACCCAAGACTAAAGTGTCGGACAACAGGTAAAGATGGTTCGATAGGTTCGGATGTCCACTTGATGTTCAACTCAGAAAAAGAATCAGTTATTTTGAGCTTAGGTTGCACGTGAAAGATATCATAAGGGTCCTAGTAGAAAGTAGGTGGTTTCAAGTCCATAGGTACCCTTAGATCCAAAATCAAAGTTTCCTCAGAATTAGCCTCCCAAATTTTTATTTCAACAATTCTATCCTCCAACATCAAGGTTTCTAGGACCTCCAAATCGTTGTACACCCCATCTAATGTACCTAAGTTCAATAATTGTGGCTCAATCAAGATTGACTTGGGTCTGGTGATCTCAAGAATATCATAATTCAGCTCTTTAGGGTGTGGTTGAGGAATGGAGCTACTGATTGAATCATCAAGATTCGAATCATCCAAGTTAGCTCCAACATGATCATAATCTTCAATGATCGGGCTATCAAATAGTTCGTCATGCTCCTCAAGCCAGTTTGTCTCACTAAAATCATCTTCCTCAAGCTCAAGTGAGACTTCACTAAGAGATTCCTCACCCTCAGAATAAAAGAATCCATGATCATCATTTATATATGTCTCAAAATCATATGTCATTTCATGGTCCGTGGAGACATATTTTTCCTCATTCCCTGGCTTTGGGATCTTGGGTGAGAAACTCGATTCATCTTCAAAGGGTTGCTCTAGACCAACCTAGTCATCTCCAATCTAAAAATATGTATCCCCCTCGACAAGCGCCTGAGCGGGTTCAGACATTGGCTCTCCTGAAGGGGATTCATCTTGAGAATCATCCCAAGATTTGACTTGGGCAACCACAAATTTCATCCTCAACCTCGATAATTTCCCAAGAAGAAACTCACCCAGGTCCCTATCCCTAACACTTTGGAGCAAATCCAATAGAAAACTATTAAGTTCATCAATCATTTTGATCATAGGCTCCAATGCTTCAATGTATGGTGTTGGCTGAGCTTCTAAAGATTGTACAGTATTCCTCAAATTAGCCAACACCCTATCCTGGATCTAGTTCACCTGAATCGAATGGTTTGGTTCAGGTTTGGGTGTGTTTGAGTTAAATCTAGGGGGTTCAAGATATCGAGGTTCTCGGGTCCCTCCTTGAAAGTTGGTCATTCTAGGTTGTTCAAAGGATGGTGGCGACCTATATTCAGTGGAATACTGGGGAGGGTAGGTCTTGTAATCATTATATCCTTCTTAATTGTAGATCGGGTTGGTTTGGTCATCAGATGATGGAGATCCATAATCATTGTAGGTTTGGGAAGGATAGTAATCATAGTCTTGTTGTCCAGGGTTAGGCCCTGGACATTAAGGTCCGTATTCATATCCCCAATCAAAGTCACCTTGGCTAGTGGATGGGTAATTACAAGTCAAGTCAGAATAGTAATCATCTTGGGGATAAGTGGTGCTAGGAGGATAGGATGGGAAATGCGTGTAAGAAGTGGAAGGATACATGGTAGAATATGAGGGAAAACAGAAGAGAGAAAGGTGCCCTGCAGTATAATCAATCAACCCTGTCCTTAGGTGGGTTAGCCTAAGGACTTATAGACTTCTAGGACCCGTCTTAAGATTATAAACAATTTGGTCTACTTTTATCCAGTTAATCCAACCAGTTAGGAGGGACTGCGGAGAAGGTTCTTCCCTTGGCTTGCTCCTCCGGTTCTTAGTGTACCCCCCAGCCGTGGTCGTTTGATGCTACTCCATTAGGTAGATATCAGATGGACCAGCAGAAGCAGATTAATCGAAAAAAAATCTCAGTCTGAGCCTTGAAGAGTGAATCAATCCTTAAGGCCAACGTCTACTCAGTTTTAATTAGGCTTGGGATGATTGTGCTCTTAGAATGTGATGGGCCCTTTAGATGGGTTGTGCCCTTAATGATCAGTTAAAATGTGTGTGCGTGCACAACCAGGGTTTGCAAACAAGGTTATTTGATGATGTGTCTTTTAGGGTTTCACCTTGTTTACTAGCTTTTAGGGTTTACACTTAGGTATATTCAATCAAGTTTAGGAGAACACTCCAAGTTTTGAAAGCACGGGTGTAGATATATTCCTTTAAAAATAAAAAATAATGTGGAGTGCCTGGTTCAGCCTTAAGAATCAACCTTACGTGGCAAGCTACTTGATGGATCGCTTTTATCTTAAGTGGTGCGGCCCAAATAGTTCAATCAATTAGCCTATTGCACCACTTAGTTAAGGCACACAGAAATGTTTAACCTATTCAGATTTCTACCCACTTATTTGTGTGTTGAATTAAGTGTACCGGATCCATAGGTCAGATCCTAGTTAAATGGTAGAATCGATGTGATTGTGCGCTTTAAGGTGAGAAGTTGTGGGCGTTAAGTGTGTAGCCTTTAGAAAATCCCACAAGAGAAGAGTATTTTTTTGTTGTTATATATGCGGGGGTGAGATGAGTGGGGTGGCAAACAAACAACCAAATCTATCCTAGGGTTTATAAAAAACACCTAAGTTAATTTGGGTTTGAGTTATTAGTGTGATGAAATGAACTAGTGGGTAGGGGTGGTAGGGACAAACTTACAAAACCTTCATCCGCACTTTTCTCCGATCTAACCACTTTGGTCCACCTCAGAAGAGTACCTGCAATCACAGTAAGATCAGAGAAAAAGTGAGATAAAAGTTAGGTAAAGCGAAAAAAATGTGAGAAAAACCAAAGAGCATTGCCTCCCCAACAACGACGCCAAAATGATGGAGGTGTGTTTTGCGAATTAAAAATAGGGGTTTTGGAGGACCCGTCGTCATAGCTTGCAAAACGCGTCTATCAGATAAAATTTATAACCGAAACTTGAAAGGTGAGTCCCGGGTCAAACACGGGGAGGCGAACATTTGGTTTTACAAAAATCCATGCTTCACTTTATTTCTTTTTGTCATTTTTATCTTTTCTAATTTTTTTGATATTTTAATAGGCAAGAGATCAGATCGACAATTGCTTATCTAGCTAATCTACTTGCAAAAATATGAGAGAGGGAGAAAGAGAGAGAGAAAGAGAGAAACAATCATCTATTCATAAGCAAGTGTTTGTTACAACTATGAAAGCTGAAAAATCTATATTACAAAAGTGAAAAAAATAGAAAGAGGTGAGAGCAATCCCCCTCGATGGTCGCTCGGAGGACGACTTGCTCTGACGTTTCCCGGAGGAAGGTGGTGAGGAGTGGGATGAAGGAGGACATAGCCGGAGGACGGAGGATGGGGCAGGACGACATCATGGCGAGGATCTTCTTCCCGAAGGGTGGTGAGAGGACGACCATGGGATGCTCCAAGAATGGGGATGAGGGGAGGGAAAACTATTTGATTTTCTACTCTAGAGGAGCATCCTGGGCTTGGGACAAGCTCTCTCTAGAGCCTTGGAGGTGGTGAGAGGAAGAGATGAAGAAAAATGGGAGGGATAGGGGTCCTTTTATAGTGGAGGAAAGAATCAAATTCATATACAGGACATTTAGTGACGGTCATAAACGTCGCTGAAGATCTGCCGCAAACATTGCTAAAGACAACCCATGCGCCCTTGCTGCCGCTGCGCTAGGGCGCGCTCCGCGAGCCATGTCACGCGCCTGCGTGCGCTGCCGCTGCGCATGCTGATGTGCACGTGCGGTGGCATGTGCGTGCGCATGGGCGGCTTAGGTTGTACCATGTGGCGCGAACTAGGCCGTCCATCTTCTTTTCGTTGTAAGGGCTGCTACAGAGGTCAGATTGAGTCAATTTTTACGTTGTTGGGCTATGATCATCGACCCAAATCCATCTGCGCAGTCGGATTTGTCGTTTGAAGCTCTGAATTGCGTCACCTAGTCCCTTGGCCGTTGATCTTCCTTGGACTGCATATGGTGCTACGAAACTCCGATTAAGGCAATTTCGGAGGCATTGGACTCCGATCGTCGTCCTAATTAGGTCTGTATGGCCGGATCATCAATTCAAGGCTCTAAAATAAATATCCTTCTCTCCTAATCACAAAAAGGATGCAATTAACCTAAATTATATACAACTACTCTAAATGCAGAATCATGCATGCTATGCAATATTTATAATATGAAATGCAAATCTAAGCCTAAGAACATGCATGATTAGGCATTTTAACCTAAATAGATGTGTCTATATTAGTTTGTATACCTCACATGCACAAAGTTTTATCTTTATATCTTGCCATAAGAGTCGTCATTCTTTGTTCAGAGAAGTTTCAAACAAAGGGGGGTTCTTGAAGATTTGATTATAACTAAGGGTTACTTGTTATATGGAACCAATGTCTGGAGGAATTTCAGTAATTTCTTTTCGCTTTTCTCTGGTATACCAACTATTCTTATCTACATTCCTAATATACCCTTAAATAGAAGATATTGGGAATGTAGTTAAGGTTAATCTTGGGGGATATATTAGAGAAGTGTGTGGAGATGTTGCCAAAATTTCTCCAAACACGGGTTATATGTAACAAGTAACATTGTGATTAAATCTTCAAGGATGGGCTATTAAAGTGAAAATCATAATCAAAATACAAACATATATATAACATGTCAATGTTTATTCATAATTTGTGGGTGAATTAGGTACATGTAAGAGTAGCTTTTTTCCTTGTAAATGTTTATAGATATAATATGACATTAACGAACCTTCGAGCATGTTAGGGACCCTTCGAGAATTAATGGTGAGGACAAGGAATCCGATACTGACCTTGTTTAGGGCCAATTAGAGGCTGGATTTAGGGAAAAGTAAAAAGAAAATGAGAGAAAACTCTCCAAATGAAAATCCTTCTCTATCTCTTTCTTACAAAAATGCGCTGGCAAACTGAACCTGGACATGATACATCTATGCATGGGTGATTTAACCACCGGGGTCAACAAACCTTTAGGCAATTTTTGCAGGCCTTAGAAACCTTCATGGCAGACTCAGGCTGAAGCTGGTCAGGTCTGGATCTTAGTTGATACTTGAGTACCTCTAGGCCTATTGTTGGTATTCTGATCTGATTTCTATAGTGCAGCTTAGTAAGGTACCCTGACGGTTACATCCGACCTAAAGGCTTGGTTTGATCCATAGGATGTTTGTTAAGGGACTAGCAAAAGCTAAGCATGGGGGTATGATGGGAACACCATCATAGGCCCTAACTAGACCATTTTAGTCTGGGAAAAAAGATAAAGCTCCTACATATTCATCTGAGGGTTATATCTCCACCATATTGTGTTTTGAAAAGAGAACAAGAAACCAAGGTTAATTATATAATTTTAACACCATATCATGAACACAGAATAACCAAGGGATTGGCTAGGGATGAATTAAAGGTCAAAGGAGCACTAAAGTTAAATAAGTGGGTTCATGCAGACAGAAACGAGTTTTCATGCATTTCAAGAATTAACAATAACCTGAAACCCTAATTGTAGACCCACTTAAATAACAGAGGTTTTGGTCAGGATAAATTCCATATAAACCTTAAAAAATCATATAAAAATATTCTATAAGGTTTGGTATCCTTGATTTGACCTTTGGAACCCATTTTGACCTAGAACAGAGTCATAGATAGAAAGTTACCCTAATTTGAGTGTTTGTGCAAATTGCCCAGTAAAACTTGGTCAAAACCAAAATCTAACTTGACCATCAGATTCCTTGGGTCCAAATTAGGTTTATACCAAAATTTGTGCTCAGTTAGAGTCCATCTTGACGTAGTTTACATTTTGGTCCATTCTGACTCTTTCTCTCTCATTCATACCCTCAACTTTCGAAATCTTTACAAAAGCCCCCTAACTTCTCTTCATTTTCTTCAAATGGGTCCCTATCGCCATGGAAAGTGTGGACCCAAGGGTGCCGAGTTTCAATCAGGGGTACCTCCCTGATTTCTTGACCAATCCCTTCCAAAATTGGAGGGGATGATCTTAAGGACATCCCCAATCACCAAAATCACATTTTTGACTCGGATTTGAACCGTAGAGCTCATGCGAACTCCTGGATTCCACAGATTCTTTTCCCTATTGTTTGGAGCTCTCCAAGCTTGGAAGCAACCTTGGAGCTCTATAAAGCCAGCCATGCACAACCGCTTCTCCCTAGCAAGTTTTGGTCTGAGAAACTCCTCCCTCTTCCCTCTTCGGCCACCTCTGCACCTTGCTCCTGTGACCACTCTCTGTCCTCCTCTTTCGGCTGACTAACCATCAAATTGGACAGCCTTCTACCTTCCTCCGTCGACCATGCTCCTTGCCAACAATAGCAGGGGCATTCTTCCCCCTCGTCGTTGCCGCACCACCTCACCAGACTTCATCATCTTCTTCGGCTCTAGCTCGCCAACGTATGTGCTCTCCATCCACCTCCTTCCTCTCTAAGTATCCATACCTCTTCCTCTTCCTCCCTATGTCCTTCCCTCACACTAATAACACACGGACAACCATAGTTTCGAACCGCTACAACACATTCGTTCTCCGCTCTGGCAATGCTCCGACGTAGCCTCCAGACCGCTACACTTCACGAAACACCTTGCCTCCACCTCCATGAGCTTCGCCTCCCCACCCTCGACAAAAGCCCTCAAACAATTTGGGCTTTCACCCACCAAAACACCTCACATACCATCGACACCTGCACACACCTTCCTCGAGGTTGTCAAGCCTCCTCACGCACATGTACGCCACACCGCACCCACCACTACACTCACCGCACACCGGGAAAGCTTTTGAGCATATTTGACGTGGTAGCATGGCCGTGTTCTTGCTTGCAGGTACTTCACCAGACCTTTGCTGCCACCCGCGACTTCACCAATGATCAGGGTAGACTCACACGAGAAAAGGATTGGATTTTGGAAAACCCATCGTCGTAGTTCGATACGCGAGAAAATCTGTCAATTAGATGAAATTTATAACTGAAACTCGAAAAGTGGGTCCTAGGTCAAACACGGGGAGGCGAATGTTTGGTTTTGAAAGATACGCATCTCGCTTTTTATTTATTTTTGTCATTTTTGTCTTTTCTAATTTTTTTGGTATTTTTAATAGGGCAAGTGATCAGGTCAATGAAATCTAGCTACTCTACTTGCAAAATAAAAAGAGAGAGACAGAGAGAGAGAGAAGCAATCATGTATTTTTATAATGAAATGTTTCTTACAACTAGGAAAGTGGGATAACTATAGTACGAAAGCAATAAAGATAGAGATAGGTGAGAGAAATCCCCCTCGACTGTTGCTCGGAGGACGACTCGCTCTAACGTCGCCTGGAGGAAGGTGGTGAGGAGCGGGATGAACGAGGACGGAGTCGGAGGACGGAGGGCGGGGCAGGACGGCATCGTGATGATGATCTTCTTCCCGAAGGGAGGTGAGATGATGACAATGGAATGCTCCACGAAGGGGGATGAGAGGTGGGAACAAATATTTATTTTCTACTCCAGAGGAGCATCCCGAGCTTAGGACAAGCTCTCTCTAGAGCCTTAGAGGTGGTGAGAGGAAGAAAGGAAGAGATGGTTTGGAATGGAGAGGGATAGGTCCTTTTATAGTGGAGGAGAGACAAAATCGTCCATGGGCAATTAGTGATGGCTGTAATCGTCACTCAAGATCTGCCCAACTATCGTTGATGATCCGCACCCTTTAATTCTTTTGCTGGTGCACGCATAGTGCAGGCCATTAGTGATAGCTACAAGCATCACTAAAGGCCCATGTAACTGTCGCTGAAGATCCGTGCTCTTCAATTCCTTTGCTGGCACCTCGCTCAATTGGCCCGATCTAGATACGGGACTCCAATCAATTGGCCCTTCATATGATGCTACGGACTTCGATCTAGACGATTTCGGAGGCATTAGACTCCGATCGTCATCCTGATCAGATCCGTATGATCCGATCATCCATCCGAGGTCTTGAAATAAATCTTCTTCTCTCCTGACCATAAAAGGAACCTAATTAACCTAAAATATATACAACTACTCTAAATGCAAATGATGCATGCTATGCAATATTTATAACATGAAATGCAAATCTAAGCTTAGGAGCATGCATGATTAGGCATTTTAACCTAAATAGATGTGTTTATATCATACCCCCATACCTATCTTTTGCTAGTCCCTAGCAAAATTAAACTACATGCTATGTATAAAAATAGAATTAGAACTCGATCGCTTAGGCCTAAGTTGTTTATTAACAATAGAAAATTTCAACTAAGGTCCTAAACTACGAAGACTCAACAGTACCGGGTGTTTGCCAGAATGCTGACTGCCCAAGTCCTCGCCTTATTGGAAAAGGGAAGATATATTTTTTTTGCTTTTTCTTCTTTTCTAATTTTTTTATACTTTTGGAGTTTGAGAGTTTCGGGATAACTTTTTACGGCTACCCGACCTGCCCAAGACTCGAAAAGGACTCTAAGTGCTAAGCATCTAGTGAAAAGAGTGAAAGACTCACTAGGCGACCATTAAAATGGACTTTGGGTTTCTACGACCCTATGTGATCTTGCCTAGAGGTTTATCTTTTCGAACAATAGCTTTCTCCCAACTTCTTTTATTTATGGGGTTAACACAAGGGCGAACCTAGTGTATATCTCTCTGATTTATTTTACTTCCCTGCTTCTTCCCTAAGTGCTTTGGGAGTTATTGTGCATTTTTATGAGCTGGCTCTAGACAACCGGCTAATGTGCTATTACCCACAGCAACTTGCCAACCATACTCGTGTGGTGAACTGTGGTTTTGTTTATTATTATAATTTTTTTATTTTCTCTTTTTTCTTTTTTCCTTTTAAGTAGGTGGCTTCCTTGATTTAAAATTTACTTAAAGGCAGTACGAAGAAAATGGTCTTGTGGCTGGGCTCTAGACAACCGGCTAGTGGGCTATTACCCACGACAACTTGCCAGCCATACCACCTAGATAGTTCATTAGCTACCCAATTTTTGAAGAAACTGCTGAAAAGTGAGTAAGTGCAAATAGTGTGTAGATGCTTAGACTTAAAGTCCCCTCAAATCAGAGGGCGAGTTGATAAGTCGTATACTTATCACCCCAATTTATTGACCAATTAAAATAGAATTACTTGGCGAGGACTCGAGACTAAGTCCATATTTGAGTGGACACCCGGGCTAATTAAGCCTGAATGCCTGAATAGTCTAAGTATTTAGGTCATATCGTATCATTTCCTAATGTTATTAACTTCCAAATGCCTAAGTTCGCTTCTTCGTAATTTCTTTCTTTTTTGTATTTTTGAATTTTCATTTTTCTTAAAGAAACTAAAAGAAACTCTACGAAGTTAACAAAATGATTTTAGGAATTAATTATCCACCCCCCCATGCCTAAATGATGTAATGTCCTCATTGTAAAAATAAAGACATGAAAAGGCGAAGTGAATAGAATATCACCAGAATAATGTGAAAATTCGGTCAGCACCGCAGAGAACATGGAATATAAACACGTACTAAATTTAATGCCTTCAGCTAGGCATAACATACATACAAGGAAGAAATTGAGAATTCACAAGTGCGGGTTAGAATCAAAATCAAAAGATTAATCCTTAGACCCACCAGCAGAAGATGTCTGGTCGTGCGTGTTTCGCATGTTTGAAATCGGGGTTACAAGTAACCCATCGTCGTAGTTGCAAAATACATCGATCAGATAAAATTTATACCGAAACTCCAAGGGAGTCCTGGGTCGAACACAGAGAGGTGATGTTTACTTTATTAAAAATCGTGCTTCGATTCGTTTCTTTTTAGTATTTTAGGGTTTTGTTATTTTTTTGTGTTTTTGAAATAAAAGACAAGCACATGATTCACAAGATAAAAATGTGGAACAAATATGATATATATATCAATTCAATGTCGATTACAATGAACTACAAAAGCATAAAAAGAGAGGGAGGTGAGAGGAAATCTCTCGAATCGGCTGTTCAGCGAGACGACGGCGCCTGGCGGAAGCTCTGACGAAGGAGGTAAGGAGTGGGACGATGGAGGTGAGATGCTGGAGGACGTCGGGTTGAGGAAAGCTTCGGTATAGCTCCAGAATGGAGGTGAGAAGACGAAGTTGATCTGCTATCAGAATGGAGGTGAGAGGACGGCTCCAAGGTGACTTATGAAGGGAGATGGGAAGTTGGAGGAGTATTTGGTGGGGCAGAGGTTCGCTACACTAATAGGCACCTTGGGAGCTTGAGAACAAGCTCTAATGGAGCATTGGTAGGCTTGCTAGAGCTTGGGAGTAGGTGGGAGTAGAGTAGCTAGAGATGGCATGGAAGGGAGGGGGTGTAGGTCCTTTAATAGTGGTGGAGAAGAGGCAAAAGTCGGTATGGGACCATTAGTGACATCCAGGCCGTCGCTGGAAACGTCTCTATAGGCAGCTCATGCCCGCTGGCGCCCACAGCTAGCTTTGCTGGCATGTGATGAATTACCTACGGCTGTAAGCGTCGCTGTAAGTACAACTCATGCATCGCTGTAGTCCACCTCACGCTGTGCTAGCGCTGCTCTAGCCTTGCCGCGTGCATGCTCCCACGCATTGGCACTGCGCGCATGCACGCCTGTGCGCCCGAACACGCACCCGCGCTGCTGCGCGCGTGCGGTGCTGCGTGCGTGTGCTAGCTTCCTGAGCTACGCCACGTGGCGTAGTCTGGGCTGTCCATCTTCTTCTTATTGTAGGGGTTGCTACAGAGGTCGGATTGAGTCGATTTTCACGCCGTTAGGCTGCGATCGTCGACCCGAATCCATCCGTGTGGTCGGATTTATCATTTGAAGCTTCAAATTATGTCTCCTAGTCCCTTGGCCGTTGATCTTCCTCGGATGCATATGGTGCTACGGGACTCCGATCGAGGCGATTTCAGAGGCGTTGGACTCCGATCGTTGTCTCGATCAGATCCGTACGGTTGGATCATCAATCCAAGGCTCCAAAATAAATATGCTTCTCTCCTAACCACAAAAAAGACTCAATTAACCTAAATTATATACAACTACTTTAAATGCAGAATGATTCATGCTATGCAATATTTGTAACATGAAATGCAAATCTAAGCCTAGGAACATGCATGAATAGGCATTTTACCCTCAACAAATGTGTTTACTTTATACCCCCATGCCTATCTTTTGCTAGTCCCTAGCAAAATTAAACTATATGCTTTGTATAAAAGTAGAATTAGGATTAGATCACTTAGGCCTAAGTCATTTATTAACAATAGAAAATTTCAACTAAGGTCCTAAACTATGAAAACTCAACAGTACCCGGGTATCTGCCAGAATGCAGACCACCCAAGTTCTCACCTTATTTGAGAAGGGAAGATATATATATATATTTCTTCTTTTCTAATTTTTTTGTACTTTTGGAGTTTAAGAGTTCCGGGATAACTTTTTATAGCTACCCGACCCGCCCAAGACTCGAAAAGGACTCTAAGTACTAAGCATCTTTGTGAAAAAGTGATAGACTCACAAAACGGCCGTTAAGATGGACTTTGGGTTTCTACAACACTAGGTGACCTTGCCTAAAGGTTTATCTTTATGATCGGTAGCTTTCTCCCTACTTTTTTTATTTATGGGGTCAACATAAGGGAAAACCCAGTGTATACCTCCCTGGTTTATTCTACTTCCCCGCTTCTTCTCTAAGTGTTTTGGGAATTATTATGCATTTTTTTTTGTGAGCTGGGTTCTGGACAACCGGCCGATGAGATGTTACCACCGACAACTTGCCAGCCACACTAGTGTAGTGAAGTGTGGTTTTATTTATTTATTTTTTTTCTCATTTTTATTTTTTGTTTTTTTATTTTTCTTTTCTTTTTGAGTGTTTCTTCTTTTTTTTTTCTTTAAGTAGGTGGCTTCCCTAATCTAAGATTTACCTAAAGGCAGTACAACGAAAATGGTCTTGTGCTGGGCTCTGGACAACCGACCGATGAGCTGTTACCACCGACAACTTGCTAGCCATACCACCCAAGTCGGTCCATTAGCTACCCAATTTCCGTAAAAATCATCAAAAAGTGAGTCAGTGCAAAAAAATGTGTGTAGATGCTTAGACTTAAAGTCCCCCCAAATCAGAGGGCAGGTTGATAAGTTGCATACTTATCATCCCAATTTATTTACCAAATTAAAATAAATTTTAATTAGCGAGAACTCGAGACTAAATCCACATTCGAGTGGATACCCAAGCTAATTAAGCTCGAAGACTTGAAGAGTCTAGGTGTTTTGGTCCTCTCGTACCATTTCCTAAAGTTAATAACTTCCAAATGACTAAGTTCTCTTTTCCTAATTTCCTTCCTTTTTTATCTTTTTTTCAATTTTCTTTTAATTTTATAAGAAACTAAAAGAAATTCTACAGAGTTAACATAATGATTTTAGGAATCGATTATCCACCCCCCCATGCCTAAATGATGCAATGTCCTCATTGTAAAAATAAATACATGAAAAGGGCAGAGTAAACAGGATATCACCTAAACATCACGAGGAATCCGGTCAGCTCCGCAGAGAATGTGAAATATAAACACATGCTAAATTTAATGCCTTCAGCTAGGCATAAAATACATACAAGGAAGAAATTGAGAATTCATAAGTGCGGGTTAGAATCAAAATCAAAAGGTTGATCCTGAAACCCGTCTATAGAAGATGTCCACAGACGTGGACGAGATTATGGTGCAGACCCATGCCCTAGGGTCGAGTGGTTCTCAGGTTCTGGATGAAAATCACCCAGAATCAAAGGTTGTTGTGTTTGCGGGGCCGAGCCTGCAGTTTAGTGGTGTGCAACCCAAGATCAAAGTGTTGGACAACTGGTAAAGATGGTTCAATAGGTGCAGTTGTCCACTTAACATCTAGCTCAGAAAAATAATCAATTATTCCAGGCTTGGGTCGCACGTGAAAGATATCATAAGGGTCCATATAAAAGATAGGTGGTTTCAGGTCAATAGGTACCCTTATATCCAAACATGTTTTTCCTTCAAAATTAACCTCCCAAATTTTCATTTCCAACTTCCTATCCTCTGAAATCAAGGTTTCCGGGACCTCCAGATCATTGTACACCCCATCTAAAGTACCCAAGTCCAACAATTGTGGCTGAATCAGGATTGACTTGGCCACAATGATCTCAAAAGTATGTTCATTTAGCTCTTCAGGGTGTGGTTGAGGAATGGGGCTACTAATTGAGTCGTCGGGTATCGGATCCTCCAAGTTAGCCCCAACTGAATCAGAGTCTTCAGTAGTTGGGCTACTAAATTGGTTGTCATACTCCTCGAGCTTGTATGTCTCACTAAAATCATTCTCCTCAAGCTTAAGTGAGACTTCACTAAGAGATTCCTCACCATCAAAATCAAAGAACTCATGATCCTCATTTGTATATGTCTCAACATCACAAGTCATTCCATCATCCAAGGAGACATAATTTTTTTCGTTTCCTGACTTGGGGATCTCAGGTGAATCAATTGGTTCATCCTCAAAGGGTTGCTCTAGACCAATCTAGTCATCTCCAATTTTCGAATATGTGTGCCCCCCGACAAGCGCCTGAGCGGGTTCAGACATTGGCTCTCCTGAAGAGGGTTCATCTTGAGAATCATCCCAAGATTTGACTAGTGCAACCACAAATTTTATCCTCAACCTCGACAATTTCCCAAGAAGGAACTCACCCAGGTTCCTATCCCTAACACTTTGTAGAAAATCCAATAGAGAACTATTAAGTTCATTAATCATTTTGATCATAGGCTCCAATGCTTCAGTGCATGGTGTTGGCTGAGCTTCTAAAGATTGCATAGTGTTCCTCAAATTAGCCAACACCCTATCCTGGATTTGGTTCACCTGAATCGACTAGTTCAATTCAGGTTTGGGTGGGTTTGGGTTGAATCTAGGGGAGTCAAGGTGTCGTGGTTCTCGGGTCCCTGCTTGATAGTAGGTTGTTTCAGGTTGTTCAAAGGTTGGTGGTGACCTAAATTCAGCATAATTCTAGGGAGGGTAAGTGTTATAATCAGCATATCCTTCACGGTTGTAGATCTAGTTAGGTTGATCATCAAAGGATGGAGATCTATAATTATTATAGCTCTGGGAAGGATAGTAGTCATAGTCATGTTGTCTAAGGTTAAGTCCTAGACACTGAGGTTCGGATTCATATCCCCAATCAAAGTCATCCCGACTAGTGGATGGATAATTACAAGTTAAGTCGGGATAGTAATCATCTTGGGGGTAAATGGTGGTAGGAGGATAGGATGTGAAATGTGTGTAGGATGTGGAAGGGTACATGGTGAAGCAATGAGGGAAATCAGAAGAGAAAGGAGCCCTGCAATACAAAAATACAAGCCTGTCCTTAGGTTGGGTAGCCTAAAGGTCTACAGACTCTCAGAATCCATCCTAAGATTATATATGATTTACTCTACTTATGTCCAGGCAATCCAACCAGTTAGAAGGAGGGACTGGGGAGAAGGTTCTTCCTTTGGCTTGCGCCTCCGATTCCTAGTGTACCCCCCAACCGCAGTCGTTTGACGCTACTCACCTAGCTAGACATCAAATTGACTAGTATAAGTAGGTTAATCATGAACAATCTCAATCTGGATCCCGACGAGCAAACCAGTCCTTAGGGCCAACGTCTAATCAATTTTAGTTAGGCTTGGGACAATGGTGCTTCAGGAATGTGATGGGCTCTTTAGATGGGTTGTGCCCTTAATGATCAGTTAAAATGTGTGTGTGTGCACAACCAGGGTTTGCAAACAAGGTTATTTGATGATGTGTCTTTTAGAGTTCAACCTTGTTTCGTAGCTTTTAGGGTTTAATCTTAGGTATATTCAATCAAGTTTAGGAAAACACTCCAAGTTGTGCAAGCACTGGTGATGATATATTCCTTTAGAAATCAAAGAAAAAAATGTGGAGTGCCTAGTTCAGCCCTAAGAATCAACCCTAAGTGGCAAGCTACTTGATGAATCGCTTTTATCTTAAGTGGTGCGGCCCAAACAGTTCAATCAATTGGCCTATTGCACCACTTAGTTAAGGCACACAGAAATTTTTGACCTATTCAGATTTCTACTCACTTATTTGTGTGTTGAATTAAGTGTACCGGGTCCACAGGTCAGATCCTGGTTAAGTGATAGAATCTATGTGATTATGCACCTTAGGGTAAGAAGTTGTGGGTGTTAAGTGTGTAGCTTACAGAAAATCCCACAATCAGATAACACTTTTTTTATTTTTTATTTTTATTTATGTGGATGGTGAGGTGAGTGGAGGTGGCAAAAAAACAACCAAATCTATCCTAAGGTTCATAAAAAGCACCTAAGTTGATTTGGGTTTGAGTTATTCGGTTATGTAATGAAAACTAAGGTGGGGGTGGTGTGGGGGACACTTACAAAACACTCTACCCGCACTTTACTCTGGTCTACCGCACTTGGATCTCCATGCTAGGGTACCTGCAAGACAATAGATCAAAGACAAGTAGGGTTAGTGCTATGTAAATGCAAAGAAACTCAATAAACAATAAAGTAAATTCCGTTGCCTCCCTGGCAACGGCGCTAAAATGGTCGTGCGTGTTTCGCATGTTTGAAATCGGGGTTACAAGTAACCCATCGTCGTAGTTGCAAAATACATCGATCAGATAAAATTTATACCGAAACTCCAAGGGAGTCCTGGGTCGAACACAGAGAGGTGATGTTTACTTTATTAAAAATCGTGCTTCGATTCGTTTCTTTTTAGTATTTTAGGGTTTTGTTATTTTTTTGTGTTTTTGAAATAAAAGACAAGCACATGATTCACAAGATAAAAATGTGGAACAAATATGATATATATATCAATTCAATGTTGATTACAATGAACTACAAAAGCATAAAAAGAGAGGGAGGTGAGAGGAAATCTCTCGAATCGGCTGTTCAGCGAGACGACGGCGCCTGGCGGAAGCTCGGACGAAGGAGGTGAGGAGCGGGACGATGGAGGTGAGATGCTGGAGGACGTCGGGTTGAGGAAAGCTTCGGCATAGCTTTGGAATGGAGGTGAGAAGACGGAGTTGATCTGCTACCGGAATGGAGGTGAGAGGACAGCTCCAAGGTGACCTATGAAGGGAGATGGGAAGTTGGAGGAGTATTTGGTGGGGCAGAGGTTCGCTACACTAATAGGCACCTTGGGACCTTGAGAACAAGCTCTAATGGAGCGTTGGTAGGCTTACTAGAGCTTGGGAGTAGGTGGGATTAGAGTAGCTAGAGATGGCTTGAAAGGGAGGGGGTGTAGATCCTTTTATAGTGGTGAAGAGGCAAAAATTGGTATGGGACCATTAGTGACATCCAGGCCATTGCTGGAAATGTCGTTGTAGGTAGCTCATGCCCGCTGGCGCCCACAGCTGGCTTTACTGGCATGCGATGAATTATCGACGGCTGTAAGCATCGCTGTAGTCCACCTCACGCTGTGCTGGCGCTGCTTTAGCCTTGCAGCGCACGTGCGCGCCCATGCGCTGGCGCTACACGCATGCACGCTTGCACGCCCGCATGCGCACCCGCATTGCTGCACGCGTGCGGTGCTGCGTGCGTGTGCTAGCAGCCTGGGCTGCGCCACGTGGCGTAGTCTGGGCCATCCATCTTCTTCTTATTGTAGGGGCTGCTACAGAGGTCGGATTGAGTCAATTTTCACACCATTAGGCTGCGATCGTTGACCCGAATCCATCCGCATGATCGGATTTATCATTTGAAGCTCCGAATTATGTCTCCTAGTCCCTTGGCCGTTGATCTTCCTCAGAGTGCATATGGTGCTACAGGACTCCGATCGAGGCGATTTCAGAGGCATTGGACTTCGATCATCGTCTCGATCAGATCCGTATGGTTAGATCATCAATTTGAGGCTCTGAAATGAATATGCTTCTCTTCTAACCACAAAAAAGATGCAATTAACCTAAATTTTATACAACTACTCTAAATGTAGAATGATGCATGCTATGCAATATTTATAACTTGAGATGCAAATCTAAGCCTAGGAACATGCATGAATAGGCACTTTATCCTCAACAAATGTGTTTACATCAATGTCGACAGACGTTGACCAGATTATGATGGAGTCCCATGCCCCAAGGTCGAGTGGTTCTCAGGTTTTGGATGAAAATCACCCATAACTGAAGGTTGTTAAGCTTGCGAGGCCGGGCCTGCAGTTTTGTGGTGTGCAACCCAAGACCGAAGTGTCGAACAATGGGTAAAGATGGTTCAATAGGTGCGGATGTCCACTTAATGTTCAGCTGAGAAAAATAATCAGTTATTTTGAGTTTGGGTTGCACATGAAAGATATCGTAAGGGTCCTAGTAGAAAGTAGGTGGTTTTAGGTCAACAGGAACCCTTAAATCCAAACTTGTTTTTCTCTTAGAATTAACCTCCTAAATTTTATTTCAACATTTCTATCCTCCAACATCAAATGCTCAGGCTCTAGGACCTCTAGCATACCATTCACCTCATAAGATTTACCTAAGTCCAGAAATCTCGGCTGAATCAAGATTGGCTTGGGCACAATGATCTCAAAAGTTAGCTCTTCGGGGTGCGGTTGAGGAATGGGGCTACTGATTGAATCATCAGGATTCAAATCATCCAAGTTAGCCCCAACCGAATCAGAATCTTCAATAGTCGGGCTATCAAATGGTTTATCAGATTCCTCAAGCCCGTTTGTCTCACTAAAATTATTCTCCTTAAGCTCAAGTGAGACTTTACGAAGAGATTCCTCACCCTCAAAATCAAGGAATTCATGATCCTCATTTATATACGTCACAAAATCATATGTCATTTCATGGTCCATGGAGACATATTTTTCGTCATTCCCTGGCTCTGGGATCTCGGGTGAGAAACTCGGTTATCCTTAATGGGTTGCTCTAGATCAACCTGGTCATCTCCAATCTCAGAATATGTATCCCCCCTGACAAGCGCTAGAGCAAGTTATGACATTGGCTCTCCTGAAGGAGGTTTATCTTGAGAATCATCCCAAGATTTGACTAGGGTAACCACAAATTTCATCCTCAACCTCGATAATTTCCCAAGAAGAAACTCACCCAGGTCCTTATCCCTAACATTTTGGAGCAAATCCAATAGCGAACTATTCAGCTCATCAATCATTTTTATCATAGGCTCCAATGCTTCAGTGCATGGTATTGGCTGAGTTTCTAAAGATTGGATGGTGTTTCTCAAGTTAGTCAACACCCTATCTTGGACCTGGTTCGCTTGAACCGAATGGTTCAGTTCAGGTTTGGGTGGGTTTGGGTTAAATCTAGGTGAGTCAAGATATCAAGGTTCTTGTGTCCCTCCTTGATAGTAGGTCGTCTTGGGTTGTTCAAAGAATGGAGGTGACCTATATATTCAGTGGAATACTGGGGAGGGCAGATGTTATAATCATCATATCCTTTTTGATTATAGATTGGGTTGGTTTGATCATCAAAGGATGGAGATCTATAATCATTGTAGCTCTAGGAAGGATAGTAATCATAGTCTTATTGTCTAGGGTTAGGCCCTGGACACTGAGGTCCGGTATCGTATCCCCACTCAAAGTTATCTCGACTAGGAGATGGGTAGTCATAAGTCAAGTCGAGATAGTAATCATCTTGGGTATAAGTGGTGGTAGGAGGGTAGGATGGGAAATGAGTGTAGGATGTGGAAGGATACATGGTAGAATAAGAGGGAAATCAAAAGAGAGAAAGGAGCCATGCAATACAAGCAATCAACCCTATCCTTAGGTGGGTTAGCCTAAAGACCTACAGACTCTCAGGACCCATCTTGAGATTATAAACGATTTGGTCTACTTCTATCCAGCCAATACAACCAATTAGAAGGAGTGGCTAGGGAGAAGGTTCTTCCTTTGGCTTGCGCCTCTGGTTCCTAGTGTACCCCCCAGCCGCAGTCGTTTGATGCTACTCCCCTAGTTAGACATCAGATGGACCAACAGAAGCAGATTAATCAAAAAAAATCTTAGTCTAAGCCTCGAAGAGTGAATCAATCCTTAAGGCCAACGTCTACTCAATTTTAATTAGGCTTGGGATGATTGTGCTCTTGGAATGTGATGGGCCCTTTAGATGGGTTGTGCCCTTAATGATCAATTCAAATGTGTGTGCGTGCACAACCAGGGTTTGCAAACAAGGTTATTTGATGATGTATCTTTTAGGGTTTAATCATGTTTAGTAGCTTTTAGGGTTTAATCCTTAAGTTGGTTCAATTAGGGTTCAGAAGAACACACCAGGTTTTACAAGCACTGGTGATGATGTATTCCTTCAGAAATCAAACAAAAAATATGGAGTGCCTGGTTCAGCCCTAAAAATCAACCCTAGATGCCAAGCTATTGATGAATCACTTTTATCTTAAGTTGTGCGGCCCAAACAGTTTAATCAATTGGCCTACTGTTGTCAACGTTTCTGTGCGGATTTAAAGGCGTATTACGTTGTAGTAGAACCGACAAAACGTTTAAACAAATAATTTTATTACTCGAACAACTAGAGTATCCGAGGTCGAACACAGGGAGCAAACTCAGTACTTTGTAAAACCCAAGAATACAACTGTTAAATGCAAATATAATTGATTCAAAGAGTTTTTAAGAAAGATGTAAAAAAAATAGAATTAGACGTCTGATTTATGTATCAGACGTCTTAAATGTGATCTTTCTTTCTCTTTTTCTTCTTCTGCTTTGCCTTTCAGATCTCTTTGCAATCTTCCCTTGTCCTTCTTCTTCTTCTCCTGCGAAGACCTCTAACCTTTCTGTTTTCCTCCTTCGCCTGCGAAGACTTCTTTCTTTCTTCTTCTTCTGTCTTGCTTCTCCTTTCTTCGTTGCCTTCTTCTTCTTCTTTGTCTTGCTTTCTTCTTCTTCTTTGTCTTGCTTCTCCTTTCTTCTGCAGCGGCCACGTCCTTCTCCTGCAATCAGCCTGCCTGCACAGGGGAACAAAACCTAACCCTTCTCCCTCTACCCGCGCGTGTCTCTCTCTCAAGCAATTCACTCTAACCGCTCTACCAGAGCCACAGTCTCAATCGGGTCGGATCGTACCCGGGACCAGGCGCACCTGCAGGTGTGTGATGCGCGAGGAGTGCGTAGGTCTAGGTCGGGTCGGATCCGCCAGGTCCGCGTGGTCAGGCCGCGGACGAGGCGGGTGGGGTCAGTGAGGGACCTCACCCCTGTGCTTTCGAGGCAGTAAACGTATATCACAAAAAATCTTTATACCATACCTGTGCCTTGAGATTCCACGATGTGGGACTAAACGTTCCGCCCTTCCTTTGCGTGCGCCCGCAGACTCTCGTGTGCAATTGCCCACGCTGAAGGCCCTGCTGCTGATCCTTGCTGAACTCAGTCACCTCGCAACACTTGCGAGAGTCTGCTGCACCTGCCGCCTGGGAAGCCTGACGCCTGCTGCTGCTCCAAGCTTCCTGCTGCTTCGACTGTTAATGGCGGCCGGAGCGTTTACCTGAACTTCCACAGAACGGCCTATTGGCCCAATTAGAATAGTTGGAAACCTTCGCCGTAGCACGGCGAAGGCGGTGGGTGATGCTGCAGGTTGCCGGTCGGCCTAGGCGTGCCCGCCTAGGTTAACCTGTGGCCGGAGATGGTGGGTTGTTCGGGGGGTGATTATGGAGGTCTGGAGTGGCAGTTGTGGGGTGGAGCGAGTTCCTGGTGGTGAGGCGGAGCTCACGAGGTGGTTGGCGAGCCGTGTGGAGTGGCGGAGTGGTGTGGGCGGCTCGCCGGAGTTCGGTCGGTGATGTGGAAGATGAGGGTGGTCAGCGTCGGTCGAGGGGTAATCAGATGAGATAACAGGGGGAAAAGAGAGAGGATAGGATGGAGAGGAGTTCTAACCTAATTGTAAGGACGAAAGGGGACAGAAGGCGGACAGCAGTACTTGCTGTCGCCGGAGAAGATGACGCCCAGTGGGGGAGAACGGCGGCGACGACGGGGCTGAGGCGGCGTGCGCTGGTACTGCGCGACGCGGAGGGAGGTCAGGAAGCTAACTCTGCCACTGGTTTTGTGGCAGAGCGAAGAGGGAGGGGAGGGGGGCTCGCCGGAGCTAGCTGGGGTATTTGGCCGAGCAGGAGGAGAGGAATTGAAGGGGGAAACTCGGCCAAATCAAGCTCAAGATGAGTGGCTGGGTCCGAGGGGTGTTTTATAGGTGCTGGACTTGGTGTGCAGGGCGTGAAGGGCACGTAATTGCCTGAGGTTGGTCGCCGGAGATGGAAAGGAGTTAGGATACCCAAATCTCTCGTGCGTTCGCACGAGAGATTGGGTTCACACCAACGATTGTAATTGACTTTATGAGGAAGGGAATTCCTCAGAGAATCCTCCTTCCATTTCTGGGAGGGAATCTCTGAGGGATTAGAGAGCAATCCCTCTCCGAACCTCGCCGGAGTTCGGTTCTGCCCTAGCAATGGCGGCAGGACCGGTTTGCAAAGAAGGCGAGGAACCTAGGGGGCTCTCTGCAAGGATATTCAAAAGATAGGGACCTCTTTGTGATTTGGGTGTACTAACTTGCAAAGTAGGTCAAGATGGCCTCCCCTTAGGTCCAAATTTTGGTACAAACCTAATTTGGCCCTAAAGAATCCAATGGTGAAGTTGGATTTTAGGTTTGACCTCTTTTGACTGGACATTTTGCGTAAAAACCCAAATTAGGTTAATTGAAGAGCTAAGACCCTAATCTAGGTCAAACTAGGTTCCAAAGGCCAAATTAAGTGTTCTAAACCCCAGAGGATGTTTTTCTATGATTTTTAGAGGGTTTGCTTGATTTTTATTCTGACTGGAACCTTGTTAATTTAAGCGGGTCTGTTTTAGGGTTACCAAGTGTCATTTAATTCTTAGATTGCACATAAACCCATTTCTTATTAATTCAACCCACTTTGGACTATTTGACCTATGTTTTGCTTCTGAGAAATCCCGTTTATGTACTGCAATGGTAAAATTGCAGTTTTAACCTTTATTTCATGTTTTCTTCTCAGAGCACTTGTTCCTTTAGTTAAGCCTTCTTCTAGGTTATGTAGGAGCTTTTATCTTCTTTATTAGGTCAAAATGAGCTAGTTATGGCTCATGATGAGGCTCTCATCATACCCCCATGCCTAGCTTTTGCTAGTCCCTTAGCAAAATTTCAAAGTTTTAACTTCCATTCTAGACCCAAAGTGTCCTTAGTTATGATAAGTGCTTCTTTTGTGATTAGGTAGGAATGCCGACAATAGGCCTAGAGGTACTCAAGTACCAACCAAAATCTGGACCTGTTCTGCTTTAGCCTCAGTCCTTCGCAAAGGTTTCTACGGCCCACAAAAACTATCCTAGGGTTTGTTGGACTCTGCGGTTAAAGCACCCGTGCTTGAGACATTTTTAGCCTACGCTCAGTTTGCAGTGCGTTTTTTTTTTTTTGTAAGAGAGAGATAGAGGATTTATTTGTTTGGAGGGCTTTTCTCTCTCTTTTCTTTTTATTTCTAGCTTCGGATTAGCTTCTCAACACGGTCTGTATCGGATTCCTCGTCCCCATCATCAATCCTCAAGGGTCCCTGGCTTTCGAGATTTCGAGATAATCCCGCCCATGGCAACCCCCGGAACCCTGGCTTTCGAGATTTCGAGATAATCCCGCCCATGGCGTTCCGTGGCCGAATTCAGACCCTGGCGATCGACATTTCGTGATAATGCCACCCATGGTATCTGAACCAGCAGAGTGCTTACATGCCCCCAGTAGGATATTTAAATATCCTAAGAGACAAGCACCGAGGAGACGATATGTTGTTACGCATCTTCGAGGGGAATTTCCCGCCTCTCCGCGCTGGGAACTTGTCCAAATCAACTTGTGTTGATTGGCCGCTCCTAATCTAGGTGACTTTTTCAGAATATTAAACGCTCTTGCGTGTTTTGAATATTTATGCGCACTGAACCAGACTGTGTGTGAATTTGGGTGCTTAGGTTACCGAATCCCGCAAACCGGAGGTCAGTTAACGAGGCCGAATACTTCCTAAGCCTTAGACCTAATACTTAAGCTTCGCATTTTCCTCAACCTCTTGAGGATTGTCCAGATTTTAACGGATACGTGAATTTTTAAGCTAAAAATCTAGCCCAAGAGGCCTAAGACCAGCGTTCCCGCTAATCTCTTGTTATATCTCTGTAGCATTTTTCTTTTCTTTTTCTTGACTCGGTCTAGAACTTCAGTTAACCCCTTAATCTTTTACTAATGACTTTTTCTTTTTCTTTTCCTTTTGTGCTCCTTTCTTTATTTTTGCTCTTTTTTGTCATTTTTCTTTCTTTTCCTCCTCTCATTTGTATGACCCTGAATTGTTCCTCCCCTCTATCAAGTCCCCTTTTTTTTTTTTTTTTTTTTTTTTTTTTTTTTTTTTTTTATGAATGAAACCCTTTCTTGATATGAATTTTCTGACATTTTGCACTTTCATACCCACCCATGCCTAAGATTTGCAATGTCCCCATTGTAAATTAGGTGGGTTCGAATTCAGCTTAGTTCATGTGTTAGGACAGGTGTGTGGTGAGTGAATGGGTCGAAGCGACTTGTTGCGAACGATTTCTAATCTCGGGTAGGTATACCTGAGGTGAAGTCGGCTGTTCTAATGGATGAACCCTAAAGTGCAATATGAGTTCCGCATAGCGATGTCAGAAACGGTTTCAGGTTTTTCAAAGAATGACGGGTTGCCTCCCGTTAAGCGCTGAGTTTTACGCCATCGGCTGGGCGTAATGAGCTCAAGAGGAAAGGAGGGTAAAGGATGACTCAGTCAAATCTATATCGGTCATGTCAATGAACGGCTTGAGTCTCTGCCCATTCACGACAAATGGTTCAGAATCGTGGCTGAGTGGGCTGATTTCAATAGCTCCATTTCCGAAGATTTGGCGGACTAGGTAGGGTCCGACCCACTTGGATCTTAGCTTTCCTGGGAATAGTTTGAGTCGAGCATCAAAGAGTAAAACTTTTTGACCAGGATGAAAGACCTTTCTAGAAATGTGTTTGTCGTGAAAAGCTTTAACCCGTTCTTTGTAAATTCGCGAGTTCTCATATGCGTCGTGGCGTAATTCATCGATCTCGCTCATTTGAAATCTTCTGTGGGTTCCAGCCTTAGAAAGGTCGAGATTACAGGTCCGTACTGCCCAATAGGCTTTATGCTCCAATTCGACGGGGAGGTGACATGCCTTCCCGTACACTAGTCTGAAGGGAGACATTCCTAATTGGGTCTTGTGGGCGGTCCTATAGGCCCACAATGCTTCCGGAAGCCGAGAAGACCAATCTTTTCTATCAGGTCGAACAGTAACCTGAAGGATCTTCTTGATCTCTCGGTTAGATAGCTCAGCTAGACCATTAGTTTGAGGGTGGTAAGGAGTAGAGATTCGGTGTGACACCCCGTATTTGATCATCAGTGACCTGAACTGAGCGTTTGTAAAATGGGTCCCTCCGTCGGAAATTATAGCACGCGGAATCCCGAACCTTGAGAAAATGTTTTGATGAAGGAATTTTATAACGACTTTATGATTGTTGGTTCGAGTCGGAATGGCTTCTATCCATTTGGAAACATAATCAACTGCGAGTAAAATGTATTCGAAGCCATCCGAGGTAGGAAAGGGTCCCATGAAATCAATCCCCCAAATATCAAAAATTTCGCATACCAAGATCGGCTGTAGAGGCATCATGTCTCTATGGCTCATGTTGCCTAGAGTCTGGCAACGGGAACATGCCTTACAGTGATTGTATGCATCTTTGAAAATTGTGGGCCAGTAGAAACCACACTGGAGGACTTTCGATGCGGTTTTATGTCCCGAAAAATGTCCACCGCATGCCTGGTCATGGCAAAATGAGAGTATGTCTTTGATTTCCACTTCCGTGACGCATCGTCGGATTATCTGATCAGCACCAATGCGGAAGAGATACGGGTCTTCCCATAGGTAATACTTGGCATCAGAACGCAATTTGTCCTTTTTGGCCTTCGACCAATCGGGCGGAATCTGATGTGATGCCAGGTAATTAACAATATCGGCGAACCATGGAAGACTTGTACTGATAGTCAGGAGGTGCTCATCAGGAAAATGTTCTGTAATAGGTCCGGACGGATCAATAATTTCAGGAGGAAGGCGGGATAAATGATCAGCTACCACATTGTGCTTTCCCGCCTTGTCGCGAATCTCGATGTCAAATTCTTGCAACAGCAAGATCCAGCGGATTAATCGAGGTTTCGCGTCCTTCTTGGCTAGGAGATGCCTCACAGCTGTGTGATCCGAGTATATGATAACACGGGAACCCAGAAGGTATGATCTGAATTTTTCCAGGGCAAATACTACGGCCAGCAGCTCTTTCTCAGTAACCGTATAGTTACGCTGAGCCTCATCCAGTGTTTTGCTGGCGTAGTAAATGACCACAGGTTTCCCATCAATTTTCTGCCCCAAAACCGCTCCTACAGCGAAGTCAGATGCATCGCACATGATCTCAAAGGGTTGAGACCAATCAGGGGACTGTAGGATTGGGGCTTGGGTGACTCGGTCACGTAAGATCTCAAATGCTTGAGTGCATTCCTTGGAAATTCCGAAAGGCACATCCTTGGAAAGCAGATTGGTCAGGGGGCGCGCGATTTTGGAGAAATCAGGGATGAATCGACGGTAGAAACCGACGTGCCCCAAAAAAGATCGGATGTCCTTAATCGAGCTAGGCATAGGGAGCTTGGAAATCAGGTTAACCTTAGCTCGATCCACTTGGATGCCTTTCTCTGAGATTAAATGTCCCAGGACAATTCCCTCAGGCACCATGAAATGGCTCTTTTCCCAGGAAAGAACCAAATTCACCTCGATGCACCGCCTGAGTATATGGACCAAGTGTTGGAGGCAATCGTCAAATGATTGTCCAAAAACTGAAAAGTCATCCATGAAGACTTCCAGATAGTCACCTACCATATCTGAGAATATGGCAAGCATGCACCGCTGAAAAGTTGCAGGTGCATTGCAGAGACCGAATGGCATCCTTCGAAACGCGTACGTCCCGAAGGGGCAGGTGAATGTGGTCTTTTCTTGGTCCTCTGGATGGATTGCCACCTGATTGTAACCGGAGTACCCGTCAAGAAAGCAGAAGAATCTATTTCCCGCTAGTTTCTCGAGGATCTGATCAATAAACGGTAGTGGGAAATGATCCTTCTTCGTGGAGGAATTTAGTCTTCTGTAATCAATGCAGACTCTCCACGAATTAGCTATTCGGGTAGGAATGACTTCCCCGGTTTCTGTCGTGATGATGGTAAGTCCTGCCTTCTTAGGTACCACTTGTGTTGGACTCACCCAACGACTGTCGGAGATCGGGTAGATGATCCCTGCATCTAACCACTTAATGATCTCCTTTTTCACGACCTCCTGTAGGTTAGGGTTTAGTCGCCTTTGCATTTCTCTTGAAGGTCGTGAGCCTTCTTCTGTATAGATTCGATGCGTGCAGTATGAAGGGCTTATACCAGTCAAATCATCTAGAGTCCATCCAATGGCTCTACGATGTTGCTGGAGAACAGAAATCAAACGGAGTTCCTGGTCAGGTGTGAGTCGAGAATTGATAATCACAGGAAACGTTCGATTTGAATCCAAAAAGACATATTTTAGATGTTCAGGAAGGGGCTTGAGTTCCATGACAGGATTGTCAGCAGCAGCGGGTGGTTCAGGGTTTGTATCGGGAGCAATGGTAGGAGTCATAGGTGTGTCTAGATTGTGTTCGCACTCCTCTGTTAGCGGTTTTTGATTTTCTAGTGGTTGATCAGGAATAATCAGGTTGTCCTCTATGTGCAGTTCATCAACCACGGCTTTGACATCACAAATTTCCTCTATAACCCCGCAATTAATCCCTTGTTGGGCTTTGAAAATGTCGATCTTCAGATTTTGATTCCCAAATTTTAATTCTATCTGGCCCTCTTCGCAGTTTATATTGGCCCTAGCAGTGGCCAGAAAGGGTCTCCCTAATATGATTGGTGTGTCCCTTGGGTTCTTAGGTGCATCCATGTCCAGTACTATGAAGTCCACTGGGAAATAAAAATCTCGTACCCTAACAATGACATCCTCGAGTATACCTTTGGGTGACTTGATGGATCGATCAGCTAACTGCAATGTCACCTCAGTGGGTTTAAGTTCAGATTCTTCAAGGTGGTCAAGGAGGGATGTAGGTATTAAATTTATGGAGGCACCTAGGTCTAGTAGGGCTCTATCAAGTTGGGTTTCACCAATTTTACAAGAAATCAAGGGGGTTCCTGGGTCTTTAGCCTTGGGTGGGAGTTTGCTCAGGATGACAGAGCTGGCTTGCTCTGACAGTACAATCGGATTCCCATCCTTGGTTCGCGGCTTACGTTTAGGTGTACATATGTCTTTCAAGAATCTTGCGTAAGCCGGTATGTGGCGGATTGCATCCATCAACGGGATGTTTATCTGGACCTGTTCAAAGAGCTTGACCAGATCCTCCTCAGGAGCCACAGGTTTGGTTGTCCTTTTTCCTTTGGTCAAGGCCTCAGGAAATGGGATCCTAGCTGGTTCCTCTAGGATAGGTCCAGGTTCTTGATCTGGGACAGTAGTATCTTGGATGACTACCCTAGGGTCTTGGCGATTATCAGGCTTGGAGTGGTTCAGATAATGTGGGTCTTGTGTTGTTTTACCACTACGTGTTGTTACAGAGTTTAATCCAGCCTGACTTTGGTTTGGGTTAGGTAGGAGAGGTGGCTGCTGCTGAAATTCTGCATAAGATGTAGAAGCCTCCATCCTGTCTGGTGATGGAGTAGCAGGGGCCTGATAAATCAAATGTGCGTGGCCTGGATTTGGATTCATAATGCGCCTCTGGGTCGGCACATTATTTGGGTTGGGCAGAGGTTGCGAAGGAAGGGTGCCAGGTTGGCGAGAATTTGCCATCTGGGCCAGTTGGTTGCGAACCTCTGTGATCTCGTCCTTGTGCTGTTTTTGCATTGCCGCATTCATTTTTTGAATGTCAGCCAGCGTTTGAAGGATAAGAGTCAGTTGATCCTGATTTTGCCCAGATTGGTAGGTGGGATTGGGCCGAGGCTGAGGCGGCTGATATGGACGAGGAGCTTGTGGGCGGGGTTGATATGGTGGTTTTTGAGAGTTTCCCGCCCACTGAAAGTTAGGATGATTTCGCCATCCAGGGTTGTAGGTATTGGAGTATGGGTCGTTCTGGATGGCGTTGAGGTCCTCGCAGTTCTGAGAAACCTCAGGAAAGTCAGAATACGAGGGTTCAGAGTTCCCCCAACTCGAGTAGACGGGATCGGAGGTCACTCCGGTCTGGGAGGTAGACGGGGGTGGATAGGGGCCCATCCCCTTGGCAGGTTGGTGATAGATGTTTTGCACTGTTTCCCTTGCCAGAGGAGGTCGTGCAAAAGAGTTTTGTGCAGAGGTGGCTTGCTGCAAATGTCGAGTTAGCTCGTCCACCTTCTTTTCTATGATAGAGACCTTGTCCAACCGACTGGCCATCAATTCCAGGTCAACAGAAGTGGACAGGTCCTGCGTCTCATGTGTCCCTCTTAGATTCGTCGATGCGCGGGCATTCGTCCTGTCGAATAAGCCCAAGGAGTCATTGTTTATGGAGTTCTCGCACATGTTTTCGAGAATCTCCCACACCGTGTCCTCGTGTTGGCCCATGATGTTTCCTCCACATGTTGCATTGACGATTAGACGAATATCCTCACGGAGTCCCTGGTAAAAAGACTGGACTTGTTCCCACTTAGGAACTCCGTGATGGGGACATTTTCGCATGAGATCTAGGAATCGATCCCAAGCTTCGTGAAGAGGTTCTCCCTGTTGTTGAGTGAAATGAGTGATCTGGTGGCGCAAGGCATTCGTCCGGCCAACAGGGAAGAATTTTTTCAAAAATTCGGACTGTAATTCCTCCCAAGTGTTGATCGGGCGGGTCTGAGTCTGATACCAGTGCGCGGCCTTGTCCAAGAGGGAGAACGAAAACATTTTCATGAGTAGGATATCCCGGTTTTGTACATCTGACCCGAAAGTCTGGGCCAGATGCTTGAGTTGTTTAATGTGTTGGAATGGATCCTCAGAGTTAAGCCCATGGAACTTTGGTATGGCATGAATCATATTGGGCTTTAGATCAGAATCGGGTCCTCCAATTGGGATTCGTACTCGGGGTTCAATTGCCACCGCAGCGGGATTATAGTGATCTCGCATCATAGGTCGCTGTGGTGGGTTTACAAAGTTCTGAAAGAGATCGTTCAAGCGTTGAAGTTGGTGTTCAAGGTTATTCTCATCTTCAATGGGTTGTGCCATGATGGGAGAAGGAGGAGAATCAGGGTCTGAATCAGATGAAAGATTTATGTGGTGGGGTTGCTGCACAAACAAGGGCGTCGAGGCTTGGCCTCGGCGAGAATGAATTTCTAGAGGAGGTCTTAAAGGTGGTCTCAAGGACCTCCTACCAAACATGCACCGGAAGATGTGATGAGATTAGAAGGTACTGGACCCAATCAAGACACCCAAGAATTGTTGGGTGACTATAGAGGTTCGGGGCAGATGGACCCCTGGATCAGAAGATCGTCCACCTGAGAAATACCTGGGCAGCCAGAGAGGGAGAGTCCCGCAAAGACCCCTACACGGTAGAGCGTCCCTACGGGTTACAGGGTTTCCCCCACCCGACCTCTCTTGTCACTGCGGTTCCAGGTAGACCAGAATGGGGATCTTGACCTCTTAAGTCTACCTTTTTTATTTTAAGATCAAGGTGCTTAATGTTCCACTTGAACTTTTAAGTATTTTGAGTGCAAAAAGTGACCTAATATTAAGGTTGGTTGACCCGAGGGATCAACTTCACCTTTGAGAGCTTTTAGGTCCTTCCTTTTATGATTCAAATGAATTATCAGCCTGATTTGCTTAGGGTTCCTCTTGTATAAATATTTTCAAACACGGTTTAGGCACACTTCTTTTTGGAAAGTTTGTTTCTTTGTTTTAGAGAAGATGTGTCTCTAAAAACCCTAGCTTTGCAATCCTAACTTAGCTCTAATGGGTCCAATTTAGTTGCCTTAGAATTTAGCACCTAGGGCTCAATCAAGAAAGTTTTAGCCCTAGTTGCCTTAGTTGGATGACAGACAAAAATATGTTGAAATGAAAATCAGGCAACTTGATGAGTTACTAAATATAAGACAGGTAGCCCTAAGTTGACTTCTCCCTTTTTTTTTTTTTTGTCTTTTAGATTGTGAGAGGGTTAAGGGGGAGGGCTTATGGAGATTACCTGCTCCAGTCTGTTGTGCAGTTGCTATTCTTTCCTTTTTGTTTTGCTTTCCCTGTTTGAACACAACAAAAGAGAAGTTAAGTCAGATATTAAATAGAAAAGTTGTACTCAAAAGCTTTACAAGTGCCCGTTGCTCCCCGGCAACGGCGCCAAAATGTTGTCAACGTTTCTGTGCGGATTTAAAGGCGTATTACGTTGTAGTAGAACCGACAAAACGTTTAAACAAATAATTTTATTACTCGAACAACTAGAGTATCCGAGGTCGAACACAGGGAGCAAACTCAGTACTTTGTAAAACCCAAGAATACAACTGTTAAATGCAAATATAATTGATTCAAAGAGTTTTTAAGAAAGATGTAAAAAAAATAGAATTAGACGTCTGATTTATGTATCAGACGTCTTAAATGTGATCTTTCTTTCTCTTTTTCTTCTTCTGCTTTGCCTTTCAGATCTCTTTGCAATCTTCCCTTGTCCTTCTTCTTCTTCTCCTGCGAAGACCTCTAACCTTTCTGTTTTCCTCCTTCGCCTGCGAAGACTTCTTTCTTTCTTCTTCTTCTGTCTTGCTTCTCCTTTCTTCGTTGCCTTCTTCTTCTTCTTTGTCTTGCTTTCTTCTTCTTCTTTGTCTTGCTTCTCCTTTCTTCTGCAGCGGCCACGTCCTTCTCCTGCAATCAGCCTGCCTGCACAGGGGAACAAAACCTAACCCTTCTCCCTCTACCCGCGCGTGTCTCTCTCTCAAGCAATTCACTCTAACCGCTCTACCAGAGCCACAGTCTCAATCGGGTCGGATCGTACCCGGGACCAGGCGCACCTGCAGGTGTGTGATGCGCGAGGAGTGCGTAGGTCTAGGTCGGGTCGGATCCGCCAGGTCCGCGTGGTCAGGCCGCGGACGAGGCGGGTGGGGTCAGTGAGGGACCTCACCCCTGTGCTTTCGAGGCAGTAAACGTATATCACAAAAAATCTTTATACCATACCTGTGCCTTGAGATTCCACGATGTGGGACTAAACGTTCCGCCCTTCCTTTGCGTGCGCCCGCAGACTCTCGTGTGCAATTGCCCACGCTGAAGGCCCTGCTGCTGATCCTTGCTGAACTCAGTCACCTCGCAACACTTGCGAGAGTCTGCTGCACCTGCCGCCTGGGAAGCCTGACGCCTGCTGCTGCTCCAAGCTTCCTGCTGCTTCGACTGTTAATGGCGGCCGGAGCGTTTACCTGAACTTCCACAGAACGGCCTATTGGCCCAATTAGAATAGTTGGAAACCTTCGCCGTAGCACGGCGAAGGCGGTGGGTGATGCTGCAGGTTGCCGGTCGGCCTAGGCGTGCCCGCCTAGGTTAACCTGTGGCCGGAGATGGTGGGTTGTTCGGGGGGTGATTATGGAGGTCTGGAGTGGCAGTTGTGGGGTGGAGCGAGTTCCTGGTGGTGAGGCGGAGCTCACGAGGTGGTTGGCGAGCCGTGTGGAGTGGCGGAGTGGTGTGGGCGGCTCGCCGGAGTTCGGTCGGTGATGTGGAAGATGAGGGTGGTCAGCGTCGGTCGAGGGGTAATCAGATGAGATAACAGGGGGAAAAGAGAGAGGATAGGATGGAGAGGAGTTCTAACCTAATTGTAAGGACGAAAGGGGACAGAAGGCGGACAGCAGTACTTGCTGTCGCCGGAGAAGATGACGCCCAGTGGGGGAGAACGGCGGCGACGACGGGGCTGAGGCGGCGTGCGCTGGTACTGCGCGACGCGGAGGGAGGTCAGGAAGCTAACTCTGCCACTGGTTTTGTGGCAGAGCGAAGAGGGAGGGGAGGGGGGCTCGCCGGAGCTAGCTGTGGTATTTGGCCGAGCAGGAGGAGAGGAATTGAAGGGGGAAACTCGGCCAAATCAAGCTCAAGATGAGTGGCCGGGTCCGAGGGGTGTTTTATAGGTGCTGGACTTGGTGTGCAGGGCGTGAAGGGCACGTAATTGCCTGAGGTTGGTCGCCGGAGATGGAAAGGAGTTAGGATACCCAAATCTCTCGTGCGTTCGCACGAGAGATTGGGTTCACACCAACGATTGTAATTGACTTTATGAGGAAGGGAATTCCTCAGAGAATCCTCCTTCCATTTCTGGGAGGGAATCTCTGAGGGATTAGAGAGCAATCCCTCTCCGAACCTCGCCGGAGTTCGGTTCTGCCCTAGCAATGGCGGCAGGACCGGTTTGCAAAGAAGGCGAGGAACCTAGGGGGCTCTCTGCAAGGATATTCAAAAGATAGGGACCTCTTTGTGATTTGGGTGTACTAACTTGCAAGTCGAGCTCAGGTGATGCCGCCGGAGTTGGGGGTTAATTTATAGGCACAGGCAGGGACTCCTGTGCTTGGAAGCCAAGCTTCCAAGCGCGAGAATCCTCGTCGGGGATGGAAACAGTTAAGAGACCCAAATCTCTCATGTGTTCGCACGAGAGATTGGGTGCAAATCAGGGATCAGGATTGAGTTCAGATGGAAGGGAATTCCTTAGAGAATCTCACTTCCAAATCTAGAAGATCTCTAAGGAATCAGAGAGTATTCCCTCTCTATTCCTTGCCAAAGTAGTATTTCTCCCCAATAATGGTGGAGGGACCTCCTTGTAAGATTGGCGAGGAAGTTAGGGGGGTTTATGCAATGACTTTCAAAAGATAGGGACCAAAATGTAATTGGATGTACTCATTTGCAAAGTAGGTCAAGATGACCTCCCCTTGGGTCCAAATTTTGGTACAAACCTAATTTGGACCTAAGGAATCCAATGGTGAAGTTGGATTTTAGGTTTGACCACATTTGACTGGATATTTTGCATAAAAAGCCAAATTAGGTCAATTGATGAGCTAGGACCCCAATCTAGGTCAAACTAGGTTCCAAAGGCCAAATTAAATGTTCTAAACCCTAGGGGATATTTTTCCATGAATTTTAGAGGGTTTAATTGATTTTTATCCTGACCAAAACCTTGTTCAATTAAGCGGGTCTGTTTTAGGGTTACCAGATGTCATTTAATTCCTGGATTGCACATGAACCCATTTCTGATTGAATCAACCCACTTTTTATCTTATTCAGACCATTTGACCTATGTTTTGTCTCTGAGAAATCCTGTTTATGTACTACATTGGTAAAATTACAGTTTTAACCTTTATTTCATGTTTTCTTCTCAGAACACTGATTCCTTCAATTAAGCCCTCTTCTAAGTTATGTAGGAACTTCTATTCTCTTTCTTAGATCAAAATGAGATAGTTAGGGCTCATGATGAGGCTCTCATCATACCCCCATGCCTAGCTTTTGCTAGTCCCTTAGCAAAATTTTAAGGTTTTAACTTCTGTTCTAGATCCTGAGTGTCTGTCATCTGTTATGATAAGTGCTTCTCTTTTTCTTTAGTGATTAGGTCAGAATGCCGATAATAGGCCTAGAGGTACTTAAGTATCAACCAAAATTCATACCTGACCCACTTTAGCCTCAGTCTTCTGCAAAGGTTTTTAAGGCCCGTAGAAACTATCCTAGGGTTTGTTGGACTCCGCGGTTAAAGCACTCGTGCTTGAGACATTTTTAGCCTTGGTTCAGTTTGCAGTACATTTTTGTAAGAGAGAGATAGAAGATTTATTTGTTTGAAGAGTTTTCTCTCTCTTTTCTTTTTATTTCTAGCTTCTGATTGGCTTCTCAACACAGTTTGTATCGGATTCCTCATCCCAATCATCAATCCTCAAGGGTCCCTGGCAATCGATGCTTCGTGATATCACCGCCCATGGCAACCCCCAGAACCCTGGCTTTCGAGATTTCGGGATAATCCCGACCATGGCATTCCATGGCCGAATTCAAACCCTGGCAATCGACATTTCGTGATAATGCCGCCCATAGTATTTGAACCAGCAGAGTCTTACATGCCCCCAGTAGGATATTTAAATATCCTAAGAGACAAGCACCGAGGAGATGATATGTTGTTACGCATCTTCGAGGGGAATTTCCCACCTCTCCGCACAGGGAACTCGTCTAAATCAACTTGTGTTGATCGGCCGCTCCTAATCTAGGTGACTTTTTCAGAACATTGAAATGCTTTTTGCATGATTTTGATATTTATGCGCACTGAACCAGACTGTGTGTGAATTGGGGTGCTTAGGTTACCGAATCCCGCAAATCGAAGGTTAGTTAACGAGGCCGAATACTTCCTAAGCCTTAGACCTAATACTTAAGCTTCGCATTTTTCCCCAACCTCTTAAGGATTATCCAGATCTTAGCAGATACATGAATTTTTAAGCTAAAGAATCTAGCCTAAGAGGCCTAAGACCAGCGTTCCCGCTAATCTCTTGTTATGTCTCCTTAGCACTTTTCTTTTATTTTTCTCTTTTCTTGATCTGGTCTAGAACTTCAGTTAATACCTTAATCTTTTACTAATGACTATCTCTTTTTCTTTTTCATTTTGTGCTCCTTTTTTGGCATTTTTCTCTTTTTCTCCTTATAATTATGTGGCTCACAAAATTTCCTCCCTCCTCCATTTTTTATTCTTTTTCATAATTTTTCAATTTTTTTATGTTTTTGACATATGTGAATTTTTTTTGTGAGAATCCTCCTGACTTTTTCTTGGTTCTGTATGTATGCACTTTATCACCCCTCATGCCTAAGTTTTGCAATGTCCTCATTGTAAACGGAGGGTGTGAACTAGTGTTGAGGTCAGAGACTTAGAACAGGATACATCGGGTGGGTGAACGGGTCGGAAATGACTGATGCAGACGATTTCAAGCTCTGGTACATGTACCAGAGGTGGGATCAACTGTCTAAGGCTGAACTCAAGGTGCAATGAACGTGGAGTACGGATGGATAATTAGACGGGTCTCTGATTTTTGGAATGACGGGTTGCCTCCCGTTAAGCGCTAAATTGAACGCCTTCAGCCGAGCGAAAAATGGGGTGGAGAGGGAGTGGTCAAATCAGTGGAATTTTGTAAAACAAGCACCTTGATTAAGAGCCTGGTTGGTCCAACCAGGTGCTTGTTAAGATCAGTGGGCTGATGATGCAGCCCAAACCCAATAAGTCTGGTGGGTTGATAGATGTAGATCAACAGATGTGGAACCCACCATATGCAATGTGGCTCGGATGGATAAGGAAGTGAAAACTCGGGTTTAGGCTAAGTCGAATCAGCCTGGTCAGAGTAGGGTTCCAAAAAATAATCAGTGCATGGTGTGGAAACCCTACAGAGGTGATTAGAGAATGATGGCTCCTGTTTTTCAGTCTGATTGATACCCGATACCTGGTATAGATATGGAGTTGAATCATCTGCAAACGGCTCAGTGAGAGGTGAATCGGAATAGAAATTGAGTCTGGTTGCAGGTCGGGGTAGAGAACGGGTTTTGATTGGCTCTGTATATGTGGAGCAGGTGGCTTTAAAGAGAATTGGCTTGTTATAATTAAGAAGCAGATTTTCTCCAATGTTATGGTCAGATTCGAAATTGAGGAGTGTTTGTGAAAATCAAAATCTGAATGGGATTCAGGATCAGGAGTTCCACCATAGAATAAATCATATGTTGTAGATTCAGCAACCTGACTGGGGTCTAGCCTAGATGTTAATTCTGAGCTTAAAAAGTTATCCTTATGTGGTAGAGGCTTAGGTTCTAAGCTGGTAGGGCAGACCCAACTGAAACCCCACTCGTCCAACTCCTCGTTTTTGTATCGTAAATTGGCATGATTTCTGAAAAATCGATTAGTTCCTCTGAGGATGTTGGCGAGGGATATTCATCAAATAGAGGCCCAAAATCATATTCTTCATTGAAAGATTGATCTTCCTCATGTGGAGCCTTGAAATCTTCAAAATAGGTTTCAGATCTAGATTCTGGGCTTAGGATGTGGGTTGAATCACTGGAATCTAGGTCCGAATAACCTTCGAGGGTCACCTTATCAGAATAAGGGATGGAATTTACACCCTCGAGAGGTTCAGTTCTACTCTCATTATTGCAGGAGTTTTGGGATTCTAAGCCTGGTGATTCATGGTCTAGAGTGGGCTCAACATGGTGTTTTCCTGCATTTAGAGCTTCCCAACCTTCTTCAATATCAGGCACATTGTACTCCATCTGGGTTGGGAATCGACAACCATTTTGTGCCTCAAACCTGAGATCAGATTGATCCTCGATGTTGTCCCAAGATGGTTCACCCTCTGTTTGTGGTATATACGGGTACTTCTGGTCGATAATTTATTTTACTAATCTCATTATCTCTTCCCATTTTTCGAAACCATCTTGGTATTGCTTCCAAAGTCGAGGATTTGTCATACATTAAAGGTATTCAAGATTATGCAGTTTTTCTATCTCAATGTACCCTGTGATGAGCAAGTCACGGGTTGATCCTTTTGTGGCTTCTGCCAATAGTACTTGGGCACAAGTTATGATAAAGGTTGTGGTTGTTGGGACATCAACCTGAATGTTTTCTACTAGTGTTGAGGTTTTGTCTTCTTTTTCATAGAATTTCAGGACATCCTCAATCATCCTATCTCTCATGGATCTCCGATATTCAGGTTTCTTGAATGGTAATCTTAAGTGGTTTGGCTGCATATTTGAATCAGGTGGTGGAATCAAGATGTAGAATCAAAGTTTGAATCAAGGTGTAGAATCAAGTTATGAAGCGATTAAATCTGAATAAAAAGTCTCACTGAAAATGTATGTGCTTTAAAGAGAAAAGATGAGGGACTGGAGCTGTTTTTGACCCAATCAAGACACCCAAAGACGTTTGGATGACTATGGAGGTTCGGGGCGGATGATACCCTTGGATCAGAAAGAAAGTCGTCCACCTAAGAATTACCTGGGTAGCTAGAGAGGGAGAATCCCGCAAAGACCCCTACACGGTAGAGCGTCCCCATGGGTTACAGGGTTTCCCCCACCCGACCTCTCTTGTCACTGAGATTCCAGGTAGACCAGAATGGGGACCTTGACCTCTTAAGTCTACCACTTTTATTTCAAAGGTGCTTTAGGGTTCTCACTTGAACTTTAGATGTTTTGATGTTGTGACCTAATTTAGAGGTTGGTTGACCCAAGGGGTCAACTTCACCTGACCTGTCCTATAGATGGCAGAATGATTCTAGGCTTGGGACCTAGGGATCACCCTGATTTGACTCCCAATTATTAGGTCCAAGATTTTAAGATTCAAGTGATCTTAGAGCTCAATTTTTAGGGTTTGTCTTGTTTAGATCTCTTCAATCAAGGGCTTGGGTTGCACATTGATGCGGGAGGGTTCATTTCCTTTTATACAGGCATGTGTGAACTAGCACTCCAAGACCCTACTGTAGAAACCCTAATTTTGTTCTATTTCCAATCCTCTTTTTCACAAAAATTCTCGTTGGACTTAAAAGCAAGAAGTGTGTTGTCCGTAGAGATTAAGCGTGATTTCTATTAGGCACATGAATTTTGTGGGATAGAATCTAAAAAATCGCTCCAACTTCAAGAAAATTTGAAAAAATTTTCTCAAAATCAGGAAACGTTTGCCTTAAAGATGGTGATTACTATAGAAAGAAGGCAATTGATTCCTAAATTAATTTCTTCCTTTTGTCTTTCAAAGCTAAGGGGATGGTTTAAGGAAGAAAAGAAATTACCTGCCCTGGAGTGGTTAACTTGCGGGAAGGATCTTCTCGTGAAATACCTGCAAGATCACAACAAAGCAAAGTAGGGCAAGTTAGTGTTCAATATGATAAAAAGAATGTAGAGACTAGTAATAAATTGCGCGTTGCTCCCCAGCAACGGCGCCAAAATGTTAACGTGGCTTGATCGTGTTTTAACAGTTAGTTACGTCGTAGTATAGGTGATTAAGCGTTGTCAACAAATAAAAATTTATTACTCAAAAACCTATGTATCCGAGGTCGAACACAGGGAGCAATTGGAATTTATTACTAATCTCAAGAATGTAATTGAATACTTAGAGTTACTCAAAACTTAATTCAAAATATATATGCATGAGTTTAAAAGTTAATTGTAGCAAAAATAAGGAATTTGGACGTCTGATCATGGGATCAGACGTCTTAAAAATATGTTTCCTCCTCTATCTGCTTCTTGTTCTTCTTTGGCCATGTACTTCTGATTTTCTTCCTTTCTTCTTTGTGCTTCTTCTTCCTTATTTCTTCACTGCAGTCCTCTTGCCTTGCTTCTTTCTTCTTATTTTCCTCTGTCTTCTGCCTTGCCTCTCTTCTGCAATTTCTTTCTCCTCCTTTTCTCTGTGGGTCTTCTTCTTCCTTTTTCAGTTCCTCTTCTCTTTGGCTTCGACCCTTCCCTCTGCCTTACCTTTCTTTTTCCCTTTTCCTCTGCGAAGCTTCCTTCCTTCTTCTGCTTCTCTTTCGCTTGCAGCGGCTAAGTCCCTGCTTCCTTCTTTAGTTCCTTCCTTGCACAACCAAAGAGAGCAAAACCTACCCCTCTACTGACACCCGCGTCTCTCTCTCTCTGTATATCACTCTTCAGAACACTCTCCCAAAGCTGGGTTATCGGGTCGAGTCGTGCGCCCGGGTCTAGGCGCACCAGCGTGGGTGTGGTGCGCGAGGAGTGCTCAGGAGGGTATCGAGTCGAGTCACCAAATCTGCGTGATGAGCTCACGGACGAGGTGCTGTGTTTAGGTGAGGGACCTCACCCCATGTGTTCTCGGAGGCAACCAACCGATAGCATAAAATCAATTTAAATTACTCAACGAGGTTACTGCTTACTGAGGTGGGACTATTGTTCCACCATTTTTTCTTGCACGCCTGTAGGAGATCGTTCTCCAATTGCAGCACTGCAGGCCTTGTGGCGCCACTTGCTGGAACAACTGGATGCACAAGACCTCCCCGAGTTTGCTGGACCTGGAATCCAAGAGCACTACAGTATGGATCGAGCTTGCAACCTCCTCGAGCAGTCGCTAATGGCGGCTGGAGCTCAAACCCTACCAGACACAAAAAGGGCCTTGCAGCTCAATCAGACCACAGGAGCACCTTCGCCGTGTCACGGCGAAGGTGAGGCGATTGGTGGCAGGCCGCAGGGCAGCCTAGGCATGCGTGCCTAGGTCATTCTGTGGCCGGACAGATGGGTTTGGTCGGGGGGTAGTTGTGGTGGTGTAGGGCGCCAGTGGATGAGTGGAGGATATTCAGTGGAGTATGGCGGAGGTTATGCGGTGGTTGGCGAGACATGTGGGGCTACAGAGTGACAGAGGCGTCTCACCGGAGGGTGGCTGAAGATGAGGAAGATGGTGGTGGATAGTAACGGTCGAGGAGCGTTTGGTGAAATTACATGAGGGAAATGAAAGAGGGGATAGAGACAAACAGTTCTAACCTAACTAAGTGGACGAAGGGGGCGAGAGGGTGGCTGGCAGTACCTGCTATCGCCGGAGAAGAAAGCATCCAGTGGAGGAAGACGGCGGCGACGACGAGGCTAGGGCTACTGATGCGGGTGTTGCGCGACGCGGAGGAGGATGAGGAGGACAGCTCTGCCACTGGTTTTGTGGCAGAGCGACGAGAAAGAGGAGGGGGGCTTGCCAGAGCTCGCTGGACCCCTTGGCCGGAGGAGAAGAAGAGGAAATCGAGGTGGAATTCTGGCTAAGTCGAGCTCAGGAGGTGCGGCTGGAGTTGGAGGCTAATTTATAGGCACAGGCAGGGACTCCAAGCGCGGGAATCCTCAGCGGAGATGAAAATAGTTAAGAGACCCAAATCTCTCATGCATTCGCATGAGAGATTGGGTGCAAATCAGGCATCAGGATTGAGTTCAGATGGAAGGGAATTCCTCAGAGAATCTCCCTTCCAAATCTAGAAGGAGATCTCTGAGGAATCAAAGAGTATTCCCTCTCTATTCCTCGTCGGAGTAGGATTTCTCCCCAATAATGGTGGAGGGACCTGCTTGTAAGAGTGGCGAGGAAGTTAGGGGGGTTTATGCAATGGCTTTCAAAAGATAGGGACCAAAATGTAATTAGGTGTACTCATTTGCAAAGTAGGTCAAGATGACCTCCCCTTAGGTCCAAATTTTGATACAAACCTAATTTTGACCTAAGGAATCCAATGGTAAAGTTGGATTTTAGGTTTGACCACTTTTTACTGAATATTTTGCATAAAAACCCAAATTAGGTCAATTGATGAGCTAGGACCCCAATCTAGGTCAAACTAGGTTCCAAAGGATAAATTGAATGTTTTAAACCATAGGGGATATTTTTCCATGAATTTAGAGGGTTTACTTGATTTTTATCCTGACTGGAACCTTGTTCAATTAAGCAGATCTATTTTAGGGTTACCAGATGTCATTTAATTCCTGTATTGCACATGAACCCATTTTTGATTGAATCAACCCACTTTTTATCTTATTCAGATCATTTGACCTATGTTTTGTCTCTGAGAAATCCCGTTTATGTACTGCAATGGTAAAATTACAGTTTTAACCTTTATTTCATGTTTTCTTCTCAAAACACTTATTCCTTCAATTAAGCCCTCTTCTAAGTTATGTAGGAGATTTTATTCTCTTTCTTGGATCAAAATGAGCTAGTTGGGGCTCATGATGAGGCTCTTATCACTCGCGTACATGGTTCTGGGGTGAGCTACTATTGTAGGGAGGGAGCTAGCCACCCCACGGGGCCTGGGGTTTAGCTAGCCACCCTACACCGACTTGTTAGGCCCTCTAGGCAAACCAGGGTAGTCAGACAAGGGTGCGCGGATTGTGGAGGGGCAAGAACCCTATTTGGTTCTGAGGGGCTAGACCCCTACTTCTGAGAGGGCTCGGCTCTATACTGTTCTGTGCTGTACTTTGGGCATACCCGCTAGCGGAAGTGACTGACCGCATGCCAGTGCGGGGTAGCTACCCATGCACTTATCGCGCATGCCGTAGTCACTGCTACGTCTGTCAGTGGCCTCGGGGTGGTTGACTGGGTGTAGGACTACCATAGGGGACTCTCCTGGCCAAGAGAGCACCATGTGTACCTCTACTCTTCGGAAAAGACTGTAATCAAGATCGTTCCCTCGAGGAACATGCAAGATCAAGAAAGATGACAAAAAGGGGTGAAAAAGGAATTACCTGTAAAAAAATAAAATAACTTGAAAAGATCAATATACCTGCTACTTTTACTGCTTTAGATAGTATGGTTACCACTCTACCCAGCGTTCGTTGACTCTGTCCTTTCATAATACTATTTAGGTCCAGGAGTTGAGCAGCCCGAGCTATCGGCTATGGAGGGTGCTAGGCCCAGTCAAGCCCAGCCGTAGTTTCAGTACTTTTTGTTGTACTCTCTTTACTGCTTTAGTGAGTTTCAGACTTTTGCTACTATTCCTGTTACTGTTGCTTTCGTTTCGTTCTTCCTGTTGTTGTGGTGATATATACTGAACTAGCAGCTTTTACTTTCCTACATTGCTTGTATGTTTTTACTGCTTAGTTACATTGCATATGTGAATGTGGTTTATTTTCCTACTTTTTGGTTATTTCTTGTTGGATGATTGGGTCTTGGGATTAGTTGAGGTGAGTCGGTCTCGGGTCCTGTAGGGATTTGGGAATCGGGTCGTAACATTTTGTCACCTAATCCCTTGGCCGTTGATCTTCGTTAGACTGCATATGGTGCTACCGAACTTCGATCAAGGCAATTTCGGAGGCGTTGGACTCCGATCGTCATCCTGATCAGATCCGTATGGTCGGATCATCAATTCGAGGCTCTGAAATAAATATCCTTCTCTCCTGACCACAAAAAGGACGCAATTAACCTAAATTATATACAACTACTCCAAATGTAGAATGATACGTGCTATGTAATATTTATAACATGAAATGCAAATTAAGCCTTGGAACATGCATGATCAGGCATTTTAACTTAAATAGATGTGTCTATATCATACCCCCATGCCTATCTTTTTCTAATCCCTAGCAAAATTAAATTACATGCTATGCATAAAATTAAAATTAGGATTCGATCGCTTAGGCCTAAGTCATTTATTAACAATATAAAATTTCAACTAAGGCCCTAAACTACAAAAACTCAACAGTACCCAGGTGTCTGTCAGAATGCAGACCACCTAAGTCCTCGCCTTATTTGGAAAGGGAAGATACATTTTTCTATTTTTCTTTTTTTCTAATTTTTTTTGTACTTTTGGAGTTTGAGAGTTCCGGGATAACTTTTTACGGTTACCCAACCCGCCCATGACTCGAAAAGGACTCTAAATGCTAAGCATCTTATGAAATTAGTGAAAGACTCACTAGGCGGCCGTTGAAACAGACTTCGGGTTTCTATAACCCTAGGTGACCTTGCCTAAAGGTTTATCTTTTTGATTGGTAGCTTTCTCCCTACTTCTATTTATGGGGTCAACACAAGGGCGAACCCAGCGTATATCTCCTCAGTTTATTCTACTTCCCCGCTTCTTCCCTAAGTGTTTTGGGGATTATTGTGCATTTTTGTGAGCTGGGCTCTGGACAACCGGCTAATGGGCTGTTACCCACAACAACTTGCCAGCCATACTTGTGAGGTGAAGTATGGTTTTATTTGTTTTTTTTCTCCTTTTCCAATTTTTTTCCTTTTCTTTTTCTTTTTTTTTTTTTAAGTAGGTGGCTTCCCTGCTCTAAGATTTACCTAAAGGCAGTACAACGAAAATGATCTTATGACTAGACTCTGGTCAACCGACCGATGAGCTATTACTACCGACAACTTGTTAGCCATACCACCCTAGATAGTTCATTAGCTACCCAATTTCCAAAGAAACCGTCAAAAAGTGAGTTAGTGCAAAAAGTGTGTAGATGCCTAGGCTTAAAGTCCCCCCAAATCAGAGGACAGGTTGATAAGTCGTATACTTATCACCCCAATTTATTGACCAAATTAAAAATGAATTTGAATTGGCTAGGACTCGAGACTAAGTCCGCATTCGAGTGGACACCTAAGCTAATTAAGCCCGAAGACCTGAAGAGTTTATGTGTTCAGGTCCTATCATATCATTTCCTAAAGTTAATAACTTCCAAAAGCCTAAGTTATCTTCTCTTAATTCTTTTTTTTTTCAAATTTTTTTTAAAGAAAAGAAAAGAAATTCTACAAAGCTAATGAAATAATTTTAGGATTAAGTATCCACCCCCCATGCCTAAATGATGCAATGTTCTCATTGTAAAAATAAAGACATGAAAAGGGTAGAGTAAATAAAATATCACCTGAATACCGTGAGAAATCCGGTTAGCTTTGTAGATAACGTGAAATATAAACACGTGCTAAATTTAATGCCTTTAGCTAGGCATAACATACATATAAGGAAGAAATTTAGAATTCACAAGTGTGGGTCAGAATCAAAATCAAAAGGTTGATCTTGAAACCCATCAGCAGAAGATGTCCACAGATATGGACCAAGTTATGATGCAGACCCATGCCTCAGGGTCGAGTGGTTCTAAGGTTCTGGATGAAAATCACCCAAAACCTAAGATTATTGTGTTTACGAGGCCGGGCCTATAGTTTTGTGGTGTGCAACCCAAGACTAAAGTGTCGGACAACAGGTAAAGATGGTTCGATAGGTTCGGATGTCCACTTGATGTTCAACTCAGAAAAAGAATCAGTTATTTTGAGCTTAGGTTGCACGTGAAAGATATCATAAGGGTCCTAGTAGAAAGTAGGTGGTTTCAAGTCCATAGGTACCCTTAGATCCAAAATCAAAGTTTCCTCAGAATTAGCCTCCCAAATTTTTATTTCAACAATTCTATCCTCCAACATCAAGGTTTCTAGGACCTCCAAATCGTTGTACACCCCATCTAATGTACCTAAGTTCAATAATTGTGGCTCAATCAAGATTGACTTGGGTCTGGTGATCTCAAGAATATCATAATTCAGCTCTTTAGGGTGTGGTTGAGGAATGGAGCTACTGATTGAATCATCAAGATTCGAATCATCCAAGTTAGCTCCAACATGATCATAATCTTCAATGATCGGGCTATCAAATAGTTCGTCATGCTCCTCAAGCCAGTTTGTCTCACTAAAATCATCTTCCTCAAGCTCAAGTGAGACTTCACTAAGAGATTCCTCACCCTCAGAATAAAAGAATCCATGATCATCATTTATATATGTCTCAAAATCATATGTCATTTCATGGTCCGTGGAGACATATTTTTCCTCATTCCCTGGCTTTGGGATCTTGGGTGAGAAACTCGATTCATCTTCAAAGGGTTGCTCTAGACCAACCTAGTCATCTCCAATCTAAAAATATGTATCCCCCTCGACAAGCGCCTGAGCGGGTTCAGACATTGGCTCTCCTGAAGGGGATTCATCTTGAGAATCATCCCAAGATTTGACTTGGGCAACCACAAATTTCATCCTCAACCTCGATAATTTCCCAAGAAGAAACTCACCCAGGTCCCTATCCCTAACACTTTGGAGAAAATCCAATAGAAAACTATTAAGTTCATCAATCATTTTGATCATAGGCTCCAATGCTTCAATGTATGGTGTTGGCTGAGCTTCTAAAGATTGTACAGTATTCCTCAAATTAGCCAACACCCTATCCTGGATCTAGTTCACCTGAATCGAATGGTTTGGTTCAGGTTTGGGTGTGTTTGAGTTAAATCTAGGGGGTTCAAGATATCGAGGTTCTCGGGTCCCTCCTTGAAAGTTGGTCATTCTAGGTTGTTCAAAGGATGGTGGCGACCTATATTCAGTGGAATACTGGGGAGGGTAGGTCTTGTAATCATTATATCCTTCTTAATTGTAGATCGGGTTGGTTTGGTCATCAGATGATGGAGATCCATAATCATTGTAGGTTTGGGAAGGATAGTAATCATAGTCTTGTTGTCCAGGGTTAGGCCCTGGACATTAAGGTCCGTATTCATATCCCCAATCAAAGTCACCTTGGCTAGTGGATGGGTAATTACAAGTCAAGTCAGAATAGTAATCATCTTGGGGATAAGTGGTGCTAGGAGGATAGGATGGGAAATGCGTGTAAGAAGTGGAAGGATACATGGTAGAATATGAGGGAAAACAGAAGAGAGAAAGGTGCCCTGCAGTATAATCAATCAACCCTGTCCTTAGGTGGGTTAGCCTAAGGACTTATAGACTTCTAGGACCCGTCTTAAGATTATAAACAATTTGGTCTACTTTTATCCAGTTAATCCAACCAGTTAGGAGGGACTGCGGAGAAGGTTCTTCCCTTGGCTTGCTCCTCCGGTTCTTAGTGTACCCCCCAGCCGTGGTCGTTTGATGCTACTCCATTAGGTAGATATCAGATGGACCAGCAGAAGCAGATTAATCGAAAAAAAATCTCAGTCTGAGCCTTGAAGAGTGAATCAATCCTTAAGGCCAACGTCTACTCAGTTTTAATTAGGCTTGGGATGATTGTGCTCTTAGAATGTGATGGGCCCTTTAGATGGGTTGTGCCCTTAATGATCAGTTAAAATGTGTGTGCGTGCACAACCAGGGTTTGCAAACAAGGTTATTTGATGATGTGTCTTTTAGGGTTTCACCTTGTTTACTAGCTTTTAGGGTTTACACTTAGGTATATTCAATCAAGTTTAGGAGAACACTCCAAGTTTTGAAAGCACGGGTGTAGATATATTCCTTTAAAAATAAAAAATAATGTGGAGTGCCTGGTTCAGCCTTAAGAATCAACCTTACGTGGCAAGCTACTTGATGGATCGCTTTTATCTTAAGTGGTGCGGCCCAAATAGTTCAATCAATTAGCCTATTGCACCACTTAGTTAAGGCACACAGAAATGTTTAACCTATTCAGATTTCTACCCACTTATTTGTGTGTTGAATTAAGTGTACCGGATCCATAGGTCAGATCCTAGTTAAATGGTAGAATCGATGTGATTGTGCGCTTTAAGGTGAGAAGTTGTGGGCGTTAAGTGTGTAGCCTTTAGAAAATCCCACAAGAGAAGAGTATTTTTTTGTTGTTATATATGCGGGGGTGAGATGAGTGGGGTGGCAAACAAACAACCAAATCTATCCTAGGGTTTATAAAAAACACCTAAGTTAATTTGGGTTTGAGTTATTAGTGTGATGAAATGAACTAGTGGGTAGGGGTGGTAGGGACAAACTTACAAAACCTTCATCCGCACTTTTCTCCGATCTAACCACTTTGGTCCACCTCAGAAGAGTACCTGCAATCACAGTAAGATCAGAGAAAAAGTGAGATAAAAGTTAGGTAAAGCGAAAAAAATGTGAGAAAAACCAAAGAGCATTGCCTCCCCAACAACGACGCCAAAATGATGGAGGTGTGTTTTGCGAATTAAAAATAGGGGTTTTGGAGGACCCGTCGTCATAGCTTGCAAAACGCGTCTATCAGATAAAATTTATAACCGAAACTTGAAAGGTGAGTCCCGGGTCAAACACGGGGAGGCGAACATTTGGTTTTACAAAAATCCATGCTTCACTTTATTTCTTTTTGTCATTTTTATCTTTTCTAATTTTTTTGATATTTTAATAGGCAAGAGATCAGATCGACAATTGCTTATCTAGCTAATCTACTTGCAAAAATATGAGAGAGGGAGAAAGAGAGAGAGAAAGAGAGAAACAATCATCTATTCATAAGCAAGTGTTTGTTACAACTATGAAAGCTGAAAAATCTATATTACAAAAGTGAAAAAAATAGAAAGAGGTGAGAGCAATCCCCCTCGATGGTCGCTCGGAGGACGACTTGCTCTGACGTTTCCCGGAGGAAGGTGGTGAGGAGTGGGATGAAGGAGGACATAGCCGGAGGACGGAGGATGGGGCAGGACGACATCATGGCGAGGATCTTCTTCCCGAAGGGTGGTGAGAGGACGACCATGGGATGCTCCAAGAATGGGGATGAGGGGAGGGAAAACTATTTGATTTTCTACTCTAGAGGAGCATCCTGGGCTTGGGACAAGCTCTCTCTAGAGCCTTGGAGGTGGTGAGAGGAAGAGATGAAGAAAAATGGGAGGGATAGGGGTCCTTTTATAGTGGAGGAAAGAATCAAATTCATATACAGGACATTTAGTGACGGTCATAAACGTCGCTGAAGATCTGCCGCAAACATTGCTAAAGACAACCCATGCGCCCTTGCTGCCGCTGCGCTAGGGCGCGCTCCGCGAGCCATGTCACGCGCCTGCGTGCGCTGCCGCTGCGCATGCTGATGTGCACGTGCGGTGGCATGTGCGTGCGCATGGGCGGCTTAGGTTGTACCATGTGGCGCGAACTAGGCCGTCCATCTTCTTTTCGTTGTAAGGGCTGCTACAGAGGTCAGATTGAGTCAATTTTTACGTTGTTGGGCTATGATCATCGACCCAAATCCATCTGCGCAGTCGGATTTGTCGTTTGAAGCTCTGAATTGCGTCACCTAGTCCCTTGGCCGTTGATCTTCCTTGGACTGCATATGGTGCTACGAAACTCCGATTAAGGCAATTTCGGAGGCATTGGACTCCGATCGTCGTCCTAATTAGGTCTGTATGGCCGGATCATCAATTCAAGGCTCTAAAATAAATATCCTTCTCTCCTAATCACAAAAAGGATGCAATTAACCTAAATTATATACAACTACTCTAAATGCAGAATCATGCATGCTATGCAATATTTATAATATGAAATGCAAATCTAAGCCTAAGAACATGCATGATTAGGCATTTTAACCTAAATAGATGTGTCTATATTAGTTTGTATACCTCACATGCACAAAGTTTTATCTTTATATCTTGCCATAAGAGTCGTCATTCTTTGTTCAGAGAAGTTTCAAACAAAGGGGGGTTCTTGAAGATTTGATTATAACTAAGGGTTACTTGTTATATGGAACCAATGTCTGGAGGAATTTCAGTAATTTCTTTTCGCTTTTCTCTGGTATACCAACTATTCTTATCTACATTCCTAATATACCCTTAAATAGAAGATATTGGGAATGTAGTTAAGGTTAATCTTGGGGGATATATTAGAGAAGTGTGTGGAGATGTTGCCAAAATTTCTCCAAACACGGGTTATATGTAACAAGTAACATTGTGATTAAATCTTCAAGGATGGGCTATTAAAGTGAAAATCATAATCAAAATACAAACATATATATAACATGTCAATGTTTATTCATAATTTGTGGGTGAATTAGGTACATGTAAGAGTAGCTTTTTTCCTTGTAAATGTTTATAGATATAATATGACATTAACGAACCTTCGAGCATGTTAGGGACCCTTCGAGAATTAATGGTGAGGACAAGGAATCCGATACTGACCTTGTTTAGGGCCAATTAGAGGCTGGATTTAGGGAAAAGTAAAAAGAAAATGAGAGAAAACTCTCCAAATGAAAATCCTTCTCTATCTCTTTCTTACAAAAATGCGCTGGCAAACTGAACCTGGACATGATACATCTATGCATGGGTGATTTAACCACCGGGGTCAACAAACCTTTAGGCAATTTTTGCAGGCCTTAGAAACCTTCATGGCAGACTCAGGCTGAAGCTGGTCAGGTCTGGATCTTAGTTGATACTTGAGTACCTCTAGGCCTATTGTTGGTATTCTGATCTGATTTCTATAGTGCAGCTTAGTAAGGTACCCTGACGGTTACATCCGACCTAAAGGCTTGGTTTGATCCATAGGATGTTTGTTAAGGGACTAGCAAAAGCTAAGCATGGGGGTATGATGGGAACACCATCATAGGCCCTAACTAGCCCATTTTAGTCTGGGAAAAAAGATAAAGCTCCTACATATTCATCTGAGGGTTATATCTCCACCATATTGTGTTTTGAAAAGAGAACAAGAAACCAAGGTTAATTATATAATTTTAACACCATATCATGAACACAGAATAACCAAGGGATTGGCTAGGGATGAATTAAAGGTCAAAGGAGCACTAAAGTTAAATAAGTGGGTTCATGCAGACAGAAACGAGTTTTCATGCATTTCAAGAATTAATAATAACCTGAAACCCTAATTGTAGACCCACTTAAATAACAGAGGTTTTGGTCAGGATAAATTCCATATAAACCTTAAAAAATCATATAAAAATATTCTATAAGGTTTGGTATCCTTGATTTGACCTTTGGAACCCATTTTGACCTAGAACAGAGTCATAGATAGAAAGTTACCCTAATTTGAGTGTTTGTGCAAATTGCCCAGTAAAACTTGGTCAAAACCAAAATCTAACTTGACCATCAGATTCCTTGGGTCCAAATTAGGTTTATACCAAAATTTGTGCTCAGTTAGAGTCCATCTTGACGTAGTTTACATTTTGGTCCATTCTGACTCTTTCTCTCTCATTCATACCCTCAACTTTCGAAATCTTTACAAAAGCCCCCTAACTTCTCTTCATTTTCTTCAAATGGGTCCCTATCGCCATGGAAAGTGTGGACCCAAGGGTGCCGAGTTTCAATCAGGGGTACCTCCCTGATTTCTTGACCAATCCCTTCCAAAATTGGAGGGGATGATCTTAAGGACATCCCCAATCACCAAAATCACATTTTTGACTCGGATTTGAACCGTAGAGCTCATGCGAACTCCTGGATTCCACAGATTCTTTTCCCTATTGTTTGGAGCTCTCCAAGCTTGGAAGCAACCTTGGAGCTCTATAAAGCCAGCCATGCACAACCGCTTCTCCTTAGCAAGTTTTGGTCTGAGAAACTCCTCCCTCTTCCCTCTTCGGCCACCTCTGCACCTTGCTCCTGTGACCACTCTCTGTCCTCCTCTTTCGGCTGACTAACCATCAAATTGGACAGCCTTCTACCTTCCTCCGTCGACCATGCTCCTTGCCAACAATAGCAGGGGCATTCTTCCCCCTCGTCGTTGCCGCACCACCTCACCAGACTTCATCATCTTCTTCGGCTCTAGCTCGCCAACGTATGTGCTCTCCATCCACCTCCTTCCTCTCTAAGTATCCATACCTCTTCCTCTTCCTCCCTATGTCCTTCCCTCACACTAATAACACACGGACAACCATAGTTTCGAACCGCTACAACACATTCGTTCTCCGCTCTGGCAATGCTCCGACGTAGCCTCCAGACCGCTACACTTCACGAAACACCTTGCCTCCACCTCCATGAGCTTCGCCTCCCCACCCTCGACAAAAGCCCTCAAACAATTTGGGCTTTCACCCACCAAAACACCTCACATACCATCGACACCTGCACACACCTTCCTCGAGGTTGTCAAGCCTCCTCACGCACATGTACGCCACACCGCACCCACCACTACACTCACCGCACACCGGGAAAGCTTTTGAGCATATTTGACGTGGTAGCATGGCCGTGTTCTTGCTTGCAGGTACTTCACCAGACCTTTGCTGCCACCCGCGACTTCACCAATGATCAGGGTAGACTCACACGAGAAAAGGATTGGATTTTGGAAAACCCATCGTCGTAGTTCGATACGCGAGAAAATCTGTCAATTAGATGAAATTTATAACTGAAACTCGAAAAGTGGGTCCTAGGTCAAACACGGGGAGGCGAATGTTTGGTTTTGAAAGATACGCATCTCGCTTTTTATTTATTTTTGTCATTTTTGTCTTTTCTAATTTTTTTGGTATTTTTAATAGGGCAAGTGATCAGGTCAATGAAATCTAGCTACTCTACTTGCAAAATAAAAAGAGAGAGACAGAGAGAGAGAGAAGCAATCATGTATTTTTATAATGAAATGTTTCTTACAACTAGGAAAGTGGGATAACTATAGTACGAAAGCAATAAAGATAGAGATAGGTGAGAGAAATCCCCCTCGACTGTTGCTCGGAGGACGACTCGCTCTAACGTCGCCTGGAGGAAGGTGGTGAGGAGCGGGATGAACGAGGACGGAGTCGGAGGACGGAGGGCGGGGCAGGACGGCATCGTGATGATGATCTTCTTCCCGAAGGGAGGTGAGATGATGACAATGGAATGCTCCACGAAGGGGGATGAGAGGTGGGAACAAATATTTATTTTCTACTCCAGAGGAGCATCCCGAGCTTAGGACAAGCTCTCTCTAGAGCCTTAGAGGTGGTGAGAGGAAGAAAGGAAGAGATGGTTTGGAATGGAGAGGGATAGGTCCTTTTATAGTGGAGGAGAGACAAAATCGTCCATGGGCAATTAGTGATGGCTGTAATCGTCACTCAAGATCTGCCCAACTATCGTTGATGATCCGCACCCTTTAATTCTTTTGCTGGTGCACGCATAGTGCAGGCCATTAGTGATAGCTACAAGCATCACTAAAGGCCCATGTAACTGTCGCTGAAGATCCGTGCTCTTCAATTCCTTTGCTGGCACCTCGCTCAATTGGCCCGATCTAGATACGGGACTCCAATCAATTGGCCCTTCATATGATGCTACGGACTTCGATCTAGACGATTTCGGAGGCATTAGACTCCGATCGTCATCCTGATCAGATCCGTATGATCCGATCATCCATCCGAGGTCTTGAAATAAATCTTCTTCTCTCCTGACCATAAAAGGAACCTAATTAACCTAAAATATATACAACTACTCTAAATGCAAATGATGCATGCTATGCAATATTTATAACATGAAATGCAAATCTAAGCTTAGGAGCATGCATGATTAGGCATTTTAACCTAAATAGATGTGTTTATATCATACCCCCATACCTATCTTTTGCTAGTCCCTAGCAAAATTAAACTACATGCTATGTATAAAAATAGAATTAGAACTCGATCGCTTAGGCCTAAGTTGTTTATTAACAATAGAAAATTTCAACTAAGGTCCTAAACTACGAAGACTCAACAGTACCGGGTGTTTGCCAGAATGCTGACTGCCCAAGTCCTCGCCTTATTGGAAAAGGGAAGATATATTTTTTTTGCTTTTTCTTCTTTTCTAATTTTTTTATACTTTTGGAGTTTGAGAGTTTCGGGATAACTTTTTACGGCTACCCGACCTGCCCAAGACTCGAAAAGGACTCTAAGTGCTAAGCATCTAGTGAAAAGAGTGAAAGACTCACTAGGCGACCATTAAAATGGACTTTGGGTTTCTACGACCCTATGTGATCTTGCCTAGAGGTTTATCTTTTCGAACAATAGCTTTCTCCCAACTTCTTTTATTTATGGGGTTAACACAAGGGCGAACCTAGTGTATATCTCTCTGATTTATTTTACTTCCCTGCTTCTTCCCTAAGTGCTTTGGGAGTTATTGTGCATTTTTATGAGCTGGCTCTAGACAACCGGCTAATGTGCTATTACCCACAGCAACTTGCCAACCATACTCGTGTGGTGAACTGTGGTTTTGTTTATTATTATAATTTTTTTATTTTCTCTTTTTTCTTTTTTCCTTTTAAGTAGGTGGCTTCCTTGATTTAAAATTTACTTAAAGGCAGTACGAAGAAAATGGTCTTGTGGCTGGGCTCTAGACAACCGGCTAGTGGGCTATTACCCACGACAACTTGCCAGCCATACCACCTAGATAGTTCATTAGCTACCCAATTTTTGAAGAAACTGCTGAAAAGTGAGTAAGTGCAAATAGTGTGTAGATGCTTAGACTTAAAGTCCCCTCAAATCAGAGGGCGAGTTGATAAGTCGTATACTTATCACCCCAATTTATTGACCAATTAAAATAGAATTACTTGGCGAGGACTCGAGACTAAGTCCATATTTGAGTGGACACCCGGGCTAATTAAGCCTGAATGCCTGAATAGTCTAAGTATTTAGGTCATATCGTATCATTTCCTAATGTTATTAACTTCCAAATGCCTAAGTTCGCTTCTTCGTAATTTCTTTCTTTTTTGTATTTTTGAATTTTCATTTTTCTTAAAGAAACTAAAAGAAACTCTACGAAGTTAACAAAATGATTTTAGGAATTAATTATCCACCCCCCCATGCCTAAATGATGTAATGTCCTCATTGTAAAAATAAAGACATGAAAAGGCGAAGTGAATAGAATATCACCAGAATAATGTGAAAATTCGGTCAGCACCGCAGAGAACATGGAATATAAACACGTACTAAATTTAATGCCTTCAGCTAGGCATAACATACATACAAGGAAGAAATTGAGAATTCACAAGTGCGGGTTAGAATCAAAATCAAAAGATTAATCCTTAGACCCACCAGCAGAAGATGTCTGGTCGTGCGTGTTTCGCATGTTTGAAATCGGGGTTACAAGTAACCCATCGTCGTAGTTGCAAAATACATCGATCAGATAAAATTTATACCGAAACTCCAAGGGAGTCCTGGGTCGAACACAGAGAGGTGATGTTTACTTTATTAAAAATCGTGCTTCGATTCGTTTCTTTTTAGTATTTTAGGGTTTTGTTATTTTTTTGTGTTTTTGAAATAAAAGACAAGCACATGATTCACAAGATAAAAATGTGGAACAAATATGATATATATATCAATTCAATGTCGATTACAATGAACTACAAAAGCATAAAAAGAGAGGGAGGTGAGAGGAAATCTCTCGAATCGGCTGTTCAGCGAGACGACGGCGCCTGGCGGAAGCTCTGACGAAGGAGGTAAGGAGTGGGACGATGGAGGTGAGATGCTGGAGGACGTCGGGTTGAGGAAAGCTTCGGTATAGCTCCAGAATGGAGGTGAGAAGACGAAGTTGATCTGCTATCAGAATGGAGGTGAGAGGACGGCTCCAAGGTGACTTATGAAGGGAGATGGGAAGTTGGAGGAGTATTTGGTGGGGCAGAGGTTCGCTACACTAATAGGCACCTTGGGAGCTTGAGAACAAGCTCTAATGGAGCATTGGTAGGCTTGCTAGAGCTTGGGAGTAGGTGGGAGTAGAGTAGCTAGAGATGGCATGGAAGGGAGGGGGTGTAGGTCCTTTAATAGTGGTGGAGAAGAGGCAAAAGTCGGTATGGGACCATTAGTGACATCCAGGCCGTCGCTGGAAACGTCTCTATAGGCAGCTCATGCCCGCTGGCGCCCACAGCTAGCTTTGCTGGCATGTGATGAATTACCTACGGCTGTAAGCGTCGCTGTAAGTACAACTCATGCATCGCTGTAGTCCACCTCACGCTGTGCTAGCGCTGCTCTAGCCTTGCCGCGTGCATGCTCCCACGCATTGGCACTGCGCGCATGCACGCCTGTGCGCCCGAACACGCACCCGCGCTGCTGCGCGCGTGCGGTGCTGCGTGCGTGTGCTAGCTTCCTGAGCTACGCCACGTGGCGTAGTCTGGGCTGTCCATCTTCTTCTTATTGTAGGGGTTGCTACAGAGGTCGGATTGAGTCGATTTTCACGCCGTTAGGCTGCGATCGTCGACCCGAATCCATCCGTGTGGTCGGATTTATCATTTGAAGCTTCAAATTATGTCTCCTAGTCCCTTGGCCGTTGATCTTCCTCGGATGCATATGGTGCTACGGGACTCCGATCGAGGCGATTTCAGAGGCGTTGGACTCCGATCGTTGTCTCGATCAGATCCGTACGGTTGGATCATCAATCCAAGGCTCCAAAATAAATATGCTTCTCTCCTAACCACAAAAAAGACTCAATTAACCTAAATTATATACAACTACTTTAAATGCAGAATGATTCATGCTATGCAATATTTGTAACATGAAATGCAAATCTAAGCCTAGGAACATGCATGAATAGGCATTTTACCCTCAACAAATGTGTTTACTTTATACCCCCATGCCTATCTTTTGCTAGTCCCTAGCAAAATTAAACTATATGCTTTGTATAAAAGTAGAATTAGGATTAGATCACTTAGGCCTAAGTCATTTATTAACAATAGAAAATTTCAACTAAGGTCCTAAACTATGAAAACTCAACAGTACCCGGGTATCTGCCAGAATGCAGACCACCCAAGTTCTCACCTTATTTGAGAAGGGAAGATATATATATATATTTCTTCTTTTCTAATTTTTTTGTACTTTTGGAGTTTAAGAGTTCCGGGATAACTTTTTATAGCTACCCGACCCGCCCAAGACTCGAAAAGGACTCTAAGTACTAAGCATCTTTGTGAAAAAGTGATAGACTCACAAAACGGCCGTTAAGATGGACTTTGGGTTTCTACAACACTAGGTGACCTTGCCTAAAGGTTTATCTTTATGATCGGTAGCTTTCTCCCTACTTTTTTTATTTATGGGGTCAACATAAGGGAAAACCCAGTGTATACCTCCCTGGTTTATTCTACTTCCCCGCTTCTTCTCTAAGTGTTTTGGGAATTATTATGCATTTTTTTTTGTGAGCTGGGTTCTGGACAACCGGCCGATGAGATGTTACCACCGACAACTTGCCAGCCACACTAGTGTAGTGAAGTGTGGTTTTATTTATTTATTTTTTTTCTCATTTTTATTTTTTGTTTTTTTATTTTTCTTTTCTTTTTGAGTGTTTCTTCTTTTTTTTTTTCTTTAAGTAGGTGGCTTCCCTAATCTAAGATTTACCTAAAGGCAGTACAACGAAAATGGTCTTGTGCTGGGCTCTGGACAACCGACCGATGAGCTGTTACCACCGACAACTTGCTAGCCATACCACCCAAGTCGGTCCATTAGCTACCCAATTTCCGTAAAAATCATCAAAAAGTGAGTCAGTGCAAAAAAATGTGTGTAGATGCTTAGACTTAAAGTCCCCCCAAATCAGAGGGCAGGTTGATAAGTTGCATACTTATCATCCCAATTTATTTACCAAATTAAAATAAATTTTAATTAGCGAGAACTCGAGACTAAATCCACATTCGAGTGGATACCCAAGCTAATTAAGCTCGAAGACTTGAAGAGTCTAGGTGTTTTGGTCCTCTCGTACCATTTCCTAAAGTTAATAACTTCCAAATGACTAAGTTCTCTTTTCCTAATTTCCTTCCTTTTTTATCTTTTTTTCAATTTTCTTTTAATTTTATAAGAAACTAAAAGAAATTCTACAGAGTTAACATAATGATTTTAGGAATCGATTATCCACCCCCCCATGCCTAAATGATGCAATGTCCTCATTGTAAAAATAAATACATGAAAAGGGCAGAGTAAACAGGATATCACCTAAACATCACGAGGAATCCGGTCAGCTCCGCAGAGAATGTGAAATATAAACACATGCTAAATTTAATGCCTTCAGCTAGGCATAAAATACATACAAGGAAGAAATTGAGAATTCATAAGTGCGGGTTAGAATCAAAATCAAAAGGTTGATCCTGAAACCCGTCTATAGAAGATGTCCACAGACGTGGACGAGATTATGGTGCAGACCCATGCCCTAGGGTCGAGTGGTTCTCAGGTTCTGGATGAAAATCACCCAGAATCAAAGGTTGTTGTGTTTGCGGGGCCGAGCCTGCAGTTTAGTGGTGTGCAACCCAAGATCAAAGTGTTGGACAACTGGTAAAGATGGTTCAATAGGTGCAGTTGTCCACTTAACATCTAGCTCAGAAAAATAATCAATTATTCCAGGCTTGGGTCGCACGTGAAAGATATCATAAGGGTCCATATAAAAGATAGGTGGTTTCAGGTCAATAGGTACCCTTATATCCAAACATGTTTTTCCTTCAAAATTAACCTCCCAAATTTTCATTTCCAACTTCCTATCCTCTGAAATCAAGGTTTCCGGGACCTCCAGATCATTGTACACCCCATCTAAAGTACCCAAGTCCAACAATTGTGGCTGAATCAGGATTGACTTGGCCACAATGATCTCAAAAGTATGTTCATTTAGCTCTTCAGGGTGTGGTTGAGGAATGGGGCTACTAATTGAGTCGTCGGGTATCGGATCCTCCAAGTTAGCCCCAACTGAATCAGAGTCTTCAGTAGTTGGGCTACTAAATTGGTTGTCATACTCCTCGAGCTTGTATGTCTCACTAAAATCATTCTCCTCAAGCTTAAGTGAGACTTCACTAAGAGATTCCTCACCATCAAAATCAAAGAACTCATGATCCTCATTTGTATATGTCTCAACATCACAAGTCATTCCATCATCCAAGGAGACATAATTTTTTTCGTTTCCTGACTTGGGGATCTCAGGTGAATCAATTGGTTCATCCTCAAAGGGTTGCTCTAGACCAATCTAGTCATCTCCAATTTTCGAATATGTGTGCCCCCCGACAAGCGCCTGAGCGGGTTCAGACATTGGCTCTCCTGAAGAGGGTTCATCTTGAGAATCATCCCAAGATTTGACTAGTGCAACCACAAATTTTATCCTCAACCTCGACAATTTCCCAAGAAGGAACTCACCCAGGTTCCTATCCCTAACACTTTGTAGAAAATCCAATAGAGAACTATTAAGTTCATTAATCATTTTGATCATAGGCTCCAATGCTTCAGTGCATGGTGTTGGCTGAGCTTCTAAAGATTGCATAGTGTTCCTCAAATTAGCCAACACCCTATCCTGGATTTGGTTCACCTGAATCGACTAGTTCAATTCAGGTTTGGGTGGGTTTGGGTTGAATCTAGGGGAGTCAAGGTGTCGTGGTTCTCGGGTCCCTGCTTGATAGTAGGTTGTTTCAGGTTGTTCAAAGGTTGGTGGTGACCTAAATTCAGCATAATTCTAGGGAGGGTAAGTGTTATAATCAGCATATCCTTCACGGTTGTAGATCTAGTTAGGTTGATCATCAAAGGATGGAGATCTATAATTATTATAGCTCTGGGAAGGATAGTAGTCATAGTCATGTTGTCCAAGGTTAAGTCCTAGACACTGAGGTTCGGATTCATATCCCCAATCAAAGTCATCCCGACTAGTGGATGGATAATTACAAGTTAAGTCGGGATAGTAATCATCTTGGGGGTAAATGGTGGTAGGAGGATAGGATGTGAAATGTGTGTAGGATGTGGAAGGGTACATGGTGAAGCAATGAGGGAAATCAGAAGAGAAAGGAGCCCTGCAATACAAAAATACAAGCCTGTCCTTAGGTTGGGTAGCCTAAAGGTCTACAGACTCTCAGAATCCATCCTAAGATTATATATGATTTACTCTACTTATGTCCAGGCAATCCAACCAGTTAGAAGGAGGGACTGGGGAGAAGGTTCTTCCTTTGGCTTGCGCCTCCGATTCCTAGTGTACCCCCCAACCGCAGTCGTTTGACGCTACTCACCTAGCTAGACATCAAATTGACTAGTATAAGTAGGTTAATCATGAACAATCTCAATCTGGATCCCGACGAGCAAACCAGTCCTTAGGGCCAACGTCTAATCAATTTTAGTTAGGCTTGGGACAATGGTGCTTCAGGAATGTGATGGGCTCTTTAGATGGGTTGTGCCCTTAATGATCAGTTAAAATGTGTGTGTGTGCACAACCAGGGTTTGCAAACAAGGTTATTTGATGATGTGTCTTTTAGAGTTCAACCTTGTTTCGTAGCTTTTAGGGTTTAATCTTAGGTATATTCAATCAAGTTTAGGAAAACACTCCAAGTTGTGCAAGCACTGGTGATGATATATTCCTTTAGAAATCAAAGAAAAAAATGTGGAGTGCCTAGTTCAGCCCTAAGAATCAACCCTAAGTGGCAAGCTACTTGATGAATCGCTTTTATCTTAAGTGGTGCGGCCCAAACAGTTCAATCAATTGGCCTATTGCACCACTTAGTTAAGGCACACAGAAATTTTTGACCTATTCAGATTTCTACTCACTTATTTGTGTGTTGAATTAAGTGTACCGGGTCCACAGGTCAGATCCTGGTTAAGTGATAGAATCTATGTGATTATGCACCTTAGGGTAAGAAGTTGTGGGTGTTAAGTGTGTAGCTTACAGAAAATCCCACAATCAGATAACACTTTTTTTATTTTTTATTTTTATTTATGTGGATGGTGAGGTGAGTGGAGGTGGCAAAAAAACAACCAAATCTATCCTAAGGTTCATAAAAAGCACCTAAGTTGATTTGGGTTTGAGTTATTCGGTTATGTAATGAAAACTAAGGTGGGGGTGGTGTGGGGGACACTTACAAAACACTCTACCCGCACTTTACTCTGGTCTACCGCACTTGGATCTCCATGCTAGGGTACCTGCAAGACAATAGATCAAAGACAAGTAGGGTTAGTGCTATGTAAATGCAAAGAAACTCAATAAACAATAAAGTAAATTCCGTTGCCTCCCTGGCAACGGCGCTAAAATGGTCGTGCGTGTTTCGCATGTTTGAAATCGGGGTTACAAGTAACCCATCGTCGTAGTTGCAAAATACATCGATCAGATAAAATTTATACCGAAACTCCAAGGGAGTCCTGGGTCGAACACAGAGAGGTGATGTTTACTTTATTAAAAATCGTGCTTCGATTCGTTTCTTTTTAGTATTTTAGGGTTTTGTTATTTTTTTGTGTTTTTGAAATAAAAGACAAGCACATGATTCACAAGATAAAAATGTGGAACAAATATGATATATATATCAATTCAATGTCGATTACAATGAACTACAAAAGCATAAAAAGAGAGGGAGGTGAGAGGAAATCTCTCGAATCGGCTGTTCAGCGAGACGACGGCGCCTGGCGGAAGCTCGGACGAAGGAGGTGAGGAGCGGGACGATGGAGGTGAGATGCTGGAGGACGTCGGGTTGAGGAAAGCTTCGGCATAGCTTTGGAATGGAGGTGAGAAGACGGAGTTGATCTGCTACCGGAATGGAGGTGAGAGGACAGCTCCAAGGTGACCTATGAAGGGAGATGGGAAGTTGGAGGAGTATTTGGTGGGGCAGAGGTTCGCTACACTAATAGGCACCTTGGGACCTTGAGAACAAGCTCTAATGGAGCGTTGGTAGGCTTACTAGAGCTTGGGAGTAGGTGGGATTAGAGTAGCTAGAGATGGCTTGAAAGGGAGGGGGTGTAGATCCTTTTATAGTGGTGAAGAGGCAAAAATTGGTATGGGACCATTAGTGACATCCAGGCCATTGCTGGAAATGTCGTTGTAGGTAGCTCATGCCCGCTGGCGCCCACAGCTGGCTTTACTGGCATGCGATGAATTATCGACGGCTGTAAGCATCGCTGTAGTCCACCTCACGCTGTGCTGGCGCTGCTTTAGCCTTGCAGCGCACGTGCGCGCCCATGCGCTGGCGCTACACGCATGCACGCTTGCACGCCCGCATGCGCACCCGCATTGCTGCACGCGTGCGGTGCTGCGTGCGTGTGCTAGCAGCCTGGGCTGCGCCACGTGGCGTAGTCTGGGCCATCCATCTTCTTCTTATTGTAGGGGCTGCTACAGAGGTCGGATTGAGTCAATTTTCACACCATTAGGCTGCGATCGTTGACCCGAATCCATCCGCATGATCGGATTTATCATTTGAAGCTCCGAATTATGTCTCCTAGTCCCTTGGCCGTTGATCTTCCTCAGAGTGCATATGGTGCTACAGGACTCCGATCGAGGCGATTTCAGAGGCATTGGACTTCGATCATCGTCTCGATCAGATCCGTATGGTTAGATCATCAATTTGAGGCTCTGAAATGAATATGCTTCTCTTCTAACCACAAAAAAGATGCAATTAACCTAAATTTTATACAACTACTCTAAATGTAGAATGATGCATGCTATGCAATATTTATAACTTGAGATGCAAATCTAAGCCTAGGAACATGCATGAATAGGCACTTTATCCTCAACAAATGTGTTTACATCAATGTCGACAGACGTTGACCAGATTATGATGGAGTCCCATGCCCCAAGGTCGAGTGGTTCTCAGGTTTTGGATGAAAATCACCCATAACTGAAGGTTGTTAAGCTTGCGAGGCCGGGCCTGCAGTTTTGTGGTGTGCAACCCAAGACCGAAGTGTCGAACAATGGGTAAAGATGGTTCAATAGGTGCGGATGTCCACTTAATGTTCAGCTGAGAAAAATAATCAGTTATTTTGAGTTTGGGTTGCACATGAAAGATATCGTAAGGGTCCTAGTAGAAAGTAGGTGGTTTTAGGTCAACAGGAACCCTTAAATCCAAACTTGTTTTTCTCTTAGAATTAACCTCCTAAATTTTATTTCAACATTTCTATCCTCCAACATCAAATGCTCAGGCTCTAGGACCTCTAGCATACCATTCACCTCATAAGATTTACCTAAGTCCAGAAATCTCGGCTGAATCAAGATTGGCTTGGGCACAATGATCTCAAAAGTTAGCTCTTCGGGGTGCGGTTGAGGAATGGGGCTACTGATTGAATCATCAGGATTCAAATCATCCAAGTTAGCCCCAACCGAATCAGAATCTTCAATAGTCGGGCTATCAAATGGTTTATCAGATTCCTCAAGCCCGTTTGTCTCACTAAAATTATTCTCCTTAAGCTCAAGTGAGACTTTACGAAGAGATTCCTCACCCTCAAAATCAAGGAATTCATGATCCTCATTTATATACGTCACAAAATCATATGTCATTTCATGGTCCATGGAGACATATTTTTCGTCATTCCCTGGCTCTGGGATCTCGGGTGAGAAACTCGGTTATCCTTAATGGGTTGCTCTAGATCAACCTGGTCATCTCCAATCTCAGAATATGTATCCCCCCTGACAAGCGCTAGAGCAAGTTATGACATTGGCTCTCCTGAAGGAGGTTTATCTTGAGAATCATCCCAAGATTTGACTAGGGTAACCACAAATTTCATCCTCAACCTCGATAATTTCCCAAGAAGAAACTCACCCAGGTCCTTATCCCTAACATTTTGGAGCAAATCCAATAGCGAACTATTCAGCTCATCAATCATTTTTATCATAGGCTCCAATGCTTCAGTGCATGGTATTGGCTGAGTTTCTAAAGATTGGATGGTGTTCCTCAAGTTAGTCAACACCCTATCTTGGACCTGGTTCGCTTGAACCGAATGGTTCAGTTCAGGTTTGGGTGGGTTTGGGTTAAATCTAGGTGAGTCAAGATATCAAGGTTCTTGTGTCCCTCCTTGATAGTAGGTCGTCTTGGGTTGTTCAAAGAATGGAGGTGACCTATATATTCAGTGGAATACTGGGGAGGGCAGATGTTATAATCATCATATCCTTTTTGATTATAGATTGGGTTGGTTTGATCATCAAAGGATGGAGATCTATAATCATTGTAGCTCTAGGAAGGATAGTAATCATAGTCTTATTGTCTAGGGTTAGGCCCTGGACACTGAGGTCCGGTATCGTATCCCCACTCAAAGTTATCTCGACTAGGAGATGGGTAGTCATAAGTCAAGTCGAGATAGTAATCATCTTGGGTATAAGTGGTGGTAGGAGGGTAGGATGGGAAATGAGTGTAGGATGTGGAAGGATACATGGTAGAATAAGAGGGAAATCAAAAGAGAGAAAGGAGCCATGCAATACAAGCAATCAACCCTATCCTTAGGTGGGTTAGCCTAAAGACCTACAGACTCTCAGGACCCATCTTGAGATTATAAACGATTTGGTCTACTTCTATCCAGCCAATACAACCAATTAGAAGGAGTGGCTAGGGAGAAGGTTCTTCCTTTGGCTTGCGCCTCTGGTTCCTAGTGTACCCCCCAGCCGCAGTCGTTTGATGCTACTCCCCTAGTTAGACATCAGATGGACCAACAGAAGCAGATTAATCAAAAAAAATCTTAGTCTAAGCCTCGAAGAGTGAATCAATCCTTAAGGCCAACGTCTACTCAATTTTAATTAGGCTTGGGATGATTGTGCTCTTGGAATGTGATGGGCCCTTTAGATGGGTTGTGCCCTTAATGATCAATTCAAATGTGTGTGCGTGCACAACCAGGGTTTGCAAACAAGGTTATTTGATGATGTATCTTTTAGGGTTTAATCATGTTTAGTAGCTTTTAGGGTTTAATCCTTAAGTTGGTTCAATTAGGGTTCAGAAGAACACACCAGGTTTTACAAGCACTGGTGATGATGTATTCCTTCAGAAATCAAACAAAAAATATGGAGTGCCTGGTTCAGCCCTAAAAATCAACCCTAGATGCCAAGCTATTGATGAATCACTTTTATCTTAAGTTGTGCGGCCCAAACAGTTTAATCAATTGGCCTACTGTTGTCAACGTTTCTGTGCGGATTTAAAGGCGTATTACGTTGTAGTAGAACCGACAAAACGTTTAAACAAATAATTTTATTACTCGAACAACTAGAGTATCCGAGGTCGAACACAGGGAGCAAACTCAGTACTTTGTAAAACCCAAGAATACAACTGTTAAATGCAAATATAATTGATTCAAAGAGTTTTTAAGAAAGATGTAAAAAAAATAGAATTAGACGTCTGATTTATGTATCAGACGTCTTAAATGTGATCTTTCTTTCTCTTTTTCTTCTTCTGCTTTGCCTTTCAGATCTCTTTGCAATCTTCCCTTGTCCTTCTTCTTCTTCTCCTGCGAAGACCTCTAACCTTTCTGTTTTCCTCCTTCGCCTGCGAAGACTTCTTTCTTTCTTCTTCTTCTGTCTTGCTTCTCCTTTCTTCGTTGCCTTCTTCTTCTTCTTTGTCTTGCTTTCTTCTTCTTCTTTGTCTTGCTTCTCCTTTCTTCTGCAGCGGCCACGTCCTTCTCCTGCAATCAGCCTGCCTGCACAGGGGAACAAAACCTAACCCTTCTCCCTCTACCCGCGCGTGTCTCTCTCTCAAGCAATTCACTCTAACCGCTCTACCAGAGCCACAGTCTCAATCGGGTCGGATCGTACCCGGGACCAGGCGCACCTGCAGGTGTGTGATGCGCGAGGAGTGCGTAGGTCTAGGTCGGGTCGGATCCGCCAGGTCCGCGTGGTCAGGCCGCGGACGAGGCGGGTGGGGTCAGTGAGGGACCTCACCCCTGTGCTTTCGAGGCAGTAAACGTATATCACAAAAAATCTTTATACCATACCTGTGCCTTGAGATTCCACGATGTGGGACTAAACGTTCCGCCCTTCCTTTGCGTGCGCCCGCAGACTCTCGTGTGCAATTGCCCACGCTGAAGGCCCTGCTGCTGATCCTTGCTGAACTCAGTCACCTCGCAACACTTGCGAGAGTCTGCTGCACCTGCCGCCTGGGAAGCCTGACGCCTGCTGCTGCTCCAAGCTTCCTGCTGCTTCGACTGTTAATGGCGGCCGGAGCGTTTACCTGAACTTCCACAGAACGGCCTATTGGCCCAATTAGAATAGTTGGAAACCTTCGCCGTAGCACGGCGAAGGCGGTGGGTGATGCTGCAGGTTGCCGGTCGGCCTAGGCGTGCCCGCCTAGGTTAACCTGTGGCCGGAGATGGTGGGTTGTTCGGGGGGTGATTATGGAGGTCTGGAGTGGCAGTTGTGGGGTGGAGCGAGTTCCTGGTGGTGAGGCGGAGCTCACGAGGTGGTTGGCGAGCCGTGTGGAGTGGCGGAGTGGTGTGGGCGGCTCGCCGGAGTTCGGTCGGTGATGTGGAAGATGAGGGTGGTCAGCGTCGGTCGAGGGGTAATCAGATGAGATAACAGGGGGAAAAGAGAGAGGATAGGATGGAGAGGAGTTCTAACCTAATTGTAAGGACGAAAGGGGACAGAAGGCGGACAGCAGTACTTGCTGTCGCCGGAGAAGATGACGCCCAGTGGGGGAGAACGGCGGCGACGACGGGGCTGAGGCGGCGTGCGCTGGTACTGCGCGATGCGGAGGGAGGTCAGGAAGCTAACTCTGCCACTGGTTTTGTGGCAGAGCGAAGAGGGAGGGGAGGGGGGCTCGCCGGAGCTAGCTGGGGTATTTGGCCGAGCAGGAGGAGAGGAATTGAAGGGGGAAACTCGGCCAAATCAAGCTCAAGATGAGTGGCCGGGTCCGAGGGGTGTTTTATAGGTGCTGGACTTGGTGTGCAGGGCGTGAAGGGCACGTAATTGCCTGAGGTTGGTCGCCGGAGATGGAAAGGAGTTAGGATACCCAAATCTCTCGTGCGTTCGCACGAGAGATTGGGTTCACACCAACGATTGTAATTGACTTTATGAGGAAGGGAATTCCTCAGAGAATCCTCCTTCCATTTCTGGGAGGGAATCTCTGAGGGATTAGAGAGCAATCCCTCTCCGAACCTCGCCGGAGTTCGGTTCTGCCCTAGCAATGGCGGCAGGACCGGTTTGCAAAGAAGGCGAGGAACCTAGGGGGCTCTCTGCAAGGATATTCAAAAGATAGGGACCTCTTTGTGATTTGGGTGTACTAACTTGCAAAGTAGGTCAAGATGGCCTCCCCTTAGGTCCAAATTTTGGTACAAACCTAATTTGGCCCTAAAGAATCCAATGGTGAAGTTGGATTTTAGGTTTGACCTCTTTTGACTGGACATTTTGCGTAAAAACCCAAATTAGGTTAATTGAAGAGCTAAGACCCTAATCTAGGTCAAACTAGGTTCCAAAGGCCAAATTAAGTGTTCTAAACCCCAGAGGATGTTTTTCTATGATTTTTAGAGGGTTTGCTTGATTTTTATTCTGACTGGAACCTTGTTAATTTAAGCGGGTCTGTTTTAGTGTTACCAAGTGTCATTTAATTCTTAGATTGCACATAAACCCATTTCTGATTAATTCAACCCACTTTGGACTATTTGACCTATGTTTTGCTTTTGAGAAATCCCGTTTATGTACTGCAATGGTAAAATTGCAGTTTTAACCTTTATTTCATGTTTTCTTCTCAGAGCACTTGTTCCTTTAGTTAAGCCTTCTTCTAGGTTATGTAGGAGCTTTTATCTTCTTTATTAGGTCAAAATGAGCTAGTTATGGCTCATGATGAGGCTCTCATCACCTACTGCACCACTTAGTTAAGGCACACAAAAATGTTTAACCTATTCAGATTTTTACTCACTTATTGGTGTATTGAGTTAGGGTATACCGGATCCACAGGTCAAATTCCAGTTAAATGGTAGAATCGATGTGAAGTAGTGCTCCTTAAGGTGAGAAGTTGTGGGTGTTAAGTGTGTAGCTTTCATTTAAATCCCACAAGAGAAGAGTATTTTTTTATTTTTATTTTTTAATATATAAAGGTGGGTGAGGTGAGGTGAAGTGATAATCAAACAATCAAATCTATCCTAGGGTTTATAAAAGCACCTAGGTTGATTTTAGTTTTAGTTATTAATGTGGCGAAATGGAAACTAGGGTGGGGTGATGGGGGCTAAACTTACAAATGTCTCTACCTGTACTTTACTCCAATCTACCGCCTTCGGCTTCTCGATCGGGTTCCTGCACGACAATAAATCGAAGAAGAAAGATAGGTTAGAAAAATATGTAAGTAATGTGGGAAAACGCGAAAGAAAATCAAAGAGCATTACCTCCCTGACAACAGCACCAAAATGATCATGGCGGATTCACATGTGGAAAGGATTGGATTTTGAAAAACTCGTCGTTGTAGTTTAATTCGCGAGAAAATCCGTCGATCAGACGAAATTTATAACTGAAACTCAAAAGGTGAGTCCCGGGTTGAGCACGGGAAGGCGATCGTTTGGTTTTGAAAGATACGCATTTTTTTTCTTAATTCTTTTTGTCATTTTTGTTTTTTCTAATTTTTTTGGTATTTTTAATAGGGCAAGAAATCAGGTCGATGAAATCTAGCTAATCTACTTGTAAAAAAAAAAGAGAGAGATAGAGAGAGAGAAACAATCATGTATTTTTATAATGAAATGTTTATTACTACTAGAAAAGTGGGAAAACTATACTACAAAAGGAATAAAGATAGAGATAGGTGAGAGAAATCCCCCTCGACGGTCGCTCGGAAGAAGACTTGCTCTGACGTCGCCTGGAGAAAGGTGGTGAGGAGCGAGATGAACGAGGATGGAGTCGGAGTATGGAGGGCGGAGCAGGACGGCGTCGTGGCGAGGATCTTCTTCTCTAAGGGAGGTGAGAAGACGGCTATGGAATGCTCCATGAAGGGGGATGAGAGGCGAGAACAGATATTTGTTTTCTACTCTAGAGGAACATCCTGGGCTTGGGACAAGCTCTATCTAGAGCCTTGGAGGCAGTGAGAGGAAGAAAGGAAGAGATGGTTTGGAATAGAGGGGGGTAGGTCCTTTTATAGTGGAGGAGGAGAGATAAAATCATCCACGGGCAATTAGTGCTGACTATAATCGTCGCTGAAGATCTGCCCAACTATCGCTAAAGATCCACACCCTTCAATTCCTTTGCTGGTGTGCGCATAGCGCGGGCCATTAGTGACAGCTATAAGCATCACTAAAGGCTTGCCCAACTGTTGCTAAAGATCCGCACCCTTCAATTCCTTTGTTGGCACCGTGCTCAATTGGCCAATTAGGGGGGCTGCGGGGATTCGAACCTGCACCCCTCTGTTGAGATCCCACGCCTCCACCATTGCGCCAAATCGTCCGGATGGTTGCATGGACATCTTAAGGTGCCTAGTGGAGGAGTGCTCTTAGTCGTTGGATCAACATCCAACGGCTGAGAATTGATGATGAAGATGATGAGGGGGTGCCTCCGAGTTGCTGCTGGCCAGTGTTAGGCAGCCTGGATGGTGTCACATGGCACCATTTGGGCCGTCCCTCTTCTTCCTTTTGTAGAGGGTGCTATGGAGCTCTGATCGAGATGATTCCCACATTGCTGAACTGCGATCGTCGCTCTGGATCCATTCGTATGGTCGGATTTTTTATTCGAAGCCCGTATGGATGTCGCATTGCCCCCTGGCCGTTGATCTTCCTCGGACTTCATATGATGCTACAGGACTCCTATCTAGACAATTTTGGAAGCATTAGACTACGATCGTCATCCTGATCAGATCCGTATGGTCCGATCGTCCATCTAAGGCCCTGAAATAAATCTTCTTCTCTCCTAACCATAAAAAGGACCTAATTAACCTAAAATATATACAACTACTCTAAATGCAGAATGATGCATGCTATGCAATATTTATAACATGAAATGCAAATTTAAGCCAAGGAACATTCATGGTTAGGCATTTTAACTTAGATAGATGTGTCTATATCAGCCAACCACGCCTTCAGTTCTCCAGCCCCAATGCCACTAGGAATGTTAAGACCCATGCTGTTTGAGCCTTTTAAGACATCTGGACTTTAGGTCAGACGTCTGGACTGAGGGTCAGACGTCTGGTAAGGCGTCTGGACTCATTCTCAGACTTCTGAAAATCGAAAATCTTGAGTACGAACTTGCGTCTGCGCACGTGCTGCGCGCAGATAGTACCCCTCGTTTTTCCTCCTTCTCTCTCTCTTTCATTCCCTGCAAAACCCTAACACCAGCCTTATATAAACCCCTCCTCCACCTTTGTTTCCCCCACTTCCCAGCCACCTTCCTTCTTCCCTCCAGTGACAAAGGCAGCGTGAGCGAGAGTGCGGGAGTGGCGTGAGAAGGAGAGGAGGAGTTGAGCTTGCGAGCTCACGTAGGAGTTCACCGGTGAGCGCACAGCCGGAGCGGTGCATGCGCAGGGCGGAGGAGTGCGTCGGGGAGGTCCTCCCCGACACTGCTGCAGCTGGAGCTGCAGGCGAGAGGGCGTAGTGCGGCCACACGCAGCACGAGAAGGCGGAGACAGGTTCTGGTTCTGGGTTTTTCCCAGAATCAGACGTCTGGAGCAACGTCCAGACGACATAGCCGATGTCTGGAGGAGGTTCCAGACGTCTGAGGAGGAAGTCTCACAAAGGTACATCCCTTTGCGGATACAGCCTTGCAGGCCGCTCTGCCGATACACCTTTTGCATGCCTGATTTTAGAAGATCAGATATCTACATGCAGGATTCGCTTCGGGAAGGCGCGGGACATGCCTTCCCACACATTTCAGACATCTGGGTGACATACCATATGACGGGAAGCGCTTCCAGACATCCGGAGAGGTGGTCGGACGACTGGAATTGGGTCCAGACGGTCCAGAGGAGTTCCTGGACGTCTGAGGATTGTTCCAGGGCTTGAGGTATGACACTGGACAATTTTAAGACGTCTGGAAGTTGTTCCAGACGTCTGATTTAAGTCAGAAACGCTATTTTTGACCTGTTTAGGGTCCGTTTGAGGCCCGTTTTCAGCAATTAAGATACTGATGTTTTTCGTATGAATTCCTCTACTTGTTAGAAGACTTTCTATACTGTTCTGAGTATTCTATTGTGATTGATCCTTGTGATAGGACTTCATTCCGTTGCTGGTTCGGGGCTTGCTGAGTCACGTGAACCTACCGTTCAAGCCCCCACTACTCCTGGGTTTACTGGTAGGGTGGCTTCCCCTAATTTAAATACAAACCTGAATGCATGTGTGGAATGAATGATTAGATCCTAGGGCATGGCATGAATCCTAGGACTAGAAATACTGGAATGTCTGTATTGAATGAATGGATTGCAGTCTTGAATGAGTAGATAGAGTGATAACGATTGCCTGCAAGTGAATAACAGTTGCCTACAAAATATGTAGTACTTGTGCTAGTTAACTATTGTATGTAACTTTCCTGTCGCACACGTGAAATGACATAATATGAGTTGCATGTATATAATTTGGAAATGGAAAGGTGAATGTTGAAAACAGGTGCTACCTGTGAATAACCTGAATATGGAAATGTGAATGATTGAATTACAAGTTGCATGTGTATAACATGAGAATGGAAATAGAAATGATGAAACCTGGTATGGAATGGCATGAGGAATATGAGCATGAATCCTACAGGGAATTAGGAGTAGAGCTCCTGGAAATAAATAGAATGGAACTGGGAATGTAAGTGGGGAAGCGTGCTGCCCTTGAGTACGGAGTACCAAGGAGAGCAACTGTCCCCCTATTTAGTGTAGAGCGGAGCTAGCCACCCTTGTGTTGGGACCCGGGGTTAGGATTGGCCACTCTGTACCGACTTCTTGGCCCTCACATACACAGTATCAGGGAGAGCTACTAGTGTAGGGAGAGAGCTAGCCACCCCACAGGGCCCGGGGTTCAGCTAGCCACCCTACACTGACTTGTTAGGCCCACTGGGCAAACCAGGGTAGTTAGGCGAGGGTGTGCGAATTGTGGAGGGGCAAGACCCCTATTTGGTTATTTGGGGTTAGACCCTATTACTGAGAGGGTTAGGCCTTATACTGGTTCCGTGCTGTGCTTTGGGTGCACCTGCTAACGGAAATGACTGACCGCATGCCAGTGTGGGGTAGCTACCCGTGCGGTTATCTCTCATGACCGTTATGTCTGTCCATGACTTGGGGTGGTTGACTGGGTGTAGGATCACCACGGGGGACTCTCCCAGACAGGAGAGCACCACGTGCGCCTTCTACTCCTCGGAAAAGACTGCAATCAAGATCATTCCCACGAGTAACATTTGAGATCAAGAAAGAGACCTGATAAATAAACCAAGTGGTAAAAAAAAAAAGAATAATTAGTTAAAGAAAGAAATTGAAAAACAATAGCTACCTATCCATCTTTACTGCTTTAGTTAGTTGGTTGCCACTCTACTCAGCGTTCGCTGACTTTGTGTGCTCATAACCCTTTTCAGGTCCAGGTGTTGAGCAGCCAGAGCCTACGGCTGCAGAGGGTGCTAGGCCCAATAGAGCCCAGTAGTTGTAGCTTCTTATTGTACTCTTTTCTATTATAGTGAGTAGTCTCTTTCACCTTTGTACTCTTACATTCTATACTTTATATTCTTGTACTTGGTTACTTTTCTACTGTTGTGGTGGTGTGTACTGCAGTAGTTTACTTCTTTACTGCTGTACTTTTGTTACAGTTAGTTGCTTAGCACAGTGAATGTGGTTTCCTTTCCTACTTTTTGGTTACTTTCTCGTTGGATAACTGGGTCTTGGGATCAGTCGAGTCGGTCCGGTCTCGTGTCCTGTAGGGATTCAGGAATCGGGTCGTAACAAGAAATCACCCTTAAGCCTCGCAGAATACCCCCAAGTTTCACTACAGGCTCTCAATTGGAGCTTGCGTCCACACTTGCTGCCCCAATCAAGTTCTTCAACACCTACTGATGCACTAAGACGAAGGTGGGACGGATAGTCCCACATCATAAAGATTGGAGCGGTTTGATCAGGATAAATTATTTTCCTTCCTCCGACCCCTCACCCAAGTCACGGGGGTCGGGTCCCCTTCACCCTCCCCCTCGCTTACCTGAGACTACTCCTCGCTTGCGACCATCGCCCGCAAGCCTGGACACAGTTTTGGACCCGTTTGCCTAGCCATTTACCCGATTACGGTTGGGTCTTGGAGAGAAAGAAGAGAAAGAAGGAGAGAGAGAGGGGGGGGGTTTCTGCCCTCTACCGCTTGCTCTCCACACTTAGCTGATCCTGAGGGGCCTTTGCCTCGGTGTTCTGGTTGCGCCTCTCCCTTTAGGCATGAAGGAAGGAATAGAAGAAGAGGCCTTTGCCTCTCTATTGAAGCTGATCCCCTTGAGCACTTAAGGCGTCTGAAGCCTTGTGCCTCCGTCTGATATCTACCGGTGCCTTAGTTCTATTAAGAGATTACATTTGGTTGATGTGGAATATTGGTTGATAATTAATGTTGAAATATTTGAGATATTTGAGCTTACATTCAAAGGGTTAATTGGTGATTCAAATCACCATTTTAACCTTTTTTTTTTGCACTAAGATACTTGGTTTTATCTATATATCATTTTGAGTTGCACTGAATGAAGTTTTGATTATAATTGCTTAAATTTTTGATTAAATTGTGCTTAGTGAGATTGAATTGCCATTATTTGTTCCCTGTATTCAACCTCGGACTCTTCTTTAGAATCTGAGTTATAAATCTAAGTGATTTGAGCGAGTTTTTGTCCTGTACTATGATGCATTTCTTAAACACCGACAAAATCGCTTAAACATTTTGGCATCGTTGCTAGGGAGCAATGCACAATTTGATTTCTCTTATTACAATTTCTTATTTGCTACTAACTTGCTTTATCTGTTTGGTTGTGATTGCGCAAGGTACATTTGAGAAGATCAGCCACACGACGACCACTCCAGGGGCAGGTAATTTCATTTCCTTCTTCTTAAGCCCCTATTTCTGGAAAAAAGCTAAAAAGAGAAATCAATTAGGATCAACTTGCACTTATTATTAGACTTAATCACTTGAGTTGCTTGATTCGTTTCATTCTAGAGATCCCTTTCCAGATTTCTGCACCTAATAGGATATAAGGTACCTAAGGCTATTCACCTTCTTGATTGAGCCCTAGGTGCCACATTTGGCAAGAACTAATTGGACCAAAAGAGCCAAATTAGGGTTTCTATCTTAGGGTTGAGAAAACACACTTGCTTGAAATAACAAGAATTGATTTTCCCGCATTGTGTGTCACCCAAACCGTTGCTTGAATTGACCTAATTAAGAGAACCCTAAAAATAAGGCTCTAATCATCCACTTGAATCCTAAAACTTGGGACTTAATAACCTGTTTGCAAATCACTTAGGGTGATTTTGGGCTCATTACTCAACTCATCCTCAACCTTAGGGCAGGTTTGGTGGAGTTGATCCACCTTGTGGGTCAATCAACCTTCAAATTAGGTCACCAAGTACAAATCAAATCTAAAGTTCAAGTGAAATTTAAGCACCTTAATTCAGTTTAAAATTTGGTAGACTTAAGAGGTCAAGTCATTCATTCTAATCTACTTGGATCCGTGCTGACAAGGAAGGTCGGGTGGGGGAAACCCTGTAACCTGTGGGGACACTCTACCATGTAGGGGTCATTGCGGGACTCTCCCTTCCTGCCTACCCAAGTATTTCTTGGGTGGACAACTTTCTGATCAAGAGGTATCATCCGCCTCAAACCTTCTTAGCCATCCACAAAATTTTTGGGTGCCTCGATTGAGTCCATCACATATTCTGTCCCTCATGTGGTTCTCTAGTGCATGTTCGGGAGGAGGCCCTTAAGACCACCCTTGAGGCCTCCATTAGTTGGTCACTCTCGTCAAGGTCAAGCCTCGACTCACTTGTTTATGCTACCTCCCGACCAGATCGATATCTCTTCTGATTCATCTGAGCCTAGATCTCCATCCATAATCATGGAACACCAAGCAGGAGAAGAAGATCTCCAGAATCAGCTCCAACGCCTCAATGATCTTTTCCAAGAATTCATGAATCCATCGCAGCGTCCTATGATGCAAGATTATTACAATCCCACTGCTGTAGCAATTGAACCTAGAGTTCAAATCCTGGCTAGAGGACCTGATACTGAACTCAAGCCCAACATGATTCATGATATCTCTAAATTTCATGGGCTAAACTCCGAAGATCCCTTCCAGCATATCAAACAACTCAAACATCTGGCCTAGACCTTTAGGACAGCTGCTCAAGATCGAGGCATCCTGCTCATGAAGATGTTTTGCTTCTTCCTCATGGACAAGGCTACCCACTGGTAGAAAACCTTAACTCATACGATTAATACATGGGTTGAACTTCAATCCAAATTTCTGAAGAAGTTTTTTCCCATTGGTCGGACAAATGCTTTGAGGCACCAGATCACGCACTTTCTCAGAATGTGGGAGAACCACCTCATGAGGCATGGGATCACTTTCTGGATCTCACGCGAAAATGCCCCCATCACAGAGTTCTTAAATGGGAACAAGTCCAGTCTTTTTACTAGGGACTCCATGAAGATATCAGATTATTCGTCAATGAGGCTTGTGGTGGCAATATCATGGGTCAACATGAGGACACCGTGTGGGAGATCCTGGAGAATATGTATGAGAACTCCATCAATAATGAATCCATGGGCTTGTTCGACAGGACGACAACCCATGCATTGACGAAAACCCGGGGGGCGCATGAAACCCAAGGCCTGTCCGCACCCAACGATCTAGAACTAGTGGCGAGTCACTTGGACAAGGTCTCGATTATAAAGAAGAAGGTGGACGAATTGACCCAACACTTGCAAAGAGCCACCTCAGCACAACAAAACCTGTTTGCACAACCACCCTCTAGTAGGGAGGCTATGCATAACATCTATCACCACTCTTCCAAGGGGATGGACTTATATCCACCCCCGTCTGATCCTGGTTTCGGAGACACTCTAGAACCTCCTACTCTAGTTGGGGGAACTCTGAACCCTCATATTCTGACTTCTCTAGGTTCCTCAAACCTGTGAGGACCTCAACGCCATCCAAAATGATCCATTCTCAAGCACTTATAACCCTGGATGGCTTAATCATCCCAATTCCGCGTGGTCTGGGAATAATCAAAATTTGAGATCTTAATTCCAGCCCCAACCACAAGCTCCACGTCTACATCAACCTGTTTAGCCTAGACCCAATCCAAATTACAACTCCGGGCCGACACGGGAAGATCAAATGTCTCTAATCCTTCAAACCTTAGCTAACAATAAAAAGGCGAATGCCACCATGCAGAAATAGCACAAGGACGAGATCACAGAGGTCAGTAATCAGCTCGCATAGATGGCGAATTCTCGCCAGCTTGGTGCACTTCCTTCACAACCTCTGTCGAAATCAAATAATGTGCCGAACCAGAGGCACGTTATGAACCCAAATCAAGACCAAGCTCACTTTGTCTATCAGTCCCCTTCTTCTCCATCACCTGACGGGATGGACGCTTCAACATCATACTCGGGATATCAGCAGCAACCACCACTTCTACCTACTCCAAACCAAAACCAGGCTGGACTAAATTCTGTTACCACCTGTAGTGGTAAGACAACTGAGGATCCACCTTATCCAAGCCACTCTAAGCCAGGTAATTTAGAGCCTAACCCTAGGTTGGTTATCCAAGATACCCCTATCCCAGATCCAGAACTTGAACCAATCTTAGGGGAACCTATAGAGGGTCCATTTCCTGAGGCCTTGACCAAAGGAAAGAAGAAACCCAAACCCGTGGCACTTGAGGAAGATCTGGTCAAGCTCTTTGAGCAAGTCCAGATAAACATCCCCTTGATGGATGCAATCCGCCACGTATCGGCATACATGAGATTTCTAACGAATTTGTGTACACCTAAGCGTAAGCTGCAAACCAAAGATAGGAGTCAGATTGTATTGTCTGAGCAAGTCAGCTCGATCATTTTGAGCAAGCTCCCACAAAAAGCAAAAGATCTTGGCACCCCTTTGATCTCCTGCAAAATTGGTGATCTAGACTTTGATCGAGCATTGTTGGATTTAGGAGCCTCCATAAATTTGATACCTACATCCCTACTAGACCATTTCGAGGAAACTGAGCTAAAACCAACTGAGGTGACTTTGCAGCTAGCAGATATATCAATCAAGTCACCTAGAGGAATTCTTGAGGATGTTCTGGTTCAGATTCATGATTTTTACTTTCCAGTGGACTTTATCGTATTAGACATGGAGACTCCTAAAAATCTAAGGAACACACCAATTATCTTAGGGAGACCAATCCTAGCCACAGCTAGGGCTAATATCAATTGTGAAGAGGGCCAGATCGACTTAAAATTCGGGAACCAGACATTAAGGGTTGATATCTTTAAGGCCCAGATAGGAATAAATTGTGGGGTAATTGAGAAAGTATGTGATATTAGTTCTATGGTTGAGGACCTACTAGTAGAGGAAGACACAATTATTCCTAATTCTCAACCATAAGAAAATCCTGACCCACAATTATAGGGGCCTAGAACTGACCTAGATTCACATTTCACTCCCACTTTATCTTCTGAGGCCCATCCCGAACCCCCATCTGTTGCTAATAACCCAGTTATGGGTTGAAACCCCTCCCAGATCATCTGAAGTATGTATTCTTGAGTTCTAATCAAACATTTCCTGTGATTATTAATTCTTGACTCACACCAGATCAGGAAACAAAGATGATTTCTATCCTCCAGCAGCATCGAAGAGCCATTGGATGGACTCTCGATGATCTAACTGGTATTAGTCCCTCATATTGCATGCACCATATCTACACAGAAGAGGGCTCACGACCATCCTGAGAAATGCAGAGACGACTCAATCCAAATCTTTAGGAGGTCGTGAAGGAGATCATCAAGTGGTTCGATGCTGGCATTATCTACTCGATCTCTGATAGCTGCTGGGTGTGCCCGATCCAAGTTATGCCTAAGAAGGTAGGGCTCACTGTTATCACAACTGAATCTGGAGAAACCATCCCATCCTGCATTGCAAATTCCTGGAGAGTCTACATTGATTACCAAAGAATAAATGCCTCCACGAAGAAAGATCATTTCCCACTACCATGTATTGATCAGATTCTCGAGAAATTAGCGGGAAATCGATTCTTCTATTTTTTGGATGGGTACTCTGGGTATAATCAGGTGGCAATTCACCCAAAGGATCAGGAAAAGACCACCTTTACCTGCCCCTATGGTATGTACGCGTTCCGTAGGATGCCTTTTGGGCTATGCAATGCACCTGCCACATTTCAGTGGTGCATGCTAGCATATTCTCTGACATGGTAGGTAAATACCTTGAAGTATTCATGGACGACTTCTCAGTATTTGGTGACTCTTTGATGAATACCTCCTACATCTGGCCCAAATCCTCAAGAGATGCATTGATGTGAACCTAGTTCTCTCCTGGGAAAAGAGCCACTTTATGGTTCCAGAAGACATTGACCTAGGACATCTTGTTTTTAAGAGAGGTATTCAAGTGACCTAGCCAAGGTGAATTTGATTTCCAAGATACCCGTACCTAACTTAGTCAAAGATATCATATCATTCTTGGGGCACGTGGGTTTCTATCGACGATTCATTTATGATTTCTCCAAAATCGTGCATCCCTTGACAAACCTCCTCTCAAAAGACATGCCTTACGAGATGACGAGTGAGTGCATTCATGCATTTGAGATCTTGCATGACCGAGTCACCTAAGCACCAATCCTGCAATCTCTTGACTGGTCACAGCCCTTTAAGATCATGTGTGATGTGTCTAACTACGTAGTGGGAGAGGTGTTAGGGCAGAAAATCATCAGGAAACCCGTGGTCATATATTACGCCAGCAAGACATTAGATGAGGCTCAATGTAACTATACAATTACGGAGAAAGAGCTGCTGGCTGTCGCATTTGGCTTTGAAAAATTCAGATCATACCTCTTGGGTTCCCATGTCATTATATACTCGAATCACACCGCAGTAAGGCACTTACTCATGAAGAAGGATGCGAAACCCAGATTAATTCGATGGATTTTGCTTTTGTAAGAATTCGATCTTGAAATTCGCAACAAGGTGGGAAAGCAGAATGTGGTAGATGATAATTTGTCTACCCTTCCTTCTTCGGTCATTGACCCATCTGAACCAATTACCGAGCATTTTTCGGATGAACATCTGTTGGCTATTAACAGACTTCCCTGGTTTGCTAACATGATAGACTACTTGGTTACGAGGAAAGTCCTTCCAAATTGGGCAACTTCCAGGTGGGACAAGTTGATTTCTGATGCCAAGTACTACATTTGGGAAGAACCGTATCTTTTCCATATTGGCAATGATTAGGTAATCTGGAGATGTATTCCTGACAATGAGGTCAATAACGTCATCTCATTCTACCATGACTAGGCCTGCGGTGGCTATTTCTCTAATTGGAAAACCACAATGAAGATCCTCCAGTGTGGGTTCTTCTGGTCTACAATGTTCAAAGATGCACAAACTTATTGTAGGGCATGTGCTCATTGTCAGACCTCAGGTAACATGGGCCCACGTGATATGATGCCCTTGAATCCGATCATTGTGTGTGAAATCTTTGATATCTATGGAATTGATTTTATGGGACCCTTTCCAGGATTTAATGGCTTTGAATATATCTTACTTGCTATTGATTATGTCTTTAAATGGATCGAAGCCATCCCCACCAGAACAAGTGACCATAAAGTTGTTCTTCAGTTCATTCAGGATAACATCATTTCCAGATTTAGGGTTTCAAAAGCCATTATTAGCGATGGCGGGTCTCATTTCATAAATGTGCACTTCCAGTCCTTGATGAAAGAATATGGGGTGTCACATCGTATCTCGACTCCTTACCACCCCCAGACTAATGGATTAGTAGAACTGTCAAATTGGGAGATCAAGAAGATCCTTCAGGTCATTGTTCGGCTTGAACTCGAACCCACCTAATTTACAATGAGGACAATGGAAATCTTAGGCATGGGGGGGTATTAAAGTGCAAAATGCTTGAAATTAATCTATGGAAGGGTTTCATCATAAAAAAGAAAGGAGGAAAGGAGAGGTCATTTTGAGCTGAATGAAAAAAGAGAGGGAAAGAAAAGAAAAGAAAGAAGAAAAAGGAGCAAATAAAAAGAAAAAAGAGAGTCCCTTGAAATTGAATATGGAACCTACCTAACTTCTAGGTTGGATCAATTGATGAATTAAGACCTGGAAGGCTAAAACTTACGGAATTAGTGGTGGATACCAACCTTAGGTCTCTTGGATCTATGCTAAGGTTTAAACACTCAAGTATTTGTTAAGATCCGGATTAATCCTCAAGAGGTTGAGGAAAGTGCGAGGCTGATGTAGTAGGTCTAAGGGTTATGGATTATTCGGCTTCGTTGCCTTCCCTTTGGTTTGCAGGACTTGGTAACTTAAGAACCCAAAATCACATACTTAGTCTGGTTCAATGCGCTTAATAAAGAAAAATCATGCCAAAAATGTTCTGTTATGAAAAATCATCTCGAAAATCTAGCTTAGGAGCGGCTCGATAACACAACTTGATTGGACAAGTTCCTGGTGTAGAGAGGTGGGAAATTCCCCTTGAAGATGCGTGTTGAATCTGAAAATCGTAGCAAATGGAAGTTGAGTTTTGAAAACCCGTCGTTGTAGTATGATTTGCGAAGAAATCTATCAACAAATAAATTTTACCAAAACTCGAAAAGAATTCCGAGTCGAACATAGGGAGGCTACGTCGATTTGGAATCTGTAATTATATTTTTTTCTTGTTTTTGTTTAGAAAGCGAGCTAGTCACAATGAATTCAATATTAACAATAAGAGAGACAGAGAGAGAAAGAAAGAGAGAGAGAGAGAACACTTTATAATATGGATAATGTTTTACAACTAGAAAGTGAAAAATATTACAGCTAGAAAATGAAAAATATTACAACTACAAAGCAGTAAAATCTATTCTAGAAAGTAGTAAAGAGAAAGGAGGTAAGAAGTTATCCTCCTCGACGGCTGCTTGGAGGACGAGCCGAATGGGGCGATACCTGGAAGACGGAGGGCGAAGACTGAAGGCGAAGAACGAAGTGGGAAGAATCGGGGGTGAGGTAGGGCATCGTCGTGGGATCCACTTCCGAAATGGGGGTGAGAAAACATTGATTTTAACTCTAGAGGAGCATCCCAGGATTAGGACAAGCTTCTTTAGAGCTTTGGAGAGGGAGAGAGGTGAAGGAAGGGATGAATGAAATGCGGGGGTGTAGGCCTTTTTATAGGTATAGAGGTTGGGGGCAAAAGGTCATTTTAACCTTAAAGCATTAATATAGGGGTCTTTAATGATAGATTTAAGCATCACTAAAGACCTTGAACGTGGCCGTAGGTCACGCGCACGTGCCGCCTCTTCCTCTCCCGCGGTCAACAATGCTTGCACACGTCCAAACAACCTCAATCGTCCAATCTTGCGAACGACAGCTGAGATTGCATCGCGTCATGCCTTCATAATGCCCCCCGCATGCGATCACACATTGATGTAAACACATTTACACTACTTAAGATGTCTATTTATGCATGTTCTTAAGCATAGGATTGCATTTCATGATATAAATATTGCATAACATGCATCATCTTGCATTTAGAATAGTTTGAATAAAATGGAGGTTAATTGTCTCCTTTTATGTGCTTGGACAGGGAAAACATTTTATCGGGGCCTCGGATCGAAGATCCAACCATATGGATGTGATCAGGGCGACGATTGGAGTTCAACGACTCCAAGATCACCCTAATCAGGCATCTGTAGCATCATATAGTGACCGGGGAACCCTAGAAGATCAAGGGCCAGGATGGTATAAATCTACACTTCAAATGACAAATTCAACCACACGTATGAATTCGGATCGACGATCGCAGCCCAACGACGCAAAAATTGAGTCAATCCGACATCCATGGCACCATCTACAACATCCAGAAGATGGACGGCCAAGATGGCACCACATGACGCCATCTCGGTCACCCAAACGGCTGCATACATTCTCTGAAGACCCCGCACCCGCTCCCTCTCTGCCGTTGGATCTCGATCCAATGGCTGTGAACAGCCGCACCTAAAAGCGCCTGCTCGACCATCCGCGCCTCATAGCGCAGTGGTCGAGAGCACTTGCATGAGCTGCAGTCGCAGGTTCGAGCCGTAGCGAAGGGGAGGAAGGCGCGGGTAAGCGAGCGCGGGCGAGCGTTGGATCGTCATCGGACGACCGTTTGAGCTCAATAGAGATCACGCGCTATTGTGCGGCAAGGACGCGCGATCGTACGTGCTGGGCGGGCATGCAACAGCGGGCGAAGATGCATCTTAAGCCGTTCGATCTCACGATCGGATGGCTAAGAATTAAAGAACGTGCATGAGCATTGAGAAAGCGGGCAGCTAAGGAGGCACGCGTGGGCACGGGTGCTTTGCCCACATTGGGGCTTTAGTGATGGATTTATCCATCACTAAAGACCCCTCATTTATTATTTTAAAGATGTAATGACCATTTTGCCCCCACTCCTTACAACTATAAAAGGAGACCCCCTCCATACGAAATTCTCATCCCTTCCTTCTCTTCTCTACCTCTCCAAAGCTCAAGAGAATCTTGTCCCACACCTGGGATGCTTCTCGTGAGATAAAGTCCAAATTTTTGTCCTCCTTCATAAGTGGATCCCACGACGACGACGGCGTGCTGCTCCGTTCCCATTCTTCTGCTTCGTTCTCCTTCATCCTACTTCGTCCTCCTTCATCCAGGCGTCTTCCATCTGGCTCGTCCTCTAAGCGACCGTCGAGGAGGATTTCCCTCCCCCTATTCTTTTTACTGATTTCTAGTATAAATTCACTGCTTTCTAGAGTAGTTCTGCTCGTCCTCCAAGCGATCGTCGAGGAGGACATTTCTCCCTCCATTCTTTTAATGCTTTCTAGAGTAAATTTATTGCTTTCTAGTGCAATTGTGTTATGCTTTCTAGTTGTAATGAACAATCTCTTTAATGATAAATTCTTTGTTTATTCTACATCTCATTTTGATTTCTATGTGTAATATTCTCTCTCTCTCTCTTCTGTTTATTATAAATAATTAGATAGTTTTAAATTGAATTACTTCGTGACAAATAAGAAGAAACGCGTAGTTTTTAAATCAAACGTCCGCCTCCCTGTGTTCGACCCAGAATTTTCATTTCGGTATAAATTTTATTTGTTGAACACGAGTTCTTCGCTTTCAAACTACAATGACAGGTTTTCCAAAACCAAGCATGTTAGCGTAGCAATTCGAGAGTTCAACATTTTGGCGCCGTTGCTGGGGAGGTGACGCTCTTTGGTTTCTCTTCGCGTTTTCTAACTTACAAATCATTTACCTTACTTTTCTCCTTTCTTATTGTGATTGCAGGTACTCTTTCGAGACAGGCAAAAGCGATAGATTGGAGTAAAGTGCTGTGGAAGTTTCTGTAAGTTATCCCCCACCTCCCACCCATTAGATTTCATTCCACAACATAATAATTCAAACATCAATCAACCTAGGTGTTTTTATAAACTCTAACGTTAGATTGTTTTTTGTTTGACACCCATACTCACCCCAACCCCCACATTAGAAAAGAAAAAAAAAAAATCTCACAAAGGTACACAACCTCATCTGATTTCCAAACTCAACCGGTAAACCGATCTTAGGAGCAGGTACACACATTCAAACACATAATTGAGTAGAAATCAGATTAGATAATCATTTGTGTGCCTAATTAAGTGGTGCACCAGGCCAATTGTTTGAGTTGATTGGGCCGCACCACTTCAAATAAAATAAACTCATCAAGTAGCTACCAATTAGGTTCAACTCTTAGGGATTTACCAGGCACTCCACATTCTTTTTAAGCTTTAAAGGAAAACATCTTCACCTGTGCTTTCAAAACCTGGTGTGCCAACGAGACCTGTTTGAAAACACCTAAAGTTGAATCCTAAAGGCCACTAAGCAAGATTTGAACCTTAAAATTTACCGCATCAAAAATAATCTTGCTTGAAAACCACTGGTTGTGCACGCACACACAAATCAATCAATCATTAAGGGCACAACCCATTTAAAGAGCCCATCACATTCCAAAACACATTCAAACCTAGCCCTAAATAAAATAGAGTAGACGTTGGCCTTAAGGATTGGACTCGCTCTTCAGAACCCAGAACGAGATTATTTTCGATTAATCTGTTTCTACTGTTCAATCTGATGTCTAGCTAGGGGAGCAGAATCAAACGATCGCGGCTAGGGGGTACACTAGGAACCGGAGGAAGAACCTTCTCCCCAGTCCCTCCTAATTGGTTGGATTGAACAGACGAAAGTAGATAAAATTGTTCCTTTATCTCAAGACGGGTTCTAGGAGTCTGTAGGTCTTTAGGCTAACCCATTTAAGGATAGGTTTGATTGTTTATATTGCAGGGTGCCTTTCTTCCTCCTGTGTATCATGAATCCTTCCACATATTACACGTAGTCCCGCTCTTTCCCTCCTGTTGTGAATTATCCTCAACATGACGATTATCCCGACTCGTATTGTAATCAACCATCAGTTAGTTGGGATAATTCGGATTGGGGATACAACTCCGGACCTCTGTGTTTAGGGTCTAACCCTGAACACTTTGATTGTGATTTCTATCCTTCTCAGTGCCACATCAATTATAGATCGTCTTCCTTTCATGAACAACCTAATACGATCTATAATCAAGAAGGATACATCGATCCTTACCCATCCTCTGATTTCACTGCCTTTAAGTCATCACCATCTTTTGAATAATCTGAAATGACCTATTATCAGGAAGGGTATAACGAATCTCAATTCGTTAATTCCTCAGCATTGATGTCAAACCCGCCCAACCCTGAACCAACTCATTTGGTTCAGGTTAACCAGGTTCAAGATAAGGTTCTGGCTAACTTGAGGAATATCATTCAATCTTTAGAAGTTCAGCCAACACCTTGCATTGAGAGATTGGAGCCCCTGATTGAAATGATTGATGATTTAAACAAGTCTTTGTTGGATTGGCTTCAGGATGTTAAGGATAAGAACCCGGGTGAGTTTCTACTTGGGAAATTAGCGAAATTGAGGATGAGATTCGTGGTTGCTTTGATTCAGTCTTGGGATGATTCCCAGGATGAACCCTCTTCAGGAAAGCCAATGACAGAACCCACTCAGGCACCTGTTGGGGGGGACACGTGTTATGAGGCTAACCAAATTGAATTAAAGCAACCAATTAAGGATGATCTGATTTCTTCACCTAAGATCCCTGAGCCGGGGTACGAGGAAACATATGTCTACTTGGAATAGAAAGTGACAAATGATTTTGGGACATACATTGATACAGATCCTGATTTCTTTGATGGTGGAGATTCAAGTTGCGAAGTCTCACGCGAGTTTTCTGAACATGATTTCTGTGAGACGATTGGGCTTGAGGAATCTGATAGATCATTTGATAGCCCAATAATTGAGGAAACTGGTCTTAGGGCACATATTACGGATCCAGAATCGCATTTTCTGGAGGAATCAATTCAATGCCCTGATTATCAGTTACACCCCGTTGAGCTTATCGATAATTCTGTTTCTGAGATAATTAGACCCAAGTCAATTCTGATTCTTCCACATCATTTAGACTTGGAGATTTCAGACGGGGTGATTAATATACAAGAGGTCCTGGAATTTGATATGCTAAATGAGGAGGATAGGAGCTGGGAAGTTTTGATTTGGGAAGTTAATTTTGGAGGAAATGGAAGATTGAGTCGAAGGGTTCCTTTTAAGTTGAAACCATTAAATCAGAACCCTTACGACATTTGTTTCGATGATGCCAAACTCAAGCACACATTCAATGATTATTTTTTTGAGCTTCAATTCTCTGTAACCCGACTTTTTGGTCTTGGGTTGCATCCTCATAAATCGTTGGCCCGACCCCGCTTGCATTCTGATTTTAGGTTTTGGGTAATTTTTATCCAGAACCTAAGATATTCTCGATTATGGGGGATGGGTCTACACCACAATCTGGTCCACATCTGTGGACCTCTGTTGATAGGTCAGAGGATTCTTCTGTTTATTCTAATTCTGACCTACACTTGTGAATTCTTCATTTCTTTTCTTTGTATAGTGTGCCTAGCTGAAGGCACTAAACTCAGCACATATACAGTTCTTTTTAGTTTTCATCTTGGAGCGGACCTGACATTCACGCAATTCAGGTGCTTTCTACGCTTTTCCACTCTATTTTATGTCTTTTTAATACAATGAGGACATTGCATTAGATAGGCATGGGGGGGTGGATATTTATCTCTGAATTCATTTGTCAGCTCCGTAGATTTATTTTATTTTCTTTTATAAAAAAAAAATCAGAATTAGGAAAGAGAATTTGGGTTTAAGAAAATTTTCAATCTTAGGAAGTACTACATTATGATTTGAACATAAAGACCCTTCAGGTCTTTAGACTTAATCAGCCCGTGCATCCACTAAAATGTGGATTTGTCTTTCGAGTCCTCGCCATCTTAATTCTATCGTAATTGGAGTAAATAAGTTTGGGTGATAAGTACACGACTTATCAACCCGCCCTCTGTTTTGAGGGAATTTTGAGTTTCTAGCATCTACACACTATCTTGTCACTGACTCGTTGTTCGGAGATTTTAACGGAAATTGGGTAGCTAATGAACCTTCTAGGGTGATATGGTGGGCAAGTTATCTTAGGTAACAGCCCATAGGTAGGTTGTTCATAGTCCAATCACTGGATCTTTCTCTTTTTGTTGCCTTTAGGTAAATCTTAGACCAGGGAAGCCACATACTTAAAAAAAAATAAAGAAAAAAAAATCAAAAAGAAAAGGAGAAAAAAAAAAGAAATAAGCCACACTTCGCCGCACGAGTATGGCTGGCAAGTTGTCGGTGGTAATAGCTCATCGACCGGTTGTCCAAAACCCAGCTTAATAAATGCACTAAAAATTTCCAAAACACTTAGGAAGAAGCGGAGAAGTAGAATAACCGGGGAGATATACACTAGATTCACCCTTGTGTTGACCCCGTAAAAAAATAAAAGTAGGGAGAAAGCTACCGGTTGTAAAGATACACCTTTAGGCAGAATTCTTTTTGAGGTCACCTAGAGGCGTAGAAATCCGAAGTCCGTTTTAATTGCCAATCAACGAGTCTATCACAATTACAATAAGATGCTTAAAACTTAGGGTTCTCATCAAATCTTGGGTGAGTTGAATGGCCGTAGAAAGTCACTCTTAAACCCTAAAATTTGAAAATCCAAAAAAAATTAGAAAAAAAAAGAGAGAAAAAGAAAATTTTCTTTGAATATGGCGAGGGCTTGAGGCGGTCTACATTTTGGCTGATACTCGGACGTTGTTGTGTCTTTGAAAGTTCAGTTCCTAAGTAGACAATTTTTTTAATGATTGAAAATAACTCAAGTCCAAATAATCCAACCTAATTCTTTTATAAATAGCATATAGTTTTTGCTAGGGACTAGCAAAAGATAGGCATGGGGGTATGATGTAAACACATTTACACTACTTAAGATGTCTATTTATGCATGTTCTTAAGCATAGGATTGCATTTCATGATATAAATATTGCATAACATGCATCATCTTGCATTTAGAATAGTTTGAATAAAATGGAGGTTAATTATCTCCTTTTATGTGCATGGATAGGGCAAACATTTTATCAGGGCCTCGGATCGAAGATCCAACCGTATAGATGTGATCAGGACGACGATTGGAGTTCAACGACTCTAAGATCGCCCTAATCAGGCATCTGTAGCATTAAATAGTGACCGGGGAACCCTAGAAGATCAAGGGCCAAGATGGTGTAAATCTGCACTTCAAATGACAAATCCGACCACACGGATGAATTCGGATCGACGATCGCAGCCCAACGACGCAAAAATCGAGTCAATCCGACATCCGTGGCACCATGTACAACATCCAGAAGATGGATCGCCAAGATGGAGCCACGTGGTGCCATCTCGGCTGCCCAAACGGCCGCATACATTCTCTGAAGACCCCGCACCCGCTCCCTCTCCGCCATTGGATCTCGATCCAACGGTTGTGGACAACCACGCCTAAAAGCGCCCGCTTGACCATCTGCACCTCGTAGCGCAGCGGTCGAGAGCGCTTACGCGAGCTGCAGCCGCGGGTTCGAGACGCAGAGAAGGGGAGGAAGGCACAGGCGAGCGAGCGCCGGCGGGCGTTGGATCGTCATCGGACGGCCGTCTACGCTCAATAGAGATCACGCGCTATTGCATGCACGGTAAGGACGCGCGATCGTACGCGCTGGGCGGGCGCACAGCAGCGAGCGAAGATGCATCTTAAGTCGTCCGATCTAGCGATCGGACGGCTGAGAATTAAAGAACGTGCGCGAGCGTTGAGAAAGCGGGCAGCTGAGGAGGCACGCGTGGGCGTAGGTGCTATGCCCACGTTGGGGCTTTAGTGACGGATTTATCCGTCACTAAAGACCCCTTATTTTTCATTTTAAAGATGTAATGACCATTTTGCCCTTACTCCTTGCAACTATAAAAGGAGACCCCCTCTATACGAAATTCTCATCCCTTCCTTCTCTTCTCTACCTCTCCAAAGCTCAAGAGAAGCTTGTCCCACACCCGGGATGCTTCTCACGAGATAAAGTCCAAATTTTCGTCCCCCTTCGAAAGTGGATCCCGTGACGACGACGTGCTGCTCTGTTCCCGTTCTTCTGCTTCGTCCTCCTTGGTCCTGCTTCGTCCTCCTTCGTCTAGGCATCGTCCCGTCCAGCTCGTCCTCTAAGTGACCATCGAGGAGGATTTCTCTCTCCTTATTCTTTTTACTACTTTCTAGTATAAATTTACTGCTTTCTAGAGTAGTTCTGCTCGTCCTCCAAGCGATCGTCGAGGAGGACATTTCTCCCTCCATTCTTTTAGTGCTTTCTAGAGTAAATTTATTGCTTTCTAGTGCAATTGTGTTATGCTTTCTAGTTGTAATGAACAATCTCTTTAATGATAAATTCTTTGTTTATTCTACATCTCATTTTGATTTCTATGTGTAATATTCTCTCTCTCTCTTACCCTCTCTCTCTCTTCTATTTATTGTAAATAATTAGATAGTTTTAAATTGAATTATTTCATGACAAATAAAAAGAAACGCGTAGTTTTTAAATCAAACGTCCGCCTCCCTGTGTTCGACCTGGAATTTTCATTTCGGTATAAATTTTATTTGTTGAACACGAGTTCTTCGCCTTCAAACTACAACGACAGGTTTTCCAAAACCAAACACGCTAGCGTAGCAATTCGAGAGTTCAACACTCATGCAGAGGCGCGTCTGATCGTGCATGCGGTGCTCCTTGCATCTGGGTGTGCCACGTGGAGCTTCTGCCGCCGCCCAATGTGCATCGCACGACTGAAATCAACTGCGCCCGCGTTCAGCTGATTTGGGGCACTGATAACTCTAATCCAATGATGATAATTCCATTAACTAGAGTTAGTTTTGAGGATATATGTGCATTAATGACATACCATAATTGGCTTGGGAGCATTACATGCATGACAAATTAAGATTGCTTATAATCAATGTTTAATGGCTATGTGTACAAGTGCATGTTGAAACAAGCCTCAAATGAGCATTCAGACTACACGGATGGATCCAGATCGACGAACGGAGCCCAACGGACTCAAAATCGCTTAAATCCAACATCCGAAGCTCCCCCAATAAGCCCAAGAAGTTCTGGTGATTGATTTGATGATCAACGACCCACAGATGGCTACGTGGTGCCATTTGGCGTGCTCCCACCGACGCAGCACCCCTGCTTCATCACGCAAAAGCATCCTAAGTTATCCATCCATGAATCAGACTGCTAAGGAATCACAAGCGTGCAGGCCTAGCCAACATGCTCTTCATCGCACCAAGATTGAATCTCGGCTGTCTGATCACCATCGGATGGCTGAGCATTCATGCACAACTGAGACGAAGCGTGGAGGCAATGCAGTGGTCAACACCCCACCGCACGAATGCACGACGCATGTTCGATTCGCACTAGCTGCGTCCACTCCCGCAATTGTAATTCAACCATTGATGGGTGCGCAGACGAATTAGATGGAGGCACGCTGCGCGATCTCGAGCATCCAACGTAGACGCGCCTGATGACACTCGCTCATCGTGTGCGAGGCACGATCTAGCGCACCCGGTCGTGCACAATCCCAACCGTTGATGCATGATCAGGCAGTCAACATTCTTCATCGCTCGAGGGTGCACACCCGCGGGTGCCTAGGACGACGTAGCACGCCCTCAGTCGCCTAATGGCGATCCGCGCCTCGAATCCGACGGTTGAGGATGTGCGGGTGCGGATCAAAGGAAGAAGCACACATGCACGCTTGGACCGGCTGGCAAGGGGCTTCACTGACAATTCTGGAATGGGTTTAGCGACATCTTGGATGTTGCTAAAACCCCTCCCAGATTTAGAAACCCCTTCTCTATAAAAAGCCCCACACCCCTCCATTCATCTCCATCTCTTAGCATTCAATTCTCATTCACTCTCCATGCAATACTAGCCCTCTCCTAGCTCCGCTAAACACTCCATATCTGCCCTCGGAGTTGTCGAGCTGTCAACGGAGCCCCCTTCACCGTCATGGCCGCCTCGCCTCCTCCTTACACTCTCTTTTACTCTAGTTTTATGTTGCACTATTTTAAGCTTTCATCTATTGTTGTAGTTGTAAACAATCTCTAATTGCATGCTATATGTTGATGTTGCTTCTTATATCATAGTTCACATCTTCTTAAATGATTGTCATGTTTTAAACGCAAGCTCTAACCTTACTCTCTGTCTCTCTCTCTCTCTTTTGCTCTCATTTTCACAAGCAAACCACTCTATGATTTTGTGACACCCAAAGCGACTAAAACTAATCTGATTTCACGCCTCCCTGAGATGACACTTGGACTCACAAACCCATATCTTAATTTAAAATCGACGACGCGAGTGCATGCTATAATAACATATTAAACCAACACATCCCGTGAGCATCAGTTTTTGGTGCCGTTGCCAAGGAGGCAACGGATTTCTTTTGTCACTTTCATCCCGCATTAGTATTCACATCTTCTGACTCATTTTTCTCTCTCTACTTGATTGGTTGCAGGAACTCGATGCCTTGGTAACGGAGGAGTGCGATCCAAGACAGTAGACAAGGAGTAAAGTGTTGCAAAGGCTGTTGTGAGTATTACTCCACCCATTGATTGTTTGCTTGCCTAAAAGAAATATAAAAAAAATAAATCTAAAATTGGCGTGGTGAATGGCTACTTGACCCACATTCCAAACTCATCACCCAACCAAAAAAAAATACACTCTAATGTTCTTGAAGAAATAATCTTTCTGGAGTGTTCTTCTTTCTTTTGAGTGGTGTTTGTGAAGCCACCATGATTTGACTTGGGCCGCACCACTCACCATAATTAAAATCAACTCACTTGGTAGAACCTCATGAACACTAGGGTGAATACATTAGGGTTATTTCTCTAGGGCCACATCATTCTAAAGGAAATCGACTTTCACCTATTGTGTGCAAAACTTTGTGTGTCCACTTGAACATTGTTTGAAAACATAAAGGCATTTCAACCCTAAAAATCACTAAAGCAAGGACGAATCATTAAACGACATCACATCCTAAAAACCTTGCTTGAAAACCATGTTTTGTTGAGGGCACGCACATGCTCAATTGGACTAACTAAAAGGCACAACCCCAAACAACGCCTCATCACATATCCTAAGCACAAGCACTAACCTAGCCTTCATTAAAATGGAGTGGACATGCCCTAGGAAGGACTAGTCTAAGTCTTTGAGATGTGATTAGGTTTTCTAGGCACTTGGCCTTCATTCCCTTTGTAAAATCTGGTGTCTAGGCTGCGGGGAAGTGTCAAACGACCGTAGTTGTGGTTTCTACGGAACCGGTGGAGCAAGCCAAAGGAAGAACCTTCCCCTCAATGCCCTCATAATCAACCTGGCCAGATTAACTTTGGGAAGGGAGGTTAAGTACTTGCAAGTTTAATTATTCCCTCCAAGGCTTTTTAGGTCACCTAAGTCTACACCATAAGGACTAGACTTGCTTGATTGTTTGTGCACACACACTTCTCTTACCTGTTCTTCTCTCACCCCTCCACCTCTTCCCAACCATGGATTTCAATGCCTATCCATCTTACCCAAACTATCCCCAACATGATTTGTATTCTAACCCAGGTAGACCATATCCACAGCTTACTTAGGATAACCCGCCACCTAGTTGGGGATATAACCCAGAATACCCCCATGCTCTGGCAGAATACCCCCTTGCCTCAACTATCCCAATTGTAACCAACCCACACCAACCTCTTATTGGGATACATCCAACCCACCCACCCAGGGGTACGATCCAAACCTTGGGGATCCTTATCTCGATTCACCTCATGACGACTCTCCAGTTAGGTCCCACCCACTCACTAACCACTTTGATGGGACCTACACTCTAGGAGAACACCAAGATCCCTACCCTTCACAAGACTATAACCAAGAAAGGTCATCTAAATTCACGGATCTCTCCTACTTGACCTTTGGATTGGAAGGGCTTCTAGACAAATGGAAATCCAATGATGATTAGAAACCTAGGCAAATCAAGAATGATCAGCCTTTGATTTGGTCCCCTAATGAAGAATTCGACTGGGAGGAGGACTTAGAACCTTAATTATTCTGGAGTAAGACTAAATAGAGAAAGGTTCCTCTTGAAGAATTGGACCCTGAAAATGATAGAATAGAGGATCGACCCAAGAACTTAAACCCCAGTGTAGATTCTAGTACACATGCTCAACCACACCTTCCTAGCCCTGATTTGAAGGAAGAAATCCAAGGGAAATCGAATGACACCCTGTCAATTCTTGATAACCTCCAGTTAGAGTTACAAAGACAGAATCAAGAATTGATTAAAGGGCAACAGGCCATGATGGATATGTTCCAACAACTGGAGGAAGAGGGCTAAAGAAAACTGTTGAAAACAACTCCGTTCACAGAATTTGTGAAGCAAGGCCCTGCCGTGATCAATTGGACTACACCTATTTACCCAAAATTGGTTCTTTCCACCATTGATACTCCCCAAGAGTTGGACAACTCCATAGAAGATGTCATTGAGGACTCCTCAGAAAATGATTTGAGGAGAGTTGAGGACACACATCAGGAGGAAACTGAGAATTTGGGGGGCCATGTCATGGAAGCCAAATCTAATCTTCCTGAGGAAAGTGATTTGGTGGAAAAGACATCCAACATTGGAGATGGGGAATGGGATTGTAATTTCGAAATAATCGATTTCGAATTAGTTGAAACCCCCATCTCAAATTTAGAGGAAGGCCAAGAGAAGGAATCTGAGCTAGAGGATGAAATTAGCCTTACCTTTAAAACAACCTCAAACATTGAGTCTGATATGAAAGAGGTTGAAGAGAATATTCTTGGGGTCAAGGACTTAGAGGAGGCAATGAAACCCTAGTTGAACAAGGGATGGATTTTTCTCTAGAGAGAGACCTCATGCTTGATTTTAGGGCTCATTATGAAACTCTTAATTTTATTACATGCCCTACCAGAATAGAAATCCCGCAACCCAAATGCACTAGAATTGATAGATCTTTGAGGGATTACAATTTTATAAGGACACAAGCTAAGTATAGAACCTACATCTTCAGTGTTTGCCATTTTAGATTCGTGGTGCACTTGTCCACATCAACTTCTCTGCATGCCTGCAGACTAAGAGGGGAACAAACACGGGCATGCATATTACTTTTGCTATAGAGCTCCCGTCCCTTCGAGATGGGACTCCACCACAACCTAGTTCACATCTGCAGACTTTTAATTTTGTGTTTTGCTAATTTCGTCTACACCTTCTTGACCCAAACAATTCGAGTTTGTGTATTATACCCAGCTGAAGGCACTAAACTTAGAGCTTCCTAGGAGGCAACCCAGAAGATTTAGGCTAATCAAGTACACAGCTGCACTCAGGTGATTTCTTTCTGTACCCCCTTGCATACATTTATTTGCCAATGAGGGCATTGTCCAACTTAAGCATGGGGGGTGATAATTCGCATTCTCTAAGTCATATGATCTGCTTGAATTATATATATATATATAATTAGGAAGAACTTAGGCATGAAGTGCTTGTCAACTGTAGGAAATAATATGAGAAGAACCTGAACACTTAGACTTTTCAGGCTTCAGTCTTAATCAGCCTAGGTGTCCACTAAAATGTGGATTTAGCCTCGAATCCTTGCAACCTTAATTTACATTAATCTAATCAATAAAGTAGGGTGATAAGTATACGACTTATCAACCTGCCCTTCGACTCAAAGGGATTTTTAGTCTAAGCAATTACACACATTTTTGCACTGACTCACTCCTCGGAGATTCTAATAGAAATTGGGTAGCTAATGAACCTTCTAGGGTAGTATGGCTGGCAAGTTGTCGTGGGTAATAGCCCATTAGCCGATTGTCCAGAGCCCAGCCACAGGACCATTCTCATTTATTGCCTCTAGGTAAATCTTAGATAAGGGAAGCCACCTACTAAACAACAAAAGAAAAAGAAAAGAAAAGAAAAGAAAATGGAGAAATAGAAAAATAAAGAAAAAAAGGAAAAGAAAAAAAAGATAAATAAGCCACACTTCACCGCACGAGTATGGCTGGTAAATGGTCGTGAGTAACCGCTCATTGGCCGGTTGTCCAGAACCCAACTCACTAAATGCACGAAAAAGTCCAAAACACTTAAGAAAGAAGCGGGGAAATAGAGCAATCCGGGGAGATATACACTGGAAGCACCCTTGTGTTGACCCCACACAAAATAAAAGTAAGGAGAAAGCTACCGATCAGATAGATACACCTTTAGGCAAGCATTTTCTTTTACAGTCACCTAGGGGCGTAGAAACCCGAAGTCTGTTTTAATTACCATTGAGTAAGTCTATCACAATCTTCACACCAAGATGATTAGTAGTTAGAGTCTTTTTCGAGTTATGGGTGGGTTGGGTAGCCGTAAAAAGTTACCTACACACTCTCAACTCCAAAAATCTAAAAAAATTAGAAAATATGAAAAAGGAAAAAAATATATGTGCTTCAATTTAAATTGAGGACTTGGGCGGTTTGTATTTTGGCAGACACACGGTCGCTGTTTAGTCTCTGTGGATTAGGCTTTTAGTATATATTTCCTCCTGTTGACAAGCAACAAATGTCTAAGTAAGCAATTCCCAATTCCAACTGAAAATAATAGCTAGGATAAACCTTGCTAGGGACTAGCAAGGTTTAAGCATGAGGGTATGATAACTCTACATCCAATGATGATAATTCCATCAACTAGAGTTAGTTTTGAGGATATATGTGAGTTAATGACATACCATAATGAGCTTGGGAGCATTGCATGCATGACGAATTAAGATTACTTATAATCAATGTTTAATGGCTATGTATACAAGTGCATGTTGAAATAGGCCTCAAATGAGCAATCAGACAGCACGGATGGACCCAGATCGACGAACGAAGTCCAACGGACTGGAAATCGCTTAAATCCGACATGTAGAGCTCTCCCAACAAGCCCAAGAAGTTATGGACATTGATCTGATGATCAATGGCCCACAGAAGGCCACGTGGCGCCATCCGCCATGCTCCCACTGACGCAGCACCCCTACTTCATCATGCAAAAGCATCCTAAGCCGTCTGATCCAAGAATCGGACGGCTGAGGAATCACAAGCGCGTGGGCCTCACCAACGAGCTCTTCATCATGCCAAGATTCAATCTCGACCGTCCGAATGCCATCAGACTACTGAGCGTTCACACACAACTGAGACAAAGTGTGGAGGCAATGCAGTAGTAGTGCCCCACTGCACAAATGCACGACACATGTTAGATTCGCACTGGCTGCGTCCGCATGTGCAAATGAAATTCAACCGCTGATGGGTGCACAGACGGATTAGATGGAGGCACGTGGCACGATCTCAGGCATCCAATGTAAACGCGTGTGATGACACACACTCATTGAGCACGAGGAGTGATCCAGTGCACCCGGTCGTGCACAATCCCAGCAGCTGATGCGTGATCGAGCGGTCAGCATTCTTCATCGTGCGAGGGCACACACCCGTGGGTGACTAGGACAACGTGGCGCGCCCTCAACCGTCTGATGGCGATCTACACCTCGGATCGGACGGCTGAAAACGTACAGGTGCGGATTGAAGGAAGAAGCACACGCGCGCGCTTAGATCGGCGGGCAAGGGGCTTCACCAACACTTCTGGAATGGGCTTAGCGACGTCCTGGACATCACTAAAATCCCTACCTGATTTAGAAACCCCTTCTCTATAAAATGCCCCATACCCCTCCATTCATCCCCATCTCTTAGCATTCAATTCTCATTCACTCTCCATGCAATACTAGCCCACTCCTAGCTCCACCAAACACTCCATATCCACCCTTGGAGTTGTCGAGTTGCCGACGGAGCCCCCCTCCACCGCCGTGGCCACCTCACCTCCTCCTCGCACTCTCTTTTACTTTAGTTTTATGTTGCACTATTTTAAGCTTTCATCTATTGTTGTAGTTGTAAACGATCTCTAATTGCATGTTATATGCTGATGTTGCTCATTATATCATAGTTCACATCTCCTTAAGTGATTGTCATATTTTAAACGCAAGCTCTAACCCTACTCTCTCTCTCTTTCGCTCTCATTTTCGCAAGCAAACCATGCTACCATTTTGTGGCACCCAAAGCGACTAAAACTAATCTAATTTCACGCCTCCTTGACATTGACACTTGGACTCACAAATCCATATATTAATTTAAAATCGACGACATGAGCGCATGCTATAATGACATAATTAAACCAATGCGTTCCGCGCAGGTCAGGCACTTGCGGGGGCTTGAACGTGTGACCTCCGCATCGCCCGTGTCTTCGAGACCACTGCGCTACAGCTGTTATTTGGTCGCGGTTATGAACTAAGGCACGAGCGTGATTTGATCACACGATTGAGGAGAGAGAGTGAGCGGGCACCCTTGGCTGGTGTGCGTGGCTGAGATGGCACCACGTGGTGCCATCTTGGTCGTCTATCTTCTATGTGTTGTAGATGGTGCCACGGATGTCCGATTGGATCGATTTTCATGTCGTTGGGCTGCGATCATCGATTTGAACCCATCTGTGTGGTCGGATTTGTCATTGGAAGTGTAGATTTACACCATCTCGACCCTTGATCTCTGATCTTCCTTAGATTATATCTGATGCTACAGAAGTCCGATCAGGGCAATCTTGGAGTTGTTGAACTCCGATCGTCGCCTTGATCAAATCCGTATGGTTGGATCTTCAATTCGAGGCCCCAATTAAATGTCTCCCTATCCCTGGCCACCAAGAAAAGGAAATTACTGTACAATTTGTTCAATTTGACCCAAATGCATGACGATGCATGTTATGCAATATTTACAAAGCATGATGCTTATATGATACTAAGAACATGCATTAATACATTTTTTTGGCTATTCAAATGCATGCACATATGTTTAAGAAGCTTAATCAGGTTTTAAAAAGGTCACGTTGTAGTACAGCCGAAAAGGCGTTCAAAAAAAATATAATTTATTACTCGAATTTTAAAGTCCGAGGTCGAACACAGGGAGCAAATTAGGGTTTAGAAATCAAGATCACAACTTGAGAATTTGAAAGAATATAATATGCAATAAGATCAATGTTATAGTGCAAAAAGATAGGAATAAATGTAAGGCACAAAATACTAAAGAAACCAATGTATGTGAATAAAGCTCAAAATTGGACGTCTAATTTGTGAATCAGATGCCTTAAAATGATGATGCTACAGTGCTTGATCTCTCTTCTTTCTTCTGCTTCTTCTCCTGTTCTTCTTTCTTTGTCTCTGACGGCTGCCTTCAATCTTCTTCTTTCTTTCTCTTCTCTATTCTCTGGCTTCTGCCTTTCTTCCTTTGCCTTTCTCTTCCTCTACCTTCTTCTCTTTCTTTCTCTGCCGGCTTTTCCTTCCTCTCTTTGGCTTAGGCTTTGGCTTCTTCCTTGGCTTTAGCTTTCTTCTTCCTTCCTTCTTTGTTCTTCGCTGGCTTCCTTGCCTTAACTTCTCTTCAGCCTTGTCTTCTCCTTCCTCTTCCTTGTCTTGGCTTCACCTTTCTTTGCAGAGAAAAACCTACCCCTACCTGCGTGAGCTCTCTTCTTTCTTTTCTCTCTTAGGTTCACTCTCCCAGAGCCACTGCTTCTCGGATAATTGGGTCAGGTGCGCGCTGATGATGATGTGTATATAACACAATGGTTGTATGACAATGAATGATTATTGTTATGATCATGTCGTTGTAGTATAGGGTGTATAATATAACATTAAGAATGTCGTATAGTGGTGAGTATGGGTGAGTACCAGTCATTACAACCATTATTATCATTTGCTTATTTATCTAATTTTTACTGGTTTTGTTCCAGGTCGTTCACTGGGAGGCAATTTATTGAATTTAATTCGGTCACTCTTTGATCTCAAAATTATCCTCTAATTCCAAAAAGAAACTTTACATCTTATTAAAGAATGAATGAATGTGTGTTTTATTTACCTAATTACTAAGAAATACTTGCAAAAATACTAACTATGAACAAGCATCAAACAATCTATTATTATACTCTAAACTATGTATTTACAAGTTATCCTATTAGTACTAACATAATAGTACATAATACATTAGAATGCAATGGTGTAGAAACTTAACTTATTAGTCTATTATGTATAGTAACATATACAGCAGTTTCAGTGACAGATATAAGCGTCGCAAAATCTCAGAAAACACTATATACAACCTAAAAGGCAAAACTGAGGTCTTTAGCGACGTTTATAGTGTCACTTTATTCTGCTAGTAATTATATAGAGTTACTTATACGTATGTATATTACTTATTCTACTACTATATGTATAGTAAGTCTTTCTGTTCTTGTTATCTCTTGTGTTCTCTCTTTTTCTTCTCTTTATGTTAACTTAACTCGTCTGTTCTTTTCTTCTGTGTTAACTCTTCTGTCTTAAGATACTTCAGAGGCTGCAGTGGGGAGGGGGTTAGGCTAATGTCATTAGTTTAAAACGTGCTTAGTTTGCAGGCGCGCTTTCCGAGGGATACACAGCACCCAAAGGGCGGGACCTGACCTCTACTAGGCATGCCCTAATCTTTGATTAGGTGGCTTAATTATGTTTTCAAACAAAGCGCTGGGCCTCAGCCATGCGCCACAACAAGTCCCCACGCTCGGGCCCCCAGCCCCAAACACACATTAATCGCAAATCAGACAGAGTAGTCAGACCAGAGTTCAATGGGTAATCGGGTCGCATAAGAGGATCGCTTTTCAGGCGCCCCGAGCCATGACGACTACGTAACCTATAGCATAATTAACTTATATGGCGCTGCGTCTGACTTGCAGCGCACGATGTGGCGCTATTCCAGCGCCACATTGTGCGCTGGAAGTCAGCTGCAGCTGCTTCTGGGCACGTTTTTGGTCCTCGATTTGGGGGCCATAAATTATTAAAAAAAATAAAATAAAATATGGTAAATAAAATATTTACATAATACTACATAGTTGATTTATTAATTTTGAATTTTAAATATATTTACTATACAAATAAATTCGTTAAACTATGCTGATTATACAGGTGGATTTAGGTGATTAAATAGTTAATTACTTATAAAATAATTAGTAAATGGCCTAATTGACCTTAAACAGTTTCAATTTACATACTTAAGTATTTAATACATATTTTTATTGTATTTTTACGAATTTATTTATGTTTTATTTAGGCTAAAATAGCAATTCTGTGTAGTTTATAATTAAAACTAAGTTACAGTAAGCTGTACTAGGTATAAATACACTTTAATTAGCTTAAATTACTTACTATATATATTATCCTAATTTTATAGATTTATTTAATTTAATTATAGCTCTAAATTATTAATTTAGCTAAGTTACTCTATAATTTAGCTATTAAATATGTAAATAGGGATCTGTTTATATATATATACATTATTAAGTAGATACATACATAATAGTTTAGTATATATACATATATTTACATAGATTACATATGTATATGGATTTATGTACAGGTTTTATACATATTTACAGTATAACTATGTATCTTACTTACATAATTAGGCTATATGTTATAGTTATAATACTATGGATAGGTATATTTACAGTTTTAAAATAAGTATGTATAATTAGGTTTTAGTAGGAAGTTAGGAAATGAGGGAAGAAGGGTTAATTAAGTTTTGATTTCAATTTAAACAACAGCTAAGCTACTGTCAGAGAAGATGGAGAGGGATGAGAAGGTGTGCTGTTCAGGGTGTTTTGTTTAGCATCAGCAGTGGCTTAAGCCGCTGTCAAATGGGCTAACTGCTGCTGCAGTTAGTCCATTTGAAGAGGGGGATGTATTCACAGATGAGAGGGGAATTGTAGAGAAGAGGAGAATTTAGAGATGGAGGGAAATGTAGCTGCAAGTTGCAACATGTTACTGTATAACTGGGAATAAGAGAAAATTCAAAACAAACTAAAAATTTTGAGAGTTGAAATCCAAATCTGATAAGGGTTTAAATCTCACGAAAATCACATAAGAATTTAGTTCAAATACCCAACAAGAAAAAGCCCTTATCAAAAGCATCATTTCTGATCAAAACAACAAATGGCATTGAGTTAGCTCTTCCTAATGCTATAGACAGCATGAAGGAGAACTTAACTCAATCAATTAAAACCAAAAAACATACAATCCCAGTTTCTTGCAACCTTAAGGAGTATGGAGAACTCCTTAGGTTAGGAAATCACCATACAAAAATAATCATCAAAACAGGTGGTGTATGGCAGTTCTAAAATGGCAAAACAGACTAAGAATGCATTAAAGGAATTTATAAAAGCTTGCGAATGCATTCAGATTAAGGTAGAAACAGATTCAGAAAGGCTCTTCTGAGTTGTTCTCTGTCACCAGAGAACTTCTCAGAGTCCTTGCCCACAAGGAAAAACAAAATCCCTTCAATTTGTCAGATCTATCAAGGCAATCCAGAGAGCAAAATTCTTTAAAATCCATGTTAAAGTGAATCTGACAAACTGAGGCAATCAATCTAAAATAAAAGGGGCTTTTGTGAACACAAATGGGGTGAGTGAGAAGCCCTAAATGGTGCTTGTGACGCCAATTTCAGATCTGAGGTTGTAAACCACCAGATCTGAAATTGGATCCGGATGTGTGGGTGAATGATGAAAAATTCGTCGTTAAAAGAAACATAAATCAGAATTGGATGGTGGAAAAACAAAACATGAAGAGGGAGATAAATTGAACAATGAACAGATGATTCTTCCCCTCTGATCTGGACTGATCAGAGGAGGTGAGGGAGGGGATCTAATGCTAATTCTACTCCTAAGACTAATCTAAACTACAGCTAACATTAAACACTAACAATTAAAGCTAAATCTATTCTAAACTACTGTAAACTACAATTAACACTAATTGTGAAGAATTAAAAACCTAAACTAAAAGGAAGAATGGGACCTATGGGTCCTTAGTCGGCGGCTAAGGAGGAAGAAAGGAGGAGGGTGACTCCAGTGGAGGGAAGAGTCTGCTAGTGAGACTCCAGGGTCGTCCTCAGGTGCTACGAGGTCCTTAGCAATGAGGAGGGTCGAGAGCAGGTGATGATTCCACAGCCGGTGGCTATGAAATCAGGGGCTAGATGAGGAGGAGAGACTGGAGTGGACGAACTGATTGCTAAGAGATGTAGGAGGGAGCGATCCCTTGCGCGCGACACCACTGAGGTGCTTAAGTAGCAGCTCAGTGATTGGAATCACTGCAAGGGTGAGGTTAATCAAAATTAAGCCAGCGGTGAGGATGAGATGGGTAGAGCGCGCGGCGAGTCAAGAGAGAGATCTGACCGTCAGATGAGATCTGGGAAGAGAGGTGAACACATACACCGAATCGCGCGAAGGTTCCATTTGATTCCAGCCGCAGATCGAGATCAAAAGTGCGATGGACGGTCGAGAATGGCTGTGTTCTTCGCGTGCTACAGTGCGCGTGAAGAACACAGGCTTCTCTCTGAAATGAGGGAAAAATTTCAGGAAGACCCTTGAACGAAGGGGTAGAAGAATAGCGTGCAGGTCCAAAAGTGAAAAGAACTATAACTGGAAGGGCCTTGCAGTCATACAGAAGGGTCCTTGCGGCTTGCAAAAAGGTCCAAGAAGGAGTTTTGAAGGGTAGAAATGTAATGCATGAAGGACCTAATTGTAATCTATTTATTTCTAAGCCTAAATGATGTCCAATTGCTTTCAAATTTTTACATGTGCTTAATTGAACATTTAAGACATTGATTTTACTTCTGATTTGTCTTTTCAAACTTATTTATGTGTTCAATTGATGCATGGATCATCATTTGTTCTTTAGTTTTTAGAATATCTCATTTTTGTGACCTAGTTAGGAGGTTTTAACACACATTAAAAGTTTTAGGTCTTTTCTTTAATTCCCACACTTAACCTTTTTTATATGTTAATTTGATATTGTTTTGCTTAGTGTCTAGCTTAATTTCGGCCTTTTAGCCATGATGAGTAGCCACTCATCACGCGCCTAGGACCAGGCCCACCAGCGTGCGGTGGTGGGCGAGGTGTGCTTGGTCAGGTGAGAGAGACCTCACCCCGTGAGTTGGAGGCGATAAGCCTAATGCAGAAAATCAACTATGCTGGTGCAACGCGCCAAATGTTTCCGAGGTGGGGACTAACTTCCCACCCTCTTTCATGCACGCCTGCAGCAGAGGGGCATCCTTTGATTGCAGCTATAGCTTCGGCCTTCGACACCAATTGGATGCCTGGAGACCTTCGCAAAGGCTCTTCGCGTGACCTAGGACTGTGTCCTAGAGCGGGCATGGCCTGGAGAAGCTTGCAAGTAAGCTTCAAGCTGTGCGTCAATGGTGGCGAGCCCCTGGACTTAAAATCACACAAATGGCCTTGCCACCACTTTAAAAAGCTCAGGGAGCTTCGCCAAGCTGCGACAAACGTGCAGAGGTGATCGGCGTGGCGTGGGAACGCCTGTGGGAGCATGCCTAGGGCACACTGTGGCTGTGTGTGTGGGTGTGTTCGAGGGTGCATTTGGGAGTGGCGGAGAGTTGTGAGTGGGGGGTTATGATCAGTGAGTTGGGGTGGTGCTTAGGAACCAGTCAACGAGAAGGGAGGTGGTCAGTGGAGGTGGAGCGAACTCGCCGGAGTTGGTGGCTGGAGGTGAAGGGGATGATGGTGGTGGAGTGTGGCAGTGGTCGTTTGAAGGAAATAAAGAGGGGAAAAAGGGAGTAGAGGGTGAGAGGACTTATCTGGCAGTGAAGAGACGAAGGGGAATGCAAGGATGGCATCTAGCTCATATCGCCGACGTCGGAGATGAAGGTGCTCAGAGAAGGTGGTCGACGAGGATGAAGGGGAGGCAGGGGCGTCGGCGGATGCTGCACGACGCGGACAAGCGTGAGGAAGAGGAACCTGCCACCGGTATTGTGGCTAGGAGACGAGAGTATGAGAGGTTGTCGGAGCTTGATGAGTGAGTTGGCCGGAGGAGGAGAGACGAAATTGAGGGGGTTCTCCAGCTGATTTCAAGCTTAAGAGATGCCAGGTGAATTGGGGTGTCTTAAATAGGCCGTGGAGGTCGATTTTGTGCTTGGAAGCCAAGCTTCCAAGCACGGCAAGGTCACTGGTAGAGGAAACTTGAGAGAGACCTACATCTCTCATGTGTTCGCATGAGAGATTGGGTACCAAATAGGGCTTCTAATTGGGTTCACATTGGAGGAGATTTCTCAGAGAATCTCCCTTTCAATTTTTGAAGGGGATTCTCTGAGAGATCAAGGAGAAATCGCCCTTTCAAGCTTTCCGGAGTAGGATTTCCTCCGCTATAATGGTGGAGGGACCTAATTGCAAAGAATGATGAAGAAGTTGAGGGGTCAATTGTAAGGGTTTTTGAACGATAGGGGTAGAAATGTATTTGGGCTGGACCTATTTCAAAGTGGGTCAAGATGAATTCCCCTTGGGTCCAAATTTTGGTACAAACCTAATTTGGACCTAAGGAATCCAATGATGAGGTTAGATTTTGAGTTTGACTACGTTTGACTAGGTAATTTATGCAAAAACCTAATTTAGGGCAAATATTTGTCTGAGACCCCATTCTAAGTCAAAATAGGTTCCAATGGCCAAATTGAAGATTCTAAACCCTAGAGAATATTTTTATATGATTTTTAGAGGTTTTAGGTGAATTTTTTCCTGACCAAAACCTTGTTTAATCAAGTGGGTCTATTTTAGGGTTATAGGAAGTCATTTAATTCCCAGAATTCACATGAACCCTTTTCTGTTTGATTCAACCAACTTATTACCTTGTTAAGACCATTTGACCTGTGTTTAGCCCAAGCGAAAACCCGTTGTTATACTGCAATGCTAAAATTATAGTTTTACCCCTTGTTTCTTACTTTTATCTCAGAATGATTATTCAGTGAATTAGGACCTCCAGTTGGTTATGTAGGAGTTTTTGTTCTCTTTCATGGGTCAAAAATGGGCTAGTTAAGGCTCATGATGGTGTTCCCATCAACATCACACCCCCATGCCTATCTCTTACTAGTCCCTAACAAAAACTATATGCTATTTATAAAAGAATTAGGTCGAATTTCTTGGGCAAAAGTTATTCTTCAACACTAGGAGATTTTTACTAAGGACCTGAACTGCAAAGACACAAATGTGCCCGGGTGTCTGCCAAAATGCAAACCACCTCAAGCTCTCGCCTTATTCAAAGAAGTATCATTTTCTTTTTTTCTTCTTTTCTAATTTTTTTTTGAAATTTTAAATTTAGGGTTTCGAAGCAGCTTTCTACGACCACTCAACCCACCTAAGACTCGAAGAGAGCCTTGAGTTTTAAGCATCTTTATGTGTGAAATGTGATAGACTCACTGATCAGCGATTAGAACAAACTTCTAATTTCTACGCCCCTAGGTGACCTTGAAAAGAAATTCTTCCTAAAGGTGTATCTATTCGATTGGTAGCTTTCTCTCTACTTTTATTTTTATAAGATCAACACAAGGGCAAACCCAGTGTATATCCCTCCAACTTATTCTACTTCTCTGCTTCTTCCTAGGTGTTTTGGAATTATACATGCATGTTTTTAGTTGGGTTCTGGATAACCTACCAATGGGTTCTTACCCACGACAACTTGCTAACCATACTCGTGTGGTGAAGTGTGGATTTTTTTTTTCTTTTCTTTTCTCCTTTTCAATTTTTTTTCTTTTTTTGGATATTTTCTATATTTTCTTTTTTAAGTAGGTGGCTTCCCTGATCTAAGATTTATCTAAAGGCAATAGGAAAAGAATGGTTGTGTGACTGGGCTTTGGACAACCTACTAATAAGCTGTTACCCACAATAACTTGCCAGCCATACCACCCTAGAAGGTTCATTAGTTACCTAATTTCCATTAAAACTATCAAAAAGTGAGTCAGTGAAAATAATGTGTAGATACTTAGACTTAAAATCCCCTCAAATCAGAGGGTGGGTTGATAAGTCATGTACTTATCACCCCAACTTATTTAACCAAATTGAAGTAAATTTAGAATGGCTAGGACTTAATAAACGAATACACATTTTAGTGGACACCTGGGCTGATTAAGCCCAAAAACCTGAAGGGTCTAAGTCTTCAGATCCTACTGTATTATTCCCTAAGGTTGAAAAGTCCTAATGCCCAATTATTCTTTCCTAATTCATTTTTTTTTAGAGAGAGAATAAAAAGTAGAATTTACAAGAATTCCACAGAGCTAACAAAATGATTCAGAAATGAATCCACTGCCCCATGCTTAGCTGATGTAATGTCCTCATTGAAAATAAAATGCATGAGAAATAGGGTAGAATGAAGAAAATATCACCTGTATTCCATGATGCTTGGGTCAGCTCTGAGTCAGACTATACAAGTGCTGAGTTTAATGCCATCAGCTAGGCAAGTCCAGCCAAAGAAGTCACATTAAGGTTAAAGCAACCTTATCGGAGATGGGTTTTGGAATAACACGGTTAACATATGGTTTTAGACGTTGTCCGTTGACCTTAAAAGAATTACCCGTCTTTGGGTCAGAGATCTCAACGGCTCCGATGGGAAATATTCAATCAATGATGAACAAGCCGTCCCACTTTGCCCTAAGCTTGCCGGGAAAGAGCTTAAGTCGAGAATCAAAGAGCCAGACCAAAAGCTATTACAGGAAATTAGTTGGTCATGAAGAGCTTTATTTCGAGCCTTATAGATCTTTGAATTCTCATATGCATCATTTCTAAGCTCCTCTAACTCAGATAGTTGGAGCTTCCTGGTCTTTCCGGCTAAACTCAAATCCAAGTTAAACTGCTTGATTGCCCAAAATGCCTGATGTTCAATCTCTACAGGAAAATGGCACGCCTTTCCATACACCAAACGAAATGGTGACATGTCGATAGGCTTTTTGTACACCGTACGGTAGGCCCAAAGAACATCCTCAAGCTTTTCAGTCCAATCTTTTCGATCAGGCCTAACCATCTTCTGCAAGATGTTCTTGATCTCCCGATTGGAGATCTCAGCCTGTTCGTTCGTCTGAGGGTGGTAAGGTGTGGAGATTCTATGATTTACCCCATATTTTGCCAGTAAACTACGAAACTGGGCATTTGTGAAGTGAGTACAACCATTGCTGATGATAGTCCTCGGAATCCCAAACCGACTGAAGATGTTCTTTTTGACGAAATAGATGACCACTTTGTGGTCGTTAGTTCGGGTAGGAATAGCCTCGATCCACTTGGACACGTAATCAACAGCAACAAGAATGTACTGGTGTCCAAATGAAGGGAGGAAGAGTCCCATGAAATCGATGCCCAAATGTTGAAGATTTCAACAGGAAGGATTGGGTTTAGAGGCATCATATCTCTCTTGGTTATGCTCCAAAGTGCCTGGCATCGGGAACACAACCTTGAGAATTCTTGGGCATCCTTGAATAAAGAGAGCCAATAGAATCCAGATTGCAATATTTTTGTAGCCGTCGTTTTCCCAGAGAAATGTCCACCACACGTAGATGCATGGCAGAACTCAAGTATACTTTGGAATTCATTCTCCGGAACACATCGACGAATAATCTGATCAGAACTAATGTGGTACAGATCAGGGTCCTCCCAGAAGTAATATTTGGCCTCATAGTTGAGTCTATCTCATTGTTGCTTGGTCAATCCTGAGGGATTTGACCAACAACCAAATAGTTTACTATGTCTGCAAACCATAGGGTTTGGACACCTAACACTGCAAGAATAGTCTTGTTTGGAGAAGTATCAGCAATAGAAATATTCGGATGAGGAGAATCACTTAGAAGTCTTGAAAGATGATTCGCCACCACATTCTGTGCCACGGATTTATCTTTGATTTCAAGTTCGAATTCTTGAAGTAGAAGAATCCATTGAACGAGCCGAGGTTTAGCATCCTTTTTGGCTAAGAGATGTCTTAAGGCTGAGTGCTCGGTGTAAATTATGATGTGAGACCCTAAGCGATAAGCCCTAAATTTCTCCAAAGCAAATACTATAGTTAGCAACTCCTCAGTAATGGTATAATTCCTCTGGGCCTCATCCAGAGTTTTGCTAGTGTAGTAGATGACAAAGGAATTCCTATCAATCTTTTGACCCAAAATAGCCCCGACTGCATAATCAGAAGCATTGGTCATGATCTCAAATGGGGTTGTCCAGACCAGTGGTTGCAGCACCGGAACACAAGTGACTGCCGTTTTAAGAAAATTGAATGCCTTCTGACACGATTCGTCAAATTCAAATGGTGTATCTTTGGCAAGAAGGTTACTCAAAGGGCAAGCAACCTTGGATAAATCCTTGATGAACCTCAGATAGAATCCCACATGACCAAGAAATGAGCGAATTTGTTTGATAGATGTGGGAGGAGGAAGTTTAGAAATAGCATCAACCTTAGCTTTGTCAACTTCAATTCCCCATTTAGGGATTACATGACCCAAGACAATACCTTGTGTCATGAAATGGCTCTTTTCCCAGCTAAGGACTAATCTTGTTTTGATGCATCTTTTAAGGATTAATTTAAGATTAGCCAGGCAAGATTCAAAGGAGTCTCCAAAAATGAAGAAATCATCCATGAAAACTTCCATAAACTCTCCCACCATGTCAGAAAATATGGCCAACATACACCTTTGAAAAGTTGCAGGTACATTGCAAAGCATGAATGGCATTCTATGGAAAGCCAAGGTTCCATAGGGGACAGGTGAAAGTCATCATTTCCTGACCCTCAGGATGGATAGGGACTTGATTGTATCCTGAGTAATCATCTAGGAAACAAAAGTACTTTTGCCTGGCTAGTCTTTTAAGAATTTGATAAATGAAGGGCAAAGGGAAATGATCCCTTTTCGTGGTTGTGTTCAACTTCCTGTAATCGATACAGACCCTCCAAGCGGAAGCTGAACGAGTTGTAATAGATTCTCCTTTCTCATTAGTCACAACGGTAATCTCGACTTTCTTGGGAACAATTTGCATGGGACTTACCCAAGGACTATCTGAGATCGGATAAATGATTCCCGCGTCGAGCCACTTAATTATTTCTTTCTTGACCACTTCTAGCATATTAGGGTTTAGTCTCCTCTACATCTGGCGAAAAGGGTGGGATCCATCTTCCATGAAAATTTTGTGATTGCAGTAAGATGGATCAATCCCCCTAAGGTCATGGATGGTCCAACCAATTGCCTCTTTATGTTCTTTTAGGACCTTGATCAGTTTAATCTCCTGCTCCTTAGTCAAGCTAGCACTAATAATCATAGGGAGCATCCTTTTAGGTCCTAAAAACTGATATTTCAAACTCTCAGGCAATGGTTTCAATTCAGGTTGGGTTGGGTCTAAGATGGAAGGTAAGGATGATGTAGATGAAAATTCATCAAGAGGAAGAGGTTGAAAGTGAACAAAATCAATAACCTCTTCAGAATGTGGTGGGTTTGCCACAGAGGATTACGGGTTAGATTCATCGAGACAGGAGGAACTTTCAATTGCAGAAACAACCATACATGTGTCAATATTCAAGTTATCTTCCTCGAGTTCCTCTATAAATCCACAATCCTCAAATTTATTAATCGCCTTGAAAATATCCAATTTTAGTTTCTGATCCCCAAAGGTGATTTCCATGCTACCACTCTCACAGTCGATATTGGCCTTAGCGGTAGCCAGGAACAGATGCCCCAGAATGATGGGCGTGTTCCTCAAATTCTCAAGTGCATCCATGTTAAGGACAAGGAAATCTATAGGAAAATAAAAGTCCTTAACCTTGACAATAACATCCTCAATAATGCCTCTCAGATTTGTGACTGAACGGTCCGCTAACTGCAACTTTTCTAAGGTCAGCCAAAGTTCACCTAATTCGAACTTCTCATAAAGAGAAGTCGGAATTAGGTTAATGGATGCACCTAGATCCAAAAGTGCCCGGTCAAAAGTGTAATCTCTGATGACACATGAAATCAAAAGGGCACTTGGATCTCTCTTTTTCGGAGGAAGGTGATGCAGGATAACAGAACTAGCCTGCTCAGAGAGTATCACCTTCCTCAGAGCAGATTCCCTCGACTTACGCTTCTGGATGCATAAATCCTTTATGAATTTAGCATAAGCCGGTATGTGTTTGATAGCATCGAGGAGGGGGATATTGATTTCAACATTCTTGAATATATTCAAGAGCTCCTCGTTACTATCAACAAGCTTCTTCTTCCTGGGTTTAATCAAGGCCTCAAGAAAAGGAACATGAGTTAGATCTTCGAAATCAGGTTCCTGAGCCTTGATTTCTTCTTCAAAATTCTCCTTTCTTTCCATAGGCTCACTAGGATTTTCTTGACTAGAGTAGGGTAGGTGTGGGTCCTGTGTTTGCCTTCTACTCCTTAAGTAACAGAGTTGGCAGATGCGTACGGGTTTGGGTCTTGGGGAGGGTTAGGAAATATCGAAGGGGCTTCATTAGCCAAAAACCCCAGATTTGATGAAGTAGAAGAGGAAAGACCCTACTCAACCACCTGAGCATGTGTGATGAGAACCTCATCATGAGCCCTAACTAGTTTATTTTAACCTAAGAAAGAGAACAAAAGCTCTTACATAACCAAGAGAAAGGCCTAACTCAAGAGATTACTGATCTGAAAAGAATACATGAAGAATAGGGTAAAACTGTAATTTTACCATTACAATGCATCAACGGGATTTCTCAGGATCTAGACATAGGTCAATTGGACTTCATAAGAGAAAAAGTAGGATGGTTCAGTCAAAAAAGGGTTATTATGAAATTAAGAATTAAATGACATTCTGTAACCCTAAAACAAATCTACTTAAATTCACAAGGCTCTAGGCAGGATAAAAATCAACTAAATACTCTAAAATTCATGGAAAAATATCCCCTAGGGTTTAGAATCTTCAATTTGGCCTTTGGAACCTGTTTTGACCTAGATTGGGGTCCAAGCCCAATATTTGACCTAATTTGGGTTTCTGTACAAAATATCCAGTTAAACATGGTCAAACCTAAAATCCAACTTCACCATTGGATTCCTTAGGTCTAAATTATGTTTGTACAAAAATTTGGACCTAAGGGAATATCATCTTGACCTACTTTACAAAATAGTCCACCCAATTACATTTTGACCCCTAACTTTTGGAAATCATTGTAAAAACCCCCTCAACTTTCTAGTCACTTTCTACATTCTAGTCCCTCTGGCATTCCAGTAGGGACCCATACCTCCGGCAAGGTTTCGAGGTAGTTTTCTCCTTGTTTCCCAAGGAGCTACTCCCAGATTTGAAAGGGGAGCCCTCTGCGAAACCCCCTACCACATGAGCAGCTCCCCATGCCCTGAATCACCCCATACCTCTCGTGTGAACGCTTGAGAGATATGGGTATCACCTCTGGCCATGCCTCCGACGAGGACTTTTGGCTGCCACCTTACACCTATCCTTCTGCCCATGCCTTTATAAGTAAGCCCAGATCCCTCAGCATCGAGCAAGCTTGATTTGGCTGAAGAATTCCCCAGAATTCCTCTTTTCCCTCTATGGCCAAGTATCCCACAAGCTCCAGTGACTCTCCCTCCCTCTTCTCGTCACTCTGCCACCATACCAGTGGAAGAGTCATCTCCGCCTCGTTCCTCTGCGTTGCGCTGCACCAGCGCACGTCTCTTCGACCTCCTCATCGTTGTTGTCTCTCTCTCTGGGTCTTCGTCTCCAACGACGGCAAATATGAGCCATCCACCTCCTCCACTCCCACTTCGTCTATCCACTCGCAGATAAGTCCTCTCCCTCTTCTCTTTCTTTTCCCTTCATCTATTTCTAATTTCACATCCCGACACTCACATACCACTGTCACCTTCTCCACCTCCGGCAGACCACCTGCGAGGTGCTCCATCCATTCCGCGCACCCACCCACCTCGCCAGCCACCTCCAAAGCATCACCACATCCCACTGATCATTTTCCCCCTCTCCATTAACCACCACACCCTCCACACACTTCCCCCAAACACACCTAACTCCATGGCCACATAATGACCTAGGCACGCACACCCAGGCTGCCCCGCGCTGCGCCAACCATCGGGACACCTTCATCGTGTCACGGCGAAGCTTTCTGAGTAATTTGATAAGGCCATGAGGTCATTTTCTTGTTGACAGGTACAGGTGCCTTGACCGCCATTGGAGCGAGATTGAAGAAGCTTGTAAGCTTCATCTTCAGCTCCAGGCATCAGGATTCTAGGTCCCAGGCGCACGGGCACTCTTCGTGAACAATTCACGCCCAGCAATTGGAGGCTAAAGTACCTGCATCCTCTGCGATTGAGTGATGACCTACTGCAGGCGCGTGCGAGAAGCAGGTGGGACATTTAGTCCCACCTCGTAAACTTAAGGGCAAGCTGTGACACTTAAATTGAATTTCTGCTCTTATCTCATCACCTCCAATACACAGGGGTGTGGTCCCACTCGCCCTTCACGCCTCGTCCGCTCCCCACGCTCTGTGGACCTGGTATCCGACCTAACTACCCGTGCACTCCTTGCCCACCACACACGCCGGTGGGCCTGGACCCAGGTGCGCTTGACCCGACCCGATTGCCTAGCTCTGAGAGAGCATTCCTAAGAGAGAAATAGAGAGAGAGAGATGTGGGGAGGGTAGGGGCTAGGTTTTGCTTCTATGTGTTTGCGTAGGGAAGAAGAAGAGGAGCAGCTGAAGAAGGGCTCAAAGGCAAGCTAAAGGCAGGTGCTTGAAGAAGAAGGAATTGGAGGCGCAACTCGAGAAGAAGAAAGAAGGCACAGAGGAAGAAGACTGCAGAAGAAGGACTTAGCCAAGCAGAAGAAGAAGAAGAAGAAGAAGAAGAAGACTGTAGAGGCCAAGGAAGAAGAAGCTGAAGATGCAGCCAAAGCTTAAGGCAAAGAAGAAGAAAGGGAAGATAGAAGAGCTGAAGAAGAAAAAGAAGGAAGAAGAAGAAGGAAGAGTGAGCATTGTAGCAATCACCAGATAAGTCGTTTGATTCACAGAATCAGACGTCTGAGAAAGGAAAGGCAGAGAAAGAAAGAAAGGAAAGGTGTGGCCAAGAAGAGAAAGAAAAGGAAGAAAGAGAAGAAAGAAGAAACCATCAAGAGAATTTCCTTTTCCACTTTCATTCTCTTTTTAGTTTCCTGATGGACGCTCATTTATATTGTTAAATATCATATTTTTTGAGAATTGAGATTTTTGTTTCTAAAATACCAATTTACTCCCTGAGTTCGATCTCGGAAATTTCAACTTTCGAGTAATAAAATTGTTATTTGTTTATACGACAATTTCAAACTACACTACAACGAATGTCTTTGTAAAACACGATCTCGTCGCGTAAGCATTAATGTGTGTGTGGGTCCCTCTGATTCCCATACCCTTAGGCTTGATTTCCCAGATTCTGTATGTTGCATGGATTGGGTATAGGTTGAGATGGCAAAGATATTGGTTGACGAGTGCTAGCAATGAACTAGATTTGCAAGTTGTCCAGCGAGGTTTTCATTTATTGCATGAGCTGGAGCATAGATCCTTGTATCTCTACCATCTGACGGATTAAATCAGCCTACCCTACAGGTTGACGAGCATTCCAAACTGGCTGATTGACTAGATTCGAGGGCAGCTAAGTATAAACATGACCTTGACCTATTGGTCTTTGTGGAGCATAGTTGCTGGGTCGGAATTGGGTCAGCTGCCCCAAATTTTTCCAGGAGAAGTTAGAGTGGTTCCTCCATCCCAGATTATAAGCATTGGAATATGGGTTGGACCTAAGGTTCTCCTGTACATCATAGACATCCTCATAGCGTGAGGATGGAGAGAAAGAAAGAGAGGGATCAGAGAAACTAGGATCAAAGGCCCCAGTTTGGAACCCATGGGATTCCGAGCAATGTTGGCTCATAGGTTGAGCTGCATCCAGTCCAGAAGGAGCTCACGAAGAATGGAATCCCAAATTCTGGGATTAAGTGGATCGAGAATTATTCATGGAGTTTTCAGCCATCCACTCCATCCTTTTGGTAATCAGGTCCACCTTATCTAATTTATTACAAATCAACTCCATATCGAATGAATGAGAGTCATGGACCTCATTAACATTCGATCTGGGTTGTTGGGATCGATTAAACGTATCCATGGAGGCATGATTGATTGAATTTTTACTCATTTCCTCAAACAAATCATGCACACTATCTACGTTTTTGTTCAGAAATTGCCTTCGCAAGAAGCATCTATGTGATTTCTGAGTTGCTCAGTCAACCCGCGGTAAAAGATTTGTACGAGTTGCCATTTCGGCACCTTATGGCGTGGACACTTCCGCAATAAGTCCTGGAATCACTCCCAGGCAACATGAAACTGCTCCCCTGGTCGCTGGGCAAAGGTAGTAATCTCCTGCCTCAGTGCATTAGTACGCCCAACTGGAAAGAATTTCTTTAAGAAAGCATATTTAAGATTGTTCCAAGTTGCTATCGGCCTTCCTATGGTCCTGTACCAATGAGCAGCCTTATCCCTAAGAGAGTAGGGAAAGAGCCTCATGATCATTTGTTCTTCATTCACGTTTCGTGCTTTGGTGGTCAGGACTAAAGTGGTCAAGTCCTCCAAATGCTAAAATGGGTCTCCAGAGCCAAGCCCATGAAAATGTTTGACCAGGCTTAACACCTAGGGCTTGATTTCTATGTCTCCGATAGGAATCTAGACACTGGGACGTTCCCTATAATTTGAAGGATCATAAAAATCCTTTAAGGGCTGAGCACCCTGCATTCTCTGGAACCATTATTGCATTCTCTGCATTTGTTCCAGCTGCCTTTGAAACATCCCTTATTGATTCTGAGGCAGAGGAGGTTGTTGATCAGTCATGGGATCAATTTGGCCAAAATTCAATCTACGCCTCCTAGAATGATCTAATGGTCCTTCCAATCGAGGATTCAATGACCTCCTTCCAAGCATAAACTAGGAAGAGGTTAGAAGGACTGGGGATAAGAACCCTGCAAAACAACAAAACAAGCCTGTCCTTAAGTTGGGTGGCCTAAGGATCTACAGACTCTTAGAATTCATCTTAAGATTACAGACAATTTACTCTATTTGTATCTAGTCAATCCAACCAGTTAGAAAAAGGGGTTGGGGAGAAGGTTCTTCCTTTGACTTGCGCCTCCAGTTCTTAATATACCCCCCAACCGTGGTCGTTTGATGCTACTCCCCTAGCTAGACATCAGATTGACTAGTACAAGTAGGTTAATTGTAAACAATCTCAATCTGGACCCTGAAGAGCGAATCAGTCCTTAAGGCTAATGTCTAATCAATTTTAACTTAGGCTTAGGATTGTAGTGCTTATGGAATGTGGTGGGCCCTTAAAATGGGTTGTGCCCTTAGTGATTGATTGAATATATGTGATTGCATGCACAACCATGGTTTTCAAGCAAGATTATTTGGATGAGTGGATTTCAAGGTTCAAATCTTGCTTAAATAGCTTTTAGGGTTTAGAATTAGGTAAATGCAATCAAATTCAAGAGGCAAACCAGATTTTCAAAACACGGATGAAGATATTTTCCTTTTGAAATTAAAAGTAAAGTGGAGTGCCTGGTATTGACCTAAATTGTAAACCCTAAGGGGAGGCTACTTGATGAGTTATTTTAGATGGAATGTTGCGACCCAAACAACTCAAACAATTGGCCTTAATACACCACTGAGTTAGGCACACAATTGGATACCTATTCTGATTTCTACTTGATTATGTGTTTGAGTGTGTGTATCGGTTCCACAGGTTGGAATCCCAGTTGAGTAGATAAAAATCAACTTAGGTTATGTGCCTTGAATATAGGTGTATGTAGTGTGTATGTTAATTTGTCCCACAAGAAGTATCTTTTTGTTTGTTCATTTTTTTACGAGGGTGAGATGAGTGGGGGTGAAAGTCAAAGCATCCAAACTAATCCTAGGGTTTATGCGTACACCTAGGTTAATTAGGGTTTGAATTAGGGTTGTGGAATGAAATCTATGGAGGGGGAAGAATGGGGAGCACTTACAGTTGCTTTTAACTGCACTTTACTCCTTTCTACTACTTGATTGCGTGTGTGGAGCTCCTTGCATTTGGGCGCGCCATGTGGCGCTCCTAACACCGCCCGATGTGCATCGCATGGCTGAAATCAACCGTGCCCCACGTTCAACTGATTTGGGGTGCTTGTGGGGCTCGAACATGCGACCTTCGCGTCGCACGTGGCTTCAAGACCACTGCGCTACGGCTGCCATTTGATATCACGGTTGAGGAGAGAGAGGGAGCGGATGCCTTTGGCCGGTGTGGGTGGCTGAGATGATGTCACGTGGTGCTATCTTGGCTGTCCATCTTCTATGTGTTATAGATGGTGCCACGGATGTCGGATTAGACCGATTTTCATGTCGTTGGGCTGCGATCGTCAATCTGAACCCATTCATCTGGTCAGATTTGTCATCTGAAGTGTGAATTTACACCATCTTGGCTCTTGATCTCTAATCTTTCTCGGATTATATCTGATGCTACGAAAGTCCGATCAGGGCGATCTTAGAGTTGTTGAACTCCGATCGTCACCCTGATCAAATCCGTATGGTTGGATCTTCAATCTGAGGCCCCAATTAAATGTCGCTCTGTCCTAGGCCACCAAGAAGAAGAAATTACTATACAATTTGTACAATTTGACCTAAATGCATGATGATGCATGTTATGCAATAATTACAATGCATGATGCTTATATGATACTAAGAACATGCATTAATAGATATTTTTGGCTATTCAGATGTATGAACATCAATGCGTAATAACATATCCTCTCCTTGGTGCTTGTCTTTTAGGATATCTAAATATCCTACCTGGGGCATGTAAGCACCTTGTGCTGGTTCAGGTGCCATGGACGGGATTATCTCGAAATGTCGATTGCTAGGGCTTGAATTTAGCTATAGAACTCCATGGGTGGTACTATCTCGAAGTGTCGAAAGCTAGGGTTCTGGGGGTTGATAGTGGCAGTGCTATTCCGAAGCATCGATTGCCAGGGAATCTTCGAGGATTAATGGTGGGGATAAGGAATCCAATATAAACCGTGTTTAGGGCCAATTCGAGGATGGATTTAGGTAAAAGTAAAAAGAAAAAGAGAGAAAACTCTCCAAATGAAAATCCTTCTCTATCTCTTTCTTACAAAAATGCACTGGTAAACTGAACTTGGACATGTTACATCTATGCACGAGTGCTTTAACCACTGGGGTCAACAAACCTATGGGCAGTTTTTGCAGGCCTTAGAAACCTTCACGGCAGACTCAGGCTGAAGCTGGTCAGGTCTGGATCTTGGCTAATACTTGAGTACCTCTAGGCCTATTGGTGGTATTCTGATTTGATTTCTAGAGTGTAGCTTAGTAAGGCACCCTGACGATTACATCCGACCTAGAGACTTGGTTTGATCCATAGGATGTTTGCTAAGGGACTAGCAAAAGCTAGGCATGGGGGTATGATGGGAGTACCATCATAGAACCTAACTAGCCCATTTTAGTTTGGAATAAAAGATAAAAGCTCCTACATATTCATTTGAGGGTTATATCTCCACCATATTGTGTTTTAAGAAGAGAACAAGAAACCAAAGTTAATTATGTAATTTTAACAGCATATCATGAATGCAGAATAACCACGGGGTTGGTTAGGGGTGAATTAAAGGTCAAAAGAGCACTAAAGTCAAATAAGTGGGTTCATGTAGACAAAAATGGGTTTTCACGCATTTCAAGAATTAACAGTAGGGTTATGTCTGAACAAGGGTAAATCGATTTTGATTTGCTTTGGCATGAATGAGTAGGAGCAAAGGGAGCTGGAGGGTGTTTTGGGGTCTCCCCGTGCTAAACTGCCATTGAGATACCTTGGTCTACCTCTGAGGGCCACAAAACTGAAAAAATCATATTAGAATGTTCTATTTGAGAGGGTGGCTGGTAGGCTGAAGGGCTGGAGTAGTAGATTCCTTTCTAAAGGTGGAAGATTAATTCTCCTTAATTCAGTCTTAACAGCCATTCCTATTTTCTACTTCAGCATTTTTAAGGCCCCTAAATGTATTTGGAAGAGGTTGGATACTATGAGGAAGAGGTTTTTCTGGAAGGGTGCAGGACATGAGGGCAGCTTCATGCAGCCCATCAGATGGAAGCATATCTGCAGACCTAAGGAGATCGAGGGGCTGGGAATTAAAGCTCTTAAGGAGTTCAACGAGGCCCTGTTATTGAAATGGGCCATCAGGATTTTGGATGGTAAGGAGGGATTGATGGAGGACCTGATCAGGGACTATTATGGGCAGTCTAATAGCAGTCTGTAGAGGCTTCAGCCGAAGAAACCGTCGCCATTTTGGCGTTCTGTGATTGCTGTTGTCGCCAGCTATTGGCATTTGCTGCAACCAAAGCTAGGAGATGGCAGAGGCTTCAGCTTGTGGAATGAGTGGTGGTCTGACTTAGGCCTACTGAAAGAGGTTTATCCAAGGGTGTATGATTCTGCAGCAGATAAGGCAGCCACAGTTAGCAATCTGTGGTCTTAGGAAGATGGCTGCTGGCGGCTGGAAGAGTTACAGCAGTGCAGGCAGGGCACTCGTCTGTGGGAGGAGAGGCAAAAATTGGTGGCGAGTCTGCAGCAGCTACAACCTGTGAATAATGGGACAAATACTTACTGCTGGTAGGGTGGCTCTTCAGTGCAGCAAGTGTATGAGAAGGTTATTAGAGCAGATAATGAGGTGGAATGGGACCCCATTGATAGAAAGATTTGGCTCCTAAAAGTTCCTCTGAAGGTTCAGATCTTCTTGTGGTTATGCAGACGTGATGGGATGATCACTGGTGATCTGCGACACAGGAGGATGGGGACTGTGCTAAATGTATGCCCGCTCTGTGGATTTCACTCTGATAATGCATCACACATTTTTGCCTCCTACTTGGTCACGGATAAGATTTATAGGTTGGTTTGTTTGGAACCCCTTCCATCCTGGGACTCATTGTGGCGGAGGTTCATCACTCTTGGTCGACCCGTGGGGGCTATGGCAACTGTGTTGTGGTGTGTATGGAGGGCACGTAATGAGAAGCTTTTTCAGGAGAGATCGGTGAGATGTGAGATTGTTGTAAAGGAGTGCTAGTCGCTCATACATAGTTGGGCTTCATACTTGTAATTGTTTTTTTGATATGGAATATACTCCCCTCTGGATTGCTATCGGATCTTGATAGCATTCCTCAATGTTTCAAAAAAAAAAAAAAAAACAGTAACCTGAAACCCTAATTTCAAATCTTCTTAAATAACAGAGGTTCTAGTCAGGATAAATCCCATCTAAACCTTCTAAAAATCACATAAAAATATTCTATAAGGTTTGGTATCCTTGATTTGACCTTTGGAACTCATTTTGACCTAGAAGAGTGTCTTAGACAGAAAGTTACCTTAATTTGGGTTTCTATGCAAATTGTATAGTCAAATTTTGTCAAAACCAAAATCTGACCTCATTACCAAATTTCTTAAGTTCAAATTAGGTTTATACCAAAATTTTGGCCCAATCAGAGTCCATCCTGACCTAGTTTGCATTTTGGTCCAGTTTGACTCTTTCTCTCTGATTCATAGCCTCAACTTTCAAAATATTTACAAAAAGCCCCCTAACTTCTCTTCATTTTCTTCAAATAGGTCCCTACCTCCATGGCAAGTGTGAACCCAAAGGTGCCAAGCTTCAATCAGGGATACCTCCCTGATTTCTCGACCAATCGCTTCCAAAATTGGAAGGGATGATCTTGAGAACATCCCCAATCACCAGAATCACATTTTCCACTCGGATTTGAACCGTAGAGCTCATGCAAACTCCTAGATTCCATAGATTCTTTTCCCTATTTTTGAGAGCTCTCCAAGCTTGTTTCCAAGCTTGGAAGCATCCCTGGAGCTCTATAAAGCTAGGCCGTGCACAATCGCTTCTCCTTAGCAAGTTTTGGTCTGAGAAACTCCTCTCTCTTCCCTCTCCAGCCACCTCCGCACCTTGCTCTGACGACCCCTCTCCATCCTCCTCTTCCGACCGTCCAACCATCAAATTGGATGGCCTTCTACCTTCCTCTGTTGACCACGTCCTCGCTAGCCATAACAGGGGAGTTCTTCCCCTTCGTCGTCACCACACCACCTCACCGAACTTCATCATCTTCTTCGGCTCCAACTTGCCAATGCCGATGCCCTCCATCGACCTCCTTCCCCTCTAAGCATCCCTATCTCTTCCTCTTTGTCGCTACTTCCTTCCCTCACACTCACAACACATGCACAACCACTGTCCCGACTACTACAACACCTTCGTTCTCCACTCCGACGTAGCCTTCAGACTGCTACACTTCACGAAACACCTTGCTGCCACCTCCACGAGCTTCGCCACGCTGCCCTCGACAAAAGCCCCCAAACAATTTGGGCTTTCACCCACCAAAACACCTCACTAACCACCGACAATTGCACACACCTTCCTCGAGGTCGTCAAGCCTCCTCACGCACATGCATGCCACACCACACCCATCACTGCACTTGCCACACATTAGCGAAGCTTCTAAGCGTGTTTGGCATGGTCTCAAGGCCATGTTCTTGCTTGGAGGTACTTTACCGGACCTCTGACGCCGCCTGCGACTTCGCCAACCATGCCTTCAGTTCTCCGACCACAACACCTCCAGGAATCACCCTCAGGCCTCGTGGACTACCTCTAGGTTTTGCTCTAGGCTCTCAATTGGAGCTTGCACCCACACCTGCTTCCCCAATCAAGTCCTTCAACACCTGCTGCTATGCTACACTGAGACAAAGGTGGGACAGATAGTCCTACATCGTAAAGATTGGAGCGGTTTGAGCCGGATAAATTGTTTTCCTTCCCCCGACCCCTCTCCAAAGTCACGGGGGTTGGGTCCCCTTCACCCTCGCACCCGCTTACCCGAGCCCACTCCTCGCTTACGACCCATGCCCGCAAGCCTGAACATTGTTCTAGACCCATTTACCTGGCCGTTTCCCGATTATGGTTGGGTCTTTGAGAGAAAGAAGAGAAGGAAGGAAAGTGGGAAAGAGAGAGGGGGGGTTTTGCCTTCTACCGCTTGCTCTCTACAGTTAGCCAATCCTGGGGGGCCTTTGCCTCTATGCTGTGGTTGCCTCTCTCCCTTGAGGCACGAAGGAAGGAAGAGAAGAAGAGGCCTATGCCTCTCTGTTGAAGCTGATCCCCTTGAGCACTTAAGGCGTTTGAAGCCTTGTGCCTCCGTCTGATATCTACTGGTGCCTTAGTTCTATTAAGAGATTACATTTGGTTGACGTAGAATATTGGTTGATAATTACTGTTGAAATAGTTGAGATATTTGGGCTTACATTCAAAGGGTTAATTGGTGATTCAAATCACTATTTTAGCCCATTCTTCTTGCATTGAGATACTTGGTTTCATCTATATATCATTTTGAGTTGTTCTGAATGAAGTTTTGATTATAATTGCTTACATTTATGCTTAAATTGTGATTAGTGAGATTGAATTGTCATTATTTGCTCCCTGTGTTCGACCTTGGACTCTTCTTTAGAATCTAAGTTATAAATTTGAGTGATTTGAGCGAGTTTTGTCATGTACTACAACACATTTCTTAAACAATGACGAAATTTCTTAAATAGAACATGGATGGATGCGTCCGACGTTCCACATATTGCCGCCTCTTCAAGTCGGCGAGAACTCGGATGGATGTGTCCGGTGTTCCACATATTACCACCTCTTCAGGCCAGCAGGTCACCTCTTCAGGTCGGCGAGAACTTGAACGGATGCATTCGACGTTCCATGTATTGCCGCCTCTTCAGGCCGGCAGGCCACCCCTTCAGGTCGGTGAGAACTCAGATGAACGTGTTCGACATTCCGTGTATTACTGCCTATCCAAATCGGTAGGCCACCTTTTCAATTCGGCGAGAACTCGGACGGATGCATCTAATGTTTCATGTATTGCCACCTCTTCACATCGGTAGGCCACCTTATCAGGTCGACGAGAACTCCAACGGACATGTTCAACGTTCCATGTATTGCCACCTCTTTAGGTCGGCAGGCTACCTCTTCAGGTTGGCGAGAACTCAAATGGACACATCCGACGTTCCGTGTATTATCGCCTTTTTAGGCCAGCAAGCCACCTCTTATGGTTAGCCCGAACTCAGATGAATGCATCCGACCCCTTTGGCCACCCCTTCGGGGTGACCACCCACCACACCAAGTTGGCAAGAACTTAAACAGATATGTTCGATAGGCCAACTTTAGCCACCTCTTACAATCAGCAAGGACTCAGGTGGACAAGCTCGACATTCCTCACCCTGTCACCACTCAAGGATGGTAGGACGCTTATATAAGTTGGCCCAAGCTCGAGCGGACACATCTGACATATGGCCACCCCTCGTGACTCGTTCAGCCACTTCTTAAGGTCGACCGGGGCTCAGACAGACCCGCCCCACAATCGCTGCCTCCTAAGGCAGGCAAAGCTACTCCTAACGACTAGCATGAATTCAAGTAGAGGCACTCATATCCCGCTTATCAGCCACCAAATTGTTGTCTCTAGAGAATGGCAGTACCAAGGTTCCTTCGCCCTACTTTTAAACGACTAAGGTGCCAGTCCTCGGGCTGGTAAGGACTTGGGCCCGCGCACCCTGAAGTTTCACATATCACCTGCTGGCAAAGTCTTTGCCGCTTCACACTTAGGAGCGCGTCACCACCAAAGCAAATGGTAGGGGTTTGGGCCACCTTGCCCAACGACCGCCATATTGGCCACCGGTGCCTGAATCGAGACCTTAGTGTCTCATGCCCCAAACGACACAACGTTGCACAGTGCCAACAATGCCAGTGTGGGCCCCTACGCTCAAAACCCTGCCTGACGCACCTCTTAACTTCTGTCGGAAATGGTCCAGGCTCTAGCCCTTACCTTTAGCTGCCACCTCCTGAGGTAAGCCTCCCTTCATTGCCATTCTTTAAGTAATGGTCACCTTCAAGGGCTAGCCCATGCAAAAATCCCTTGTGTTTTCCCTACCCAGGGACACTGTTAGACGGGGAAGTGCCCCACTCCTAACTTCTGCCGCTTCCTAAGGCCAGCAAAGGCTCGGGCTCATACGCCCCACGCCTAACTTCCACTGCCTCCTAAGGCCGGTAACAACTCAGGCTCATATGCCCCATACCTAACTTCTACCACCTCCAAAGGTTGGCAAAGGCTCGGGCTCATACGCCACATGCCTAACTTTCACCACCTATGCCCCACACCTAACTTCCGTTGCCTCCTAAGGCCGGCAATGGCTCAAGCTCATATGCCCCATGCCTAACTTCCGCTGCCTCCTAAGCCTAGCAAAGGCTCGGGCTCATACGCCCCATGACTAACTTCTATCGCCCCCTAAGGCCGGCAACGGCTTGGGCTCATATGCTCCACACCTAACTTCTATCACGTCCTAATGCCGGCAAAGGCTCGTGCTCAAATGCCCCACACCTAACTTCTACTGCTCCCTAAGGTCGACAACTGCACGAGCTCATATGCCCCAGGCCTAACTTCTACCACCTCCTAAGGTCGACACTGACTCGAGCTCATGTGCCCCACACCGAAGTTGATACCCACCTCATACAGTCGACTTGAACCCAAGCTTACATGCCCCGCTTTCCGCCTTGGAGCATGTCACCCCCTAAAGCCAGCCTCAGCTCGGGCTGATATGCCCTAACAAGGAACCTCTTCTGAGCAACTAGAAGCGGGTGAAGGCCACTTAATTAACGAGTTTTTGCAAGCGAAAGGTTGGGGTTAGGAGAAACCCATCACTATAGTTGCAAAATACGTTATCAAATATAATTTTTTACCGAAACTCCAAGGGAGTTCCAGGCTGAACACAAGGAAGCGACGTTTGCTTTCGTTAAAATCTGCACTTCCCTTTGTTTGTTTTTGGGGTTTTTAGGTTTTGTTTTTTTTGTGTTTTTGTGGTAAAGAAACAAACAAGATAGCACAAAAAGTGGAGAGAAGCAAATATGATATAATGCAATGTCGTTTATTACAATAAATGGAAGTATGACAAAAATAACAGCGATAGAGGTGAGAGGAAATCTCCCAAATTGGTTGTTTGGCAAGACGATGGCGCTTGGCGAGAGCTTGCACGGAGGAGGTGAGAAGCTGGACGACGGGGATGAGATGCAGGAGGACATCGGGTAGAGGAATGCTTCACCAAGGCACGAAATGGGGATGAGGAGGTGGAGGTGATCAACTTCCTAAATGGAGGTGAGGGGACAACCTCTAGGTCTCCTATGAAGGTGATGAGGAAAAGGATGAATATTTGGTGGAAGAAAAGGGTTTCTGCACTATTAGGTGGCCTAAAGCTTGGGAGGGAGCTCTTGGCAGCTTAGGGGGATGTTTGGAACTCTAGAGGGTGTGTGAATAGCATAGGAAGTGATGAAGCTCTAAGGGAAGGTGTGTAGGTCTTTATATAGTGGATGAGAGGAGGCTAAAATAGGCATAAGACAAATAGCGACCTCCAAGATGTTGCTGTAGGTCCAGCTTAAGTGTTACTACAGCCAACTCACTCCCGCTCACACGCATGCTGTGCTTGCCCTCCATCTCGTGCGTTGATCATGCTCGAGACTCGCTGGCCGTCCATCTCGCATCACCAGCTACCATTGCAAGCATCCAACAAGCATCCACTGGCATTTGTTGGCACATGCTGATTCGAGTGAAGTGAACCACTTCCCTTGGATGGAGATTGAAGGGCTCTGAGCGCGCGGGAGAGAATGCTCTGGATCATGCCCTCACCCGATCAGATGGCGGAGATTGCGTCAGACGACTTAAACATTGTACCCCCAGTGCGCGTATGATCGTGCGTCCACCCATGCATTGAATCTCGCATGTATGGATCTCGCGCATTGGTAACGCCACGTAGATGCTTCCTTCGCCGCCCAATCATCCATCGACAGCTCAATTTCTCACCCACGTGCGCTTAGCGGAAAAAATCCACATGCGGGGCTTCGATCGCGCGGTCGTGCATTGTAAGTTGAGGCACCAACCGCTGCGCTGAGCTCGATTCTGTGCTTCACATAGGAATTAATGCTCCATGCCCACGATTGTTGGATCTTGATCCAACGGTCACGATTTCACAAAGCCTTATCTCTACTTGGCTTGAGGCGGGCAGTGCGACGCTTTGACGACCATTGGATTTAAATCCAACGATTGAGACTTCACAAGTGTAGCTTAGGAAGAGGAGCTGCGGTCTAGTTGGAGGACTGGGACTGCGCCACATGGCGCCATCGTGGTCGTCCACCTTGATCTTCTTGTAGGGGGTGCTATGAAACTCTGATCGAAGTGATTTTTGCGCTGATGGACTACGATCATCGCTCCGGATCCATCTGTACAATCGGATTCTTCATCCGAAGCTCATAAAGATGTCACCTGCCTCCTGGCCATATGAAATGTCAGAATTAATATACAAAATACACAAACTATCCTAAATGCAATGCAATGAAAGTTATGCAATATTTATACTATGAAATGCAATGCTAGGCCTAGGAACTATCGTAAATAAGCATTTTATCATGAATTCATGCATGTTTATCACACCAGCTCAGGCTCATGTGCCCCACACCAAAGTTAATACCCACCTAATACAGCCAACTCCAACCCAAGCTTACACACCCCGGGTTCTGCCTCAGAGCATGTCACCCCCTAAAGCCAGCCTGAGCTCGAACTCATACGTCCTAACAAGGAACCTCTTCCGAGCAACTGGAAGCTAGTGAAGGCCACTTAACTCCCCAAACATAAATGTTCCCCCCGCTGAGGGCATGACCTACCACGGAGTTTTGGCCATTCTCACTACTCTCTCAGCAATTCACACTAACTAGAGAGTGGGGGCATATGATGAGGGGTAAAAGGTGCCCTCAAATCCAAAATCCGCACCCAACCCGGCAAAGGATCTGGCTACCCGGGCAAGGAGTATATAGGTGGAATCAAGACCCCGTCCCTCCTGATACTAGTCGAATCTCAGTCAACACCAGCCTGGTCTGCCAGAAGTTCCTACGCAGTAAGGGCAGAAGATATGAAATGATGGGCCTGACCACCTCCACCTTGGCAGTTACCACATAGCCTAACAAATAGGGGTACCAAATCCTGTCAATAAGAGTTATCCCCATGTAATAAATAGAGATGGAGCCCTCCAAGAGAAGGGGACTCCTCCCCTGGGGAGGGAGCGAGATCATGTAATATGTAACCCCAAAATTCTAGTGCATAGTTGGGAACATCATCCTCCCCCAGACGTACACCCCTTGCGATGGAACTAGGTCACCAAACCCCTATTTTCCCTTGTGTTTGCTTGGTGATGGTCGATCTCTCCCTCTAAGCAACAGATGCCAATGGCTAAGTAGCACCTCTTATGCTGATAAATCTTCTGAGGCCAATCAGCAACCGATGAACCGATTGCTCCTAGAGTGAGATCTGTGACAAGGTTGGCATTTCTATTGAAATTATTTTGGATGAAGGTTATCACTAGAGCCACATCTAAATTAATGTCCGAGGTACTTGAATTTATCGGAGAACTCCTATTTAAGCCTAAAGGTTATCCAGAGTCATGGTATGATGCGAAGAAACAGATTAGGGTAGTGGGCTTGAATTGTGAAAACATTGATGCTTGTTCGAATGATGCTTGTTCAGAGTATGGTGCGTCAAGATATAAGGTTGAAAAATCTGGGAATCAACATGGCAAGAAGATAAATTGTATAGTAATTGTCACCTTTTATGGTCAGAGGCAGGGCGACTTTTAATCAGGGCATCAAATCAAAGATCCAACCGTATGGATCTGATCAGGGTGACAATTGGAGTTCAATGACTTCAAGATCTCCCTGATCGTACATCCATAGCACTAGACAAAGACCAAGGAAGCCTAAAGATCAAGAGCCAAGATGGTACCAATCCGCACTTCAGACGACAAATCTAACCGCACGGATGGGTTCGAATCGATGATCGCAACCTAACAGTGTGAAAATCAGTCCAATTCGACATCCGTAGCACCATCTACAATACATAGAAGATGGACAGCCAAGATGGCACCATGTGGTGCCATCACAGCCGCCCAAACCAGCCGTAGCACCGCTCCCCATCTTCTGAAGGCACAGCGAGGCGTGATCTGGGCCGTTGGATCATGATCCAACAGCCGTGAAGCGCGCACGCGTAATGCTTAACCGCGACAAAGCAGCGCCATAACACAACGGTCGAGCTGCGTTGCGCAAGCGCGTGACGTGCGTTCGACTTGCCATCCGTAGCACACGAGCGAGTAATCATGATCGTGCGATCAGCTACGGGAGGCTCTAATCAACCAATAGTGTGCATGCGCGATCTGACGCACAGCGCGCACGCCCGATCCCACGTGGGTGCGCGGTGAAGGCGCAAACGAAGGCACGCGCAAGGAGAAATCTGAGCCATCCGATCTCACTATTGGACAGCTAACATTTGAAGAACATGAGCGAGCATTTTGAGCACGGCAGGCTGGGAGGCGCACGTGGTGCTCACAAGTCAGCCATGATTAGACCTTTAATGACAGATAAATCCATCACTAAAGACTTGATATTAATGTTTTAAGCTTGAAATGACAAATTTGCCATCAATTCCTACAACTATAAAAGGAGACTCGACCTCCACTTCTTCTTCATCCCTTTCTTCACTTCTCTCCCTCTCCAAAGCTCAAGAGAAGCTTGTCCCACACTTGAGTTGCTATTCTAGAGCTAAATCCAATTTTCTCGCCCCCATTCCAAAAGTGGTTCCCGCGATGACGATGACGTGCTACCTCGTTCCCACTTCTTCCTGCTTCATCCTCCTTCTTCTCGCTCCATCCTCCATCTTCCAGGCGTCACTCCATCTAGCTCGTCCTCTAAGCATTCGTTAAGGAGGATAACATCACTCTCCCTTCTTTTTAATCACTTTCTAGAATAGACTTTTCTGCATTCTAGTTGTAATCATTTCCCGCTTTGTAGTTGTAAAAACATTCTAATTATATTAAGTGATTGTTCTCTCTTTCTCTCTCTCTTATTGTTTATATCAATTCCAATGTAATTATTTCATTTTCAAACAAAACACACAAAAAAATATAAATCGCGGATTTTAGATCGATGTAGCCTCCCTGTGTTCGACCTGGAATTCTTAGAATTTCGGTATAAATTTATTAGTTGACAAATTTCATCGCAAATTGAACTACAATGACAGGTTTTTCGAAACCAACTTCGATCGCATAGTTTTCCGCACTCAACATTTTGGCGCCGTTACCGGGGAGGCAACGATTTTTTATTTTCTTTCTACACTTCGTGCACTTTATTATTTTCTAACTTGCTTTATTTCTTGTCTATTGTTTTGCAGGTACCTTAATAGGGGATCTTCAAGCGGTAGATCGAAGTAAAGTGCAGTTGAAGACAACTGTAAGTGCTCCCAATTCTTCCCCCTCTATAGATTCCATTTCACCACATTAATTCAAACTCCAATTAACCTAGGTGTTTGCATAAATACTAGGGTTAGTTTGGTTACTTGGATTTCCACTCACATTCATCTCACCTGCATATACAAAAATCAACAAAAAGATATTTCTAGTAGGGTAATTCAACATACACATTACATACACCCACATTCAAGGCACTTAACCTAATGATTTTCATCTACTCAACCGGATTCTGATCTGTGGAACCGGTACACACAATCAACATATAAAGGAATAGAAATCAGTCTAGGTTAGTCATTTTGTATGCCTAACTCAATGGTGCAATCTTGGCCAATTGTTTGAGTTGTTTGGGCCGCACCACTTAACTTAAAATCAACTCATCAAGTAGCTTCCCCTTAGGGTTTTCAATTTAGGTCAATATCAGGCACTCCACTTTACTTTTTGATTTCAAAAGGAAAGAGATCTTCACCCATGCTTGAAAACCTGGTTTGCCTCAAAATTTGATTGAATTAAGCCTAATTCTAAACCCTAAAAGCTACTTAAGCAAGATTTAAACCTTAAAATCTACTCATCACAAATAATCTTGCTTGAAAACCCTGGTTATGCATGCACTCACACATACTCAATTGATCATTAAGGGCACAACCTATTTTAAGGGCCTACCACATTCCATAAGTGCTACAATCCTAGGCCTAAATAAAATCAAGTAGACGTTGGCCTTAAGGACTAATTCGCTCTTCGAGGTCCAGTTTGAGATTGCTTATGATTAACCTACTTGTATTAATCAATCTAATGTCTAGCTAGGGGAGTAGCGTCAAATGACCAAAGCTGGGGGGTATACTAGAAATCGGAGGCGCAAGCCGAAGGAAGAACCTTCTCCTCAGTCCCTCCTTCTAACTGGTTGGATTGAGTGGATGCAAGTAGAGTAAATCATTTATAATCTTACGGCGGATTCTGAGAGTCTGTAGATCCTTAGGCTACCCTACTTAAGGATAGGCTTGTTTTGTTATGCTGCAGGGTTCTTATCCCCAGTCCTTCCAACCTCTTCCTAGTTTATGCTGGAAAGGATGTCATTGAATCCCCGATTGGAAGGATCACTTGAGTATTCTAGGAGGCGTAGATTGGATTTTGGCCAAATTGATCCCATGGCCGATCAACAGCTGCCTCTGCCTCAGAATCCACAGGAGGTATTTCAAAGGTAGCTGGAACAAATGCAGAGAATGCAAGAATGATTCCAGAGAATGAAGGCGCTCAGCCCTTGAAGGATTTTTATGATCCTTCAAATTACAGAGAACATCCCAGCATCCAGATTCTTGTCGAAGATGTAGAAATCAAGCTCCAGGTGTTAAGCTTGATCAAACATTTTCATGGGTTTAACTCTGAAGACCCGTTTCAATACTTGGAGGACTTGACCACTTTAGTCCAGACCACCAAGGCATGAAACGTGAATGAGGAGTAGTTGATCATGAGGCTCTTCCCCCACTGTCTTAGGGATAAAGCCGCTCAATGGTACAGCACTATAGGAAGGCCAATTGCAACTTGGAATGATTTGAAATCAACTTTCCTAAAGAAATTCTTTCCTGTCGGACGTACCAATGCTTTGAGACGGGCGATTACTACCTTCACCTAGCAGGCGAGGGAGCAGTTTCATGTTGCTTGGGAGTGATTCCAAGACTTATTGCGGAGGTGTCCACGCCACGAGGTGCCAAAATGGAAGCTCGTATAGATCTTTTACCACGGGTTGACTGAGCAACTCAGAAATCACGTGGATGCTTCTTACGCAGGCAATTTCCTCAACAAAGGCGTAGATAACACACACGATTTGTTTAAGGAGATGAGCGAGAATTCCATCAATCATGCCGCCATGAATACTTTTAACCGGTTCCAACAACCCAGATCAAATGATATGGAATTGATTTTCAATAAACTAGATAAGGTGGACTTGGTTACTAAAATGATGGAGGGGTGGATGGCTGGAAATTCAATAAACAATTCTCGATCCACTCAATCCTAGAATTTGGGATTCCATTCGTCGTGAGCTCCTTCTGGACCGGAGTTCGTGAATCAACTTGATGCGGCTCAACCTGTGAGTCAGCATTATTTGGAACGCCATAGGTTCCAAACTAGGGCCTTTGATCCCAGTTTCTCTAATCCCTCCCTTTCTTTCTCTCCATCCTCACCCTATGAGGATGTTTATGCTGTACAGGAGAATGTTAGGTCCAACCCTTACTCCAATGCTTGTAATCTAGGTTGGAGGAACCACCCTAACTTCTCCTGGAAAAACCCGGGGCAGCAGACCCAATTCCGACACAGCAGTTATGCTCCACAAAGACCAATGGGTTAGGGTCATGTTTACACTCAGTTGCCCTCGAATCAGGTCAATTAGCCATCTTGGAATGCCCGTCAACTTGTAGAGTGATGAGAACCTCATCATGAGCCATAACTAGCTCATTTTGACCTAATACAAAGGATAAAAGCTCCTACATATCTCAAGAAAAGGCTTAACTCAGAGAACCCTGAGTTTGAGAAGAAAATAAGTCATAAGGGGTAAAAATGCAATTTTACCAGTATAATCTGCATACAGGGTAATTCAGGGCCCAAACATAGGTCAAAGCAGCTTAATAAGAATAAAAGTGGGATGAAATGATCTAGCAAGGGCTACAGCAATTCCAAGAAACTAAATGATAATCTGTAACCCTAAAACAACCCACTTCAATTCACAAGGTTCGAGGCAAAGTAAAAATAGAATAAACCCTCTAAAATTCATAGAAAAATAATCTCCAGGGTTTAGAACCTTCAATTTGGCCTTCAGAACCCTTTTTGACCTACAATGAGAACCATGCCCAATTAATAACTTAATTTGGGTTTTTGCGTAAATTGACCGGTCAAACAAGGTTTAATATGGAAATGAAATTCACCATCAGATTCCTTAGGTCCTAATTATTCATGTATAAAAACTTGAGCCTAAGAGGAAACCTCCTTGACCGACTTTACACTTTGCTCCTCATATATTTACTCTTTGGCCCTCAACTTTTGAACCCTCGCATTTTGGCCCCTAACTCTCCTTCGTTCCTTGCAATCAGGTCCCTCCTGCAAAACCTGCCAGCACCATGCTCCGGCGACCTTGCGCGGAGCATGGCGCCGCGCAGGGTGAGGTAGGGGACCTGGCAAGTAAACCGGGGGTGCCCTGCGTCGTCAGCCGTCGCAGGGACACCCCCCTGGTCGTTGTAACCCACCATACCGGCCGTGCGAACGCACGGACGGTATGGGTTCTTGTTTCCGGCCATCCTCCGGCGAGGGAGACACGTCGTCTCCCTCCGCCTTCCTCCCTGTTTGATCCCTATAAATACCCCCCGTTGCTCCACCGACCGGGGCAGCCTGGATCTGACGGAGAAAATCCCCAACTTTCCTCTCTTCTTCCTCCGGCAGACGCTCACCAGCTCCGGCGGTTTCCTCCCCCTCCACCTCTTCGCTCTGCCGCAATACCAGCAGCAGAGACTTCCTCCCCTGCTCTTCCCGCGCCACGCCGCACCCAGCTGGCGCCTCTCCGGCTCTCTGCTCGCCGCCGCCCCTATCCCTGAGCATCGTCTTCTCCGGCGACAGTCGATACGACTGTCGCCCTGTTCCTCCCCCTTCGTCCCTGCAAGTAAGCTAGAGCTACTCCCCTTCTTCTCCTGCTTCTTTCCCCGCTTTCAATTTATTCAATTAAGCCCTCGACCGACCCTGACCACCTTCATCCCCTTCGTCTCCGACCACCCTCCGGCGAGCCGCTCCCATCACCTCAGCGACCCACACGGCTCGCCGACCACCGCAGGACCTCCGCCTCCTCACCCTGATCAACCTCCGCCCTGCTACTTCCCCCACATCACCCTCTGCAACCCCACCGAACAGACCCATCCTCCGACCCACAGTCCGACCTAGGGCAGCCCTCGCACGCCGCCCCGCGCCTCGCCACCACCCACACGAGCTTCGCCGCACCCTGGCGAAGCTCCTGGCACTTTCTGATTAGGCCGAGAGGCCGTTTTCTTGTGAACAGATCACCCGACCTCCGCCGCCATTGCCGCGCAGGAGGAACTGCTTCCGCCTGCAGCTACAGGCGCGCCACGCTCAGCGCCACGCCCAGATTCAACTCCCAGGCCTTGCGAGGCATTTTGGCAAAACTCCAGGCTCGCAGCTAAGGCAGAAAGCTTCGCGTGACGCCGCAATCTCCCGCTGATTTCCCCGCTGCGGGCGCGCAATTGAGGTGGGACATTTAGTCCCACCTCGGAACAGCCTGAAGAGGCGCAGCGATATAATATGCAAAAGTGCTGGAGGCTTACTGCCTCAGCATACGGGGTGAGGTCCCCTTCACCCGCCCGGTTACCCGGTCTCGTCCGCGCTCACGCCCCGCGGACCTGACCCGAACCGACCCGACCCGACTTAAGACTGACCTGCACTCCTCGCCCACCACGCACGCCAGTGGGCCTGGACCCGGGCCTGACCCGAACCCGGTTACCCGGTAGCTCTGGGAGAGCTTTCCCAAGAGTGGTTTCAGAGAGAGAGAGACGCGGGGGGGGGGGGAGGGTAGAATAGGTTTTGCCTCTGACGAAAAACTCTGAAGTGTGCAGGCACAGAAGAAGAAGAAGACCCGCGGAAGAAGAAGGAAGCTGACTGTAGCAATAGGTAGTTAAGTCGTCTGAGTTGGAAATCAGACGACGGCCTGAAGGGAAAAGAAGAAAGGAGGGGTGACGTCCCTGGCTGAAAAAGAAAAGAAGAAGCTGACACTTAGCCGCAGGGAGGAGAAGCAAGAAGAAACTCTAAAGAAGAGGCTGAGCAAGGCAGAAGAAGAGGAAAGGCTGCAGAGAAGAAGTACAGCAGAGAAGCAAGAAGAAACCTTCACAGAAGAGACTGCAGAAAAAGAAGAAGAGAGGCCAAGACAGAAACCAAGGAAGAAGAAGAAGGAGATCTGAAGAAAGAAAGAAGAACATCACGAGGAGAAAACAAAGAGCAACAAATTCTTTCCCTCTCTCTTTCTTTATTTTTGTAAAAGAAATATGTATATCTCTAGAATACAACTTGCTCCCTGAGTTCGACCTCGGGAACTCTTTTATTTTCCGAGTAAAAAATTTATATATTTGAAATGTTGGTAATAACTGGCTATACTACAACGTTATAACAATAAAACCCAGTTGTCCCGAACCAAGCGATTTCATTTTGGCGCCGTTGCCGGGGAGCAACGGTTATTCTAGAGGTAAACATTCCTGTTTCTTTTTTTTAATTTCTGATAATCTCCTCTCTTTTGTGCAGCTACAGGAACTCAAGAAGACAAGCAACCACACGACAACCACTCCGAAGACAGGTAAATTTTTCCTCTCACTATTAACCCCTAAACTCTAAAGAGGAAGAAAAGAAAAGAACAAGCAATATAGGGCTAACCTGTCTTCCATACTTAGTAACCATAAAGAGTTGCATGTTTTCAACTTATCACTCCTGCACACTATTACGGGTATTTAAGGGCTAACACATTCTTGCTTGAGCCCTAATTGCCCAACAAAAAGTTAAATGGACCAAGTAGAGCCAACATAAGGTCAAACATTAGGATTTCAGTAGAGACACACCCCTTAATCAAGAATTGAGGAAATCCAAAAGAGGTGTGCCCAAGCCATTGATTGAAAATAATTAGCAAGAAAAATCCTAAACAATTGGCTCTCTCTAAACACTTGAACCCTAAAAGACAAGACCTGAAAGCTCTCAAAGAAAACAAGAGGTAAAGTTGACCCCTGGGGTCAACCAACCTTCAAACTAGGCCACTTTGTTCACAAAAACACCTAAAGTTCAAGTGAAACCTTAAGCACCCTGATCTTAAAATTGGTAGACTTAAGAGGTCAAGATCCCCATTCTGGTCTACCTGGAACCGCAGTGACAAGAGAGGTCGGGTGGGGGAAACCCTGTAACCCGTGGGGACGCTCTACCGTGTAGGGGTCTTCGCGGGACTCTCCCTCTCTGGCTGCCCAGGTAATTCTCAGGTGGAAGATCTTTCTGATCAAGGGGTCCATCTGCCCCGAACCTCTATAGTCACCCAACAATTTTTGGGTGTCTTGATTGGGTCCAGCACCTGCTTATCTCATCCAGCCCTTCAGTATTTTTTAGGAGGTCCTTGAAACCTCCTATAGAAATTCACTCTCCCCGAGGCTAAGCCTCGGCTCCTTTGTTTTTGCAGAAATCATTCACATAGCCCCTCTTTCCTCTGATTCTGAACAAAATCCCCTTCTTCCATCTTGATTCAAACTTTGATTCTATCTCTTGATTCTACCACCTGATCCAATTATGCAGCCTAATTACCTAGCAAGACTACCATTCAAAAAACCTGAATATCTGAGATCCATGAAAGATAAGATGATTGAGGATGCCCTTGAAATCTATGAAATCAAACCCTCAACACCAGTAGAAAATATTCAGGTTGATGTCCCAACAACCACAGCTTTCATCATAAACTGTGCCCAAATTCTATTGACTGAAATTTCAAAAGGATCAACCCGAGATATGCTCATGACAGGATACATTGAGATGGAAAAATTACACCAATCTGAATACCTTCAATGCTTGACAAATCCTGTACTTTGGGAACAACACCAAGATGCCCTTATGAAACGGGTAGAAATGATGAAATCAGTAGAACAAATTATCAACCAGAAATACCCGTATATACCAGAAACAGAGGATGAACCATCTTGGAACAATATTAAGGAACAATCCAGTTTCCCAGATCTCGGGATTGAGGCACAAAGTGGTTGTAAAATCCCAACCCAGATAGAAGACAATGTTGAATTAGGTTGGGATATTGCAGGAAAACACAATGATGAGCCAAACTTAGACCATGAATTGCCAAGCCTAGAATTTCAAAACTCCTGCAATAATGAGATCAGAACTGAACCTTCTGAGGGTATAAATTCCGCCCCTTATTTTGATAAGGTGGCCCTCGAAGATTATTCGGACTTAGGTTCTAATAATTCTACCCACATCCTAAGTCTAGAACCTAGATCTGAAACTTATTGGGAAGATTATGAGGCCCCTTATGAGAAAGATCAAATTTTTACAAAATATGATTCCGGGCCTCTATTTAATGAATATCCCTCTCCAACATCCTCAGGAAATCTGATCGATTTCTCAGAAAACATGCCAATTTATGATACAGAAACTGAGGAGTTGGATGAGCAAGGTTTTAATGGGGTCTATCCTACCAGCTTAGAGCTTGAACAGAACATCTTTTTGAGCCCAGAAGTGACATATAGGCTAGAACCCAGTCAGGCTGCTGATTCCACATCTGATGATTTTTGCTGTGGTGGAATTCATGATCATTTTCGCCAACTCTCCGACAATTTCAGATTTGACTATAATTGCGGAGAGATTCCCCTTCCTGAACACGCCAGGCCTATCTACGACCTCAGTTCACATGACTCTGACTCTGACTCTGAGGTCCTGATTCCCGAGATCACTAATAACACAGAATCACTCCTTTTCGATCCTCAGGAACCAAAAATAGAAAATGCCAAGAGTGATTACAACCAAGAATCCAAATTTTTTCTCAAATCCGATTCCTTTCATCCTACAGACACTCTTCCGGCATTTGATAGTTACCCAGAGGACTCTCTACAGAAAACCACCTATCATCTATTTCTAGAAGAGCCCTCATACACAATGGCCACCTCGGCCGCACACACAGAACGGATCAAAACCTCTCCCAAACCCCGACCCGCAACCGGACTCAAGTTCTATTCAGATTCACCTCTCACCGAGCCGATTCCATTTCCACATCGGGTTTCGAACATTGATCAGACTACATACCATGCTCTACCATTCTCTGATCACCCCCGTAGGGTTTCCGCGTCATTCATTGATTATTCTACGGATCCCTACTCTGACCAGGCTGATTCGACTCAGCCAAACCCTACGTTTTCACTTCCACAACCATCTGAGCTTCATAGTATACGGTGGGTTCCATACCTTTTTATCCACATCTATCAACCCACCAGATTGATTGGGTTTGGGCTGCATCATCAGCTTGTTGATCTGAACAAGCACCTGGTTGGACCAACCAGGCTCTTAATCAAGGTGCTTGTCTTACAAAACTCTATTGATTTGACCATCCCCTCTCCATCGCATTTCCCGCTTGGCTGAAGGCATCAAATTTAGCGCTCAACGGGAGGCAGCCCGTCATTCTCTTTGAAAACCTGAAACTTGTTCTGACACCTTTTTGCACTTGAAGTTCACACTTTAGGACAGCCGACTCCACCTCAGATGTTTGCATCTGGGATTTGAAATCGTCCGCAAAAATTCAACCCGACCCATCCACTCATCCAAATTTCTGTCTTAAGGAATGAACTAAGACCCCCTAGGTTACAATGAGGACATTGCAAATCTTAGGCATGGGGGGGTATGAAAGTGCAAAACTTGTAAGAAAAGGTTTCAAACAAAAAAATTCACATATGCCAAAAACACCATAAAAATTAAAAAATTTTTCGAAAAAGAATAAGAGGAAAAGAGGAGAAGGAAATTTTGCGAAGGAGAAAAGAAACAAAATGAAAAAGGAGCACAAAATTATGAGAAAAAGTGATAGTCATTAGTAAGGAACTAAGGAATTAACCTAAGTTCTAGACCTCATTCAAGAAAAGTGCACAATGAGATTAGTAAAGAATGCAAACCTTAGGCATTCTTGAATAGACTCTTAGTACCCATTAAGATCTGGACACTCCTCAAGAGGTTGAGGAAAATGAAAAGCTGAAGTATTAGGTCTAAGGCTTAGGGAGTATTCGGCCTCGTTAACTAAATTTTGGTTTACGGGACTCAGTAACCTAAGCACCCTAACCTCACACACAGCCTGGTTCAGTAAGCGTAAAAATCAGAATCACGCAGAAGCGTCGCAAAAATCTGAAAAGAACACCTAGAATAGGAGCGGCCGATCAACACAAGTTGATTTGGACGAGTTCCCAGCGCGGAGAGGCGGGAAATCCCCTCGAAGATGCGTAACAAAATATCATCTCCTCGGTGCTTGTCTCTTAGGATATTTACATATCCTACTGGGGGCATGTAAGCACTCTGTTGGTTCAGATTCCATGGATGGCATTATCTCGAAGTGTCAATTGCCAAGGTCTGGATTCGGCCACGGAATACCATGGATGGGATTATCTCGAAATCTCAATAGCCAGGGTTCCGGGGGTTGCCATGGGCGGTGCTATCTCGAAGCATCGATCGCCAGGAACCCTTGAGGATTGATGATGGGAGCAAGGAATCTGATACAGACCGTGTTGAAAAGCCAATCCTAGGCTAGAACTAAAAAGAAAAAGAGAGAGAAAACTCTCCAAACAGAAAAACTTTCTATCTCTCTCTTACAAAACGCACTGCGAACTGAGCCAGGGCTAAAATCATTTCAAGCACGGGTGCTTTAACCACGAAGTCCAATAAACCTTAGGTTAGTTCTTGTGGGCCTTAAAAACCTTTGCTAAAAGACTGAGGCTAAGGCTAGACAGATTTGGATCTTGATTAGTACTAGAGTACCTTTTAGGCCTATGGTCAGCATTCTAACCTAATCTATGCTCAACTAAAAAAGGCACTTATCTAAAACTATTAAAAACTTCATGGTCTAGAACAAGGGTTGAAACCTTAAGTTTTTGCTAAGGGACTAGCAAAAGCTAGGCATGGGGGTATGATGAGAACCTCATCATGAGCCATAACTAGCTCATTTTGACCTAATACAAAGGATAAAAGCTCCTACATATCTCAAGAAAAGGCTTAACTCAGAGAACCCTGAGTTTGAGAAGAAAACAAGTCATAAGGGGTAAAAATGCAATTTTACCAGTATAATCTGCATACAGGGTAATTCAGGGCCCAAACATAGGTCAAAGCAGCTTAATAAGAATAAAAGTGGGATGAAATGATCTAGCAAGGGCTACAGCAATTCCAAGAAACTAAATGATAATCTGTAACCCTAAAATAATCCACTTCAATTCACAAGGTTCGAGGCAAAGTAAAAATAGAATAAACCCTCTAAAATTCATAGAAAAATAATCTCCAGGGTTTAGAACCTTCAATTTGGCCTTCAGAACCCTTTTTGACCTACATTGAGAACCATGCCCAATTAATAACTTAATTTGGGTTTTTGCGTAAATTGACCGGTCAAACAAGGTTTAATATGGAAATGAAATTCACCATCAGATTCCTTAGGTCCTAATTAGTCATGTATAAAAACTTGAGCCTAAGAGGAAACCTCCTTGACCGACTTTACACTTTGGTCCTCATATATTTACTCTTTGGCCCTCAACTTTTGAACCCTCGCATTTTGGCCCCTAACTCTCCTTCGTTCCTTGCAATCAGGTCCCTCCTGTAAAACCTGCCAGCACCATGCTCCGGCGACCTTGCGCGGAGCATGGCGCCGCGCAGGGTGAGGTGGGGGACCTGGCAAGTAAACCGGGGGTGCCCTGCGTCGTCAGCCGTCGCAGGGACACCCCCCTGGTCGTTGTAACCCACCATACCGGCCGTGCGAACGCACGGACGGTATGGGTTCTTGTTTCCGGCCATCCTCCGGCGAGGGAGACACGTCGTCTCCCTCCGCCTTCCTCCCTGTTTGATCCCTATAAATACCCCCCGTTGCTCCACCGACCGGGGCAGCCTGGATCTGACGGAGAAAATCCCCAACTTTCCTCTCTTCTTCCTCCGGCAGACGCTCACCAGCTCCGGCGGTTTCCTCCCCCTCCACCTCTTCGCTCTGCCGTAATACCAGCAGCAGAGACTTCCTCCCCTGCTCTTCCCGCGCCATGCCGCACCCAGCTGGCGCCTCTCCGGCTCTCTGCTCGCCGCCGCCCCTATCCCTGAGCATCGTCTTCTCCGGCGACAGTCGATACGACTGTCGCCCTGTTCCTCCCCCTTCGTCCCTGCAAGTAAGCTAGAGCTACTCCCCTTCTTCTCCTGCTTCTTTCCCCGCTTTCAATTTATTCAATTAAGCCCTCGACCGACCCTGACCACCTTCATCCCCTTCGTCTCCGACCACCCTCCGGCGAGCCGCTCCCATCACCTCAGCGACCCACACGACTCGCCGACCACCGCAGGACCTCCGCCTCCTCACCCTGATCAACCTCCGCCCTGCCACTTCCCCCACATCACCCTCTGCAACCCCACCGAACAGACCCATCCTCCGACCCACAGTCCGACCTAGGGCAACCCTCGCACGTCGCCCCGCGCCTCGCCACCACCCACACGAGCTTCGCCGCACCCTGGCGAAGCTCCTGGCACTTTCTGATTAGGCCGAGAGGCCGTTTTCTTGTGAACAGATCACCCGACCTCCGCCGCCATTGCCGCGCAGGAGGAACTGCTTCCGCCTGCAGCTACAGGCGCGCCACGCTCAGCGCCACACCCAGATTCAACTCCCAGGCCTTGCGAGGCATTTTGGCAAAACTCCAGGCTCGCAGCTAAGGCAGAAAGCTTCGCGTGACGCCGCAATCTCCCGCTGATTTCCCCGCTGCGGGCGCGCAATTGAGGTGGGACATTTAGTCCCACCTCGGAACAGCCTGAAGAGGCGCAGCGATATAATATGCAAAAGTGCTGGAGGCTTACTGCCTCAGCACACGGGGTGAGGTCCCCTTCACCCGCCCGGTTACCCGGTCTCGTCCGCGCTCACGCCCCGCGGACCTGACCCGAACCGACCCGACCCGACTTAAGACTGACCTGCACTCCTCGCCCACCACGCACGCCGGTGGGCCTGGACCCGGGCCTGACCCGAACCCGGTTACCCGGTAGCTCTGGGAGAGCTTTCCCAAGAGTGGTTTCAGAGAGAGAGAGACGCGGGGGGGGGGAGGGTAGAATAGGTTTTGCCTCTGACGAAAAACTCTGAAGTGTGCAGGCACAGAAGAAGAAGAAGACCCGCGGAAGAAGAAGGAAGCTGACTGTAGCAACAGGTAGTTAAGTCGTCTGAGTTGGAAATCAGACGACGGCCTGAAGGGAAAAGAAGAAAGGAGGGGTGACGTCCCTGGCTGAAAAAGAAAAGAAGAAGCTGACACTTAGCCGCAGGGAGGAGAAGCAAGAAGAAACTCTAAAGAAGAGGCTGAGCAAGGCAGAAGAAGAGGAAAGGCTGCAGAGAAGAAGTACAGCAGAGAAGCAAGAAGAAACCTTCACAGAAGAGACTGCAGAAAAAGAAGAAGAGAGGCCAAGACAGAAACCAAGGAAGAAGAAGAAGGAGATCTGAAGAAAGAAAGAAGAACATCACGAGGAGAAAACAAAGAGCAACAAATTCTTTCCCTCTCTCTTTCTTTATTTTTGTAAAAGAAATATGTATATCTCTAGAATACAACTTGCTCCCTGAGTTCGACCTCGGGAACTCTTTTATTTTCCGAGTAAAAAATTTATATATTTGAAATGTTGGTAATAACTGGCTATACTACAACGTTATAACAATAAAACCCAGTTGTCCCGAACCAAGCGATTTCATAGAGCAGGCTGATTTGAACCGACAAATGGTAGAAATGCAAGGATCTATGCTCCATCTCATGCAGCAAATGAAAACCTCGCTGGACAACTTGCAAAACGAGTTCATTGCTAATTCTCGTCAACCCGGATCTTTGCCATCTCAACCCGTACCCAACCCGCATAATATCCAGAATTCGGGCAATCAAGCCTAAGGGTACGGGAATCAGAGGGACCCACACACACATGCTCAGGTGGTTGAGCAAGGTCCTTCCTCTTCTGCTTCTTCTTCAAATCAAAGTTTTTTGTCTAATGAAGCCCCTCCAATCTTTCCTAACCCTCCTCAAGATCCAAACCCGTATGCATCTGCTAATTCAGTTACTTTGAGGAGTGGAAAACAAACTCATGATCCACAACCGCACTATTTTGATCTACCAAATCCTGAAAAGGCTGAGAAGAGAAAGGAGAACTCTGAAGAAGAAATCAAGGCTCAGGAACCTGATTCCAAAGATCTGACTCGTGTTCCTTTTCCTGAGGCCTTGATTAAACCTAGGAAGAAGAAGCCTGTTGATAGTAATGAGGATCTCTTAAATATATTCAAGAATGTCGAGCTCAATATCCCTCTCCTCGACGCTATCAAACACATACTGGCTTATGTTAAATTTTTGAAGGATTTATGCACACAGAAGCGTAAGTCGAGAGAATCTATTCCGAGAAAGGTGGTACTCTACTAGTAGGCTAGTTCTATTATCCTGTATCACCTCCCTCAGAAAAAGAGAGATCTAGGTGCTCCATTGATTTCTTGTGTCATCGGAGATTACACTTTTGATAAAGCACTTTTGGATTTAGGTGCATCTATTAACCTAATTTCAACTTCTCTTTACGAGAAATTCGAATTAAGTGAACTTTGGCTGACTTCAGTATGTTATTGTTAAGGTTAAGGATTTCTATTTTCCTATAGATTTCCTTGTCCTTGACATGGATGTACCTGAAAATCTAAGGAACACGCCCATCATTCTAGGGAGTCCGTTCCTAGCTATTGCAAAGGCCAATATCAACTATGAAAGCGAAAGCATAAAAATCACCTTTGGGGATCAGAAATTGAAATTGGATATTTTTAAGGTGATTAACAAATTTGAGGATTGTGGATTTATAGAGGAACTTGAGGTAGATAGTTTGAATATTGAAACTTGTATGACGATTTCTGCAATTGAAAGTTCCTCCTATTGTGATAGATATGAACTGCAACCCTCTGTGGCAAACCCACCATATTCTAAAGAGGTTATTGATTTTATTCACTTTCAACCTCTTCCGCTTGATGAATCTTCATCAGCATCATCCTTACCTTCAATCCAAAACCCACCCCAGCTTGAACTGAAACCATTGCCTGAGAATTTGAAATATTAGTTTTTGGGACCTCAAAAGATGCTCCCTGTGTTTATCAGTGCCAGATTAACTAAGGACCAGGAGATTAAATTGATCAAGGTCCTAAAGGAACACAAGGAGGCAATTGGTTGGACCATTCATGACCTTAGGGGGATCGAGCCATCTTATTGCAATCACAGAATATTTTTGGAAGATGGATCCCGCCCTTCTAGCCAAATGCAGAGGAGATTAAACCCTAATATGCGAGAAGTGGTCAAGAAGGAAATTATCAAGTGGCTCGATGCAAGAATCAATTATCCGATCTCTGGTAGTCCTTGGGTAAGTCTTGTGCAAATTGTTTCCAAGAAAGCTGGGATTACCGTTGTGACTAATGAGAAAGGAGAATCTGTCACAACTCGTTCAGCTTTCTCTTGGAGAGTTTGTATTGATTACAGAAAGCTGAACACAGCCACGAAAAATGATCATTTCCCTTTGCCCTTTATCGATCAAATCCTTGAAAGACTAGTCGGGCAAAAGTACTTCTGTTTCCTTGATGGTTACTCAGGATACAATCAAGTCCCTATCCATCCCAAGGATCAGGAAAAAATGACTTTCACCTATCCTTACGGAACCTTTGCTTTCCGTAGGATGCCATTCGACTTATGCAATGCACCTGTGACTTTTCAAAGGTGTATGCTAGCCATATTCTCAAATATGGTGGGAGAGTTTATGGAAGTCTTCATGGACTATTTCTCTATTTTTGAAGAATCGTTTGATTCTTGTTTGGCTAATCTTGAAATGATTCTTAAAAGATGCATCAAAACAAGACTAGTCCTTAGCTGGGAAAAGAGTCATTTCATGACACAAGAAGGCATCGTCTTGGGTCATGTAATCTCTGAATGGGGTATCGAAGTTGACAAAGCTAAGGTTGATGCTATCTCTAAACTTCCTCCTCCCACATCTGTCAAACAAATTCGATTATTTCTTGGTCATGTGGGATTTTATAGGAGGTTCATCAAGGACTTTTCTAAGGTTGCTTGCCCTCTGAGCAACCTTCTCGCCAAAGATACTCCATTTGATTTCAATGAATCATGCCGTAAGGCATTTGATTTTCTTAAAATGGCAGTCACTTGTGCTTCGGTATTGTAACCACCAATTTGGATAGCCCCATTTGAGATCATGACTGACGCTTCTGATTACGTGGTCGGGGATATTTTGGGTCAAAAGATTGACAGGAAGCCCTCTGTCATCTACTATGCTAGTAAAACTCTGGACGAGGCCTAGAGGAATTATACTGTTACTAAGAAGGAATTACTAGCTGTAGTATTTGCTTTGGAGAAATTCAGGGCTTATCTCTTAGGGTCTCATGTCATCATATATACCAACCACTTAGCCTTGAGACATCTCTTGGCCAAAAAGGATGCCAAACCTCGGCTTATTCGATGGATTCTTCTACTTCAAGAATTTGATCTTGAAATCAAGGATAAATCCGAGGCACAGAATGTGGTAGCGGATGATGTAAACACATTTACACTACTTAAAATGTCTATTTATGCATGTTCTTAAGCATAGGATTGCATTTCACGATATAAATATTGCATAACATGCATCATCTCGCATTTAGAGTAGTTTGAATAAAATGGAGGTTAATTGTCTCCTTTTATGTGCTTGGACAGGGTAAACATTTTATCGGGGCCTCAGATCAAAGATCCAACCGTATGGATATGATCAGGGCAACGATTAGAGTTCAACGACTCCAAGATCGCCCTAATCAGGCATCCGTAGCATCAGATAGAGACCGGGGAACCCTAGAAGATCAAGGGCCAGGATGGTGTAAATTCGCACTTCAGATGACAAATTCAACCGCACGGATGAATTCGGATTGACGATCGCAGCCCAACGACACAAAAATCGAGTCAATCCGACATCCGTGGCACCATCTACAACTTCCAGAAGATGGACGGCCAAGATGGCGCCACGTGGCGCCATCTCAGCCGCCCAAACGGCCACTGGCATTTTGTGAAGGCTCCGCCCGATCGCTCTCGAACGTCAGATGGAGATCCAACGGCTGTGGCCGCCCGGCGCTTAAAACGTGCGCTCGACCATTCGCCCCCCGCAGCGCAGCAGTCGAGCGCGCTTACACGAGCGCGGGGCGCAGGTTCGAGCCGCGGTGAGGGGATTGGAGGCGCGGGTAATTGAGGCGCGTGGAGCGTCGGATGGAGATCGTCCGGTCGCGAGCGCCCGATAGAGCCGACGCGCGATTGGACGCCCCGCGTAACGCGCGATCGCACGTGTAGGCGGGCTGGTTGCAGTGGGCGCGGACGCGTTTTAAGCCGTCCGATCTCACGATCGGACGGCTGAAAAGCGCTGGACGTGCGCGAGCGTTGAGGAGCGGGCAGCCGAGGAGGCGCGCGTGGGTGCGACGGCGACGGCCACGTCGGGGCTTTAGTGACGGATTTATCCATCACTAAAGACCCCTTATTTATTATTTTGAAGATGTAATGTCCATTTTGCCCCCACTCCTTGCAACTATAAAAGGAGACCCCCTCCATACGAAATTCTCATCCCTTCTTTCTCCTCTCTACCCCTCAAAGCTCAAGAGAAGCTTGTCCCACACCCGGGATGCTTCTCGCGAGATAAAGTCCAATTTTCGTTCCCCTTCGGAAGTGGATCCCGCGACGACGACGGCGTGCTGCTCCGTTCCCATTCTTCTGCTTCATCCTCCTTCGTCCTGCTTCGTTCTCCTTCGTCCAGGCATCGTCCCGTCCGGCTCGTCCTCCAAGCAATCGTCGAGGTGGATAATTTCTCTCTCCCATTCTTATTTATAGCTTTTCTAGTGTAGAATTTTCTACTTTATAGTGTAATTGATTTTCCGCATTCTAGTGTAACTTTTATAAACTATTGAAATATTGAATGCATGTTCTCTTTCTCTCTCTCTCTCATAGTTTGATAGCCCCATTGTAATTATAACGCCTTGCTTAAAGAAAATCCTAAAAAAAATATAATTGCGAAAATAGATCAACGTAGCCTCCCCGTGTTCGACCCAGAATTATTTTCGGTATAAATTTTATTTGTTGAACACGAATTCTTCGCTTTCGAACTACAACGACAGGTTTTCCAAAACCAATCTCATTAGCGTAGGTTCGTAAACGTTCAACATTTTGGCACCGTTGCCGGGGAGGCAACGATTTCCGATCTTTTCTTCGCATTTCTTGCACTTTATTTGTTTTCTAACTAGCTTTCTCTTGTGTCTATTGTTTTGCAGAGACCTCCATCAAGGAATCAACAAGCGGTAGACTGGAGTAAAGTGCAGTTGAAGACAACTGTAAGTGCTCCCCCATTCTTTCCCCCTCCATAGATTTCATTCGCCACATTAAATCCAAATTCCAATTAACCTAGGTGTTTGCATAAATCCTAGGAATAGTTTGGTTGTTTGGATTTCCACTCACATTCATTCCACCTTCGTTCATAAAAAAAAAATAACAAAAAGATAATCTTGTGGGGTAATTTCCAACAAACACACAACACACACCCACATTCATGGCACTTGATCAACTTGATTTGTTTTCTACTCAACCGGGTTCTGATCTGTGGAACCGGTACACATAAAGCAACACATAACAGAGTAGAAATCATTCTAGGTTAACCATCTTTGAGTGCCTAACTTAGTGGTGCAGTTGTGACCAATTGTTTGAGTTGTTTGGGCCGCACCATTTTATTTAAAACCAACTCATCAAGTAGCTCCTCCTTAGAGTTTTCAATCTAGGTATATTCCAGGCACTCCACTTTCTTTCTGATTTTAAAGGAAAACTATCTTCACCCGTGTTTTACAACTTGGTTTGCCTAGAAACTTCATTGCAATTCACCTAATTTGAAACCCTAAAAGCTACTTAAGCAAGATTTGAACATTAAAATTCACGCATAATAAATAATCTTGCTTGAAAACCCTGGTTGTGCACGCACTTACACAAATTTCAATCAATCATTAAGGGCACAACCCATTGTAAGGGCCCATCACATTCCATAAGCACCACAATCCCAGGCCTTAATAAAATTGAGTAGACGTTGGCCTTAAGGTTTGATTCGCTCTTCAGGGCTTAGTCTGAGATTGTTTCTGATTAACCTACTTGTACTAATTAATTTGATGTCTAGCTAGGGGAGTAGCGTCAAACGACCGCTGCTGGGGGGTACACTAGGAACCGGAGGCGAAAGCCAAAGGAAGAACCTTCTCCCCAGTCCCTCCTTCTAACTGGTTGGATTAAACAGACACAAGTAGAGTAAATCACTTACAGTCTTAAGGCTAGTTTTGGGAGTCAGTAGATCCTTAGGCTACCCCAATTAAGGACAGCCTTATTTTGTTGTGCTGCAGGGTCCATATCCCCAGTCCTTCCGACCTTCTCCTAGTTTATGCTGGGAAGACGGTCATTGAATCCCCGATTGGAAGGACCATTAGAACATTCTAGGAGGCGCAAGTTAGATTTTGGTCAATTTGATCCCATGGCTGAACAACTGCCTCCTCTGCTTGAAAATCCACAGGAAGAATTTAGAAGGCAGCTGGAACAAATGCAGAGAATGCAAGAATGGTTCTAGAGAATGCAGGGCGCTCAGCCCTTGAAGGATTTTTATGATCCTTCGAATTACGGGGAACGTCCCGGCGTCCAGATTCCAGCCGGTGACGTAGAAATCAAGCCCCAGGTGTTAAGCCTGATTAAACATTATCATGGGCTTGGCTCCGAAGATCCGTTTCAGCACTTGGAGGTTTTGACCACTTTGGTCCAGACCACCAAGGCTCGAAACGTTAACGAGGAGCAAATGATCATGAGGCTCTTCCCCCACTCTCTTAGGGATAAAGCCGCGCATTGGTATAGGACAATAGGAAGACCAATTACAACTTGGAATGAGTTGAAATCGACCTTTCTGAAGAAATTCTTCCCAGTCGGTCGTACCAATGCTTTGAGACGGGCAATCACTACTTTTACCCAGCGACTGGGGGAGCAGTTTCATGTGGCCTGGGAGCGATTCCAGGACTTATTGCGGAGGTGTCCACGCCACGAGGTGCCGAAATGGCAACTCGTGCAGATCTTCTATCATGGGTTGAATGAGCAACTCAGAAACCATGTGGATGCTTCTTGCGGAGGCAATTTCCTCAATAAAGATGCAGATAGTGCACATGATTTATTTGAGGAAATGAGTGAGAATTCAATTAATCATGCCTCCATGGATACTTTTAACCGGTCCCAGCAACCCAGATCAAATGTCAATGAAGTCCAGGACTCTCATTCATTTGATATGGAATTGATTTGTAATAAACTTGATAAGGTGGACTTGGTTGCTAAAAGAATGGAAGAGTGGATGGCTGGCAATTCTATGAACAACTCTCAATCCACTCAATCCCAAAATTCGGGACTCCATTCCCCATGAGCTCCTTCTGGACGGGAGTTCGTGAATCAACTCGATGTGACTCAATCTATGAGTCAGCATTTCTCGGAACCCCATGGGTTCCCAACTAGGGCCTTTGATCCTAGTTTTTCTGATCCTTCCCTTTCTTCCTCTCCATCCTCACCCTATGAGGATGTCTGTGCTATACAAGAGAATGTTAGATTCAACCCCTACTCGATTGCCTATAATCCAGGTTGGAGAAACCACCCTAACTTCTCTTGGAAAAATCCGGGGCAACAGACCCAATTCTGACCCAGCAACTATGCTCCGCAACGTCCAATGGGTCAGGGTCAAGTATATACTCAGTTGCCTCCGAATCAGGTCAATCAGCCAACTTGGAATGCCCGTTAACTCGCAGGGCAGGCTGATTTGAACCGTCAAATGGTAGAGATGCAAGGATCTATGCTCCAGCTTATGCAGCAAATGAAAAACTTGCTGGACAACTTGCAATCTGGACTCATTACTAACTCTCGTCAACCCGGATCTCTACCATCCCAACCCGTACCCAACCCGCGAAACATTATAAATTCGGGCAATCAAGCCCAAGGGTATGGAAATCAGAGGGACCCGCACGCACATGCTCAGGTGGTTGAGCAGGGTTCCTCGTCTTCTTCTTCTGCTAATCAACAATTCATGATCAATCAAGCCCCTCCAATCTTTCCTAACCTTCCCCAAGACCCAAATTCTTACGCTTCTGCAAATTCTGTCACTTTGAGGAGTGGTAAGAAGACTCAGGATCCACAACCGCACTATTCTGATCTTTTGAATCCTGAAGAATCTAAGGAGAGAGAGGAGAATTCTAGAGAAGAAATCAAGGCTCAGGAACCTGATTCCAAAGATCTGACTAATGTTCCTTTTCCTGAAGCCTTAGCCAAAGCAAAGAAGAAGAAGTCTGTTGATAGCAATGAGGAGCTTCTGAATTTATTTAAGAATGTTGAGATCAATATTCCGCTCCTTGATGCTATCAAGCACATACCGGCTTACGTAAAATTTTTAAAGGAATTATGTACACAAAAGTGTAAGTCGATAGAATCTATTTCGAGGAAGGTGGTACTCTCTGAGCAGGCTAGCTCTGTTATCCTGCACTACCTCCCTCAGAAAAAGAGAGATCCTGGTGCTTCTTTGATTTCTTGCATTATCGGAGATTACACATTTGATAGAGCACTTTTGGATCTTGGTGCATCCATCAACCTAATCCCGACTTCTCTTTATGAGAAGTTTGGGTTAGGTGAACTTTGGCCAACTTCAGTAACGCTACAGGTAGCGGACCGTTCGGTCACAAACCCGCGAGGCATTAGTGAAGATGTTTTAGTTAAGGTCAAGGATTTCTATTTTCCTGTAGATTTCCTTGTCCTTGACATGGATGTACCAGATAATCTGAGGAACACGCCCATCATTCTGGGGCATCCGTTCCTGGCTACTGCAAAGGCCAACATTAATTGTAAAAGCGGTAGCATGGAAATTGCCTTTGGGGACCAACGAATGAAATTGGATATTTTTAAGGCGATAAACAAATTTGAGGATTGTGGATTTATTGAGGAACTTGATGAGGATAATGTTAATATTGAAACTTGTTTGACAGTTTCTTCAATTGAAAGTTCCTCTTTGGTTAATGAATTTGACCCGCAACCCTCTGACCTGACATCTTCGGAAGAGGTTACTGATTTTGTTCACTCAAAACCTCTTCCTCTTGTTGAATCTTTAGCATCTACCCTACCATCAATCATTACCCCACCCCAGCTTGAATTGAAACCATTGCCCGAGAATTTAAAATATCAATTTTTAGGACCGCAGAATACGCTCCCTGTGATTATTAGTGCTAAATTGACAAAGGAGCAAGAGATTAAATTGATTAAGGTCCTAAAGGAACATAAGGAGGCAATTGGTTGGACCATTCATGACCTCAGGGGGATCGAGCCATCTTACTGTAATCATAGAATATTTTTGGAAGATGGATCCCGCCCTTCTCGCCAGATGCAGAGGAGATTAAATCCAAATATGCGAGAAGTGGTCAAAAAGGAAATCATCAAGTGGCTCGATGCAGGAATTATTTATCAAATCTCTGACAATCCCTGGGTAAGTCCCATTCAGATTATTCCAAAGAAAGCCGGGATTACTGTTGTGACTAATGAGAGAGGTGAATCTGTCACAACTCGTTCAGCTTCCTCTTGGAGAGTTTGTATTGATTACAGGAAGTTGAACACAGCCACTAAAAAGGATCATTTTCCCCTACCCTTCATTGATCAAATCTTCAAAAAATTAGCTGGGCAGAAGTACTTCTGTTTTCTTGATGGCTACTCGGGATATAATCAAGTTCCTATCCATCCCGGGGATCAGGAAAAAACTACTTTCACCTGTCCCTACGGAACCTTTGCTTTTCGTAGGATGCCTTTTGGGTTATGCAATGCACCACGACTTTTCAAAGGTGTATGCTAGCCATATTTTCTGACATGGTGGGAGAGTTTATGGAAGTCTTCATGGATGATTTCTCTATTTTTGGAGAATCATTTGACTCTTGTTTGGCTAATTTAGAAATGATTCTTAAGCGATGTATCAAGACATGACTGGTCTTTAGTTGGGAAAAGAGTCATTTCATGACCCAAGAAGGCATCGTTTTGGGTCATGTAATCTCTGAACGGGGAATTGAAGTGGACAAAGCTAAGGTTGATGTTATCGCTAAACTTCCTCATCCCACATCTGTTAAACAAATCAGATCATTTCTTGACCATGTGGGATTTTATTGAAGATTCATCAAGGATTTTTCGAAGGTTGCTCGTCCTTTGAGCAATCTTCTTGCCAAAGAAACGCTGTTTGTTTTTGACGAATCATGACGAAAGGCATTTGATTTTCTGAAAACGGCAGTCACCTGTGCTCCAATTTTGCAACCACCAATTTGGATAGCCCCATTTGAGATGATGACCGACGCTTCTGATTACGCGGTCGGGGCTATCCTGGGTCAGAAAATTGACCGAAAGCCCTCTGTCATTTACTACGCTAGTAAAACTCTGGATGAAGTCCAGAGGAATTATACTGTTACTGAAAAGGAATTACTAGCTGTAGTATTTGCATTGGAAAAATTCAGGGCTTATCTCTTGGGGTCTCATGTTATTGTTTATACCGACCACTCGGCCTTGAGACATCTCTTGGCTAAAAAGGATGCTAAACCCCGGCTTATTCGTTGGATTCTTCTTCTTCAAGAATTTGATCTTGAAATCAAGGATAAAGCCGGGGTACAAAATGTGGTAGCGGATCATTTGTCGAGACTCCTAGGTGATTCTTCTTGTCCGGATATTCCGATTGCTGACACTTTTCCGGACGAAACCATTCTTACAGTTTTAGGTGTCCACTCCCCATGGCTTGATGACATTGTTAACTATTTGGCCGTTGGTCAAATCCCCCAGGATTGGACCAAGCAACAACGAGATAGACTCAAATCTGAGGCCAAATACTACTTTTGGGAGGACCCTGAACTGTATCGCATCGGCTCTGATTAGATTATTCGCCGATGCATACCGGAGAATGAATTCGACAGTATACTCGAGTTCTGCCATGCATCTGGGTGTGGTGGACATTTCTCCAGAAGAAAGACGGCTGCAAAAATCTTGCAATCTGGCTTCTATTGGCCGTCTTTATTCAAGGATGCCCAGGATTTCTCAAGGTCATGTTCTCGATGTCAGGCACTCGGGAGCATAACTAAGAGAGACATGATGCCCCTAAACCCTATTCTTCCTGTCGAAATTTTCGATGTTTGGGGCATCGATTTCATGGGACCCTTTATCCCTTCATTTGGACATCAGTACATTCTTGTTGCTGTTGATTATGTGTCCAAATGGATTGAGGCAATTCCCACCCGAACCAATGACCACAAGGTGGTCATCAATTTTGTCAAGAAAAATATCTTCAATAGGTTCGGGATTCCGAGGGCTATCATCAGTGATGGTGTCACTCATTTTACTAATGCCCAATTCCAGAATTTATTGGCCAAATACGGGGTTAATCATCGAATTTCCACACCTTACCATCCCCAAACGAATGGACAAGCCGAGATCTCCAATCGAGAGATCAAGAACATTCTGCAAAAAACGGTTAGGCCTGATCGCAAGGATTGGACTCAAAAGCTTGAGGACGCTCTTTGGGCCTACCGTACGGCGTATAAAATGCCCATCGGCATGTCTCCATTTCATTTGGTGTATGGAAAGGCGTGTCATCTACCCGTAGAGATTGAACACAAGGCATTCTGGGCAATCAAACAATGCAATCTAGATCTAAATCTAGCTGGGAAGACCAGGAAACTCCAACTATCTGAGTTGGAGGAGCTTAGAAATGATGCTTATGAGAACGCCAAGATCTACAAGGCTCTGACCAAAGCTCTACATGATCAAATGATTTCCCGCAAGAGCTTTGAGCCAAACCAGAAGGTCTGGTTATTTGATTCTAAACTTAAGCTCTTTCCTGGTAAACTTAGATCTAAATGGAATGGCCCATTCATAATTGATCAGATTTTTCTAAATGGTGCCGTTCAGATTTCTGACCCAAAGACGGGTAACACCTTTAAAGTCAACGGTCAACGTCTGAAGCCTGTTGTTGACCGTAATCTTCCAGAACCCATTTCAGACTCTGTTGCTCTAGCCATTCTGTGACTTCTTTGGCTGGACTTCGCCTAGCTGACGGCATTAAACTCAGCAATTGTACATATGACACAAGGCTGATACGAGCTTCATATCCAGGTGACATCTTTCATATTCTACCCTCTCTTTCATGTCTCTTTTACAATGAGGACATTGCATCAGCTAGGCATGGGGGGGGTGGATTCATTCTTGAATTATTTGGTCAGCCTTGTGAAATCCATGTAAATTGTTTCTCTTCTTATAAAAAAAGAAAAAGAAAAAAAATTAAGAAGGATTAGTTGGACATTAGGACTTTTCAATCCTAAGAAATTTTACATTAGGATCTGAACACAAAGACCCCTCAGGTCTTTGGACTTAATTAGCCTGTGTGTCCACTAAAATGTGGATTTGTCTTTGAGTCCTCGCCATCTTAATTCTATTATAATTGGAATAAATAAGTTTGGGTGATAAGTACACGACTTATCAACCCGCCCTCTGATTTGAGGGAATTTTGAGTTTTAAGCATCTGCACACTTTCTTTGCACTGACTCGTTATTCGATGATTCTAACAAAAATTGGGTAGCTAATGAACCTTCTAGGGTGATATGGCTGGCAAGTTATCATGGGTAACAGCCCATAGGTAGGTTGTCCAGAGCCCAGTCACTGGACCTTTCTCTTTTTGCTGCCTTTAGGTAAATCTTAGATCATGGAAGCCACCTACTTAAAAAAAAAAAAAAAATTTGAAAAGAAAAAGGAGAAAAGAAAAAAAAGAAATAAGCCACACTTCGCCGCACGAGTATGGCTGGCAAGTTGTCGGTGGTAACAGCTCATCGACCGGTTGTCCAGAACCCAGCTCAGAAAATGCACTAAAAATTTCCAAAACACTTAGGAAGAAAAGGAGAAGTAGAATAAACCGGGGAGATATACACTGGATTCACCCTTGTGTTGACCACGTTAAAAAAATAAAAGTAGGGAGAAAGCTACCGGTTGTAAAGATACACCTTTAGGTAGAATTCTTTTTGAGGTCACCTAGAGGCGTAGAAATCCGAAGTCCGTTCTAATTGCCGGTCAACGAGTCTATAACAAATCACAATAAGATGCTTAAAGCTTAGGGTTCTCATCAAATCTTGGGTGAGTTGAATGGCCGTAGAAAACCACTCTTAAAACCTAAAATTTGAAAATCCAAAAAAATTAGAAAAGAGTAAAAAGAGAAAGAAATTCTTTTTTGAATAAGGCGAGGGCTTGAGGCATTCTACATTTTGGCTGATACCCGGGCACTGTTGTGTCTTTGAAAGTTCAGTTCCTAAGTAGACAATTTCTTAATGATTGAAAATAACCCAGGTCCAAATAATCCAACCTAATTCTTTTATAAATAGCATATAGTTTTTGCTAGGGACTAGCAAAAGATAGGCATGGGGGTATGATGTAAACACATTTACACTACTTAAAATGTCTATTTATTCATGTTCTTAAGCATAGGATTGCATTTCACGATATAAATATTGCATAACATGCATCATCTCGCATTTAGAGTAGTTTGAATAAAATTGAGGTTAATTGTCTCCTTTTATGTGCTTGGGCAGGGCAAACATTTTATCGGGGCCTCGGATCAAAGATCCAACCGTATGGATATGATCAGGGCGACGATTGGAGTTCAACTACTCCAAGATCGCCCTAATCAGGCATCCGTAGCATCAAATAGAGATCGGGGAACCCCAGAAGATCAAGGGCTAGGATGGTGTAAATTTGGACTTCAGATGACAAATCCGACCGCACGGATGAATTCGGATCGACGATCCCAGCCCAACGACACAAAAATCGAGTCAATCCGACATCCGTGGCACCATCTACAACTTCCAGAAGATGGACGGCCAAGATGGCGCCACGTGGTGCCATCTCAGCCGCCCAAACGGTCGCTGGCATTTTGTGAAGGCCCCCGCCCGATCGCTCTCCGCCGTCAGATGGAGATCCAACGGCTATGGCCGCCCGGCACTTAAAACGTGCTCTCGACCATCCGCGCCCCGCAGCGCAGCGGTCGAGCGCGCTTACGCGAGCGCGGGGCGCGGGTTCGAGCCGCGGTGAGGGGATTGGAGGCGCGTGGAGATTCGGATGGAGATAGTGCGGTCGCGGGCGCTCGATAGCGCCGACACGCGATTGGACGCCCCGTGTAACGCGCGATCGCACGCGTAGGGGGGCGGGTTGCAGCGGGCGCGGACGCGTTTTAAAGCGCTGGACGTGCGCGAGCGTTGAGGAGCGGGCAGCCGAGGAGGCGCACGTGGGCGTGGCGGCGACGGCCACGTCGGGGCTTTAGTGACGGATTTATCCGTCACTAAAGACCCCTTATTTATTATTTTGAAGATGTAATGTCCATTTTGCCCCCACTCCTTGCAACTATAAAAGGAGACCCCCTCCATACAAAATTCTCATCCCTTCTTTCTCTTCTCTACCCCTCCAAAGCTCAAGGGAAGCTTGTCCCACACCCGAGATGTTTCTCGTGAGATAAAGTCCAATTTTCGTTCCCCTTCGGAAGTGGATCCCGCGACGACGACGGCGTGCTGCTCCGTTCCCGTTCTTCTGCTTCGTCCTCCTTCGTCCTGCTTCGTTCTCCTTCGTCCAGGCGTCGTCCCGTCTGGCTCGTCCTCCAAGCAATCGTCGAGGAGGATAATTTCTCTCTCCCATTCTTATTTACAGCTTTTCTAGTGTAGAATTTTCTGCTTTATAGTGTAATTGATTTTTTGCATTCTAGTGTAACTTTTATAAACTATTGAAATATTGAATGCATGTTCTCTTTCTCTCTCTCTCTCTCATAGTTTGATAGCCCCATTGTAATTATAACACCTTGCTTAAAGAAAATCCTAAAAAAAATATAATTGCGAAAATAGATCAACGTAGCCTCCCTGTGTTCGACCCGGAATTATTTTCGATATAAATTTTATTTGTTGAACATGAATTCGTCGCTTTCGAACTACAACGACAGGTTTTCCAAAACCAATCTCGTTAGCGTAGGTTCATAAACGTTCAACAGCGGATCATCTTTCAAGACTTCTGAGTGATTCTTCTCATCCAGATATTCCGATTGTTGATACTTTTCCGGACGAGACTATCCTTACAGTTTTAGGTGTCCAAACTCCATGGTTTGCAGATATCGTAAACTATTTGGCCGTTGGTCAAATCCCTCAGGATTGGACCAAGCAACAACGAGATAGACTCAAGTTTGAGGCCAAATATTACTTCTGGGAGGACCCTGAATTGTATCGCATCGGCTCCGATCAGATTATTTGCTGATGTGTTCCCGAGAGTAAATTCAAAAGTACTCGACTTCTACCATGCATCTACGTGTGGTGGACATTTCTCCGGGAAAAAGACGGCTGCAAAAATTTTGCAATCTGGATTCTTTTGGTCGTCTTTATTCAAGGATGCCAAGGAATTCTCGAGGTTGTGTTCCCGATGCCAGGCACTTGGGAGCATAACCAAGAGAGACATGACGCCCCTAAACCCGATTCTTCCCATCGAAATCTTTGATGTTTGAGGTATCGATTTCATGGGACCCTTCCTCCCTTCATTTATACATCAGTACATTCTTGTCGCTGTTGATTATGTGTCCAAGTGGATCAAGCCTTTCCCACCCGAACCAATGACCACAAGATGGTCATCGATTTCGTTAAGAAGAACATCTTCAGTCGGTTCGGGATTCCAAGGGCCCTCATTAGCGATGGTGGTTCTCACTTCACTAATGCCCAGTTCTGTAATTTACTAGCAAAATATGGGGTAAATCATAGAATCTCCACACCTTACCATTCCCAGACAAATGGACAGGCTGAGATCTCCAATCGGGAGGTCAAGAATATTCTTCAGAAGACAGTTAGACCTGATCATAAAGACCAGACTCAAAAGCTTGAGGATGCTCTTTGGGCCTACCATACAGTGTACAAAATGCCTATCGGCATCTCACCATTTCATCTGGTGTATGGAAAGGTGTGCCATTTACCTATAGAAATTGAACATAGGGCATTCTGGACAATCAAGCAGAGCAATCTGGATATAAGTTTAGCCAGAAAGACCAGGAAACTCCAACTATTTGAGTTGGAGGAGCTTAGAAATGACACGTACGAGAATGCCAAGATCTACAAGGCTCGGACCAAAGCTCTTCATGACCAATTGATATCCCGCAAGAGCTTTGAGCCAAACCAGAAGGTCTGGCTCTTCGATTCTCGACTTAAACTCCTTCCCAGCAAACTTAGGTCAAAATGGAATGGCCCGTTCATCATCGATCAGATTTTTCCAAACGGGGCCATTCAGATTTTTGACCAAAGATAGGTAATTCATTCAAAGTCAACGGTCAACATCTGAAGCCTTTTATTGACTGTATTGTTCCAGAACCCGTCTCAAACATGGTTGCTCTCATCATGTTGTGATCTCTTTGGCTAGACTTCGCCTAGCTGATGGCATTAAACTTAGCAGTTATACAATCTGACTCAGAGCTGACCCGTGCATCATATTCAGGTGATATCTTCTACATTATACCTTCCTTTCATGTCTTTTATTCTCAATGAGGACATTGCATCAGCTAGGCATGGGGGGTGGATTCATTTTTGAATCAATTTGTCAACTCTGTTGAATTCTTGTAAATTCTACTTATTTTCTTATATATACATTAAAAAAAATTGAATTAGGAAAGAATACTTGGGCACGAGTATGGTTGGCAATTTATTGTGGGTAATAGCCCATTGGTAAGTTGTCCAGAACCCAGCTCAAGAAATGCACGTCAAATTCCTAAAACACTTAGGAAGAAGCAGAGAAGTAGAATAAGCCAGGGAGATATACACTGGATTCACCCTTGTGTTGACCCCATAAAAAGAAAAGTAGGGAGAAAGCTACCAGTCGTATAGATACACCTTTAGGCAGAATTCTTTTTAAGGTCACCTAAGGGCATAGAAACCCGAAGTCTGTTCTGATTGTCGATCAACAAGTCTATCACTTTTGCAAAAAGATGCATAGAACTTAGGGTTCTCATCAAGTCTTGGGTGGGTTGAGTGGCCGTAGAAAGCCTCTCTGTAACCCTAAACTCAAAAATCCAAAAAAAAATTAGAAAAGAAGAAAAAGGAGAAAAAGAGATCTTTCTTTGAATAAGGTGAGGGCTTGAGGTGGTCTGCATTTTGGCAGATACCCGGGTGCTATTGTGTCTTTGAAAGTTCAGGTCCTAAGTAAAAATTTCTTAATGTTGAAAATGACTTGTGCCCAAGTAATCCAACCCTAATTCTTTTATAAACAACATATAGTTTTTGCTAGGGACTAGCAAAAGATAGGCATAGGGGTGTGATGTGCATACATCTAAATAGCTAAAAATGTCTATTAATGCATGTTTTTAGTCTCATATGAGCATCATACATTATAAATACTGCATAACATGTATAATCAAGCATTTAGGTCAAGTTGTATAAATTGTATAGTAATTGTCTCCTTTTATGGTTAGGGACAGAGTGACTTTTAATCAGGGCCTCGAATCAAAGATCCAACCGTATGGATCTGATCAGGGTGACGATTGGAGTTCAACGACTCCAAGATCTCCCTGATTGAACATCCGTTGCACCAGATAGAGACCGAGGAAGCCTAAAGATCAAGAGCCAAGATGGTGTCAATCCGTACTTCAGATGAAATCTGGTCGCACGGATGGGTTCGGATCGATGATCACAGCCTAACAACGTGAAAATCGGTCCAATCCGACATCCGTAGCATCATCTACAACACGTAGAAGATGGACGGCCAAGATGGCACCACGTGGTGCCATCACAGCCGCCCAAATCAACTGCAGCACCGCTCCCCATCTTTTGAAGGTGTAGCGAGGCGTGATCTAGGCTGTTGGATCTTGATCCAACGGTCGTGAAGCGCGCACGTGCAATGCACAACAAAGCAGTGCCGCAGCACAGCGGTCGAGCGACGTTACGCAAGCACACGACGCACATTCAACTCGCCATCCGCATCGCGTGGGCGAGTAATCACGACTGTGCGATCGGCTATGGGTGGCTCGGATCAGCAAATAGCGTGCACGCACGATCTGGTGCACAACAGCACGGTCGATCGCACGTGGGTGCACGACAAAGGCGTACGCGAGGAGAAATCTAAGCTGTCCTATCTCACGATCGAATGGCTAAGATTTGAAGAACTTGAGCAGGCGTTTTGAGTGTGGCAGGCGCGGAGGCGTACGCGGCGTGCGCACGTCAGCCACAATCAGACCTTTAGTGACGAATAAATCCATCACTAAAGACCTAATATTAATGTTTTAAGCTTGAAATGACAAATTTGCCCTCAATTCCTACAACTATAAAAGGAGACCTGACCTCCACTTCTTCTTCATCCCTTCCTTCACTTCTCTCCCTCTTCAAAGCTCAAGAGAAGCTTGTCCCACACCCGTGATGCTATTCTAGAGCTAAATCCAATTTTCTCGCCTTCGTTCCAGAAGTGGATCCCGCGACGACGACATGCTGCCTCGTTCCTGCTTCTTCCTGCTTCGTCCTCCTTCCCGCTCCATCCTCCGTCTTCCAGGCATCGCTTCGTCCTCTGTCTTCCAGGTGTTGCTCCATCTGGCTCATCCTCCAAGCATTTGTCGAGGAGGATAACATCTCTCTCCCTTCCTTTTAATCGCTTTCTAGAATAGAATTTTCTACTTTCTAGTTGTAATCATTTTCCACTTTATAGTTGTAAAAACATTCTGATTATATTAAGTGATTGTTCTCTCTTTCTCTCTCTTATTGTTTATATCAATTCCAGTATAATTATTTCATTTTCAAACAAAAACACAAAAAAATATAAATCGCGGATTTTAGATTGACGTAGCCTCCCTATATTTGACCTGGAATTCTTAGAATTTCGGTATAAATTTATTTGTTAACGGATTTCATCGTAAATCGAACTACAACGACGGATTTTTCGAAACCAACTTCGATCGCGTTGTTTTCCGCACTTAACAAGTACAAAAGGAAAATTGGCATGTGCAATTTGTATGGATGACACACATCATCTCCGATTACCTAAAAACTGCAAGTTGTGTTAATTAGGTCACCGCAAATTCCTTCCAATTGACTACAGATGGTGAACAACACAATTCAATGGTAGATTTGATGGCAAATCTTGTCGATATTCCTCTATGAACCCAAGAAATAAGCTAAGCACAGAGTCTGTTTTGTTGTCAGGAGTAACAATAATATAGAAATTGCAAGAACTTGGAAACATAAGATTGGGATGTCTTTTTAAAAAAGACCTTGCTACATTAAATCATTTAGGCTTTAAGAAAAAAAACATTTTCTTCATGCAACTCCCATTCTGGAAAGATTTGACAGTCTGGCATAACTTGGATGTGATGCACACAGAGAAAAATGCCATGGACAATATGTTGGATGTCATAAATTTAACAAATAGTCTAGAAGACACAATAAAAACAAGAAAAGACAGAGATTTTGGGCATTCATCTAGAGCTACATATGATAGAGAAGGATGATGACAGTGTTGAATTCCCAGATGCTATATATAGCTTCAAGCCTGAAAAGATTCAGAAAAAATTCTCATTTTTTAAGGAGATACAGGTGCCGGATGGCTACTCATCACAGTTGTCGTGTTGTGTTAATGAATCTAAAAAAAAAAATAGTGGGTTAAAAAGTCATGACTCGCATGTTTATATGCAAGTGTTTTTCCCATTAGCCAAACGTGGAGTCTTACTTGATCCCATTGTAGATGTTTTTACAGACATGAGTCGATATTTCAAAGCTATATATTTAAAGACTCTAGATGTTGAAATGTTGCGCTACTGGGACAAACAAGTTGTCATCACATTGTATCAAATGGAATAGATTTTTTCCCCAACTTTTTTCACATAATGGTGAATTTAATAATACATTCGGCAAATGAAGCAAGGATCGCAGGGCCAGTTCAAGAAAGATAGATGTATCCTATAAAGAGGTATTTGAAACAATAGAAGGATTACGTGTTAAATAAAGTTAAACCGGAAGAGTCAATTGTCGAGGGATATTTAATTGAGGAATCCATGAACTTCTATAGCATGTATCTGGGTAAGATAGACCACGAATTCAATCAATTCGAGAGAAATTATAACGAGGGATACAATGAACATGACGAAGATTGTCATTATATTTTTGAAATTCCAGGAAGGTCTATTTGGCATATAGAATTTATTGAGATTCTAGAAGTAAATTCGCAATTGGCGTACTTATATATATTAAAGCAAATTCCTGAAGTCGACCCTTTCTAGGATGAATTTAAACAATTATTACATCCAAATGCATGCGATCTACTCTTTCCTGAGTGGCTTAAGCAGCGTGTTGCTAAAATGAAAGAAAATAATGACCTGTGGTTGGTGGAACATTTTGATGTAATATCCGATTGTCCGTTGAGTTATGGACATTATCATTCTAGGTACATCATAAATGGCTTCAGATACAAAATCAAATTTGTTGATGATGTAAAGGCTACATAGCAAGATGGCGTTGTTGTTCCTTATGAATTAGCTGGTGGGTGTGATGGTTATTATGGACAGATTGAGGAAATTCTCGAGAGTAGCTTCAGATATGATTGCAGACTTGTCCTCTTCAAGTGTGAATGGTTTCATGTTTCAAGGAAGGCATCGGGTTTAAGGTTGATAAGAAGCACAAGTACATAAGTCAGAATAATAATCGTTGAATTCTTCAGAATACTGAACCATTCACTTTAGCCTGTCAAGTCTCTCAAGAATTCTACATGACTGATAATAGAAAAAGTGGATGGCTAATTCCTGTTAGAGCAATGCCACGTAGTTATTACGATTCTCAAAAAAAGGGGGAACCTGAAGTAGAACCTGAAGCATATCAAGAACTTCAACAACCAGATTCAGATCCAAGTGCAACAAACATTGATGTATAAGGTATAATTTACAAACCTTTTTTTTATAATATAAATTTTCTCATAAATCATTCTATTACTGATATAACAATTTGTTTATTTTTATTATAGGTTGTTGACACAGTTCTGTTAATTTTTTCCTTCTACACAGCTAATATTGTTTCAGGGTAACATTACTGATTGCTTTCAGTTATATGCATGATTTTCATATGAATTATATATTTATGCATTTTTTTGTCACTAATTGTTTCTTTGTGTTGTGCATATGATGAGACTAAAGAAGTAGGCTTCTCGTCGGAGGAGTCCTGACACCACCCTCAATACGTAGGACCCCCGTACCACACAGCCTCCTTCCACCCAGCTACCTACCACACAGCCTCCCCGTACACAGCCTCCTCGCATCCAGACCTTCCCTACCCAGCCTACTGCCCCCCAGGACCCCTACACTCTTACCACCAATACATATTTAGTACCCAATCCCAATTTCATTCCCCCCGTACACACACATACATCCATCCTGGTGCACTTGCACAGTCCCTTTTTACAAGGAAGGGGAAGAAGCCAGTCATCCCTGAGTTTATGACGATACCCGAGCCTGAGAATGAGGTTGACAGTCATGACCTTGACTAAGACGAGGGGGACTGGGATGATGTACAAGACTCCCATGACGATGAGAATGAGGAGGGGGACAAGGGGGAGGGGGACGAGGAAGGGGAAGAAGGGGAGGACGAGAGGGATGTTGAGGTTGGCCACCCTGAGGCCAACATAGGCCCTAATGAAGCAGGGCCTAGTACTACTGGTAAGTAAATGGTTATTTGCTATATTTTAAAAGTTTTCAAATTTCGTATTTACTCTTCATTCATAATACTATTGTTATTAATTTTAGTGAAGAAAGGAAGAGGCTCGATGAGAAATAGGGACTTGGAGGCTATCCCAGAGGGCATAAATAAAGGTGAAGATCACCCCTAGTGAGGAAGATCCTGACTACCCTCCATTTAGCAGCAGGCTCTCTAAGGTTGTGAAGAGCATCATCCCCCTCTCTTGTTTTGATTGGCGGATTGTCTCAAAGGAGCTCAAGAGGGAGATCATTCATCACTTAGAGGTAATTAATATATGTTCAGGTTTATATATGTTTCTTTTAATGTAATTTGATATATATAAATGTTTAATTTATAAGCAATCTTCGATCGAGGGGATGATCCAGAGGCCTCCAAGTATATCCTCAGCCATGTGTCGAGGCATCATCTAGACTAGAGACTTCATATGAAAAAAATGGTAAGAAAAATATTTTTAAATTTCTTTAATATATACATTTTAATTATATAATTTATTTTTTTGTTATTTAGTATTTTGCGAATATGTCATATGAAGAGGCCTTGAGGAATGTACCTCCTTCCATACTGCAAGGGATGTGGAAGGATTGTTGTTAGCATTGGAGGAAGCCTAAGACGAAAGTAGTTAAATAATATGTTATGAGTTAAAATTTAATTATTATTAATTTTTTTACTAATAAAAATATATATATGTATTTTCTACAGGATCAGGTGAAGAAGAACAAGGCCAACAGGGCTAAAGCTCCACCGCAGACTCATGTCTTGGGTCAGCTGAGTATTGATAAGCTTAAGACAAGATATGTAAGTACTTTTCCTATTTATTTATATTTCTAATTAATATGCATGTAACTTTAAATTATTAATTATCTTTTATATTTAATTAATTTTAGACGAGTACACATGAAAGTGCCCAATTAGATCGACTTGAAGTCTATAAGATCACTCATATCAAGGTTACGGATGGCAGGTGCACATGGATTCACAACACCTACCAAGCCAAGCATGTAAGTTTTTTTTTTTAATTATTTAAATTTAACTTTCATTTCAGTCAAACATATTACTTATATAAAAATGTAATTAGGGAGAAATGTATGACTTGGTCCACCTATCTTCGCCTACAAACGAGAACTCTATGACCTAGCAGCCTCTTATGACACCTAAGGAGGCTTTCCGGATGGTCATGCCTCCGGAACATGGTGGATTTGTTCGCAGTGGAGTTCAGAGCTAGATGCTCACCTCTTGGTACGGACGGAAGGGATCATCTGGTGCGTCCTCTGTTGAGGTGGAGCAACTAACTCAGACACAGCTGAACAACATGACCAGGGAGCTGTGAGCTACTAGAGAGGAGATCCGCCAGCAAAGACTGGATTTCAAGGAGTAGATGACATGGCAGTAGGCACAGTGGGCGAAGATGATGGCCATACTTTGAGGTGGAGGTGTACCTGATCACAGCAGCTTCCATTATCCTCCATATTGTGGGTTAGGCAACGATTTTGATGCAGGTGGTGCTGGTCATGGTATTAGTGCGGGAGTTTAGCTCGCATCTTTTCTTTATATATATATAATGTTTAGGGTTTATTTATGTAATGCTACTCTTTGTAAAGATTCTCTAAGTTAGTTTGTGGTAATGTAATGTCTATTTCGTATTATATTTGTTTTAGTGAATGTTATGTATGTGTTATAGGATGTTATGTAGGTTAATTTAAATGTTATGCTTCATTACATTGATAAAGTCTAATTAATTAAAAATATATATATATATTTGGCAACGATTATTTGAATAACAGTCGCCAAGGTACCTATTACGATGGTTATAAAATTGTAGCAAAAGTCAACAAACTGACCCGCCCCTCCTCATAACCTATTTTTTGCGACGTTTATACAACTGTCACGAAATAACATTTAGCGACGGTTATCAAATAACCATTGCCAATAATGAATTTGCGACAGTTATGTAATAACCGTCATGAAAGTGTTTTAACGATGGTTATAAGTCATCGCAAAAGAAAGCTAATCACGACAGATAGGGTCGGTACTATTAGAGCCAGTTGGTATTAATAACCGTCGCGAAAGACTATTCGCTTCGTAACCTTCCGCGACGCCAACCTGAGACGATTTTGTTACTTTTGGCGATGGTTTTTAACTGTCGCCAAAAGTAGTTTTTCTTATAATGAAAGTTAGGGGGTCGACCATCCTCACTTGCCCTTTTGGCTCGAATCCTACTTGCAAGCCCTTATTGAGCCTTAGCCTAAGCTTAAGTCAACTTATCACGAGTTTGGATTTTTTTTTAACACTTTGATTTATAAATCCCTTGATACGTAAATAAAGTTAGACTAATGTTATATGGTAAGTACCCTTAAATTAGTGATTTTATATATTTTAAAATTATATGTACTTATTCTTAGGTTAGTGATTTTAGGTTATATATTCTAAAATCACATTAGTTAGGTTGCATCTCTTAAAAATTACATCCCTAAAAATCACATTAATCAAGATTTGAATTCTTAAGCTACTTATGCCATGATTCACTATTAATAAACACATGCATCAATGAATGCATGCATACCTACCTTTATTAAGCTTGGGCCATTATCAAGTGGAGCTTGCCTAGTCTCAAGCTCAATTCATTAAGCTATCAAACCTAAACAAATGAGTGGACTTATAGGAGAGCTTGTATTACAAGGTGATAAATGATGAGAACCATCCTTGTAGTTATAGATTGAGTTCCATCCTTGGTGGAAGTCGTTAAGAGGACCTTTGAACTAACCAGTAGACGGATCGACCTATAACCTATAGGGAAAACTTGCAAGTAGAGAGTACCATCTACAATGCTAGGGTAAAATCCATCGTCGGAGGGACTCAAGAAGGGGCAATCTACCTCTTGGTGTGTTGCATGCATGCATTGTTCACTACAAAGAAATTACCCTACACCAACAATGCATCTACACCAACATCAAATATACGTCATTGTAGATTCTATCATATGTTGCTAATGTTACATGCTACAGCAACGGGCACTTTAGGGAAAAAGAAAATAATGGGGCAAATATGTTTTCTTGCATTTGCCCATTTGCTAACCCTTATTTCCTCGCCACCCAACTTCTTTCCTCGCTGCCTGACTCCTTTCCTCGTCGACTTCTTTCCTTTCCGCCCAAGTTGATGGCACTCCTCCCTGACTTACCCCGCTGCTCGAGTCGATGCCAGTTCTTAGCAATGACCCCTTACGCCACTCCTGGACACCACTCAGAGTTGACACATTGCAATGTGGATCAACTCCCCTCAAAGTCACCACCCCTTATCAATCTCTGTATTCTCATCGACTTAGGTTAGTTGAAGCTATCTTACTATCTCTATTCTTGCTCTCACAAGCAATCATCAAAGGTGGAGAGATCTTTTTAGGGTTTTGGATTGATCTCTAACTTAGATCTAATCTCTTGGTCAGCTTTTCCCTTTTAAGGTTTTGAAATCTATACTCAAATCGCTTCATTAGTTTCCATTGATTGGATTGAACTCGATCGGATCTCTCTGACTCAACTCGATCTCTCTCACTCAATTTCTCTCTATCAATCTCTCTCATTGTTCTTTAGATCAAACCTACGATCGATTAGATCTCTCCAACTAGATCTCCCACATTTGATCTCTCTCACTCTCTATTGATGTCTGTTCTTTGCTTGATTATATTTAGTCTAATCAATGATGCTTGATTATATACTTTGGTAACTCGATTAGGTCTTTTCTTTTGTTCATATATGTGTTTGATTGGATCTGATCAAAGCTTCGGTAACGTAATTAGATCTACAGATGTTGGGCTATGTGTTCTAATCGGATCTGTGTTCTAATCGGATCAGTGTGCTGATCTTTGCTTGCTACTAGGATGGGGATTTATCGATTCCACATCTCCCTGACATTCTAATGGAGCAAAAATTGGAAGATTTTATGAATTTGCAGAAGGAGGTGGATCTTTTCAGACCAATTGCAGTGGAAATAAATGGTTGGGAGTGGGAGGAAGACCAATTTTTAGTGCAATCAGCATATAAATTGCTATGGATTGCTACTACACAGTAGGATGCAAGGTTATTAGAGATTGCTGCTGGATTTGGAAAGCCAGAGCTTCCCTGAAGTTGAAGGTTTTTACTTGGTTGCTATGAAGGAAATGGTTGATGACAAAAGTCTACTTCCAGAAGATTGCATCACACTCAGACATCTCATGCTCCTTTTATAATAACCAACCAGAGGGCTACCTGCATTTATTTTTGTCTTGCCTTATTGGCTAAGATATTTGGAATAGAGTTGGGATTCATTAGACAACTCATTCTTATTGGGATGGTTTTTGGAAGTCTTTTGGAGGAAGAAGTTTAAGAAGCAACAGGTAACATGCATTTCCACATGCTATTTAGTGGTCTCCATGGTTACTCTAGAATAGGTTTGGAGGGAGAAAGGTTTTATGTGGAAAAACGTAAATCAAGCTTTGGCCTTTAGAAACTAGTGGTCTATTTTTTAGAGGAGGATTTGCTTGTATCTTTTAGGGGCATGATGAATTCAGAGGATTGCTAATATCGTGTGATCCTCCTTATACTTTTTACAAAAAAAGTGATAGATAGATATACTCTTACCATTCGTGGATTTGGAGGTTTGACCTCCCAAGAACATGATCCCCATATAGGCATGAACATTTTAATTCCTTTATATGATTGTGTTTTGTTGATTATTTGTATGGTAGATATTCCTCGATGGACTTTTCCATCTAAATTTTGCTATTTGGGAGACTCATTGCACCAATTGTCATGTATGGAATTGCTCTTGATTCACACTATTACATAATCTTTATAGCATGCTTTAGTTCTAATTTTTATACTATTTTGTCATAGTAGAACTTAATTTTTCATGATTTGCTAAATTAAGGTTCACTTCCTTCACACAAGAATGTTCTTGGATATGCGAAGGTAGGCTTATGCAGAATAAGTTCATAGATCATAAGTGAATTAACTCTTGATTGCTTAGAGGTTATAATTTTTGTAATTGAACTTGTATTCAAACTCCATGATGATAGGAAATTTGTTTCATTTGTTTGTAATTTGTAGCTCTCGAGTTGAAAACTAAACAGAAAACTCATGCTTTGTCAAATCAACAACCAATAATAAAACTTTTTAGTTCAACGTATTTTTTTCTTTTTGGTAAAAGTTTGGTACCTATTTTAAAAGTCCAACGGACCTAGATGGCCATGACTGGCACTGTGATTGTAGTTTTGGAACATGAAACCCTCTTGCTAATATCTTGCATACATTACACTTGTTTGAAACTGATAGGAACATTTATAGGTGATTGAGATTTTGGAAATTGTCTGTCTAAATTTCATTGGATCCATGGGGAGGGATCCATATGGATTCTAGCCCCCTGAAAGCCTTTTTACATGATAACAACTTAGTTTAGTCCCTTACCACTAATTTTGACATCCTACAATTCAAACAACTCTAAGCATATCCACCTAGAGTATGGGCTTAGGCATTTTACTATAGTTATATAGGAGCTTGTTCTTGATTACTTAGGAGACTTATTTTACTATAAGGGCCTTTTTCAAATAAGAGAAGAAACCATGTTTTTGCATTTTAGATAGGAGCATGTTCTAGATGTTGGCATTTTTACTATGTTGCTTGTTCAATAGCATTTTCTTTTCCATTAGTGTTATGTTCTTTTCCTTTGTATGCATGGTGTTATTCTAGGTGTTAGCCTTTATATTGATGAGTCTAGGTGTTATTCTTATGATTGGTTTACCTCCATCTAAAAAATTTTTTCATCTCTCAACCTTCATTATTTTTCTTTAGTTTTATGATGACATTTCGATTAAATAACATTGACATTTCTAGTTTAAAAACATTTATATTGATTAAAAAGAAAAAGAAGAAAAAACATGCACTAGTCAGATTGGACAAGGGGCCTTGGAGGTGGTTGCTTCAGTAAAAACTCTACAAACAGATAGCAAATTCTCTAGATCTTTAGCTAACTAAGCAATGCTGCCAATTCAAGTTTCTTTCTTCCTAGGAATAACATCACAAACCAAACATGTGCCTTGGATCAAGGTCTTAGTGGTGAGTTTTCAAAGGTTGAGAATGTTGGTAACATTTTTTAGTTGAAGGTACTTCATCATTTCATTCTTCCCAAATGTTTCTCAATTAAAAGAAAATTTTCTATTAAACGAGAATATAAATTTTCTAGTTTTGGTGTCGACTAACTATTATTTGTGAAATCTAAAGTTTATGTCAGATAAGCATCAAAGCATTGAATAACTTGAAATTTTGTTTTGGAGTTGGTTTACATGCTGAATTTGGATCTTGAGCTTCTGATTTTTGAATTTGGACCTTCAAGAGGAATCATTGAGGTACTTTCTAAGAGATGGTTTTCAACAATCAATTTTGTTTATTCATGATGTAAAACCCATTTTCACTGTGAAATTTTAAGGTGAAATATATATCCAATACAATTGAGTTTACCGTTGGAACCATAATTCTTCGGTCAAGAACAATCTGAATAGGTTTAATTGGATGATTTGGACACGTTTAGATGTTGTAGCATCAAGAGCAATTTGAGGTGATGTCGATGTTGTGAGGGTCATTTACATACATAAGTTACAACCTTGACTTGAAAATCCTTCAAGCACTTCTTTTTTGGGCTGGTTTCAATCCATAACTTTCCACTTTGTAGGTGTTCTCTTGAAGACAAATTGATTTCTTTGAATCATAATTGTAGTTCCCACTCAAGAACTTGAATCAGAACAAGGTCTTAGTGGTGATTTTCATGGATATCCAAAGCATGCTGCAGTGAAGCTTCAAAAGTGGCAGTGAAAGATGCTTTGTGATTTCCCTGAAATTTCAAAACCGCAAACCATTGCATAAGATCTCGACTATTTATGTAGGACCTTGCTACAAAAGGCAAATAAAATCCTGAAACAACATTTATCTTCATTGATTTTGAATACCAGTTGCCAACCATAACTTGTTAGAATGAGGGGAATTGAGATAATATCAACAAGATAAAAGCACATAGAAGGGCGTCCAATAAAATTGATACTCAAGCATTATAAGCTTAAACTCAAGCTCAACATGAGCCAACCAATTGAGGCCTAAGAATTTAAGACTTTGTTTTTCTCTTTATGAGACAGCTGAATTGATCTGAGCCTAACCCATGAGGTTTGGTTTACTCATACATCAAACCCTAGTTTAGTATCAAAATTGATGCCTAGAATTGAAATAGGAGCCTCTCGCTGTCTCACAACTGTCTGTAATATGGTTGCTGACCCCACTTAGCAGTTTTTGTCTTAGACAAACTGCAGCACCTGACCCTTTTTTTCAAGTGTTGTGATTGACTTTTGCTGACCTAGCTAAATGAATGGTGTTAGGGTAGCAAATAATTACTCACAAAATGGGCCTGGGATCCAATGAAACCTCACCACAGTTTTATTTCAACAAAAAGAAGAAAATTTGTATAAATTTTCAAGCGTGGGTATAGGTTGTCTATCATTTTTTTGCTTTTAGATGCTCCTTTTTGGGATTTATGGGTTTTTTTTATGTTTATGGATGTGGTAATGCCAATTAGGTTGTTGGAAATTTATTTTGGAGTGGCATGCAGATCCACCAAGTTTTAATGTGGTTAGTGTTGAGACTAGTTGTTGCTCAATGTAAATTTGGGACTTCCATTAGTGCAAAGCTTCTATCTTAGGGCTTACTTAATGTGTTCTTTCTTCCTTTGTCCCTACAAAATTAGCAGTAGTTTATTAAGAAAGAATATTTGGTCATTCTTTTTTGTTTGTATAATGTAGTGTTTGTTAAGCCCCTTTTTTTTAAAGCACTTTAAATTGCACATCAATTCCTGGGGATTATTTTAAACAAACCATTCCTGATAAAATTTGATCCTATGAATCTGTCCAATGACCAACTGGAAGCAACGTGAACAAATCATTTAGCATGAGGGTGTCACCATTCACCAGGTGTTGCAAAATTTCCATCAAGATAGCAAGACTGGTGCCACTGGAAATGCAAGAGATGCAAAAGCTGATAGTGTTACACTGCACCCTGAAAAATCATGACGGTCATCAAAAGTAATAAAACTAAATTGCACTTCCATTGCCTGCCATTTGACGGATATCAACTTAGCCACTACTGCATTCTTTTAAGAAGTAGGCTCAAATGACCCTGAACGAAGGAACAGATCTAAATTCCATTCCAACCAGAAGAAGAAAAATGAAACTACTAATGGCTTCTCCCTCCATAGAATAAGAAACACTTGAGTTGAACTGGTTGATCATCTATTTTATCTCCGAAACCTTATTCTTGATTGCATCTTGTATCCACTGCTTGATGATCTCTGGGCCCTTAGGTAATGTTGTATTAGATCGAGTGATGTTAACTGATGGGTATATATTGAATAACTTTAGTTGCTGCTATTGCTGTTGCACAAGCTCACCAGATCCATCACCAAAGAATACAGCTCTTCCAATGACAGATATCCCAAGAATCGCTGATTTTCTACAGTGACATTAGCAAGATTCCGCTGTGTTTTTGCTTTAGCTATGGAACCATCATCCATTACCAACCACCACGAGATGCAACCATGAGCATCATTTGGATCAACATGCATCACCAGGCTGATCTTATAATTACCTTCCTCAAGTTCGAACACTACAAAAATAGTATGAATAGGTATAGATCATGGTTTTTTTTATTAAAACTATGAAATAGATGTTGACCTCTAACAAACAAATGGAACAACTTTTTATGTGTTGCAGTCAGGGAAATGATGTATTATTCAAGAGCTCTGAAGCTTCAGGCTTTTCTTGGCATGGCTGCTAGAAGTGGTAATACATATATTTTTGAGTATGTCGTCATTTAGAAATGCATGAATTATTCCTTAAATAATGATATACATGATATATCATATATACATGATATATCATGATATACAGTCATGATATATCAGATATATATAGATTATGGTGCGGCCATTCAGCTTCATATCTTCAATTTCACATAGATGAGAATTATATTATATAAACACGTGGGTGATCTAATTGTTGTAAGTCAAAATAGAGTACTCCTTTTATTGATTTCTAATAATAATGTCTACATGTTTGTTAAGGAATTTGTGCTTGAACTTTTTCTAATTAAGAATTTATGGAGAAAAAATATTTTTATCTTCTTAAGATAGACTAAAGTCAATCTCAGACCACGTTAACACACTGTGTCTGCATCTGGTCTTCATGTATCAGTAATGCCCCCTGAAGCAACTTCTTTTTTGTTTTCGCTTTGTGACTTAAAAGTGTAGATTGCCTTGAAGATTTTGCCAGAACCAATTCGCTCCCATCAGACCATGTTAACACATTGTGCTGCTTCACTTTACAATAAGGCAGTCAAGTTCTACGAAGGACTGGCAATGCAGCTTGTCCATCAAGGGCATGTACTTGATTTGTTTGCTTGTGCACTTGACCAGGTTTAACTCTTGAAACTTTGATAATTTTTCAATCATTCAAGGGTCGGAGAGATTTCTCCTCTCACTTGATGCATGGTAGTGCCCTAACTTCCCTAACACACATGCGACTTAATTTATTTCTCTTCATTTCCTCCTTGTTGCTTTTCTCTTCCTCCAACCATGATAATGTTCGTTTACTTCCACTATCTGTTTTGATTGTATTGGCAAGCTAATTTTAATAGAGTTGAATATATTTGACTTCTTGAGGATTGGAAATGTTGTTTGTCCATAAGAGAATGACCTGCAATTAGAAGGAGAGATGTTGAAATTCCAATGTAGCAGTCTGGTGGATGCTGTGGGTTGAAAGTGTTGGTCATTCTATTGTAGTGCTAGCTGAAAGTGTTGGTCATTCTGTGTTTAAGGGTTCTCGTAGACAACTTTTCTAATCAAACGGTGACATCGGTCTGTCATGCATTTATTTTTCTCTTGCCTTGTTGCTTGCGATATTTGGTTTTCACCTTAAATCCTTGGCCATCGTCACCATTGAAAGAAATTCTTGCCAAGAGCTTTAGCCAAGCTCCATTGAGCATGATATCCTTAACTTGCTTCATCCATTGGTATAGTTCATGGACTACTACTTGCTTTCACGTACAGAATATGTAGGCAGATATATATGATGTTTTGTTTTTTAAATAATAAAAACATTAAGCATTAAGCTGCATTACTAATCCAATCAAAATGGATATTTTCTTGCAAAAGGCCAAAGTAAGTATTAATGTAAAAATGCATGCTAAACACAAACACAAATACTACATTCTACAACCACCTTTCAAAAGAGAATTAAGTACTACAACCAAAACATAATTTAGTAAACCAAAGGATAAATAAAGTAATCTCACATAATTGTATACTGTACCAAACAACATAAAGTTGCAAAAAGTTTAAGTGCTTTATTGCAAATTCTTTCTTTTTTTATAATTTTTTTCTAAAGGAGTTTAAGGTCTTTAACATATTTATTCTGAGTAATTCAAATCCACATATGGCATCTCTTCTTCATTAATGTCCAGTATAAATTGAAATTTGTCTGCCTAATTACAAAAAATAACTTAAGCATTCCTAATACCATCCCTAATCTATCTTCTTTGAATATGAACCACCCTCTTTTACTAGCCCAAGAAAATGCCATTAGGAAATCTATTGCATCTTAATTTGCATGCAGTTTACACAATGTCAGGTTGCAACTTGTAATTACCAATAGCTTGTGACATAAAACTATTTTCCACATTACTACTAGAAATTGTAACTTACCACCTATATGCTAAATAGCAACCAAATCTTGCATGACTGACACAACAATTAAGATTGACAAATATGCAGAAGAAAATTAGAATTTTTCTCTGTGGTAGTGAGCGATTGATTGCAATCAGCATTTTGGTTTTAAATGGCAGTGTAAGATGAACTCTTTCGGAAAAGATGCCATGGCAATATAAGTTAAACTCTTTTGAAAGTAGGCCATACATAGAAAACAAAGGAAAGTAATAACAAAATCATTAAGAAACACATTCCACGAAGAAAGTATATCTATTACACTTGTCACAAACTCCATAATGTTCATCGAGATTCTAAACTGAACCTATCTCCACAAAAGAGTTGTAAAACAATGTCAAACATAATTGAGAATTTAGCAAGCCAAATTAGAAAATGTTGCAGAAAAGGGATAATTTTGAGGATGTAAGGATGAATCAACCTGCTAAGGTAAGAATGTAATGATAATTTTGATGGTTTTTACTGCTACATGTAATGCATTGCAACTTTCATCCAAACCAAGGCGTTAGCAGTTGAACCCTTCAAAGTCTTTCTTTCTTCTAACCATTTGAGATTCTTTACATAGAATTTGTTACGACCCGATTTTCGAATCCCTACAGGACACGAGACCAGACCAACTCGACTGATCCCAAGATCCAGTCGTCCAACGAGAAAGTAACCAAAAAGTAGGAAAGTAAACCACATTCACTATGCTAAGCAACTAACAGTAACAAAAGTACAACAGTAAAGAAGTAAAACTACTACAGTACACACCACCACAACAATAAAAAGTAAATGGGTACAGGAATATAAAGTACAAAATGTCAGAGTATAGAGGTGCAAGAACTACCCACTACAACTGGAAAGGGAGTACAACAGAAATGCTACAACTACTAGGCTCTACTGGGCCCGACACCCTCTGCAGCCGTAGGCTCTGATTGCTCAACACCTGAACCTGAAAAGGGTTATGAGTACAAAACGTCAACGAACGCTGAGTTGAGTGGCAACCAACTAACTAAAGTAGTAAAGGTAGACAAGTAGCTATTGTTTTTCAATTTCTTTCTTTCTCAACTAATTATTCTTTCTTTCACCACTTGGTTTATTTATCAGGTCTCTTTCTTGATCTCAAAGGTTCCTCATGAGAACGATCTTGATTGCAATCTTTTTCGAAGAGTAGAAGTCGCACGTGGTGCTCTCCTGGCTGGGAGAGTCCCCTGTGGTGGTCCTACACCTAGTCAACCACCCCAAGGTCACAGACAGATGTAACGGTGACTACGGCACGCACGATAAGTGCACGGGTAGCTACCCTACATTGGCACGCAGTCAGTCGTTTCCGTTAGCGGGTGCACCCAAAGCATAGCACGGAACCAGTATAAGGTATAGCCCTCTCAGTAATAGGGGTCCAACTCCTAAGAACCAAACAGGGGTCTCGCCCCTCCACAGTCCGCGTACCCTTGCCTGACTACCCTTGTTTTCCCAGTGGGCCTAACAAGTTGGTGTAGGGCGGCTAGCTGAACCCCGGGTCCCATGGGGTGGCTAGCTCTCTCCCTACACTAGTAGCTCTCCCCGGTATAGTGTACACGAGGGCCAAGAAGTGAGTACAGAGTAGCCAATCCTAACCTCGGGTCCCAACCCAAGGGCGGGTAGCTCCGCTCTACACTAAACAGGGGGCACAATCGCTCTCCTTGGTACTCCGTACTCAAGGGCCAACTCACTTCCCCAGTCACATTTTCAGTTCCATTCCATTTATTTCCAGGAGCTCTACTCCTAATTCCCTATAAGGTTCATGCTCATATTCTTCAGGCCATTCCATATCAGGTTTCATCATTTCTATTTCCATTCTCAGGTTATACACATGCAACTGGTAATTCTATCATTCATATTTCTATATTCAGGTTATTCACAGATAGTTCGTGTTTCCAACATTCACCTTTCCATTTCCAAATTATATACATGCAGCTCATATTATGTGTGTGACAGGAAATTACATTCAACAGTTAACTAGCACAAGTACTACACAATTTGCAGGCAACTGTTATTCATTTACAGGCAATTGTTATCATTCTATCTACTCATTCAAGACCGCAATCCATTCATTTAATACAGACATTCCGGTATTTTTAGTCCTAGGATTCATGCCACATCTTAGGTTCTAATCATTCATTCCACACATGCATTTAGGTTTTAATTAAATTAAGGGGAAGCCACTCTACCAGTAAACCCATGAGTAATGGAGGCTTGAACGGCAGGCTCACGGGCCTCAGCAAGCCCCAAACCCGCAACGAAAACCAGTCCTATCACAAGGATCAATCACAAGAGAATACTCAGAACAGTATAGAAAGTTTTCTAACAAGTAGAGAAAACCATATGGGAAACATCGGTATCTTAATTTCTGAAATCAGACCTCAAATGGACTCTAAACGGGTCAAAAATAGTGTTCCTGACTTAAATCAGACGTCTGGAACAACTTCCAGACGTCCTAAAAGTGTCCAGTGCCATACCTCAAGTCCTACGCCACTCCTCAGACATCTAGGAACTCCACTAGACCGTCTGGACCCAGTTCCAAACGTCCGGCCACCTCTCCAGACATTTGGAAGCACTTTCCATCATTTGGTGCCTCACCCAGACTTCTGAAATGCATGGGAGGGCGTGTCCCGTGCCTTCCCAAAGTGAATCCTGCACGCGTAATCGAATCTTCTCAAATCAGGCATGAAATAGTGCATCGGTGAAGCGGCCTGCATGGCCGTATCCGCAAAGAGGACGTACCTTCGCGAAGCCTCCTCCTCAGACGTCTGGCACCACCTCCAGACATCCGCACCATCGTCTGGCGGTCACTCCAGACGTCTAATTCTAGGAAAATCGCAGAACCAGAACCTGCTTCCTCCCTCTCGCGCCGCGCATGGCCGCACCGCGCCCTCTCGCCTGCTACTCCAGATACAACAGTGTCGGGGAGGACCTCCCCGACACACTCCTCCACCCTACGAATGTGCCACTCCGGCCTTGAGCTCACCGGCGAGCTCCCACGCGAGATCACAAGCTTGCTCTCCTCTCCTTCTCACGCTGCTCCTCCTCTCCTCTCACGTTGCTCCTCTCCGCCGTTGTCGCTCTGCTGCTCTCGCTGGAGGAAGGAGGGAAGTGGCTGGGAAGTCGGGGTGGAATGAGGGAGAGGAGAGGGGCTTATATAAGGGTGTGGGTTTAGGGTTTTCGTCGGGCGAAAGGAGAGAGAAGAAGAAGAAAACGAGGGACGTGTACTATCTGTGCGCTGTACGTGCACAGACACGAACTCGTACATGAAATTTTTGATTTCTAGACATCTGGGAATGAGTCCAGACGTCTTACAAGACGTTTGACCCTTAGTCCAGACGTCTTAAAAAGGCTTAACAGCACGGGTCTTAACATCATAACAAACTCAAAGGAAGTTTCATCCCCGAAACTTGAGCTAGCTAGGGTGCGGAAAAAGAACAACATATACAAATGCAAAGAGGACCGAGGCTAGTCCGAAAAGACATACCCTCAAAAAGCTTCGGGTACCGCTCTCGCATCGCCGCGTCAGGCTCCCAGGTAGCCTCCTCGTACCTTTGGCTCCTCCACAAGACCTTCACCAGGGATACCTGCTTCCGTCTCAAACTCCGGATGACTCTATCTAGTATCTGCACTGGTCGCTCGGGGTAGGTCAGGTCGTCACCCACCTCGATACTCTCATGGCTAAGAACGTGATTGGGATCAACGACGTACTTCCTGAGGTTGGACATGTGGAACACGTCATGCACACCAGAAAGCTGGGGAGGAAGGGCAAGCCTGTAAGCAACAGGTCCAACCCGTTCCAGGACCTCAAAGGGCCCCACAAACCTCGGCGCGAGCTTCCCTTTCACCCCGAAATGCTGTAGGCCCTTCATGGATGAAACGCGAAGGAAGACATAATCCCCAACCTCAAACTGCACCTCTCTACGCTTCCGATCGGCATAGCTCTTCTGTCTGCTCCTGACAGTGAGAAGTCACCTGTGAATCTGCTTAATCACCTCCTGACTCTGCCGGATCAGCCTAGGGCCAACCTCCCACTTGGTCCCCACCTCAACCCAACTCAAGGGTGCAGTACACCTCTGTCCGTACAGAGCCTTGTAGGGTGCCATGCCGATGCTTGAGTGATAGCTGTTATTATATGCAAACTCTGCCAAGGGCAAGTGCTCCTCCCAAGAGCCCCTTCAGTCCAGTACACAAGCACGCAAAAGGTCCTTAAGCGTCTATATCGTGCACTCTGACTGTCCGTTTGTCTGGGGGTGGTATGTTGTACTAAACCTCAACCGTGTACCCAAAGCTTGCTGAAACACAGCCCAAAACTGGGACGTAAAGTGGGTATCCCGGTCAAATACAATCTCTCGCGGAACTCCATGTAGACGTACCACGTCACGAATATACCTCTCTGCTAACTGTGCTGGTCCCAAGGTGACTCGGATCGGTAAGAAACGTGCTGTCTTTGTCAATCTATCTACAATCACCTAGACTGCATCATGCCCTCGCTGGGTAACGGGCAAGCCCATCACCAAGTCCACGGTGATGCTCTCCCACTTCCACTCTAGCACTGGAAGTGGCTGCAACAGCCCTACAGGCCTCTGATGCTCAGCCTTCACCTGCAGTCACAGCAAGCACTGCTGTGCGAATTCACCTACATCTCGCTTCATTCCCCACCACCAAAAGTCGCGTCTCAAATTATGGTACATCTTTGTGTTCCCAGGATGTATGGTGAACCTGGAACTGTGTGCCTCAATTAGGAGCTCTCTCAACAACTCCTCGTCCCTAGGAACGCACAACCATCCCCTCATGCGCAGCACCTCGTCAATAAAGGAGAAGTCTCCAGGGTCCCTGATAGTACTTTGTCACACAATGACTACAGGTACGGGTCTGCCATCTATCCTGTGATGATGCGGTCTATCAGCTCTGGCCTCGTCTGTCGTGTCACAGTCACTACTCCACAGTGACCCAGTAACTCTAGTGGTTGCCAACTGCCCATCTCCTCCATGAGTCTCCAACTCTGTGCCTGTAAACTAGCCAAGTGGGCGGGCGCCTTCCAGCTCAAGGCATCAGCCACCACGTTGGCCTTTCCTGGATGGTAGGAAATGCTGCAGTCATAGTCCTTCAGGAGCTCTAACCAACGTCTCTGTCTCATGTTGAGCTCCTTCTGATCAAACAAGTACCTGAGGCTTTTATGATCTGTGAATACCTCAAAGGTCTCACCGTACAGGTAGTGTCTCCAAGTCTTCAGCGCGAAGACAACAGCTACCAGCTCTAGGTCATGGGTAGGATAGCTATGCTCATGGGGCTTCAGTTGCCACGAAGCGTAAGCAACAACGTGACCCCGCTGCATGAGCACACCCCCTAACTCCTGCAAAGAGGCATCCGTGTACACAACGAACCCACCACTGCTGTCTGGAATGGTAAGCGTGGGAGCCGAAGTCAGCCTCTCCTTCAGCTCCTGAAAACACGCCTCACAAGCGTCTGTCCAAGAAAAGGGCACGTCCTTCCAGGTCAACTGTGTCATAGGATGTGCAATCTACGAGAAACCCCTGATAAACCGGCGGTAGTAGCCTGCCAGTCCCAAGAAACTGCGGATCTCTGTCACTGTACATGGTCTCTCCCACCTGAGCACTGCCTCAACCTTGGCTGGATCCACAGCCATGCCATCCCCTGATATCACATGACCTAGAAAGGTCACCTCCCTCAACCAGAACTCGCACTTGCTGTAGTTGGAATACAGCTTACGTCGTCTCAATGTGTCCAAAATCATCTGCAAGTGCTGTCCGTGTTGTGCCTGGTCCCGAGAGTAGATGAGCACATCATCGATAAATACCACCACAAACTGATCCAAATATGGTCTGAACACTCGATTCATCAAATCCATGAAAGCAGCGGGGGCGTTGGTCAGCCCAAACGGCATGACCAAAAACTCGTAGTGTCCATACCGGGAGCGGAAAGCTATCTTGGAGACGTCGGTCTCCTTGATCCTCAATTGGTGGTAGCCAGACCTCAAGTCTATCTTGGAGAAAACTGTGACACCTCGTAACTGATCAAACAGCTCATCAATCCTCGGCAGCAGATACCTGTTCTTGATGGTGACCTTGTTTAGCTGTCTGTAATCCACACAAAGGCGTAGGGTACCGTCCTTCTTCTTCACAAATAATACCGGGGCTCCTCACAGAGATGCACTGGGCCTTACAAAGCCCTTCTCCAGAAGGTCCTGCAACTGGGACTTGAGCTCTCACAACTCAAGTGGTGCCATCCTGTAAGGTGCTGTAGAAATGGGGCTAGTCCTCGGTACCAGTGACATCTCGAACTCGATCTCACTCTTAGGCGGTAGTCCTGGTAGCTCCTCTGGAAACACGTTGGGGTACTCTCTGACTACCGGGATACTCTGAAAGTTTGCCATGGGGCTGGGCTCTATCACTACACAAGCCAGAAAGCCCTCACACCCCTAGCCTAAAAGTCTCACCACCCGAAGTGCAGAAATGCACCTGAAACCTCTATCCACTGGCTGTCCGTGAAACTCAAAAGAAGGCATCTCCGGTATGGAGAAGACGATCTTCCTCTCAAAACAGTCCACCAAAGCATGGTAAGTGGACAACCAGTCCATCCCTAGAATTACTCCAAAGTCCTCCATCGGTATCACAATCAGGTCAGCAGGGAGGCTGTGTCCCCCAACACTGACCACACAGCCTGTGTAAACCTCCTCAGCTACAAACAGCTGACCACCCGGACCTCTGATCACAAATGGATCATCTAACAACACATAGTCCTGCCCCAAACTGACAGCAAAACTAGCACCAACGAACGAGTGCGTGGCGCTGGAATCAAAAAGTGTGTACACTAGTATGCTGAAAACTGTAACCATACCTGCCACCACTAAACCTGAAGCTCTGGCGTCTCTGTGTGTCAGGGCGTTGAGACGCCCCTCAGCTCTGGGTGCGAAAGAAGCAGCCACACTCTACGTCAAACGGGAAGCCGCTGGCCAGTACCGTCCCCTTGATTACTGTCCTCCCCTACGCACCTAGGAACTACGGCCTCCTGCTCGTCCTCCAGCGCTCGGTGCGGGGAGCATCTGTTGACCTCCAGCCCTAGATGGGTAGTCCCTCCTGATGTGGCCCGACTAGCCACACTGGTAGCAAAGGGGAAATCGACTCCTGCCCTCGGTAGGTCCCTGCTGATGGATGGGCGGGGGTCCAGTGCTAATAGCTGGCCCCTATAGGGGGCCCCCAAAGGCCACTGAAGGCCCCGCCAAGCATGACGACTCTCCTGCGAGCACCGCGTGCCTCCTCTCTCGCTGGCCCTATGAGTAGTCAGGCTGGTAGGGCCTCTTCCGTCTGCTATCAGTGTCATGTGCGGCCGGGTTGGTCTCTTCATATGTCATAGCTGCCTCCACCACCCTCGAGAACGTAGACCCTCGAGAACGTAGGCAGCTTCAGGGTTTTGACATACCCCAAAATAGCTGGTCGAAGCCCCTCGGTGAACCTCCATAGGCGCTCCTCCTCAGCAGCTACAGCTGTCGCGGCAAAACGAGACAGCGCCAAAAAATGCATGCGATACACGCTCATGGTCATCGTCCCCTGGCGGAGAGTGTGGAACTCCCGCCTCCTCTGATCCTGCCACGTCTGGGGAAAGTACTGCTCGTAGAAGAGGGTGACAAATTGGTCCCAAGTCGGCTCGGCCCTCTCCTGACCCCTGACCGCCCTCCACCACCTGTGAGCCGTGCTCTCCAACTGGTACGTGGCAAAGGCAACATAGCACTCCATAGGGGGAGAAGGGTGTCAAACACCTTCTTGATCTGCTCGAGCCAGTCCTCCGCCTCGGTCGGGTCCTCATCCCCCTTAAAGGAGGGGGGCTTCAGCTTTTGGAACTGTCCGAAAAGCTCGTAATCGCGCTGAAGTAGGGAAACTGGTACGCCTCCAGGAAAGGAGGACTCGTGCGCGGAAGTGTCAGAGGACGGTGGGGGCGGTGGAGGGCACCCTCTCCCCCATGTTCAGAGTTGTGTCTGTCTCGCGGTACCACAGAGGACTCCCCCTCCGCGGCCTCAGGGAGAGGCACCCGTGGAGGCGGGTGGAGCTCCTCTCGCACGATCTCCCATATCAGTTGGGCGAGGTCCTGGGCCTGAACACCCGAAAGTAGTGGCTGGTCCACCAAAACATCGGGCTCAACACGTCTGCCCCTCCGACCTCGTCCTCGGCCGCGCCTGCGGCCCACCGCAATGGCTCCACGTCGAGGCATCTCCTGCAAGGAGATGCAAACAACAGAATAGGAAGACGTCAATTCTAACTGACATTTAGCAAAAGAACCACAGAACAGGTGTCAAAAAGGTACGTTGTGGTGGTTACTCTAGTTACAAGCACGTGAATTGGTTATTCTCAAGCTAGTTGCTTCACTTCTCGAGATGACCTTGCTCTGATACCATCTTGTTACGATCCAGTTCCCGAATCCCTACAAGACACGAGATCAAACTGACTTCAAGACCCAGTCGTCCAACGAGAAAGTAACCAAAAAGCAGGAAAGTAAACCACATTCACTATGCTAAGCAACTAACAGTAACAAAAGTACAGTAGTAAAGAAGTAAAACTACTACAGTACACACCACCACAACAATATGAAGTAAACAGGTACATGAATATAGAGTACAAAATGTCAGAGTACAAAGGTGCAAGAACTACTTACTACAACTGGAAAGGAAGTACAACAGAAATGCTACAACTACTGGGCTCTACTGAGCCTAGCACCCTCTACAGCCGTAGGCTCTGGCTGCTCAACACCTTGACCTAAAAAGGGTTATGAGTACAAAACATCAGCGAACACTGAATAGAGTGGCAACCAACTAACTAAAGTAGTAAAGGTGGACAAGTAGCTGTTGTTTTTCAATTTCTTTCTTTCACCACCTGGTTTATTTATCAAGTTTCTTTCTTGATCTCGAAGGTTCCTTGTGGGAACGATCTTGATTGCAATCTTTTCCGAAGAGTAGAAGTCGCATGTGTTGCTCTCTTGGTCGGGAGAGTCCCCCGTGGTGGTCCTACACCCAGCCAACCACCCCAAGGTTACGGACAGACGTAATGGTGACTACGGCACACACGATAAGTGCACGGGTAGCTACCCCACACTGGCACGCAGTCAGTCGTTTCCGTTAGCGGGTGTGCCCAAAGCACAGTACGGAACCAGTATAGGGCATAGCCCTCTCAGTAATAAGGGTCTAGCCCCTAAGAACCAAATAGGGGTCTCTCCCCTCCACAGTCCACGCACCCTCGCCTGACTACCCTAGTTTGCCCAGTGGGCCTAACAAGTCGGTGTAGGGCGGCTAGCTGAACCCCGGGCCCCGTGGGGTGGCTAGCTCTCTCCCTACACTAGTAGCTCTCCCCGGTACAGTATACACGAGGGCGAAGAAGTTGGTACAGAGTGGCCAATCCTAACCCTCGGTCCCAACCCAAGGGCAACTAGCTCTGCTCTACACTAAACAGGGGGGTAGTCGCTCTCCTTGGTACTCCATACTCAAGGGCCAGCTCTCTTCCCCACTCACATTTTCCGTTCCATTCCATTTATTTCCAGGAGCTCTACTCCTAATTCCTTGTAGGGTTCATGGTCATATTCCTCAGGCCATTCCATATCAGGTTTCATCATTTCTATTTCTATTCTCAAGTCATACACATGCAACTGGTAATTCTATCATTCATATTTATATATTCAGGTTATTCACAGGTAGTTTGTGTTTCCAACATTCACCTTTCCATTTCCAAATTATATACATGCAGCTCATATTATGTGTGCGACAGGAAATTACATTCAACAGTTAACTAGCACAAGTACTACACAATTCGCAGGCAACTGTTATTCATTTACAGGCAAGTGTTATCATTATATCTACTCATTCAAGACCGCAATCCATTCATTCAATACAGACATTCCAGTATTTCTAGTCCTAAGATTCATGTCACATCCTAGGTTCTAATCATTCATTCCACACATGCATTTAGGTTTTAATTAAATTAAGGGGAAGCCACTCTACCAGTAAACCTAGGAATAATGGGGGTTGAACGGCAGGCTCACGTGCTCAGTAAGCCCCGAACCCGCAACGGAAACCAGTCCTATCACAAGGATCACTCACAAGAGGATACTCAAAATAATGTAGAAAGTCTTCTAACAAGTAGAGGAAAACATAGGGGAAACATCGGTATCTTAATTACGGAAATCGGACCTCAAACGGACCCTAAACGGGTCAAAAACAGTGTTCCTGACTCAAATTAGATGTCTGGAACAACTTCCAGACGTCCTAAAAGTGTCCAGTGCCATACCTCAAGTCCTGTGCCACTCCTCAGATGTCCAAGAACTCCGCTGGACCATCTGGACCCAATTCCAGACGTCCGACCACCTCTTCGGACGTCTAGAAGCGCTTTTCGTCGTCTGGTGCCTCGCCCAGATGTCTGAAATGCATGGGAGGGCGTGTCCCGTGCCTTCCCGAAGTGAATCCTACACATGTAATCAAATCTTCTCAAATCGGGCATGAAACAGTGCATCGGCAAAGCATCCTGCATGGCCGTATCCTTAAAGAAGACGTACCTTCGCGAAGCCTCCTCCTCAGACGTCTGGCACCACCTCCAAACATCCACACCGTCGTATGGCGGTCACTCCAGACGTCTGATTCTGGGAAAATCCCAGAACCAGAACCTGCTTCCACCCTCTTGCGCCGCACTTGGCCACGCCGCGTCCTCTCGCCTGCTGCTCCGACTGCAGCAGTGTCGGAGAGGTCCTCTCCGATGCACTCCTTCGCCCGACGCACGCGCCGCTCCGGCCGTGAGCTCACCAGCGAGCTCCCACGCCAGCTCGCAAGCTTGCTCTCATCTCCTTCTCACGCTGCTCCTCCTCTCCTCTCACGCCGCTCCTCTCCGCCGTTGTCGCTCTACTACTCTCGCTGGAGGAAGGAGGGAAGTGGCTGGGAAGTAGGGGTGGAATAAGGGAGAGGAGAGGGGCTTATATAAGGGTGTGGGTTTAGGGTTTTCATCGGGCGGAAGGAGAGAGAAGAAGAAGAAAACGAGGGACGTGTACTGTCTGCACGCAGCACGCATGCAGACTCAAGCTCATACACAAAATTTTTGATTTTCAAATATCTGGGAATGAGTCCAGACGTCTGACTTAAAGTCCGGACGTCTTAAAAAGGCTTAACAGTACGGGTCTTAACAGAATTCACTTGGGATCAATACTTTTGCTCTAGTTATCTTCTTCCATGGTTCTTGCTAGAGCTTTGATAGTCCTAAACTTTACAACCAAAAATAATTTATTTTTGCATCTGCCACTTGTCAAACTTATGTGTACCAAAAGTTGCCAATGGAATTAGCAATTTCCATTGAACCTAGAAGCTCTACTCAACCTTTGCCTTGACATGCATGGATTTCAAAGAAGGAAAAAGGGAACTTAGGTTACTATTTAGAAAGTTGACCACCTACGATGATAGATCATTGTTAGCATGCTATTTGGATACAGAACCCCACTTTCTATTGATAATCGATGAAAAATTCCTCGCTAGACCAATTTGATATGGTTATTAACCACTAATTCTACTGAATGGTCTCTTAATCATGTACACCAAATATTGATAATGGGAGGCATTGGGCAATCTATTCTGTTTTATGTAATTTTTGGTGTAATGGTAGTTATCGTTACCCCATCATAGATGCAATTTGTCAATAATTTTCATATTTATCCTATATTATTGTGAGATGCTTCAAATTCTTTTGGCTTTGGATGGCTATACTGAGATACTGCATCTTCAATATTTTCAGCAACTTACAAGTTAGTTGGTAAAACTTAGAGATCCAATTGAATATTAGTTCTTTTTCTTCTATTTTTATTTGTTTAAAGTTTTATTACATGTCATAGTACAATACTAATGAATTGATCATAGTATCGTGCTATCCAAGGATATTTTTCAAGTGGTTTAGTTTCTTGTTTGTGTATTTCCTTGTGTGGTTAGATATGTAAAAATAGCTATGTAGTTGCATGATAAAACAACAAGGGATGTGGCTCTACGATGCAAATGGATAACTATATGTTCATCTTTCCAAAAAAAATTACTTTCTATAATGGTTGTAGTATAGTTTGTATTAATTTAGGTTCATGTAACATGAATAGCACCACTGATCTAGTGGTAGAATAGTACCCCTCCAAGGTACAGACTCAGGTTTGATTCCCGACTGGTGCATCTTTTTTTTTTGTTCCAAGTTAAAGCATTCATTTTTTAATCTTTATGTTTCATTAATTTCTTTATTATAAAACAAAAATGATAGGTTGTTCAAGGATGTAATCATGAAGTGCAACAGAATTATAAATAATCACATGATGCTAATTTATTTCATGTGTCATGGTAGTCATGCAACTTGTGTTTATGCAAGCAAATTATATCATCATTTTTTTTACAAGGGCTATAACATGCATCATGTTTAATGATTTGTAGTTGTGTATCATCTCAAGTTGATAGAGAACATTTGCAACTTACTTAAGATCTCATAGTTGAGGTACCTGGAAATCATTGAACCATTGGAGCAATTGGAAGAAAACCCAAAATGAACAACTTCTAAGATAAAAGCTACTTGTACCTTCTAGCCCTAATTTACAAGTGTATAGGGCATGTTCGAAGGATATCTGTGGCTCATGTCATTTATAATACTTGTAGACAAAATTTTCATTTAGAATTATATAAAAAAATTATTCTATTGGATACGAATCTATGATTTATAAATAATTTAATTTGTTATTTTAAAAGTCATCTTGTATATTTTTCTTTAATCGTACTTGAATAAAGTTAAACATTGTTGTTAATGATGATGTAAGATATTGCATTATTGTAAAATTGAATAGGATATGGTAGTTAAAATCTTCATATCTACATTGATGGATCTAGTGACAAATAGTAATGTTAGTATTATGTTCTAAATAAAATTGGAGTTATTGCCTACAGTGACAGTTCTATTAACATGTTTTATCCTACATCGATGTATAAAGTTGTCGCTGTTGCTATTATCACCAAAATTGGACAACTTTGGAAATGCGACCGTCGTTGTAGCTATACTGCAACACCGACGATTTTTACCATCAATATAGGCTACAGCAACGTCTCTTAAGACAACATCCTATTTAACCATCGAAATATCTCTTTATACCTACAGTGACGGTCATTTCGACCTATACCGATTGTTACTGACCGTCGATGTACGTGCAAGCTATTGTAGTTAGAGGGCACTAAGAAGGAGAGTGTGAGGAGAGCTCCTGGCTGAAGCTAGAGCCCAATTGAGAGCTCATGGTGGCGGCTGGGTTTCTCCATTCATACTTGTCAACATAAACTTCTCCCAGACAAAAGGGTAATGCTGGGGCCACATGTACTTAATATTATGAAATTGTGGATTCAACTCTCGATTGTTCATTTGTCTGGATAAATCTTGATAAGTGAAAAATACATTATAATTTTGGGTCACATCACAACGAGTTGTCATGAAAGCAGATTATGGCTGGGTCGGATATAAATTATATGTTTTGGTCTACATCACCGAATTAAATTATGTGCACTATTCCAATACATGGATTTTTAATGAGATAATTTTTTTTTATTAGAACCTTGGCTTTTCGAAGGAGAATCCATCTATAATCATCAAATATCTCCACTCATTGACGTTGAAATTCATTAAAGAAGGTGCAAATGTGTATCCCTCTTGACTATTATTTTTTAGAATTGTTGGATTGGATCTAATCCACATTTATCATGAACTTATGAATAATCGGATTAACTTTGTTTGAATCAATTTGGAAAATGAGCCCAAGGTCACCAACCTGTAACTTGCCTTGTTATTCAATTCAATACATTGATCCCAACCCCTGCATGGTTACTTGATCGAAATGCCTCGTGACTTGTTGGTTGAAGGTACCACGATGACTAACATGAACCAAAAACCTATCAGATGGGATAGAGTTGGTCCAAAAGGAATGCCAACGGATCTAGGTCACCTACTAGTGGTCTAACCTGTGTAATATACTTGTCAGCGGGCTGTATTGAACTTGTTCGGCCTAAATTGATTTGAGGTCCGGGTCGGGTCAATTATTTAGATGGGGTCTATCTTGGGTATGACAAGTCCGATTCCTTTGGAGACGACGAGGCTTTTCTCCTACCCTCCCATCACAAAGTTATACTTCTTCAGAAGGTAGAGCTAACATACACAATGATACTCATCCAAACAGTTTTAAATGAGTACTGTTAATTAATATTGAAAGTTCAGAAACAAATACTCCTTGGCAAATGTATCGCCGTGAATTTATTTTCTTCCTTGGCATTCCTTATATATCAATGCTTCCGAGTCCAATATGGTAAGATTGATCTTCCAGTACAAAATGGTGTTTTAGGAATCCATTTTTCCATCTTCCACAACTCAAGGCTATCTTTTGTCTAAAATGGCCACCGAAACGCTCAAATTAACATTTCGAATTGCATTAATTAATCAGCAGCAAACTCGTAATCATGCATATAATTTAATTACTAATATATATATATAGATTCAGCTGAACTTCTATAATTTATGCACCTACCAATTGGGAGGCATATACTTGCTTGATAGTTAGACGATCCACGAGGAGATAATTTGGGGTTATCGAACGGTGGCTTTCCTAATATGGAATAGAGTTTTTTTTTAGTAAGTGGTAATGTATTAATTAAAAAAGTAGTTAACTGACCAATGTACAAGAAGTGCTGGTGACAAATAGATTATAATATTCAAGGGAGTGAGAGATGAGGAACAACATAATGATAAAAAAATTGATCTAAATATAATTATAAATGATGAATAAAATTAAAGTGTTGGTCGAAATGAAAATTTTATCATATCTCCTTGTATTTCTCTATCTCTAGGGCCTCCGTAGTAGCATCGATTGCCAACCACAACTCAGTGCTATTAAAAAAAAAAAAATGATACATTTGAATTGATATCAAGTGAATCATTAAATACAAAGAAAAAAAAAACTTGAGCCCAAACAACACCAAAGAAACTACGAAAGAAAAGAGAATCCAAAATAGTTCATTCCATAAGAACTAACGTACCGAAGTTACAGGATCTTCTCTCTCAACTTTAATTGAATCGTGCGACCAAAACCCAACGTCCCGATCAAACATGCTTGGCATCAAAATATCTGACAGGGGCTTTACTTTTCGACTAATTAATTGTATCCGAACGTCCCCAGACTCTAATAATAAACAATCCCGACTTCTAATTTATGTCTCTGTCGGTTCATGATTATAATAATCAGACGTATCCCAGTCTTTTACAGCTCACAATTAAAACAATAAGGTCCATTCGTAAAGGCTATATTATTCACACTGCTGTGCAACGCTATTCTCGCTCATGTCGGCTCTCAGGGCTTTCTCGCTCGCTCGCTGTGACGATCGATGATTCATGAACCCCGATGATTTAGTCCTCCAACGGAGGTCCCTCCAAAAAAGCAAAAGCGACCCACCAATAATAATGCACCAAATACTGCAGTTGCCCTCCAGTACATTTCCTCTTCCTGCTCCAGTGGGACCATCGTCAGAGTGAAGAAAAGGGCAACAAATTTGTCTATATATATATATATATATGCAATTCACTAATTTCCGGGAAATCGCGTGCATATCTTGTCTTCATGCATGCACAAAAAGAAATCAATCGTAAACACTAGATTTACGTAGAAAACTTTGGACGACAAATTTACGGAAAGATTATTGCCCTAGTGCAGAGCGGCAGTTAGAGTTTTTTCTTCACCTATGGAGCAATAAGAAAGGGTGATACAACATATAGTGCTTGAGGTATAAAAAGATCCATCTCAAGATCCATTGCGATGGCTCACAAATAATTTCATAATTAATTTTAGGTAATAGTGCAATTTATTTACTTGAATGTGATTTAAGATTTTAAACACCTAATTAGAGAACTTAAAACCTAGGCTTTGGGTTCCAAGTATGGTGATGGCTAAGTAGAGGGACATTGGAGTAACAACAATGAACCTCGTGTAAGAGAAAGACAGAGTTGGAATCTTGGGGGGCACGTGAGCAAAAAGGCTAGTAATAAAGAGAGTTAGTGAGAAGAGCCTGCCATATCTTCTCATTCCCTTCGTCATTCCTCTTCATCAACCTTTCTCCCTCCCCATTCTCGCATGAGAAGAGTGAGCTAAGGGAGAGAGGGTGCCCCATCAGCAGCTTAAAGGAGAAATTAGGATAGGGGAAATAAAGAGGGTCTGGAGCACCATTCTCTACTCCTCATGCTTAATCACATAGGTAAGCTTCCATTCTCTCATCTAGGTTCCCATTCTTTTGGTTTTGAGGAGAGGACAAGTTACATGCATGGCTTTTGAGGAGAAGAAGAAGATCGGCTTGTGTTTTCACCTTCAGATTCAAGTAAGAAGTTTGATTTGGGGGTAGTTTTGGTGTGGATGTGTTGCAGGTACACGGGACAACAACCAAGAGGATGTTGCATCTTGGGTAAAGAGCAAAGGAGGCCTTGTAACAACAGCAACAACCCATTTCCAATTGAGGCAAGGCATCTATCTTCTTGTTGTGGATGTGTAGCTTTGCATTTCAAGAGAGATGTTGAGGTGGAGTCATGGATCCCCCCTGAATCGTAGTGATTATGTGTTGGTGGTCAAGAAGTCACCTCCAACCTAAAGATTAGATTGCATGTCGTAGGAATGGAAGTTTTGACGTGTATTTGAGATGGTTTTTATGATTAATAAGTGTTAGGGGATGTTAATATGGGTCTAATAGTGTTCAAGTGCTTTTCTTACTGTGAGTAGAGTCGAGTGCAGGCATGTGGAGTGCAAAGACACCACCAAGCATTATTTGATTTTGAGATTAGCTGTTAGATGGGAGATAATCAAATGTCTGATCTTAAAATCAGACAACCACTGGAGGGGATATTTTCTTCAAGGGTTGCAATGGTTACAGTTTCGTTCCTCTAATGGGATTATCAGATGTCTGATTCTATAAGGAAGGACGTTTGATGGTTGAATGAGACGAACCATGAAGTGAGTGCACTTTTGGTCTCCAAGTGTGGGCCATCAAAAATCTGACGTCGTGGTCAAACATCTGAAGAGGACTCTAGACATTCACACAAGAGGCTGAATGTTTAATGGCCGATGTATTTAGGTCATTTTACTAGAAGGCCCAAGCGATGTCTGACAAATATGGTGGTTGCCTTATTTTGCAAAATACGACATCTAATCAGATGACCAGATGTCTGGTAAACATGCCCAGACGTTTGACAAATAGGGCTAACATCTGAAGGGCAAGGGTTAGGAAGGGTGACCTTGATATTGCACTAGGTTGACATCTGATTTTGATGTCAGACATCTGCTGAGCCATGATCAGACATTTTACCAAGTGTACAAACATATGATATTGTTATATCAATATAGTGTTGAATTTTGTTTCACGTATGGTCATGCAAGAAGTGTTGGGTTGCCACTAAGGGGCTCAAGAGCGAGGGCTCAGATAGGCAGTTCAACAGGGACTCTTGATGGTGTCTCTACGGGGAGTCATCTGATATATGCACAAGATCACCAACCAAATAAATTTCCCTCGAAGAAAGGAAACACCAGGACTATTCATGAGATCAACATGAATCGATTGACTAGGGGTTGGACCCTAAGCACCATGATAGGGTGGCTGATGAGTGTATTGTGAATACTTTATTATTATATGTTTATGTGATGAATGATCAGATCTTGGGTAGTTGACAAATTGACTCGAGCTTCTATTAGGGTGGGGGCTCGGGTCATAACATGTAGCATTAGAGTAGGGTCATCTCGTATAGACATAGGATAGTTTGAATTAAGTAGCACATCAATGTTACATCACGAATCATAGCCATCAAATCGAGTCAATTCAAGTAAATCCTACCTTTATTGATTTCCAAAATTTTCCATCAATTGAAATTCTGTCTACCTCCTTGCGCATCTAAACTTCGATCATCTCTTTGCAGAAGATGGCCCCCCGATGTGGAGCTCGTGGAGCTTATAGAGCTCAAGTTGCTTGTGGTGCTCGAGGTGACTATTAGGCTCAGGTTGAGGAGGACTAGGGTGCTCAATTCGAGCTAGTGGCATAGATGTTGATTGCCTTTTTAGGGCAACATCTTGAACAGTAGTAAGGTAAAGGATGCTTCTATGACATATCGAGGGAGGAGGCTTCTGTTAGTTAGAGTACCCACCGTGGTAGCGGCAGTGCTAGAGGTCGCTGATGGTAACACCATATCCTTGATATCTAGCTCAAATTCACCAATTTTTTAGGATAAATTCATCTAATTAAATCACCAAAAGGGTATACTTCATGTACTATTGAATTAAGAGGGATAACATCAAAATGAGTTAATTATGTTATTTTAATAGAAAAATATAAGCAAAGATTAACTCAAGGGTGAACCTATACTTAATTAAAGCTTAATTAAGTTGAAACTTCTAATAAGTGAGCCTCTTTGAACTGACTTAGGTTTTCTCTGAGAATTAAGAGCTGAATCACTAATAAAAATCCTAATTTCAGCCCCACTTTAACTTAAAGGGTTCTAATTGAAATAAGTGTAATCTAAACATTCTAAAAATCATTTAAAAAAATTATCTAAAGTTTATAATAATCAATTTTACAATATAAACCTAATTTGACATGAAATAAAAATCAAGGTTAATATTTAATATATTTTTGGTTGAATTGTAAATTATTCAATAGAACTTCATCAAAGTCCAAAATTGAAGTCATCATTATATTCCTTGGCTCTAAATTAGGTTATCTTAAAAAGTTGAGACTATTTGAACTCCATCTTCATCTGCTTTGCATAATAGTCCTTAACTTTTGAATTTATTTCAATTTGGTCCAAATTTCTTTCATCATGGTCCTTGGCTGACATCTAGCAAACATCAAGCATCTTCCTTCTTTAGCTAGTAGTAGCAGCAATCGAGTATCTCCTTCGGTACAAGATTTGGGGATTAATTCCCTCCACTTCGCTCGATAGATCTGTACGAATTTTGGTTGATTGATTCCTAAATCAAATTCATGATCATTAACATGATTTCCAGCTCTTGATTCCTTTTCTAAAGATTGGAAATCCCATTCAAAGCTCATATGTTACCTTTGTCGCGGCCCAAAAACCTAAGCTCCCAACGAGGGTTGGAGTTTAGGGGAATGGCAATAAAAGATATACTAGTTTATTTAATTCAGGTTATACCTAATTAAGTGGAGCTATAAAAGAGTTCCATTTAATACATAAAATGAAAAAAAGTACAGGAAGAGTGGCACATACTTGATAAAGAAAAGTAGAAATTAAACTTGTGCTAGACAGGAAATTACAATGGAAACATAGCATAAAAGATTACCTACTAGAAATCCCGACAAAAACCCATGCAGCAACAAATCCAGAGTGTCTACGACACACGATGTCAAACACCTGAAATTAGGTCACAAAGTAGGGATGAGCCAATCGATCCAGTAGGGAACAAATTAACCTCTACTATAATTGCAATAAAAAATATAGGCTAGTGTACAATCTCACTAAATAGCTAAATCTCTAGTCCACACTCAACACCCTAGGTTCTAACTCTTGAACCTGGTCTAACCTGACCAATCGCCATGGTTTGAAACCCATTCATCAAGATGCCCCAAATCCTCATGATTTGATTAGTATAACTCATTCTCTTACTCACCTTAATGATTAGACTCTAGGAATCATCCCTCTCTCTTGAGCAGATCCATCCTGATAGTCTCTTGATGGTGACACCATCATCATCCATAACTATCTTAGTTTAGCTAAATTCCAAGGTTAAATTCATTTAACCAATCATTAAAAGGGTATAATTCAATTTTGGCCTGATTAAGAGAAACAAATGAAAATTGAGTTAATTATGCTAATTTAACGGGTATTTACAAATTTAGATTAACTAAAGGGTGAACCTATATCTAATTAAAGGTCAAATGAACTCAAATTCCTAATAAGTAGGCTTGTATTAACTGATTTAAGGTTTCTTTGAGAATTAAAGGTTAATTCATGAATTAAAACCCTAATCACAACCTCACGTAAATTAACAGGATTCTAATGAAAATAAATGTAACCTAAACCATCTAAAAATCATTGAAAAATATTCCATAGGGTTTGGAATAATCAATTTTTTAGAAAGAATTTAATTTGATTTAAAATAGGAACCAAGGTTAATATTCAATATATTTTGGGTTAAATTGTAAATTAAAAAATCAACCTTCATTAAAACCTAAAATTAAAGTCACCACTAGATTCCTTGGGCATAAATTTGATCACCCTAAAATGTTGAGACTTTTTTGACCTTGTCTTCCATGATTTTGCAGAGCAGTCCTCAACTTTTGAATTCCTTACGTTCTAGTCTAGAAATATGTGCATTATGGTCCCTGGATGACGTCATTCTGACGTCAACCACCTTCTTCAGACAGGCCAAGCAACAGCAAGCTCGTTGCCAGCGAGATCTTTCAATGTCCTTTTGGCTAGGCAAATCTTGATCAAATCTCACCAAAATTGGTTGAATTGATTGCCAAATCAAGGCGAATTCGACAAGCCTAATCTCAGGCCCTATTATGGTTGGAACCATCTCCATTTTGACTGAGATTCTTTATAAAACCCAGCGCGAATTAAGTCCTTAGGAAGAAGGCTTCGTGCTCAATTTGGCTAGGAATCCTCTTCTTCCTCCTCGCGCTACCGCCATTGATGCACCTTGGAGCAGCTTTGACACACCTCGTCGCCCTCTATCACGTACAATAGGTAGAGGGTCTCTTCTCCCCATCGTCCCATGAAGCTCCAAGTAGGGCTTTGTGACTTGATTCCTCCTCCTCCACTCCAATTTCATCTCCATCTTCCTCCTTGCCATCCTCTCTTCATCAGGTAGCTTTACGCTTCCTCTCCTACAATTAGGTTAGGGCTTCTCTTCCCCATCCCTCCAATTTGGTATCTGGAGCTTTATAGCTCTATTCATCACCTCTAGCTTCTATCCTAAATTCTACCTTAACGACTACCACCTCCTTCAATGTCGTTCCACCTCCACCACTCTCACGGCCAATTGACTTAGGCAAAAGCTTCCCGTCACCTTCACTGTGACTTTGCCCAAGTTAATTGGATCCACCATTCACTACATCACACCACTCCACTCCCGTCATTAGAGCTCGAAGGAGCTTCTGCTCCAATGAGGTCCAACCACCTTAGAGCCCAATAAACTTAGGCTCTACTCTGATGTACTTCCCAAAAGCTTTTGGCATATTTGGTTGGGGTTGAAGGCCCATTTTCATGCTTGTAGGTCCTCATCGAAGTCCCTATCTTCTCAGGCATCAGTGCAATCATCCGACGATGGGATCAAAGGACTTTCTTCGCTAGCATCTGTGGATCATCTTCTAAAGCCCATCCAGACCATGGATTTGAAGATCCAATGATCGATCATCCGCGAAGCATCCCTGCAGTGGCTGACGAAGCATGCAAAGAAGGAGGTGGGACTTTAGTCCCACCTCATTGAGCAATAGAGCACCGAAGCGCCATTTGAAGAAGAGCTTGCCCTACCATCTCACTCAGATACAGGGGGTTGGGTCCCCATTACACACTTGTATAGGCTCCTCCACACACAGGTCGGGCTAACCTGATCTTGATCTGCAGAGAGATTTAGGCCCATTGGTTTGAGGTTTGGGCTAGAAGCAAAGGGGCTAGTTTTGGAACAGAAACAAAGTTCTTTCTAAACTTATGAAGTGCTCAAGTCTGTTGTGACGAACAATGTTTTTTTTTAAATTGTTAAATTTTTTTAGCACTTATACAATCCAAGTTAGATAATTGATTCTTTATAGTATACTTCATTTGTATCAAACTTGCAAGGTTAGAATAGTGGTATTTGTGCATCTATTTGCTCTCAGAGATGACCTTGGATCTTAAAGCAATATTTTTGAGTTAAAAATTTAAATGTTTATTTTGCTTTAGTCATCTATACTACAACGAGTTTTTAAACCTCAATTAAAGTGATTAAATATTTTGACGTTGTTGTCGGGGAACAACATGTACTTACCACTTTTCCTTTTTGTATACTTTTCATTTTATTTTTGTTTATTTGGTTTCTAACCTTGATCTTTGATTTGATTGTTTCGAGGCGAACAGTGGACCTAGCACGAGGTGAAGGTCAAGACCACTGGCTTGGATCAATCACACCAGAGGTAGGTTAGTCTTCTTTCTTTTTTCCTTAATCCCCTTCTTTCCTATATAGATAAAAATAAAATGATAAAAATAAAAAATATATTTATTAGGAAGCTAACCGTGCCTTATTTTTCTAAAATCATCACTTAAGGCAAGAATTTCTTGATTTTCTTGAATTGATTATGATTGAAGAGATTTGATTGATTAGAAACACCCAATCCTTGCTTCCTGTGCCTACTAGGGATTTGTACTGAATTTACTCTACACCTTGGGCTATCACCTTCTTGTTTAAGTCCAAGGTGCTATGTTAGGAATTAAAATTGGGCCTTATGTAGAGCTAATTTGAGTTTGACACATTAAGGTTTGAAGTGTTAGTATACATTGCAAAGCTTTAAAAGGAACTGATTTCCCACATTGTGTACAACCTAAGCCCTTATTTGAATTGGTTTTATCACCTAAACCCTAAAATCAAGGCTCTGAGATCACTTGAATCATAAAATTGAGACTTAATAACCTGTTTCGGAACCAAAACAGGCTAGTTTAGGTGAGTCAACCGGGATTTCATCCTTGAACTTTAGGGCAGGTCAGGTGAAGTTTGTTCACATTATGAATCAACGAACCTAAAATTAGGTCATAATTTAAATCAATTTTTTAATCAAGTCATAATTCAAGACACACACACTTAAGATCTAAAATTGGTAGACTTAGGGCCTAATTGACACATTCTAGTCTACTTGAAATCGCAGTGATAAGGAAAGTCGAGTGGGGGAAGCCCTATAACCCATAGGGACACTTTACCATGTAGGGGTCTTTACAGGACTCTTCTTCCTGGCTACCCAAGTAATTCTTAAGTCATCCAAATATTTTGGGTGCCTTGATTGGGCCCAGAGCATATCTAATCCCTCCTCTCTTCTTTAGTGTATGCATAGGAGGAGGTTCTTATGACCAATATTAACGCCTCCATTACTGATTCATTCTCGTCAGGGTCAAGCCCCGACCAAGTTGTTTGGGTCCTCTTCTGATCCATTTATCATCTCTTCTAATTCATCTATATTTGAACCTAGTTCTCCATCCTCTGATTCTATGGAGAACCTAAAAGAAGGGGGTGATGACATTCAACGCCTTCAGGACCACTTGCAGACTCCCACAGACTTGATCATGCATTGGCTAACCCCCAACTGCGTCGACAAATGCGAGATCACTATAATCCCATAGCTGTGGCTATTGAACCCAGGGTGTAAATTCCAGTTGGGCAACCTGATACTGAGTTAAAGCCAAACATTATTAACTTGATCCCCCGCTTTCATGGATTGGGTTCTGATGACCCTTTCCAACATATTCAGGAATTGAAACATTTGGCCTGGACTCTCAGGCCAAATGTTTAGAATCGGAACACCCTACTCATGAAGATGTTCCCCTTCTCCTTGAAGGATAAGGATGCCCACTAGTGTCGGTCTTTGACTCGACCGATCAATACATGGGAGGAGTTGAAGGTTGAATTTTTCAAGAAATTCTTCCCAGTAGGTGTTGATAAGATCCAGAGAGGATTTAGATTAAGTTATCATCATTGTAGTGCAAAATCCTCAATCGATCTCTCAACAAATACAATTTATAACTCGAATATCTAAATGAAGTTCGAGGTCAAACATAGGGAGCAAATATGGAACTCACACGCTAATCTTGATTAAAATATAAATGAGCACAATGAATGAAGCACAGTAATGATATTCAATGAATGCCAATCTGTCACTTTAGATATTCAATGAATAACATAAGTATTTCAAGACTTTAAGAGACCAAAAAGTTATCTAAGATAAAATAATGGTGATTTGAATCACCAATTATTAGTCTAAGCACATATATATCAAATTCTCAAATGTGTTAAATAAGTGAATAGTAATCAGACATCTGGCGTGATAATCAGATGATTTAACTGTCGCCTGCTACAGTGCTTTGGGAGCCTTCTCCTTTGCTGCTATTGCTCTCTTCTTCTTCTCTTTGGCTCTTCACTTCTTCTCTTCCTTTCTCTTATTTCTTTCCTTTGTCTTCTTCTCTTAGGCACAACTCTTCTCTTTAGCCTCTTCTTCTTCTTCCTTCTGCTCACAACGACTAAGTGTCGGCTCTCTTTCTCTGAAGAGCAAAACCCTCCCCTCCCCTGCTCTCTCTTCCTTTCCTTCCTCCTCTCCTCTTTATCTCAGATAGTCAGGTTAATAGGGTATACGGGTCGCGTAACCGAGTCCAGGGCTGTGGCCGTGGGGTTGCAGTAGAGGAGTGAGAGGGCTTAAGCAGGTCGAGTCAAGTATGAGTGTAAGGGATCTCACCCCATGTGTTCGAGGCAATAAGGTGCTATCACAAAATCAACTTATGCGTGTCCATGCGCTCCTCTCCCAATGATGTGGGACTATCTTCCCACTCTTCCTTCCCATGTACCTGCAACTGAAGATGTGTCTTTAATTAGAGCAACAGCAGGTGATGTGGTCTTCAATTGACCACCTGGGCGAGTTCCTAGACTGATTCCACACCACCTGGAGATGAGATGGGAACACCATCATGAGCCATAACTTGGTTAATTTGGTCTGATAAAGTTGATAAAAGCTCCTGCATAACCATCAGAGGGTCATATAAGCATAATGATCTATTTTGAGAAGAAGATAAGAAACCAGGGTTATTTCTGCAATTTTAATCGCATTTCACAAATACAGAATAATCATGGGGTATTTCAGGGGTTTATTAAAGGTCATATAGTCATTAATGTATAATAAGTGGGTCATAAGTGGGTCCATATAGAACGAAACAGGTTTTCACGTATTTCAAGAATTAATGGACATCTAAAATCCTAAAAATAGATCCGCTTAATTAACTGAGGATTTGGTCAAGATAAAATTCATACAAATCATCTAAAAATCATATAAAAATATTCTCTATGGTTTGGTACCCTTGATTTGACCTTCTAAACCCAATTTGACCTAAAATAGTCACAGACAGAAAATTACCCTAATTTGGATTTTTGAATAAATTACCTAGTAAAACTTGGTCAAAATCGAAATCTAACTTTACCATTAAATTCCTTAGGTCCAAATTAGATTTTTACCAAAATTCGGATCCAATCTGAGATTATTAAGACCTAGTTTGCATTTTGGTCCAAGTCTGACTCTTATTATCTTAAATAGCCCCTCAACTTTTGAAATCCTTACAAAATGTCCCCTAACTTCTTCATCTTCTTTGCAGATTAGTCCTTGCCACCATTGAATGTCAACCAACCTCCAGGCAAGCTTTGACCTGGCTAAATCCTACTCTAATGGCAATCAAATCCCACCAAATTTGGTGGGACTGATGTTCACACCTGGACAAACCTATTGGGACAGATCCTAACTCCTAAAACCCTTTGATTCATGTGTGCGAATGTATGGAATCAATGGGTGCTTCTTGTTTTCCTATAGAGCAAATCAGAGCTCTTTCCTGATCTAGAGCCCTCTTTGGAGCTCTATTTAAGCCCTGAAACTCCTGCCTTACCTCAGCAAGTTCTGGCCAGAGAAACCCCTCTTTCTTCCCTCTATGGCCACCTTCATACCTTGCTCCAGTGACACCTCTCCGTCCTCCTCTTCCGTCCGTCCAACCATCAAATTGGACGGCCCGCTATCTTCCTCCATCAAGTTCGCTCCTCGCCAGCCATAGCAAGGGTTTCCTTCCCCATCATCATCGCTGCACCACCTCACTGGACCTCCTCATCCTCTTCGGCTCCAGCTCACCAATGCTAGCGCTCTCCGTCTGCCTCCGTCCCCCTAAGACACTATATCTCTTCCTCTCTCCCTCTACTCTCTTCCCCTGTATTCACAAACCACTCACAACCACACTGTCACCCGCACGACCTTCATCTTCCCTACCTCTCGCAGCACTTTGGCGTAGCCTCTAGCCCGCTACACTTCACCAAACATCACGGTGCCACCTCTACAAGCTTCGCCGTGCCACCCTCGTCAAAAGCCCTCTTCTAATTTGAGCTTTCATCCACCAAAGCACCTCACCGACCACCATCACCAGCACACACCTTCCTCGAGGTCATCAAGCCTCCTCACGACACCACATGAAAAGATGATTTTTGCTTTCATTGTTTCGCATAAAGAATGTCTTGTTGTAGATGCCAATGGTGGAAAACTACTAATCAAAACAATAAAAACAACCACTCAATTAGGAGCGGGTCGTATCCACAGGGAGGCAATGGCCTATTTAAAACTTGCTACTATTGAAATTAAATGTTCACTCTTTGCTTCTTCCAAAAATCCAGCTACAATCCCCTTTAGATTAAGAAATCAATGTGAGATAAAATTGGAATCATTTTTATGAGAAAGATGAAGGATATGATTATAAATTTAACATAATAAAATATTCATAAAACAAAAATCACCTCTCGCAAATCTATCACTACCAGACATTTGCTCACTAATATAGTATAACATTTAACTTAGGTAAGACTAATAAGATGGAAGAAGAGATATAAAAAGAATGCAGGACGATGAGAGCCTCATCATGAGCCATAACTAGCTCATTTTGACGTAATAAAGAGAATAAAAGCTCCTATATAACCTAGAAGAAGGCTTAATAGAAGGAATAAGTGTTTTGAGAAAAAAATATGAAATAAAGGTTAAAACTGCAATTTTACCATTGCAATACATAAACGGGATTTCTCAGAGGCAAAACATAGGTCAAATGGTCTAAACGAGATAAAAAGTGGGTTGAATCAATGAGAAATGGGTTCATGTTCAGTCTAGTAATTAAATGACATTTGGTAACCCTAAAACAGACCCGCTTAATTCAACAAGGTTCCAGTCATGATAAAAATCAAGTAAACCCTCTAAAATTCATGGAAAAATATCTCCGAGGGTTTAGAACATTCAAATTGGCCTTTGGAACCTAGTTTGACCTAGATTAGGGTCCTAGCTCATCAATTGACCTAATTTGGGTTTTTATGCAAAATATCCAGTCAAATGTGGTCAAACCAAAAATCCAACTTCACCATTGGATTCCTTAGGTCCAAATTAGGTTTTCACAAAAATTTGGACCTAAGGGGAGGTCATCTTGACCTACTTTGCAATTTAGTACACCCAAATCATATTTTGGTCCCTAACTTTTGAAAATCATCGCAGAGAGCCCCCTAACTTCCTCGCCAACCTTGTAATCAGGTCCTTCTACCATTATTGGGGCAGAATCCTTCTTTGGCAAGGGTTAGAGAGGGAATACTCTCTGATTCCTTAGAGATCCCCTCCCAGAAATGGAAGGGAGATTCTCTGAGGAATTTCCTTCCATCTGAGGCCAGTCATGATCCCTGATTTGATCCCAATCTCTCATGCGAACGCACGAGGGATTTGGGTATCCACCCACTTTCCTTCTCTGGCGAGCCGTCGGTGACGAATGCTTGCCCTCCACGCTCCAGAACACATGGCCTGTGCCTATAAAAGAACCCCTAAACCTGGCCGCTCAATGGCAGCTCGACCTGGCCAGGATTCTACCTCAAATTCCTCTCTTCCCTCCCGGCCAGGGTGTCCAGCAGGCTCCGGCGAGCTCTCCTTCCTTTCCTTTTCGCTCTGCCACAAAACCAGTGGCTGAGACTTCTTCCTCATTCTCCTCCGTGTCGCGCAATACCCGCGTGCGCTGCCCTAGTCCCATCGTCGCCGTCGTCCTCCTCCACTGGGCAGCTTCTTCTCTGGCGACAGTTGATACGACGAGTCGCCTCTCCACCCCCTTCGTCCCTGCAAGTAGGTTAGAACTACTCCACATCTTCCCCTCGTTCTTTTCCCCACTATATTTCACTTGATTACCCCACGACCACGCGTGACCACCGTCATCTTCCATCCCTCCGGCAACCCTCCGGCGAGTCACCCCCGTTGCTTTGCAACTCCACACAACTCGCCGACCGTCGCAAAAGTTCCGCCACACCACACTGAACACACTCCGCCCCTCCACTGCCACGCTACACCTCCACAACGCACCCCCGAACTCACCCATCCATCCGGCCACAGGACGACCTAGGCACGCACGCCTAGGCCACCCCACGGCCTATCACCTTGCTCTTCACCTTAGCCGTGACAAGGCGAAGGTTCCTCGGTGATCTGATTAGGTTGCAAGGCCATTTTCGTGTCTAACAGATTCATAGCCCCTGCCGCCATTGACGGCGACTCGAAGAAGCTCCAAGCTCACTCCAAGCTTCAGGACTGCAAGGCTCCAGGTGCAGCTCGCTCGGGGAAGCATTGCGAAGCTGCCTGACCAAGCAAGAGACGCTGCGAAGTTCGCAGCTGTGGCAATTGCAGGAAGGATTTCTGCGGGCGCACGCGGGAAAAGATAGCAACCAATAATCCCACATCGGTAACCTACAAGGCGCTGGCGTGGTTTAAATTATTTTTATCATATCTTCTCTTTGCCTCCGAATGCACCTGGGGTGAGGTCCCTCACCTATCTGACACTGCCTCGTCCGGGATTTCACCACGCGGATCTGGCGTGATCCGACCCGACCCTTGCCTGAGCGCATCTCGCGCATCACCCTCATGCCGGTGTGCCTGGTCACGGGTATGTTATCCGACCCATTAACTCTGCTCTTGGAGAGCTTCCTGTGAGCGATTTGTAGAGAGAGAGAGATACGTGCGGGTAGAGGGAAGGGATAAGTTTTGCACTCTTGTGTGCAGGCAGACAGAGCGCCGACGAAGAAGCTGACACTTAGCCGCAGGAAAGAGACAAAAGAAAGAAGCCTTCGCAGAGAGTAAAGTCTGCAGAGAAAGAGAAGAGAGGCCGAGACAGAATCCAAAGTAAGAAGAAGACAGAAGGAAGACAGAAGAAAGAAGCAAGGCAGAAGAGAAAGACTGCAGAGAAAGAAAGAAATATCAGAAGAAGAATAATAACACTTTTAAGACGTCTGATCTTATGATCAGACGTCCAATTTTACTCTTTTGTCTGGATTACTTTTTTTAAACGCATTCATATTTGAATTAAAGTTTTGAGTAAATTAGAGTATTCAATTACATTTGAGATTAGTAGTAAATTCCGATTGCTCCCTGTGTTCGACCTCGGATACTCCGATTTTTGAGTAATAAAATCTTTATTTGTTTTGAACACTTTTTCGGCTATACTACAACGTGACATCCTTTAAAAAATCAGATAAAACGTTCCGAAACATTTTGGCGCCATTGTCGGGGAGCAATGCTCAATTTATCACTAGTCTCTACATTCTTTTTATCATATTGAACACTAACTTGCCCTACTTTGCTTTGTTTTGATCTTGCAGGTATTTTACGAGAAAATCCCTCCCGCAAGTCAACCACTCCAGGGCAGGTAATTTCTTTTCTTCCTTAAACCATTCCCTAAATCCTAAAAAGACAAAAGGAAGAAAATCAATTTAGAAATCGATTGCCTTCTTTATATAGTAATCACATCTTTAAGGAAAACGTTTCCTGAATTTGCGAAATTTTTTTTCAAATCTTCTTGAAGTTGGAGCGATTTTTTAGATTCCATCCCACAAATTCATGCGCCTAATAGAAATCATGCTTAATCTCTATGGACAACACATTTCTTGCTTTTAAAGTCCAAAGAGAATTTTTGTGAAAAAAGAGGATTGGAAATAGAACCAAATTAGGGTTTTTACAGTAGGGTCTTGAAGTGCTAGTCACACATGCCTGCATAAAAGGAAATAAACCTTCCTGCATCAGTGTGTCATCCAAGACCTTGATTGAAGAGATCTAAACAAGACAAACCCTAAGAAAAAAAGAAGCTCTGAAATCACTTGAATCTTAAAATCTTGGACCTAATAACCTGGGAGTCAAATCAGGGTGATCTCTAGGCTCCAAACCTAGAATCATTCTGCCATCTATAGGACAGGTCAGGTGAAGTTGACCCCTTGGGTCAACCAACCTCCAAATTTGGTCACAACATCAAAACCATCTAAAAGTTCAAGTGAGAACCCTAAAGCACCTTTGAAATAAAAGTGGTAGACTTAAGAGGTCAAGGTCCCCATTCTGGTCTACCTGGAATCTCAGTGACAAGAGAGGTCGGGTGGGGGAAACCCTGTAACCCGTGGGGATGCTCTACTGTGTAGGGGTCTTTGCGGGACTCTCCCTCTCTGGCTGCCCAAGTAATTCTTAGGTGGACGATCTTCTGATCAAGGGGTACCATCTGCCCCGAACCTTCATAGTCATCTAAACATCTTTGGGTGTCTTGATTGGGTCAAAAACATCTCCAATCCCTCATCTTTTCTCTTCAGAGCACACACATACATTTTCAGTGGGACTCGTTATTCATATCTGATCGCTTCATAACTTGATTCTACATCTTGATTCCACCACCTAATCCAAATATGCAGCCAAACCACCTAGGACTACCATTCAAGAAACCTGAACATCGGAGATCCATGAAAGATAAAATGATTGAGGATGCCATGAAATTCTATGAAAATGAAGAAACCTCAACACCAGTAGGAAACATTCAGGTTGATGTCCCAACAACCACAACCTTTATCATAACTTGTGCCCAAGTATTATTAGCAGAAGCCACAAAAGGATCAACCCGTGACTTGATCATTACTGCATACATTGAGATAGAAAAACTGCACAATATTGAATACCTTCAATGTATGACAAATCCTCGACTTTGGAAGCAACACCAAGATAGTCTTGAAAAATGGGAAGAGATAATGAGATTAGTAAAACAAGTTATTGACCAGAAATACCCGTATATACCACAAACAGAGGATGAACTATCTTGGGACAACATCGAGGATAAATCTAATCTCGGGTTTGAGGCACAAAATGGTTGTGGATTCCCAACCCAGATGGAGTATAATGTGCTTGATACTGAAGAAGGTTGGGAAGCTCCAAATGCAGGAAAATACCATGTTGAGCCCACTCTAGACCATGAATCACCAGGTTTAGAATCCTAAAACTCCTGCAAGAATGAGAGTAGAGCTGAACCTCTTGAGGGTGTAAATTCCGTCCCTTATTTTGATAAGGTGACCCTCGAAGGTTATTCAGACCTAGATTCTAGTGATTCAACCCACATCCTAAGCCTAGAACTTAGATCTGAAACCTATTTTGAAGATTTCAAAGCCCCATATGAGGAAGATCAATCTTTCAATGAAGAATATGATTTTGGGCCTCTATTTGATGAATATCCCTCGCCAACATCCTCAGAGGAACTAATCGATTTTTCGGAAGTCATGCCAATCTACGATACAGAAACCGAGGAGTTGGACGAGTGGGGTTTCAATTGGGTCTGCCTTACTAGCCTAGAACCTGAGCCTCTACCAGATAGGGACACCTTTTTAAGCTTAGAATTAACATCTAGGCTAGACCCCAGTCAGGCTGCTGAATCTGCAACATATGATTTATTCTATGGTGGAACTCACGATCTGGAATCTCATTCAAATTTTGATTTTCGCAAACTCTCTGATGATTTTGAATCTGACCATAACATCGGAGAAAATTTTCTTCCTGATTATAATAAGCCAATTTTCTTTGAAGCCACCTGCTCCACATATACAGAACCAATCAAAACCCGTTCTCTACCTCGACCCGCAACCAGACTCAATTTCTATTCCAATTCACCTCTCACTGAGCCGTTTGCAGATGATTCAACTCCATATCTATATCGGGTATCGGGCATTGATCAGACCGAAAAACAGGAGCCAACATTCTTTGATCACCCTTGTAGGGATTCCACACCACACATTGATTATTTTTCGGAACCCTACTCTAACTAGGCTGATTCGACTCAGCCTAAACCCGAGTTTTCACTCCCATATCCATTAGAACCTCATTGCATATGGTGGGTGCTGCATCTATTAATCTACATCTATCGGCCCACCAGACTTATTGGGTTTGGGCTGCATCATCAGCCAACTGATCTTAACAAGCACCTGGTTGGACCAACCAGGTTCTTAATCAAGATGCTTGTTTTACAAATTTCCGTTGATTTGACCACTCCCTCTCCACCTCATTTTCCGCTCGGCTGAAGGCATCAAATTTAGCGCTTAATGGGGGGCAACCCGTCATCCCAAAAACAGAGACCCATCTGATTATCCGTCTGTACACCACGTCCATTGCACCTTGAGTTCAGCCTTAGACAGTTGATCCCACCTCTGGTACACGTATCAGAGCTTGAAATCATCCGCAGCAGTCATTTTCGACCCATTCACCCACCCGATGTATCCTGTTCTAAGTCCCTGACCTCAACACTATTTCACACCCTCTGTTTACAATGAGGACATTGCAAAACTTAGGCATGGGGGGTGATAAAGTGCATACATATAGAACCAAGAAAAAATCAGAAGGATTCTCACACAAAAAAAAAATTCACATATGTCAAAAACACAAAAAAATTGAAAAATTATGAAAAAGAAAAAAAAATGGGGAGGGAGGAAATTTTGTGAGCCACATAAACATAAGGAGGAGAAAAAGAGCAAAAATGACAAAAGGAGCACAAAATGAGAAAGAAAAAGAAATAGTCATTAGTAAAAGATTAAGGAATTAACTGAAGTTTTAGACCAGATCAAGAAAAGAAATAAAAGAAAAGTCTAAGGAGACATAACAAGAGATTAGCGGGAACGCTGATCTTAGGCCTGTTGGGCTAGATTCTTTAGCTTAAAAATTCGCGTATCCGCTAAAATCTGAATAATCCTCAAGAGGTTGGGGAAAATGCGAAGCTTAAGTATTAGGTCTAAGGCTTAGGAAGTATTCGGCCTCGTTAACTGACTTTCAGTTTGCGGGATTCGGTAACCTAAGCACCATAAATTCACACACAGTCTGGTTCAGTGCACATAAATATCCAAATCACGCAAAAGCATTTAATGTTATGAAAAAGTCACCTAGATTAGGAGCTGCCAATCAACACAAGTTGATTTGGATGAGTTCCCGACGCGGAGAGGCGGGAAATTCCCCTCGAAGATGCGTAACAACATATCATCTCCTCAGTGCTTGTCTCTTAGGATATTTAAATATCCTACTGGGGGCATGTAAGCACTTTGCTGGTTCAGGTACCATGGGCGGCATTATCACGAAATGTCGATCGCCAGGGTCTGAATTTGGCCACGGAATGCCATGGGCGGGATTATCTTGAAATCTCGAAAGCCAAAGTTCTGGGGGTTGCCATGGGCGGTGCTATCTCGAAGCATCAATAGCCAGGAACCCTTGAGGATTGATGATGGGAACGAGGAATCCGATACAGACAGTGTTGAGAAGCTAATCCGAAGCTAAAAATAAAAAGAAAAGAGAGAGAAAATCTCTCCAAACAAATAAATCTTCTATCTCTCTCTTACAAAAAAATGCACTGTTAACTGAACCTAGGCTAGAAATGTCTCAAGCACGGGTGTTTTAACCGTGGAGTCCAACAAACCCTAGGTTAGTTTCTGTGGGCCTTAGAAACCTTTGCGGAGGACTGAGGCTAAAGCAGGTCAGGTCCGGATTTTGGTTGGTACTTGAGTACCTCTAGGTCTATTGTCGGCATTCGGACCTAATCACAAAAGAAGCACTTATCATAATTGATGACAGACAGGGTCAAGAACAGAAGTTAAAACCTTGAAATTTTGCTAAGGGACTAGCAAAAGTTAGGCATGGGAGTATGATGAGAGCCTCATCATTAGCCATAACTAGCTCATTTTGATCCAATAAAGAGAATAAAAGCTCCTATATAACCTAGAAGAATGCTTAATAGAAGGAATAAGTGCTCTGAGAAGAAAACATGAAATAAAGGTTAAAACTGTAATTTTACCATTGCAGTACATAAATGGGATTTCTCAGAGGCAAAACATAGGTCAAATGGTATAAATGAGATAAAAAGTGGGTTGAATCAATGAGAAATGGGTTCATGTTCAGTGTAGGAATTAAATGACATTTGGTAACCCTAAAACAGACCCGCTTAATTTAACAAGGTTTCGGTCAAGATAAAAATCAAGTAAACCCTCTAAAATTCATATAAAAATATCCCCGAGGGGTTAGAACATTCAAATTGGCCTTTGGAACCTAGTTTGACCTAGATTAGGGTCCTAGCTCATCAATTGACCTAATTTGGGTTTTTACGTAAAATGTCCAGTCAAACATGGTCAAACCTAAAATCCAACTTCACCACTGGATTCCTTAGGTCCAAATTAGGTTTTCACCAAAATTTTGACCTAAGGGGAGGTCATCTTGACCTACTTTGCAATTTAGTACACCCAAATCACATTTTGGTCCCTAACTTTTGAAAATCATCACAGAGAGCCCCCTAACTTCCTCGCCAACCTTGCAATCAGGTCCTTCCACCATTATTGGGGCAGAATCATTCTCCAGTAAGGGTTAGAGAGGGAATACTCTCTGATTCCTCAGAGATCTCCTCCCAGAAATGGAAGGGAGATTCTCTGAGGAATTCCCTTCCATCTGAGGCCAGTCATGATCCCTGATTTGATCCCAATCTCTCGTGCGAATGCACGAGGGATTTGGGTATCCACCAACTTTCCTTCTCCGGCGAGCCATCGGTGATGAATTCTTGCCCTCCACGCTCCAGAACACATGGCCTGTGCCTATAAAAGAACCCCCAAACTCGGCTGCTCAATGGCAGCTCAACCTGGCCAGGATTCTACCTCAGATTCCTCTCTTCCCTCTCGACCAGGGTGTCCAGCAGGCTCCGGCGAGCTCTCCTTCCTTTCCTCTTTGCTCTGCCACCAAACCAGTGGCAGAGACTTCTTCCTTATTCTCCTCCGTGTCGCGTAATACCTGCGCGCACTGCCCTAGCCCCGTCGTCGCCGCCATCCTCCTCCACTGGGCAGCTTCTTCTCCGGCGACAGTCGATACGGCGAGTCGCCTCTCCGCCCCCTTCATCCCTGCAAGTAGGTTAGAACTACTCCACATCTTTCCCTCTTTCTTTTCCCCACTATATTTCACTTGATTACCCCACGACCACGCCTGACCACCATCATCTTCCATCCCTCCGGCAACCCTTCGGCGAGTCGCCCTCGTCGCTCTGCAACTACACACGACTCGCCGACCGTCACAAAAGTTCCGCCTCACCACACTGAACACACTTCACCCCTCCACTGCCACGCTACACCTCCACAACGCACCCCCGAACTCACCCATCCATCCGGCCATAGGACGACCTGGGCACGCACGCCTAGGCCACCTCGCGGCCTGTCACCTTGCTCTTCACCTTCGCCGTGACAAGGCGAAGGTTCCCCGGTGATCTGATTAGGCTACGAGGCCATTTTCGTGTCTGACAGATTCATAGCCCCTGCCGCCATTGACGGCGACTCGAAGAAGCTCCAAGCTCGCTCCAAGATTCAGGACCGCAAGGCTCCAAGTGCAGCACGCTCGGGGAAGCACTGCGAAGCTGGCTGACCAAGCAAGAGACGCTGCGAAGTCCGCAGCTGTGGCAATTGCAGGAAGGATTTCTGCAGGCGCGTGCAAGAAAAGACAGCAACCAATAGTCCCACATCGGTAACCTACAAGGCGCTGGCATGGTTTAAATTATTTTTGTCATATCTTCTCTTCGCCTCCGAACGCACCTGGGGTGAGGTCCCTCACCTATCTGACGCTGCCTCGTCTGGGATTTCACCACGCGGATCTGGCGCGATCTGACCCGACCCTTGCTTGAGCACACCTCGCGCATCACCCTCACGCCGGTGAGCCTGGTCACAAGTACGTTATCCGACCCGTTAACCCGACTCTTGGAGAGCTTCCTATGAGCGGTTTGCAGAGAGAGAGAGATACGTGAGGGTAGAGGGAAGGGATAGGTTTTGCTCTCTTGTGTGCAAGCAGACAGAACGCCGAAGAAGAAGCTGACACTTAGTCGCAGGAAGGAGAGAGAAGAAGGAAGCCTTCGTAGAGAGTAAAGGCTGCAGAGAAAGAGAAGAGAGGCCAAGACAGAATCCAAAGTAAGAAGAAGACAGAAGAAAGAAGCAAGGCAGAAGAGAAAGACTGCAGAGAAAGAAAGAAATATCAGAAAAAGAAGAATAACACTTTTAAGACGTCTGATCTTATGATCAAACGTCCAATTTTACTCTTTTTTCTGGATTACTTTTTTTAAACGCATTCATATTTGAATTAAAGTTTTGAGTAAATTAGAGTGTTCAATTACATTTGAGATTAGTAGTAAATTCTGATTGCTCCCTATGTTCGATCTCAGATACTCTGATTTTCGAGTAATAAAATCTTTATTTGTTTTGAACGCTTTTTCGGCTATACTACAACGTGACATCCTTTAAAAAATCTGATATAATGTTCCGAAACACAGGAGAAATAGAGAAGAGTAGAAGGGCAGGCCAGCAAATGCCACAATATATCTTCCAATATTTAACTTAACAAATTAAGTTTTCAATGGCATGTAAATGTAATAACTAATTGAATGGTTTCTGTAGCAAAACAGGGGAGAGCCTTTCCCTTAGGCATGCACATGGAGTAAGGGATGGCCGGAGAGGAGGAACTCGCAGGAGGTTAAGTGGAGTGAGGGCTTCGCGGCGGTGGCAGCAGCGAGTTGTGAGGTGGCCTAGGCCGGTCGGACGGAGGAGAGAAGCAGTGGTGGTGGCTGCGCAACTGCTTCTGTGCGTGGAGGTGCGGCACTATTTAAGGGCGTGCACACGCGCGTGAAGGCATCGCATGTGAGGGGAGCTGGCAGAGGACGCACGCGAGGAGTTGTGGCTGCATGCATGCACTGGTGGCATTGCAACTGCACGTGCATGGTGCTGTGGTGGTAGCTCTCAGTGTGCATTGATGGCAATGATGGCGATGCGCTACTGTTGTTGAAGTCGTGATGAGAACCTCATCATGAACCCTAACTAGCACATTTTTGACCTAAATAAGTGTACAAAAGCTCCTACAAAACTTAAGGGAAAGCCTAAATCAGAGAATTATAAATTTGAGTATAAAATAATTCATAAGGGGTAAAACTGTAATTTTACCAATGCAGTACATAAACGGGATTTCTAAGGGTCTAGACACAGGTCATATGGGCTTAATAAGAGAGAAAGTGGGATGATATGGTCAGAAAAGGGTTATAGCGGCATCTAAGAATTAAATGACATTCTACAACCCTAAAACAAATCCACTTTAATTCATGAAGTCCAGGCAAGATAAAAATTAATTAAACCCTCTAAAATTCATGAAAAAACATCCTCTAGGGTTTAGAACCTTCAATTTGGCCATTGGATCCTATCTTGACCTAGATTGAGAACCATACCCAATTTTTGACCAAATTTGGGTTTTTATGCAAAATGTCTGGTCAAAAGTGGTCAAACCTAAAATCCAACTTCACCATTGGATTCCTTAGGTCCAAATTAGGGTTATACCAAAATTTGGATCTAAGGAAAGTTTGCCTTGACCCACTTTACAAATTGGTCCTCAATAATTACTTTCTGACCCTTAACTTTTTGAACTTTTGCGTTTACCCCCTCAACTTTCCCATCATTTTCTTCATACTGGTCCCTCTTCCACCTGCAGTAGCAGGCCATACCTCCGGTGACTTCGCGCGGAGGATGGCACTGCGCAGGGCATGGGAGCCAGCCCTAGAAACGAGAGGAGGGTCCCCTGCGTTGTTCTCTTCCGCATGGACCACCTCCCATGCTCTGCTGACACCCATACCACTCGTGTGAACGCTCGAGAGGTATGGGTCTCTTTCCCATCCATGTCTCTGATGACCATCCCACGCTTCTTCCTCATGTTTCCCTCCCTGCCAGCACCTATTTAAGGAGCGGCAGGGGCTGCCGCTTCCTGCAAGCTTGTCTTGGCCAGAGTTCCACCCCAAGTTCGTCTTCTTCTCCTCTGGCCAAGTGGTCCAGCAAGCTCCGGTGACCCGCCCTCCTCCTTCTCGTCGCTCTGCCACAATACCAGTGGCAGAGCTGTCCTCACCATCTTCCTCTGCTTCGCGCAGCACTCGCGCAAGCACCTCTAGCCCCGTCGTCGTTGTTGTCTCCCTCCACTGGACATCATCTTCTCAGGCAACAGCAGGTACTACCAGTCGCCATCTCTCCCCCTTCGTCCACTTAATCAGGTTAGACTCACTCCTCTCTATCCCTTCTTCAATTCCCCTCAATTTATTTCACAAAATACCCCTCGATTCTGCTGTCCACCATCGCCATCTCCACCTCCAGCCAGATCTCCGGCGAGGCATCCCTGCCGCTCCACACCTCCATCTGCCTCACCAACTGATCCCTGAGCATCACCACCACCCACTGATCACCCTACAGCCCTCCACTGACCGCACCAACCCCTGTCACCTTCCCCCGAACAAACCCATCCTCACGGCCACAGAGCGACCTAGGCACGCACACCTAGGTCACCCCGTGGCCAGCCAACCCCCACCTCACCTTCGCCGTGATACGGCGAAGGTTTTCTGATGGTTTGACAGAGCCGCAAGGTAGTATTCTTGCTTTCAGGTTCTGTGCCCTTGCCGCCATTGCTGCCGAGCTTGGAGCAAGCATGCTAGCAGCTCTAGGCCTTTGTAGTCCCAGGTTGGAGTCCCAGACCGTGTAGAAGAGACTCACGCACGGTCCCAGGTCCCCAATTGAAGACGCAAGCCTCGCGTATCGCTGCAATTGCGAGGACTTCGGCTGCGGGGGAAGGCGCGGAAGCGGGTCTGACTTTTAGTCCCACCTCGGAAGTGTGCGGGTGGACGCCCGCACATAAATTGATTTTGTGTTTCAGGCTATTTGCCTCGAAACACTGGGGTAAGGTCCCTCTCACCCGCTTCACTCGACCTCGTTTACGACCACCCCCTGTAGACCTGGCTTGACCTGTATACCCGACCTGCACTCCTCTCCCACCACCGCACACTGGTGGGCCTGGTCTCAGGCACGTACACCCGACCTGTATACCCGCGAAGGCTCTGGAGAGCAAACTTGAGAGAGAAATAGAGAGAGAGAGAGACACGGGGAGGGTAGGGGTTAGGTTTTGCCTAACCTTACACTGTGCAGGGAAGCAGGAGAAGAAGAAAAGAGAAGAAGCAGTTGAGCACTTAGCCTCGTAGAGGAGCAGAAGGAGAAGAAGAAGGAGGAGATAGTGCAATAGCAGAGAAGAAGAGAAGGAAAGAGGAGGAAGCAGCAAAGGACACCTAGCTGCATCAAAGAGCAGGAGCTGAAGAAGAAGGAAAGGAAGAAAAAGAAGAGACGCGGCTGAAGAAAAAGAAAGAAGAAGAAGCCTAGAAGGTCGAGCAGAGAGAGACTAAGGAAGAAGAAGCTGCAGATGCAAGGCAAAGAAGAAGATAGGAGCAAAAGCTGAAGAAAGAGAAGTTGCAGAAAAGAAGAGAAGAAGAAGAAGCCAAGAGGAAGAAGAATCAGCAGAAGTACTGTAGCAAGTGGCAGTTTAAGTCGTCTGACATTGGAGTCAGATGTCTGGAGAGAGAAAGACAGAGGAACAAGAAAGAGAGAAGAGAAGAAGAACAAGTTTTCCTTTCTTTTAGTGTGTTTTGTAAAACAGTATATATCTATATTGTAAATTGTGATTTTGTACGCTTCTAAAATCAAGTGTTGCTCCCTAAGTTCGACCTTGGAAATTTCCTATTTTTAGAGTAATGAAAACAACTATACTTGCTGGTTGCCAACAAGCGACTAGCAAGTCGAAGGAGAGGCGTGCGCGGAGAGGAGCAGAGGATGCGCTGGGGATGTAGCAAGGAGGCACACGTAGGAGGTTGCACTCTACTACACGTGCAGACGCATTGCTGGCCGTGCATGGAAGGGAGGACGCGAGCGTGTTGCTGGTAGTGCAAGGCTGAAGGTGCAAATGGAGGACATGCGTTGTTGCATCTGCAGGTGGAGTTGCTGCGAGGAGGACGCAGGCAATGCTGGTGGTGCACGTGATGTGTGGGAGATGCGCTCTGGAAATAGAGGCGTGATGGCGTGGACAAAGGCAGGGACTTTGGACATCCGGGAAAGTTCCCAGATGTTTTAAGTGAGCAGGAAGGTGCACAGTGGCGGTCGTCGAGGGAGGTGATCTGGAGATTGTAATATGGAGCTTTGCGATGGCGGTGTGGGTTGTCACCCCGCACGCCCACAGTGGCAAAACTCCACCGCGGTTGAGGCCGGTGGTAGAGGAGTGGATGAGAACAAGTTCTCTGCACGGTGAGGAGTGGGGATGGAGGCCTACAAATAGAGTAACGAAGATGAAGATGAATAATATCATGCAAAAGAAAAGAAAAGAGAGAATAGAGAGAAAGAAGAAAGAAGTTCTTTGCGTGGCTAATGAAGCACACGCTCACGGTAAGTGGCCGAGCTCGCCGGCCTGTCACTTCGCCGGCCCACAGTGTGGCGAGGCTCGGCTGTGGAGACCATAGTGATGGGTGAAGGCATGGTGATGGAGCGGGCGGTGTCTCCTCGAGCACGGTAGCAGCTCCCCTTCTCTTGTAGCCGTCTGCATGGATTTGAAATGGAGAGGCGGGAGCAGATCCACTTCTCACGCTCCTCCTTGATTGCCATCTTCAATGGCATGTAGCTGCAGCATATTCCCTGCAGAGAAGAGAGAGAGAGAAAAAAAGAATAATAAAAAGATTGGTTTATTTATGTACAAACCCTCACATAAAATATTAATTCTAATACATGCATATAATGCAACCTAAAGACTAATGCATGTTATTCTAATGCATGCTAAATAATTTATATATGAATGTAATGCATATAAGAAAATATATATAAACTAAATTATTTATATCTTAATGCATGCTATGTATAAACTAATATTAATCCAATGCCTAGGCACTTAAGTAACTAATTAGCCCACAAATATGGGCTCATCACCACACACCACACCATTGCCACCAACTCACTCGCCACTTCATGGCAAAGCTTTTGAACACATTTGGCGTGTCTCTGAGGCTGTATTCTTGCTTTCAGGTGACTGACCGAAGCTCTACCGCAGCACTCATCTTCTTCGATCCTATTCGCTCATCTCCAATCCCCAACTCCTCTAGCTGCAGATCGCAATCGATGTGGAGCCTTCATCTGCAGTTGTCCAGGCAGCCAATCGAAGTCATTAGCTATGTCTTCTGCCCCAATTGGAAGCTCAACCTCCCGCTGCTACTGTATGAGGAAGCCTCTTTGGGATAGTCCCACATTGTAGATTGAGGACCTCCCCGCAGCATATAAAGGCCAAAAGTCATAGACGCTTATCTCCTTCGAGAGCACCGGGGTGAGGTCCCACTCGCACACTCCAGGCACGTGCCCTTGCCTACGCTCACTCCACACAGGTCTGGGCCCTGATTTGATTACCTAGGTCCGATCTGGTCTACCAGTTCTAAGAGAGAAAAGAAGAAAGAGAAAGAGGGAGAGGGGGGGTTCGTCCTTCACACCTTCTGTTCTCTATACTTAGTCGATTTGAAGAGGCCTTTTCCTCTATGATGTGCCTCTTCCTTGAGGCAAGGAGAGAGGAGGCCTTTGCCTCTTCTGTGGAGCTATGTTCTACTGGGTCTGAAGCTACTGTTGATTATTTAACTTGGTTGATGTGGAATATTGGTTGATAATCATTGTTGATACATTTGATATATTTGAAGCTTAACATTAAAAGGGTTAATTGGTGATTCAAATCACCATTTTAACCTATCATTTTGTCACATTAGTACTTGAATTATTGATATATCATTCTTGAATAAGTTTTGGTTGCACTTGGTTATATCTATTATTTAGAATTGTGATCTTGAGATTGATTTGCTACTTACTCCCTACGTTCAACCTCGGATTTCCATTTGAGAAATTTTCTTTTTTTGTTTTTGTACTTTATTGGCTATACTACAACGTATCATTTTTAAAACACCGATTTAGAGAGATAAACAAGATACGACCTGGGGTGAGTGTGGCTTGAACTCGAAGAACACGGCGACATTGATGGTGGAGGTGGCAGAGAATGGCGAGCACCTGAGAATCAAGAATATGGCCTCTCGTCCACATTAAAATAGTTCATGAGAATCACCGGAGGGTGTGGAGTGTGATGGTGGTGGTTGCGTGAGGAATTAGGGTGTAAGGTGGTTGGACGGAGTCGGGAATGGAGGCGAGAAGGTGGGTTGTTCGGTGGCAGTCATGAGTGCGTGGACGGTGAAATAAATATAGGGGTTTTGTGTAGGTGGATGTGGTGGAGGTGTACGACTTGTTGGCGAGGCAGTTGGCGACTTATGGTATGAGATGGGCCTCACCAGAGAGGTGGCCGGAGCGGAGAACGAAGGTGGCTTGAGCATACGTCAAGGGTTATTTTTGGGTTTTGAGTAAGGGGAATTAACCTAAAGATCTAACTAACCTAACTACCTAATCTAATTGGATGAAGGGGGTAGAATCCGCATCAGCTTTGGCAGGCCGATGACAGAGAAGATGAAGCCTCCGGTGATGAAGGAGCGACGAGGAAGACATGAAAGAAGACATTTGCTGGTATTGCGAGACGCGGATGAAGTTGAGGAAGAAGAATCCACCTGCTATTGTCTGTGAGGGTGGACGAGGAAGGTGGTCGAAGAATTCACTGGAGTTGGCGGAGGAGGTCGGGGAGAAGGGAAGAGGGGGTGTTCGACCTCCAAACCAAGCTAAGGATTACGACCATGCAATGTGGGTCTTTTCATAGGGCTCAGGGGATTGTTTCAAGCTTGGAATCCAAGCTTGGAAGCTTCACACATAAGGAAACCCAAACCTTTGAAAGGTTCGCATGATCTTTTGGGAAAGAATTAGAGCCCAGGACATGGTTTAGATCGTAAAGGATTCTCTCAGGAACCTCCTTTCCAAATTTGAAAGAGTTTGGCTGTGAAATTAGGGAGTAATCCCTGATTGAAGGTCACTGGTGAAGTGGGATTAGGAGTTGAAGGTGGCGAGGCCCTGTTGGTGAAGAAGATGAAGTTAGGGGCATATTTGTAAGAGAAAAGAGCTAGACAGGACTGAAATGTAAACTAGGTTAAGGTGGTCTCTGATTGGGCCCAAATTTTGTTACAAACCTAATTTGGATCCAAGGAATCTGATGATGAACTCGGATTTAGGTTTTGATCAAGTTTTCCTAGGTAATTTGCGTAGAAATCTAAATTAGGGCAATTGTCTATCTATGACTCTATTTTAGGTCAAATTGGGTTCCATGGTCAAATCAAAGGTACCAAACCTTAGGAAATATTTTTCTATGATTTTTAGAAGGTATGGGTGAATTTTATCTTGATCGGAACCTCAGTTAATAAAGTAGGTCTGCTTTTAGGGTTTCAGATGTTCATTAATTCTCGAAATGCATGAAAATCCGTTTATGTCTGCATGAACCCTCTTATTAGACATTTATGACCATTTGAACTTTAATTAACTCTTGAGAAACCCCGTGGTTGTTCTACATTTAGGATATTCTGTTAAAACTACAGTTTACCCCTATTTTAATGTATTTCTCTTAGAATTGATATACAGTGAATTATGACTCTTTGGCAGTTATGTAGGAGCATTTATCAATTGATTATGACTAAATAAAGCTAGATATGGCTGATGATGACGTTATCGTCATACCCCCCATGTCTAACTTTTGCTAGTCCCTTAGTAAAATCTTATGAAATGAACTTGAATTCTAGACCATGCCTTGATGTTCAAAGTCCTAATTTATTCTTCCTTTTAGAAATTAGGTCAGAATGCTAATAATAGGCTTAGAGGTACTCAAGTACCAACCAAGATCGAGACCTAACCAGCTTTAGCCTCAATTTGTCATGAAGGTTTCTAAGGTCCATAGAAACTATCCTAAGGTTTGTTGAACCCAGCGGTTAAAGCACCTGTGCTTGTAACATGGTTAGTCCAAATTCAATTTGCAGTACATTTTTGTAAGAGTGAAATAGAAGAATTTTTGTATTTTTGGAGAGTTTTCTCTCTTTTCTTTTCTTTATTTCTAGCTTCAGATTGGCTCAGAAACACGGTCTATATCGGATTCCTAGCTCCCACCATCAATCCTTGCAGGGTCCCTAGCAATCAATGCTTCGAGATAGCACCGCCCATGGAAGCCCCTAGAACCCTAGCTATCGACACTTCGAGATAGTGCCGCCCATGATGTTATGTAGCTAAAATCAGGCCCTGGCAATCGACATTTCAAGATAATCCCACCCATGGCACCTGAACCAGCATAAGGTGCTAACATGCCCCCGGTAGGATATTTAGATATCCTAGGAGACAAACACTGAGGAGACGACATGCTATTGTGCATCTTCGAGGGGAATTTCCCGCCTCTCCACGCCAGGAACTTGTCCAAATCAATTTGTGTTGATAAGCCACTCCTGATGTAGGTAGCTTTTTTAGAACAGAAGAAATGCTTTTGTGTGATTTTGATTATTAAGCTCACTGAACCAGACTTCTATGTTGATTAGGGTTCTTAGGTTACCAAGTCTCGCAAACCAGAGGTCAGTTAACAAGGTCGAGTAATCCCTAAGCCGTAGACTTAATACATAAGCTTCGCATTTTCCTCAACCTCTTGAGGACTATTCGGATCTTAATGGATGCGTGAATGTTTAAGCCCTAAAATATGCCTAAGAGGTCTAAGATCAGCACTCATACTAATCTCTTTGTCTCTCTGTTATTCTAGGACTTAATTTTTTTCTTTTGATTTGGTCTAGAACTTAAGTAGATTCCATAATCATTTACTAATGACTATCCCTTTTATTTAAAATTGTTGCTCCTTTTTGACATTTAAATCACCTCCTCATTTCCTCTTCAAGAATGATATGCAATCAAGCTTACAAAATTTCCTCCCCTTTCTCCATTTTTTGTTCTTTTTCAATTTTATTTTTTTGGTTTTTTGAATGTAAGTAATTTTTTTGTGAGAACCCTTCAGAAACTTGAATTTTTATGTGTTTGCACTTTAACATCCCCCCATGTCTAAATTTTACAATGTCCTCATTGTAAATCGAAGGGTATGAAATCAGTTGGGTTCATGGTTTAGAACAGGACCAAAGGGTGGGTGGACATGTCGGGATGATTGTTGCGGACGATTTCAAGCTCTAATACGAATACCAAAGGTAGAATTGGTTGTTCTAACACTGAACTCTAAGTACTGTAGACGTGAAGCTCAAAAGATTATTAAAAGGGTCTCAGGTTTTCGAAATGATAGGTTTTTGTAACTCTAAGTGGCAAAACTACTCAAGACCTACCTTACCCTAGCCAACCTAGTCCGAGTAGTTCAAAACTTAAATCTAGGATGGATATTGAGGACAAACCCACTCCAAACCCAGAGCCTGGATACGTCCTGGAAAAACCTAAAGATGTTCCATTTCCCATGGCCTTGACCAAAGGAAATAGGAAATCTAAACCTGTGGCACTCTAGGAGGACTTGGTCAAGCTCTTTGAGCAAGTCCAAATAAACATCTCCTTGATGGATGAGATTCACCACATTTCGACTTACACACGATTCTTGAAAGATTTCTGTACACCAAAGCGTAAGCCACGAAAATAAGATGGGAGTCTGATTGTGTTGTCAGAGCAAGCTAGCTTTATAAGTTGAAAGATCCTAGCACCCCTCTAATCTTTTGTAGGATAGGGAACTTAGAATTTGATGGAGCCTTATTGGATTTAGGAGCATCCATAAACCTTATTCCCACCACCCTACTAGACCATTTTGAGGAAAAAGAGCTCAAACCAACTAAGGTGACATTGCAATTGGTAGACAAATCGATTAAGTCACCAAGAGAAATTCTTGAGGATGTACTGGTTAGGGTATGGGATTTTTATTTCTCGATGGATTTCATTGTTCTTGATATGGATACTCCTGAAAACCTTAAGGATACACCTATCATCCTAGGGAGATAGTTCTTAGCAACTGCTAAAGCCAACATCAATTGTGAGGAGGGCCAAATAGAGTTAAAATTTGGGAACAAAACTTTGAGGATTGATATTTTTAAGGTCTAGAAAGGGATAATTTGTGGGGCAATTAACGAATTTTGTGACATAGGTTTTGTGGTTGAGGACTTGAGTACTAAGGAATGCACGATTTCACAAAAGTCTCATCAGATGCCTTGGAGTTGAAACCAGTCCACAAACTGACCCACAAACTGGAGAGCTTGAATCTAATTTAGACCCATCCCCAACTTTCACCCATCCTACTGAGGCCAACCTTGAACCTCCACTCGCCATTGATAACCTAGTCTTGGAGTTGAAACCACTCCCAGACCATCTAAAGTATGTATTTTTGAGTTCGAATCACACGTTTTCTGTGATTATGAATTCCTGACTCACTTCTGATGAGGAAACAAAATTGATTTTTGTCCTCCAGCAACATCGTAGAGCCATTGGTTGGACTCTAGATGATTTTACTAGAATAAGTTCCTTATATTATACTCATTGAATATATGTCGTAGGGCAAAGTAGGTATTTAGCTCTCGAACTGATAGGAACACCATCATGAACCATAACTAGCTCAATTTAGTCATTATTAAGGAATAAATGCTCCTACATAATTGTAGAGTCCTAATTCACTGCAAATGCATTTTGAGAGAAAGATAAGAAAATAGGGTTTAAACTGTAATTTTACCATCATATCACGAATGCAATATAACCACGGGTTTTCCCAGGGGGTAATTAAGGGACAAATGATCTTAAATATCCAACAAGTGGGTTCATGCAAACAGAAAAGGGTGTTTGCGTGTTTTGAGAATTAAATGACTTCTAAAACCCTAAAATCAGACCTGCTTAATTAAATGAGGTTATGGTCAGGATAAAATTTACCTAAACCCTCTAAAATTTATATAAAAATATTTTCTAGGGTTTGGTACCTTCAATTTGTCCATCAGAACCCATCTTGACCCAAAATAGAGTCCTAGACAGACATTTGCCCTAATTTGGGTTTTTGACTAAATTAACCAGTAAAACCTAGTTAAAACCAAAATCCAACTTCACCATTGGATTCCTTAGGTCAAAATTATGTTTGTACCAAAATTTGGGCTCAATCTTAGATTGTCTTCACCTAGTTTGCAATTTGGTCCTGTCTAATTCTTTTATATAACACATATCCCTTAACTTTCAAATGCCTACAAAAAGGCCCTTAACTTTGTCATCATTTTCACAAATAGGTCCCTACCGCCATGAATCCTATTCCTACAAACTCTGGCGGCCTAAATTTGGCAAGAACTTGATTCCTTGACGACCCCTCTCAGATTTGAAAGGGAAGTTCGTCAAGGAATTCCCTTCTATCTGAGCCATTCCTTGGGCTCCAATTCTTTTTTAAAAGGTCATGCGAACCTTGCAAAGGTTCATGTATCCTATTTCACAAAAAGCTTCTGAGCTTGGAAGCTTCTTTCCAAGCTTGGAAGGGCTTCCTATGGCCTATAAAAGAACCCTTGTCGCATGGCCAAGCTTTTCAGCAAGTCTTAGCGCATCAAAAGACCCTAAAAACCTATCTCCGACCACCATAGACCCATGCTCCAGTGACCTCTTCAACCCTCCTCCAGCCGTCCAACCATCAAATTGGATGGTCGACTAGCTTCCCCTCTTCCTTACGACCCTCCCCAACTAAAGGGAGGGCGTTCCTCCATCCGATTCATCTTCGCCGCCTTGCTACCTCTACCTCCTTCTTTGGCTCCGGTCGACCAACACCGGAGTCCTTTGCCTCTCTACTGCGTCCCTAAGTCCCACTATCTCTCCCTTTTCCTCTCTACATTATTCTCCCACTCTCGTAACACATGCACGACCACCGATTCTCCCTTAACGCCGTCACCTTCTTCCACTTCGGCAAAGTGCTGGCGACGCCTACACACCGCCACACTGCTCAAAACTCGCTACTATCACCTCCATCAGCTCCGTCGTGCTCCAATCAACAAAAGCCCTCTACCAATCCACCCTATTCGCCACTCTACGACTCCCCCGAACTATACCCTCACCGCACCTCCGTTCCAAGGTCGTACAACCTTCTCACGCATGCACTTGCCTCACCAAGACCACCATCATGTTCGCCATCCTCAGGTGATCCTCCTGAGGATATTTGATGTGGCTGTAATGCCGTTCTCATGCTTGCAGGTCTTCCACCAGAGCTTGCCACCGCCCCGGCTGCACCAACTACGCCTTCAGTCCTCCGACCACATCCGCTCCAGATTTTAGCCCGATTTCATGCAGAGTGGTCTCAGGATCTTTCCCAAGTCCTTGATTGGGGTCTCCAGCACCTGCAACTGCCTCAATTTGAGGCATCTTCACTACCTGCAGTGCACGCGAAGAAAGGGTGGGACTTTAGTCCTACCTCGTTTGCTGATGGGCATATGAAGCCGTTTAAATTGATTTTGTGCTATAGCCTCATTTCCTCAGTAAGCATGGGATGAGGTCCCCTCGCATATGCCCATTCACACCCACGTCCGCGCTCATGCCTTGCAGGTCTGGGCTTGGTCCGTTTACCCGGATACCCAGGTCTAGTCTACTTTCCTGGTTCTGAGAGAAGAGAAAAGGAGAGGAGAGGGGGTGGTTTTGCTCTGTCGCCCTCCTCTTGACTCTTGTGAGATCTGAGAGAGGCCTCTGCCTCTACTGGCGTGCTGAGTTTTGTGTTGTGCCTTCTCTGAAGCTAAGGGAAGAAGAGAGGAAAAAGAGAAGAGAAGGAAGAGAAGCAAGAAGAAGAGGCCTTTGCCTCTATTAAGGCATCTGAGCACCCAATCTGCCATCTGATTTCACATATCCAAGCCCCTCAGGATCTATTGCTTACTCATCTTGGGTGAATTAATTGTGGTTGATACTGTGCAAACATTTGAGGTAATTGTGGTAAAATTGTAGGGTTAATTTGGTGATTCAAATCACCATTTTAACCGTTTCTTTTTGTCCTTCATTTCTATTAAGTCTTGATTGCAAATTCTTATATCTTTTATTGTGATCTTGAGTATTAAACTGTCACTTGCTCCCTGTGTTCGACCTTAGATTTCATTCGAGTAATAAATTTTATATGTTTTCGCACTGATTCGAGCTATTCTACAATGCGATGGTTTTAAAACACGTTTCAGAGCGACGAACATTTTGGTGCCATTGTTGGGGAGCAATGCGCAATTAGATCTCTTGATTGCAATATCAGATTTGGTACTAACTTGCTACATCTCTTTTGACTTTGATCTATTTTAGGGATTCATTGAAGAAAAGATCAGCCGCACATCATCCACTCCAAGGGTAGGTAAAACACAAATTAAATCTCTTCTAAGCCCCTGATTCTGAAAAGATAAAAAAAGGGAAAAATCAATTAGGGCTACTTACGTTCTATTCTTAGAGAAATCATCAAGTTGCCTGATTTGATACATTCTAGAGAAACATCCAAACCTTGAATTGTGCACCTACTTAAGATCTTAAGGTATCTAGGGCTATCACCTTCTTGTTTGAAGTCCTAGGCACCACATTTGGACAGAATTGAATTGGACCAATCAGAGCTAATCAGGAATTGATCTTCCCAAACAGTGTGTGCCTAAGCTTTGGATGAATTGATCTATTCAAAGCAAACCCTAAAAGCAAGCTCTTAATTTAATTTGAATACTAAAAGAGGGACCTAAATTTCTTAAAGGACAAAACAGGTGAAGTTGATCCACCTTGTTGGGTTAACCAATCTTCAAATTATGTCACTTTGCACAAAAGCATCTTAAAAGTTTAAGGGAAATCATAAGCACCCTTGCTCTTTTTTAAAACTGGTAGACTTAAGAGGTCAAGTCCCCATTCTGGTCTACCTGGATCATCAGTGACAAGAGAGGTCGGGTGGGGGAAACCCTATAACTCGTGGGGGCACTCTACCATGTAGGGGTCTTCGTGGGACTCTCCCTCTTTGGTTGCCTAGGTAATTCTCAGGTGGACGGCTTTCTGACTAAGGGGTATCATCCACCCCGAACCTCTATAGTCATCCAAAATTTTTGGGTGTCTTGATTAGGTCCATCACATTCTACATCTCATCTACTCCATCGGTGCATGTTCAGGAGGAGGTCTCTAAGACCATCCTTGAGACCTCCATTAGCTACTGATTCTCGTCAAGGCCAAGCCTCGACCTCCTTGTTTGTGCAACAACCCAACTCAATCAATATCACTTCTGATTTATCTAAACCTAATTTTCCTTCATCCATCATCATGGAGCAACCAGTAGAAGAAAACAATCTTGAAAATCAGCTTCAGCATCTCAACGATCTATTCCAAGCCTTTATGAACCCACCGCAGCATCCTACGATGCCAGATCATTACAATCCCACTGCGGTGGAAATTGAACCTTGAGTCCAAATCCCCACTGGAGGTCCTGATACTGAACTCAAGCCCAACATGATTCATGCTATTCCCAAATTGCGTAATTCCGAGGATCCTTTCTAGCATATCAAGCAACTCAAGCATCTGACCCAGACCTTCGGGTCAGAAGCTCAAAATTGGGATATCTTACTTATGAAAATGTTCTTCTCTCTCATGGACAAGGCTACTCACTGGTACCAAACCCAAATGCGTCCAATCAACACCTTGGCGGAACTACAATCCGAGTTTCTGAGAAAGTTCTTCCCTGTTGGTCGGACAAATGCTCTACGGCAACAGATCATGCATTTCACGCAGCAAGCAGGAGAGCCGCTACATGAGGCATGGGATCGTTTCTGGATCTCATGCGAAAGTGCCCCCACCATGGAGTTCCTAAATGAGAACAAGTTCAGTCTTTTTACCAGGGACTCCGTGAGGATATTCGATTATTTGTCAATGTGACCTGTGGAGGAAACATCATGGGTCAACACGAAGACACCGTGTGGAATATTCTCGAGAATATGTGTGAGAACTCCATCAATAATGAATCCATAGGCATGTTCGACCAGACGAATGCCCGTGCATTGACGAATCCAAAGGAAGCACATGAGATGTAAGGCCTGTCCTCTTCCGTCGACTTGGAACTGATGGCCATTCACTTGGACAAGGTCTCTATTATTGAGAAGAAAGTGGATGAGCTAACTCGACACTTGCAGTGAGCCACTGATGTAAACACATTTATTGAGGGTAAAATGCCTATTCATGCATGTTCCTAGGCTTAGATTTGCATTTCATGTTATAAATATTGCATAGCATGAATCATTCTGCATTTAGAGTAGCTGTATATAATTTAAGTTAATTGCATCCTTTTTGTGGTTAGGAGAGAAGGATATTTATTTCACAGCCTCGGATTCATGATCTGACCGTATAGATCTGATCAAGATGACGATCGGAGTCCAACGCTCTGAAATTGCCTCGATCAGAGTCTCGTAGCACCATATGCAGTTCGAGGAAGATCAATGGACAAGGGATTAGGAGACATAATTCAGAGCTTCAAATGACAAATCTGACCATGCGGATGGATTCGGGTTGACAATCGCAGCCTAACGGCGCAAAAATCGACTCAATCCGACCTCCGTAGTAGCCCCTACAATAAGAAGATGGATGGCCATGACTATGCCACGTGGCGCAGCCCAGGCCACCCAACGCACCCACGCGGCACCACATGCGTGCATGCAGGTGCGCATGCGCACAGCGCAGTGCCAGCACATGGGCATGCACGCACACGCGGCAAAGGGCGGGGGAGCGTAGCGCCAGCTATGCATGGGCTGGACCTACAGCGACGCATGAGCTGGACTTACAGTGAAGCTTACAGTCGTCGGTAATTCATCGCATGCCAGCAAAGCCAGTTGTGGGTGCCAGCGGGCATGAGCTTCTTACAACGATGTTTCCAGCGATGGCCTGGATGTCACTAATGGTCCCATACCTATTTTTGCCTCTTCTCCTCCACTATAAAAGGACCTACACCCCCTCCCTTCCAAGCCATATCTACCTACTCTACTCCCACCTACTCCCAATCTCTAGCAAGCCTACCAATGCTCCATTAGAGCTTGTTCTCAAGCTTCCAAGGCTCCTATTAGTGTAGCAAACTTCTGCCCCACCAAATACTCCTCCATCTTCCCATCTCCCTTCATAGGTCGCCTTGGAGCTGCCCTCCCACCTCTATTCCGGTAGCAGATCACCTCCGTCTTCTCACCTCCATTCTAGAGCCACGCCGAAGCTTTCCTCAACCCGACATCCTCTTGCATCTCACCTCTGTCGTCCCGCTCCTCACCTCCTTCGTTCGAGCTTCCGCCAGGTGTCGTCGTCTCGTCGAACAGCCGATTTGGAAGATTTCCTCTCACCCCCTCTCTTTTTATGCTTTCATAGTTTATTGTAATTGACATTGGAAGTAATATATATCAGATTTGTTCCACATCTCTATCTTGTGATTTATTTGCTTGTCTTTTATTTTAAAAACACAAAAAAAATAACAAAACCCTAAAATACCAAAAAGAAATGAATCGAAGCGTGGTTTTCACGTAAAGTAAACGTCGCCTCTCTGTGTTTGACCCAGGACTCCCTTGGAGTTTCGGTATAAATTTTATCTAATCGATGTGTTTTGCAACTACGACAATGGGTTACTTGTAACCCTGATTTCTAACACACGAAACGCGCTCGACCATTTTGGCGCCGTTGCCGGGGAGGCAACGGAATTTACTTTATTGTTTATTGTGTTTCTTTGCATTTACATAACACTAACCCCGCTTATCTCTGATCTATTGTCTTGCAGGTACCCTAGCATGGAGATCCAAGTGTAGTAGACCGAAGTAAAGTGCGGGTAGAGTGTTTTGTAAGTGTCCCCCACACCACCCCCACCTTAGTTTTCATTCCATAACCTAATAACTCAAACCCAAATCAACTTAGGTGCTTTTTATAAACCCTAGGATAGGTTTGGTTGTTTGTTTGCCACCTCCACTCACCTCACCATCCACATAAATAGAAAAAATAAAAGAAAAAGTGTTATCTGATTGTGGGATTTTCTGAAAGCTACACACTTAACACCCACAACTTCTCACCCTAAGGCGCACAATCACATCGATTCTACCACTTAACTAGGATCTGACCTGTGGACCTGGTACACTTAATTTAGCACATGAATAAGTGAGTAGAAATCTGAATAAGTCAAACATTTCTGTGTGCCTTAACTAAGTGGTGTAATAGGCCAATTGATTGAGCTATTTGGGCCGCACCACTCAATCTAAAACTGATTCATTTAGTAGCTTGCCACTTAGGGTTGATTTTTAGGATTGAACTAGGCACTCCACATTTTATTTCTGATTTTTAAAGGAATATATCTACACTAGTGCTTTCAAAACTTGGAGTGTTCTACTGATCCTTGATTGAATATACCTAAAGATTAAACCCTAAAGACTACTAAACAAGGTTGAACCCTAAAAGACACATCATCAAATAACCTTGTTTGAAAACCTTGGTTGTGCACGCACACACATTTTAACTGATCATCAAGGGCACAACCCATCTAAAGGGCCCATCACATTCCTGATGCACCATTGTCCCAAGCTTAACTAAAATTGATTAGACGTTGGCCCTAAGGACTGGTTCGCTCGTCGGGATCCTGATTGAGATTGTTCACGATTAACCTACTTATACTAGTCAATCTAATGTCTAGCTAGGGGAGTAGCGTCAAACAACTGCGGCTGGGGGGTACACTAGGAGCCGGAGGTGCAAGCCAACGGAAGAACCTTCTCCCTAGTCCCTTCTTCTAACTGGTTGGATTGCCTGGACATAAGTAGAGTAAATCGTCTATAATCTTAGGATGGATTCTGAGAGTCTGTAGACCTTTAGGCTACCTAAACTAATGATAGGCTTGTATTTTTGTATTGCAGGGCTCCTTTCTCTTCTGATTTCCCTCCTTAGTTCACCATGTACCCTTCCACATCCTACACACATTTCACATCCTATCCTTCTACCACTACTTATCCCCAAGATGATTACTATCCTGACTTGACTTGTAACTACCCATCCACTAGCTGGGATGACTTTGATTGGGGATATGAATCCGGACCTTAGTGTCCAAGGCCTAACCTTGGACAACAAGACTATGATTATTATCCTTCCCATAGCTATAATGATTATGGATATCCATCCTTTGATGACCAAACCAACCTGATCTACAATCAGGAAGGATATCATGATTATAACACCTACCCTCCCCAGTATTCCACTGAATATAGGTCGCCACCATCCTTTGAACAACCTAGAACGACCTACTTTCAGGGAGGGACCCAAGAACCTCGACATCTTGACTCCCCTAGATTCAACCCAAACCCACCCAAACCTAAATCAAATCAGTCGGTTCAGGTGAACCAGATCCAAGATAGAGTGTTGGCTAATTTGAGGAACACCATACAATCTTTAGAAGCCCAGCCAATACCATGAACTGAATCACTAGAGCCTATGATCAAAATGGTTAATGAACTTAATAGCTCTCTATTGGATTTGCTCCAAAGTGTTAGGGATAGCGACCTGGGTGAGTTTCTTCTTGGGAAATCGTCGAGGTTGAGAATGAAATTTATGGTTGCACTAGTCAAATCTTGGGATGATTCTCAAGATGAACCCGCTCCAAGAGAGCCAATGTCTGAACCTGCTCAGGCGCCTGCCGAGGGGGATATATATTCAAATATTGGAGATGACCAGATTGGTCTAGAGCAACCCTTTGATGATGAATCGATTGATTCACCCGAGATCCCCAAGTCAGGAAACGAAGAAAAATATGTCTCCTTGGATGATGAAATGACTTGTGATGTTGAGACATATACAAATGAGGATCATGAATTCTTTGATTTTGAGGGTGAGGAATCTCTTAGTGAAGTCTCACTTAAGCTTGAGGAGAATGATTTTAGTGAGACATACGGGCTCGAGGAGTATGACGACCAATTTGGTAGCCCGACTACTGAAGATTCTGATTCGATTGAGGCTAACTTGGAGGATTTGATACCCGACGACTCAATTAGTAGCCTCATTCCTCAACCACACCCTGAAGAGCTGAATGAACATAATTTTGAAATCATTGTGCCCAAGTCAATCCTGATTCAGCCACAATTGTTGGACTTGGGTACTTTAGGTGGGGTGTACAATGATCTGGAGGTCCCGGAAACCTTGATTTCAGAGGATAGGATGTTGGAAATAAAAATTTGGGAGGTTAATTTTGAGGGGAAAACAAGTTTGGATATAAGGGTATCTATTGACCTGAAACCACCTATCTTCTATGCATACCCTTATGATATCCTTCATGTGCGACCCAAGCCTAAAATAACTGATTATTTTTCTAAGCTAGATGTTAAGTGGACAAATGCACCTATTGAACCATCTTTACCTGTTATTTGACACATTGGTCTTGGGTTACAAACCAATAAACCGCAGGCTCAGCCCTGCAAACACAACAACCTTCAGTTCTGGGTGATTTTCACCGAGAACTTGAGAACCACTCGACCTTGGGGCATGGGTCTGCACCATAACCTCATCCACATCTGTGGACATCTTCTACGGACGGGTTTCAGGATCAACCTTTTTATTTTGATTTTGACCTACACTTGTGAATTCTCAATTTCTTCTTTGTATGTATGTTATGCCTAGATGAAGGCATTAAACTTAGCGCGTGTGTATACACTCTTCTCTCTGTGAAGCTAACCGGATTCTCACGACACTCAGGTGATGTTCTGTTTACTTCGCCCTTTTCATGTCTTTATTTTTACAATGAGGACATTGCATCATTTAGGCATTGGGGGGTGGATAATCAATTCCTGAAATCATTATGTTAACTCCATAGAATTTCTTTTAGTTCCTTGTAAAATTAAAAAAATAATTAAAAGTTTGAAAAAAGATAAAAAAGGAAATTAGGAAAAGAGAACTTAGGCATTTGGAAGTTATTAACTTTAGGAAATGATACGAGAGAACCTAAACACTTAGACTCTTCAGGTCTTCGGTCTTAATTAGCCCGGGTGTCCACTCGAATGTGGACTTAGTCTAGAGTCCTTGCCAAATAAAATTCATTTTTATTTAGTAAATAATTTGGGATGATAAGTATGCGACTTATCAACCTGCCCTCTGATTTGGGGGGACTTTAAGCCTAAGCATCTACACACATTCTTTTGCACTGACTCACTTTCCGACGATTTTTACGGAAATTGGGTAGCTAATGGACCGACTTGGGTGGTATGGATGGCAAGTTGTCGGTGGTAACAGCTCATCGGCCGATTGTCCAGAGCCCAGCCATAAGACCATTTTCATTATACTACCTTTAGGTAAATCTTAGATTAAGGAAGCCACCTACTTAAGAAAAAAAAGAAGAGAAACACTCAAAAAGAAAAGAAAAAAAATAGAAAAAGGAGAAAAAAAAAATAAAACCACACTTCACCGCACGAGTATGGCTAGCAAGTTATCGGTGGTAACAACTCATTGACTGGTTGTCCAGAACCCAGCTCACAAAAAAAAATGCACAATAATTCCCCAAACACTTAGGGAAGAAGTGGGGAAGTAGAATAAATCGAGGAGATATACACTGGGTTCGCTCTTGTGTTGACCCCATAAATAAAAGAAGTAGGGAGAAAGCTACCGATCATAAAGATAAACCTTTAGGCAAGGTCACCTAGGGTCGTAGAAACCCGAAGTCTGTCTGAACAACCGTTTTGTGTGTCTATCATTTTTTCACAAAGATGCTTTATACTTAGAGTCCTTTTCATGTCTTGGACGGGTCGGGTAGCCGTAAAAAGTTATCCCGGAACTCTCACACTCCAAAAGTACAAAAAAATTAGAAAAGAAGAAAAATAATAAAAAATGTATCTTCCCCTTTCAAATAAAGCGTGAACTTGGGCGGTCTGCGTTATGGCAGATACACGGGTACTGTTGAGTTTTAGTAGTTTAGGACATTAGTTGAAATTTTCTATTAGTAATAAACGACTTAGGCCTAAGTGATCTAATTATAATTCTGCTTTTATACATAGCATATAGTTTAATTTTGCTAGGGACTAGCAAAAGATAGGCATGGGGGTATGATGTAAATACATTTATTGAGGGTAAAATGCCTATTCATGCATGTTCTAGGCTTAGATTTTCATTTTATGTTATAAATATTGCATAGCATGCATTATTCTGCATTTAGACTAGTTGTATATAATTTAGGTTAATTGCATCCTTTTTGTGGTTAGGAGAGAAGAATATTTATTTTGGAGCCTTGGATTGATGATCCGACCATACAGATCTGATCAAGATGATGATCAGAGTCCAACGCCTCTGAAATCGCCTCAATCGAAGTCCTGTAGCACCATATGCAGTTCGAGGAAGATCAACGGCCAAGGGATTAGGAAACATAATTCAGAGCTTCAAGTGACAAATCCGATCACGCGGATGGATTCGGGCCGACGATCGAAGCCTAACGACGGAAAAATCGACTCAATTCGACCTCTGTAGCAGCCCCTACAACAAGAAGAAGATGGACGGCCCAGACTACGCCATGTGCCGCAACCCAGGCCACCCAGTGCATGCACGTGTCACTGCACGCGTGCAATAGCACGGGTGCACGTGCATGCGTGCGGCAAAGGGTGGGGGAGCGTAGCGCTAGCTATGCATGGGTTGGACCTACAGTGACTCATGAGCTGGAGTTACAGTGACGCTTACAGCCGTCAGTAATTCATCGCATGCCAACAAAGCCAGCTATGGGCACCAGCAGGCATGAGCTGCCTATAGCGATGTTTCCAGTGACGGCCTGGATGTCACTAATGATCCCATACCTATTTTTGCCTCTTCTCCTTCACTATAAAAGGACCTACACCCCCTCCCTTCCAAGCCATCTCTACCTACTCTACTCCCACCTACTCCCAAGCTCTAGCAAGCCTACCAATGCTCCATTAGAGATTATTCTCAAGCTACCAAGGTGCCTATTAGTGTAGCGAACCTCTGCCCCACCAAATACTCCTCCATCTTCCCATCTCCCTTCATAGGTCGCCTTAGAGCCATTCTCCCACCTCCATTCCGGAGCTACGCCGAAGCTTTCCTTAACCCGACGTCCTCCTGCATCTCACCTCCATCATCTCGCTCCTCACCTCCTTCATCTAAGCTTTCCTTAGGCACTGTCATCTCGTCGAACAGCCGATTCGGGAGATTTCCTCTCACCTCCCTCTCTGTTTATGCTTTTATAGTTCATTGTAATCAACATTGAATTGATATATATATCATATTTGTTCCATTTCTATATTGTGATTCATTCTGCTTGTCTTTTATTTCAAAAACATAAAAAAAATCAAAACCCTAAAATACCAAAAAGAAACAAAATGAAGCGTGGTTTTCACGTAAAGTAAACGTCGCCTCCCTGTGTTCGACTCGGGACTCCCTTGGAGTTTCGGTATAAATTTTATCTGATCGACATGTTTTGCAACTACGACAATGGGTTACCTGTAACCCCGATTTCTAACATGTGAAACATGCCTCGACCAGCAACTTCCGTGCAAAACCCGTTCGTGCAACCACCCTCTGGCAGGGAGGTTGTGCATAACATCTACCATCGATCTTCTCAGGGGATGGACCTGTATCAACCCCCGTCTGATTCAGGGTTCGGAGGAAACTTTGGACCCACCTATTCTAGTTGGGGGAACTCTGAACCCTCATATTCTGACTTTTCCCAGGCTCCTCAGACCTGCGAGGACCTCAACGCCATTTAGAATGATCCATTCTCAAACACCTACAACTCTAGATGGCGTAATCATCCTAATTTCACATGGTCAGGGAACAACTAAAATCAGAGACCCCAATATCAGCCCCAACCACAAGCTCCTCATCCATATCAGCCGTCTCAACCTCAGCCCAACCCAACTTATCAATCCAGGCCAACTCATGCAGATCAAATGACTCTTATCCTTCAGACTTTGGCTGACATTCAGAAAATGAATGCGCTATGCAAAAACAGCACAAAGTCGAGATCATAGAGGTTCGCAATCAACTCATCCAGTTGGCAAGCTCTCGCCAGCTTGGCACACTTCCTTCCCAACCTCTGCCAAATCCTAACAACTTGTTGACCCAAAAACACATTGTAAACCAAATCCAAGGTCAAACATGTTATACCCAACCTGGTCCAATGACTCATACCTGTGTATTTTCTCCATCTTCCTCAGCTGAGCCAAAACACACCATGACTTACCCAACACCACCCCCACAGCAACAGTAAAGTCTGACTTTTTCCCATCTACCTCCTCACCATGATTGTGCTATGATCACTGTTATGAAAGAACAGAAACCCATCCCTAGCCAATCTATTCCCTTATCCTAGGTCATATCTCACCTCCACACTAAAGGATTATCAGAAAGTGATATAAAAGGACCCTTGAGGAATGCACAAGTCACAATTCCACTACTTGATATCCTCACTCTCAACCCAACCTCACCTAACTTACCTAGGAAGGAAATGGAAGAACAAACACCAGGAAAGGTAGTACTGTCTAAAAATATAAGTGTCATAATCCAAAACAATCTACCTCCTAAGACATGTAATCTAGGCACCCCGCTAATTTCTTGCAATATCGGTGATACAAACTTCAACCGGGCTGTGCTAGACTTGGGCACCTCAATCAACCTCAACCCTACCAACCTATTTGAAAAATTATAGATTGGACAGAAAAACTCGCTCATGTCACTTTGCAACTAGCTAACCGAACCCTGATCACACCAATCGGGATGATAGAGGATGTGGTAATCAAAGTTAAGGATTTCAGCTACCTAGCAGATTTTCTAATTCTTGACATGGAGACACCACAACAGATACAGGATATGCCCGTGATTTTGGGAAGACCATTCTTGGCCATTGCAAGAGCCATAATCAATTGCGAATCAGGTCATATGACAATTGCCTCCGGAGATCAACATGCTGAGATGAATATCTTTGAGACAGCAAAAGGAAAATACTTGACAGAACAACTAGGTTTTATATAGGATCTCATGACCATATCCTTAGTAGGAAACCTATAACCTGAATTGGAAACCTTTCACATCCTAGATGATGATCTAGTAGAGCATAATGATATGAGCACAATGGAGGTTTTCACATTTGAACTTGAAGATATACCTAGAAATGTTGGGAAACATGGTGACTGTTGTTCGCTCGAAATCAAGTTTTAAATCGTTGCAATACAGTATAGTTGAAATCTCACAAAAAATAGATAAAATTTATATTCGAAAAAGTCCGAGGTCATTCGTTGGGAGCAAGTAGGAATTCAATTCTCAGAATTGTATTTAAAATAATAGATATAAGAAATTATGATCAAAAATTGATTCAAAATAATGTAGCAATAATATCAAGTGTCAGACTACAAAAAGAATAGAGTAAAATGGTGATTTGAATCACCAATTACTCCCTACAATAATATCAAATGAAACTCAATAGTTATGAATGAAATAAGCTCAAGTCAACTGTCTGATTGAATGATCAGACGTCTTAAGCAAAGAAAAGCATTGTTCATCAGACGTCTTAAATGTCTGATGAACAATGCTTTTCTTTGCTTCTTTCTTTGATTTCTTCATTTCTTCTCTTGTTTTCTTTCTTCTCCTTCACAGACTATTCTTCTGCTGCGGCTCTTCTTCTCTTGTTTTTCTTTCTTTCTCTGCTTTCTCTACTCTTCTTCTTCACGCAAAGGGGGAAGGATCCTCAATTTTGGCTAAGTGTTAGCCAATCCTTCTCAGAGCAAAACCCTCCCCTACCCTATGCAGACTCTCCTCTCTTTTTCTCCTTGGGTCACGCTCTCCCAGAGCCTCCAACAGTACCGGGTTATCAGGTATTTAAACCTAGAGCGCACCCGGGTCCAGGGCTGCGGGTGTGGGTCGCAGCCGAGGAGTGTACAAGGCTTAGGTGGGTAATCGGGTTTGCGCCAGATCTGTGGGGTCAGTGTCACAGACGAGGCCGAGTGAGGGTGTTGGAGACCTCACCCCTCAAGTGATTCGAGGCGATAAGCCTCTATCACTTTTTCCTCTTATGTGGCTTCAACTGCTCCTCAGTCCGTGATGTGGGACTAAATCCCATCGCCTTTCTCTACGTGGAGCTACAATTGCTGCTTCTCACAATTGCAGTCAAAGGCCTGGTCAAAGGGCCTAATTGTCTTCTTTGATGTACTCCTGGAAGGATTTCGTTGAGCCTGGAGCAAACGCCTGGCAGATCCCTACACGAACATGGTTTGAAGCTCATGGAGAAGCTCAACAATGGCAGTGAAGGATACCTGAAATCACAAATAAGGCCTTTCGACTACGTCAAAATGTTCAAGAATGATTGTCGGAGCACGACGAACTTAATGAGGGGGTCGGCGTGGCACATGCGTGAGTGATGAGGCCTAGCAAAGTCAGAGCAGTGCTATGACAGTGGGTGTGTTCAGGGGAGTTGTAGGGGGATCAATAGCTCTCAGTGAGTGAGGGCTTTTGATCGTCGTGATGAGGTGGAGGTGTGAAGCATGGAAGTGGCGATGTAGGTGGTCTGTGGTGGTCGTTAGCACTACCGGAGTTCTGCTGGAGATATGGAAGATGGAGTCGTTGACGGTTGTGCGGGGGTCAAAGCGGTGTGTAGGATATGTTGGCGTGATGAGGGGAAGCTGAGTCAGTTGAGGATGGTAGTAGATGAAGGAGAGAGGAGATGGCGCCATTTGTGGTATGGCTGGGGCCAGAGAAGGAGGCTGCTTTGGTGGATAGGAAACGGTGAGGAAGACGATGAAGGGGGCGTCGGCTAGTACGGCTCGACGCGGAAGAAGATGGGGGAGATAGCTTCACCGCCGGTATTGCGAACGGAGGAAGAATGGAGGCAGGGGAGGTCGTTGGACGTCGAGGAGCAATTTGGCCAAGAAAGAGGAGAGGAATTGGAGGTGTTCAAGGCCAAACTCGAGCGTGGGGAGAATGGTTTGATCTGGAGGTCTTTTTATAGGCCTTTAGAAGTGGTTTTGAGCTTGGGAAGCAAGCTTCCCAAGCTTGGTAAGCTTTGTCGGAGTTAGAATTTTTAGGATACCCTAATCTCTAATACGTTTGCATGAGAGATTGGGGAGGTTTTAAGGCGTGAGAATTGGCTTAAAGGGAAGGGAATTCCTTGACGAACTTCCCTTTCAAATCTGAGAGGGATTCGTTAAGGAATCAAGGAGATCTTGCCAATTTTAGGTCACCAGAGTTTGTATGAATAGGATTAATGGCGGCAAGGACCTATTCATGAAAATGATGATAAAGTTATGGGGTTTTTGGTAAATATTTTGAAAGTTAAGGGCATAAATGTGATCAGACAGGACCAAGTAGCAAACTAGGTCAAGAAAATCTCAGATTGGGTCCAAATTTTGGGACAAACCTAATTTGGACCTAAAAAAATCTAATGATGAAGTTAGATTTAGGTTTTGACCAAGTTTGACTAGGTAATTTATGCAAAAAACCCAAATTAGGGCAAATGTCTATCTGAGACTCTATTTTGGGTCAAGATAGGTTCTGATGGTCAAATTGAAGGTACCAAACCCTAGATAATATTTCTCTATCAATTTTAGAGGGTTTAGGTGAATTTTATCCTAACCAAAACCTTAGTTACTTAAGCAGGTCTACTTTTAGGATTTCAAAAGTCATTTAATTCTCAAAATACGTGAAAATCATTTTCTGTCTATTCTAACCCACTTGTTAGCCTTTTAGGACTATTTGACCCTTAATTATCCCTTGAGAAAACCCATGGTTATTCTGCATTCATGATATGATGTTAAAATTATAGTTTTAACCCTGGTTTCTTGTCTTTCTCTCAGAATGATTATGTAATGAATTACAGTTCTCTGGCGGTTATGTAGGAGTATTTACTGACATAATCAGATCAAATTGAGCTAGTGATGTCTCATGATGGTGTTCCCATCAGTGACAAACCAGATTCAGAGTCCATGGATATGGAGACCTTTTGTTTTGAGGATCACCAAGAATCAAGATTGGATGATATTGAGAGTGACCTTCACCTAGAATATGAATCCTTTACAGATTTCAAGTTTTATGATTCAAAAGGCACTCTCCAAGCATTCACTTTTTGGGATGAAGATCATAGGGAAGATTCATTTGAAGACCCAATCTATAAGTCATTTCTTGAGGAAATAATCTCAAACCCAAAAGAAAAGAATCACAATGACTCATCAGGTATTGATTTGATAGGTCACAGAGCACGAGAGGAACCATACATCTGGGGTACACTAACTAGACCCATTTCTATTGAGCCTTGGAATCACCATAACCCTACTACAAAATCCCATGATCACTATACCTTCCAAATGTTCCCTCCGCAAAAACTCAAGAAAGATCATCCAGAAACGAATCATCTTGACTTATATCAGAGATTTTCTAGAATGACTCTCCACCATGCTTTGATACATATTTGTGGCCATCCAATTCTCATCCATCACAATCATATCATTCATGCAGTCAAACCATTCCACCTGAGCATATTGTGCCCGGCTATTGGCGTTAAACTCAGCGCTTAATGGGAGGCAACCCGTCATCTTTTTGAAAAACCCGAAACCCTTCTTGACACATCTTATTCTGAACTCACATTGCACTTTAGGGTTCGTCCAATAGAATAGACACCTCCACCTCTGGTACCCATACCCAAGCTTGAAATCATTCGCAATAGTCACCTCGACCTGTCCACCCACCCAAAACCTGTTCTAATGTACGATCTAAGTTGAACTCGAACCCACCTACTTTACAACGAGGACATCACAAATCGTAGGCATGGGGGGTATTAAAGTGCAAAACGCTGTGAGAATCACGTCACAAGAAACGGTTTCATCAAAAAAATCACACATCCAAAAACCAAAAAAATAAAAACTTGAAAAAGAACAAAAATAGGAGAAAGGAGGATATTTTGATTGAACTGATTGCATATCATTTTTGGGGAGAAAAAGGGGAGGTGATATAAATGTTAAAAAGGAGCACAATTTGAAAAAGAAAAAAGAGATAGTCATTAGTAAAAGATTAAGAAATCGACTTAGTTCTATACTAAATCAAAAGAAAGAAATAAAAAGACAAAAAGTGCTAAAGGAGAAAAGAAATTAGTATGAATGCTGATCTTAGGCCTCTTGGGCTGTGATTTTAGGCTTAAAAATTCAAGTATCCATTAAAATCTGGATAGTCCTCAGGAGGTTGGGGAAAATGTAAAGCTTAAGTATTAGGTCTAAGGCTTAGGGATTATTCATCCTCGTTAACTGACCTCTGATTTACGGGACTCAATAACCTAAGCACCCCAATCCACACACAGTCTGGTTTAGTGCACTTAATTATAAAAATCATGCAAAATGCATTAAAGCTGTTCTGAAAAAGCTACCTAGATTAGGAGCGGCTGATCAACACAAGTTGATTTGGAAGAGTTCCCGGTGCGGAGAGGAAGGAAATTTCCCTCGAAGATGCGTAATAACATACCGTCTCCTCGGTTCTTGTCTCTTAGGATATCTAAATATCCTACCGGGGGCATGAAAGCAAGTTGTGCTGGTTCAGATGCCATAGGTGGCATTATCACAAAATGTCGATTACCAAGGTTTGGATTTAGCTACAGAATGCCATGGGCAAGATTATCTCAAAATCTTGAAAGCCAGGGTTCTGGGGGTTGCCATGAGCGATGCTATCTCAAAGCATTGATTACCATGGACCCTGCGAGGATTGATGGTGGAAGCTAAGAATTCGATATAGGCCATGTTGTAAAGCTAATCTGAAGCTAGAAATAAAGAAAGAAAAGAGAGAGAAAACTCTCCAAAAATGAAAAAAAATCTCTACTATCTCTCCCTTACAAAAACTCACTGCAAACTGAACCTAGTCTAAAACATGTTACAAGCACGGGTGCCTTAACTGTAGAGTACAACAAACCTTAGGTTAGTTCCTGTGGGCCTTAGAAATCTTCGGGGCGGACTGAGGCTAGAGCTGTTCAGGTTCAGATCTTGGTTGGTACTTAAGTACCTCTAGGCCTACTATCGGCATTCTGATCTAATCTACAAAAGAAAGCACACAGTAGAAATTTGAGATTTTGCTAAGGGACTACCAAAAGCTAAGCATGCGGGTATGATGGGAACACCATCATGAGACATAACTAGCTCAATTTAGTCATTATCAAGGAATAAATGCTCCTACATAATTGCTAGAGAGCCCTAATTCACTGCAAATCCATTTTGAGAGAAAGATAAGAAAATAGGGTTAAAACTGTAATTTTACCATCACATCATGAATGCAATACAACCACGGATTTTCCCAGAGGGTAATTAAGGGTCAAATGATCTTAAATATCTAACAAGCGGGTTCATAGAGATAGAAAAGGGTGTTCGCGTGTTTTGAGAATTAAATGACTTTTGAAACCCTAAAAGTAGATCTACTTAATTAACTGAGGTTTTGGTCAGGATAAAATTTACCTAAACCCTCTAAAATTCATAGAAAAATATTCTCTAAGGTTTGGTACCTTAAATTTGACCATTAGAACCTGTCATGACCCAAAATAGAGTCTTAGATAGACATTTGCACCTAATTTGGGTTTTTGCATAATTAACCAGTAAAACCTTGTCAAAACCAAAATCCAACTTCACCATTAGATTCCTTAGGTCAAAATTAGATTTGTACCAAAATTTGGGCCCAATCTGAGATTGTCTTGACCAAGTTTGCAATTTGCTCTTGTCTAATTCTTTTATATCACACATATGCCCTTAACTTTCAAAATCTCTACAAAAAGGCATCTAACTTTGTCATCACTTTCACAAATAGGTCTTTGCCACTATGAATCCTATTCCTACAAACTTTGGTGACCTAAATTTGGCAAGAGCTCCTTGATTCCTTGACGATCCCTCTTAGATTTGAAAGGGAAGTTCGTCAAGGAATTCCCTTCCACTTGAGCCATTCCTTGGGCTCCAATTCTTTCCCAAAAGGTCATGCGAACCTTTCAAAGGTTCGGGTATTCTATTTCGCAAAAACCTTCCGAGCTTGGAAGCTTCTTTCCAAGCTTGGAAGGGCTTCCTATGGCCTATAAAAGAACCCCTATCACACGGCCAAGCTTTTCAGCAAGTCTTGGCACGTCAAAAGGCCCTAAAAACCTATCTCCGACCACCGTAGACCCATGCACCGGCGACCTCTACGACCCTCCTCCTCCAGCCGTCCAACCATCAAATTGGATGGTTGACTAGCTTCCCCTCTTCCTCGTGACCCTCCCCAGCCAAAGGGAGGGCATTCCTCTGTCTGATTCATCGTCACTGCCTCGCTGCCTCTACCTCCTTCTCCAGCTCCAGTCGACCAACATCGTAGCCCTCCGCCTCTCTACCGCATCCTTAAGTACCCTTATCTCTCCCTTTTCCTCTCTACATTACTCTCCCACTCTCGCAACACACACATGACCACCTATTCTCCCTCAATGCCATTACCTTCTTCCGCTTCGAGGAAGCTTCGGCGATGCCTACACACTGCCACACTGCTCGAAACTCGCCGCTATCAGCTCCATCAGCTCCACCGTGCTCCACTCAACAAAAGCCCTCTACTAATTCACCCTATTCGCCACTCTACGACTCCCCCTAACTCCACCCTCACCGCACCTTTGTTCTGAGGTCTACGACCTTCTCATGCACGCACTTGCCTCACCAAGACCACCATCACGTTTGCCATCCTCAGGCGATCCTCCTAAGAATATTTGATGTGGCCGTAAGGCTGTTCTCGTGCTTGCAAGTCTTCCACCGGAGCTCCGCTATCGCCCCGGCTACACCGACTATGCCTTCAGTCCTCTGACCACATCCACTCCAGATTTCAGCCGTAGTTCATGCAGAGTGGTCTCAGGATCCTTCCTAGGTCCTTGACTAGGGTTACCAGCACCTGCAACTGCCTCAATTTGAGGCATCTTTACTACTTGTAGTGCACGCGAAGATAGGGTGGGACTTTAGTCCCACCTCGTTTGCTGACGGGCGCACGAAGCTGTTTAAATTGATTTTGTGCTATAGCCTCGTTGAATCAGTAAGCACGTAGTGAGGTCCCCTCGCACATGCCCACACATGCCCTCGCTCGTGCTCATGCCTTGCTGGTCTCAGCTTGTTCCGTTTACCCGGATACCCAGTTCTAGTTTGGTTTGCTGGTTCTGAGAGAAGAAGAAGAGAAAAAGAGAGGAGAGGGGGGGTTATAAATTCCAGTTTATCATCATTCTTATGCATTAAAACAAACCTAGCTCTTAGGATCTTGCTTCGCAAATGGGTTTTTGTGTTGCATTTAGGCATTAATTAGGTTAGGCATGCATTGCATTTTTTATTATGTTTTTGATGTGTTTTTGTCAGTGTTAGGGATAAATAGATTGTTAGATTCCTAGAACCCTAGCAGTCAGGAAGGAAACTAGTGAAGGAGAAGCTCTCACCAGCTGGAACTCAACTTGATCTAGCTCACCATAGTTGGAATCCAGCTCACCCTAACTAGGGTTAGCTCATCCTGGCTCCATTCAGCTCATCTCAGCTAAATGGTAGCTCAAGAGAGCTCATCTTAGCTCACCCTAGCTCAGGTCAGCTCAGATCCAGCTCAACTTAGCTGAGCCTAGCTCATCTTAGCTCCCATTAGTTCACAGGGAGCTCTAGCTAGCTCAGCTAAGTTGACTGGAGTTCACCCCAGCTCAGGTCCAGCTCCACTCAACTCTAGCCAGCTAAAGATGACTTCATGTCAGCTCAGGAAGCTCAAGTCCAGCTCTCAGGGATTCAGCTTAGCTCAACTTAGTTGAGCTAAGCTACCTTAGCTGCCTCAACCAGCTTGATCCTCCTCGGGTGCACCAGACCCAGTTCACCTCAGCTCATTATGGTAGAAGCCAGCTCACTTTACCTTGGCTTAGTATCTAGCAAAGAACTAGCATGCTAAGCCAACTAAAGTAGCTCCATGTCACCCTCTTCAGCAGCTGCCAGCTCTAACTCAAGCTCCAGACTTCTCCTCCTCAGCTCCTATCTTCAAACCCTAGCTCTAATAACTCCTCCTCTACTCCACTACTAGCTAAGCTAGCTTAGCTTGGCTTAACTTAGCTAGGCTCCAGCTAGCTTGGTAATCCACCACCTAAAAACCCTTCCTAGCTAGCTCCACCAACTCAACCCTACCTAATCTCACCTAAGCTAGCTCCACCCTACTCCAAGTTGGAGCCACCACCATCACCACCTTTCATCCCACCACCTCCAAAAGCCACCTTCAAGGTGGTGCCAACTTTCACACCAAAACCACCATAAATCCCCACCATTCATCTCCTTTTGATCCCATCTCCGCTATCCACCTCAACACCTTCTAGATGACCCACAATTGGCGCCAACTTTAGGTGCCTTTTGGCCACCATAACTACCTGTTGAACATTACGAATCGCTATGCTAACGTGTTTGGTTTTAGAAAACCTGTCGCTGTAGTTTGAAAGCGAAGAATTCGTGTTCAACAAATAAAATTTATACCGAGATTGAAATTCCAGGTCGAACACAGGGAGGCAGATGTTTGATTTAAAAACTACGCGTTCCTTTTTATTTGTCACAGAATAATTCAATTTAAAATTATCTAATTATTTACAATAAATAGAAGAGAGAGAGAGAGAGTAAGAGAGAAAGAGAATATTAAACAGAGAAATCAAAATGAGATGTAGAATAAACAAGAAATTTATCATTAAGGAGATTGTTCATTTCACTCTTACAACTACAAAGCATAAAACAATTACTCTAGAAAATGATAAATTTACTCTAGAAAGCATTAAAAGAATGGAGGGAGAAATATCCTCCTCGACAATTGCTTGGAGGACGAGCAAAACTACACTAGAAAGCAATAAATCTATACTAGAAAGCAGTAAAAAGAATAGGGAGAGAGAAATCCTCCTCGACGGTTGCTTGGAGGACGAGCCGGACGGGACGACGCCTGGACGAAGGAGAACGCTACAGGACGAAGGAGGACGAAGCAGAAGAATGGGAACAGAGTAGCACGCCGTCGTCATCGCGGGATCCACTTCTGAAAGGGGACGAAAATTTGGACTTTATCTCGCGAGAAGCATCCCGGGTGTGGGATAAGCTTCTCTTGAGCTTTGGAGGGGTAGAGAACAGAAGGAAGGGATGAGAATTTCGTATGGAGGGGGTCTCCTTTTATAGTTGCAAGGAGTGGGGGCAAAATGGACATTACAACTTCAAAATAATAAATGAGGGGTCTTTAGGGATGGATAAAACCGTCGCTAAAGCCCCCAATGTAGGCGTAGCTTCCGCGCCCACGCACGCCTCCTCAGCTGCCCGCGCGCGCAACGGCTACGCTCATTCGTCGATTCTCAGTCGTCCGATCGGACGGCTTAAGACGCATCTCTGCCCGCTGCTGCGCTCGCCTGGTGCGTGCAATCGTGCATGACGCCTCACGTTCAATCGTGCGTGAACGCTATCGGGCGCGCGCGGCTGTCCGATCAAGATCCAACGCCCACCCGCGTCCAATCGCCCGCGCCTTCCAACCCCTCGCTGCGGCTCGAACCCGCGCCCGCCGCTCACGTAAGCGCGCTCGATCGCTGCGCTACGAGGCGTGGATGGTCGAGCGGACGCTTTTAGGCGCGGCCGATCACAGCCGTTGGATCAAGATCCAACGGCGGAGAGCGAGCGGGTGCGGGGCATTCGTAGAATGCGTGTCGCCGTTTGGACGGCTGAGATGCCGCCACGTGGTGCCATATTGGCCGTCCATCTTCTGGAAGTTGTAGATGGTGCCACGGATGTCGGATTGACTCGATTTTTGCGTCATTGGGCTACGATCGTCGATCCGAATTCATCCGTGCGGGCGGATTTGTCATCTGAAGTGCGGATTTTCACCATCCTAGCCTTTGATCTTCTAGGATTCCCTAGTCACTATCTGATGCTACGGATGCCTGATTAGGGCGATCTTGGAGTCGTTGAACTCCAATCGCCGCCCTGGTCACATCCATATGGTTGGATCTTTGATCCGAGGCCCTGATAAAATGTTTGCCCTGCCCAAGCACATAAAAGGAGATAATTAACCTCCATTTTATTCAAACTACTCTAAATGCAAGATGATGCATGTTATGCAATATTTATATCATGAAATGCAATCCTATGCTTGAGAACATGCAAAAATAGACATTTTAAGTAGTGTAAATGTGTTTACATCATACCCCCATTCCTATCTTTTGCTAGTCCCTAGCAAAAACTATATGCTATTTATAAAAGAATTAGGTTGGATTATTTGGACCTGAGTTATTTTCAATCATTAAGAAATTGTCTACTTAGGAACTGAACTTTTAAAGACAAAACAGCGCCTGGGTATCAGCCAAAATGCAGACCGCCTTAAGCCCTCGCCTTATTCAAAGAAAAATTTCTTTTTCTCTTTTTATTCTTTTCTAATTTGTTTGAATTTTCAAATTTTAGGGTTTAAGAGTGACTTTCTACGGCCATTCCACTCACCCAAGATTTGATGAGAACTCTAAGTTTTAAGCATCTTATTGTGATTGTGATAGACTCGTTGACCGGCAATTAAAATAGACTTCAGATTTCTACGCCTCTAGGTGACCTCAAAAAAGACTTCTGCCTAAAGGTGTATCTTTACAACCGGCAGCTTTCTCCCTTCTTTTATTTTTTACGGGGTCAACACAAGGGTGAATCCAGTGTACATCTACCCGATTTATTCTACTTCTCCGCTTCTTCCTAAGTGTTTGGGGAATTTTTAGTGCATTTACTGAGCTGGGTTCTGGACAACCGGTCGATGAGCTGTTACCACCGACAACTTGCCAACCATACTCGTGCGGCGAAGTGTGGCTTATTTCTTTTTTTTTTGTTCTTTTCTCCTTTTCTTTTTGATTTTTTCTTTTTTTTAAGTAGGTAGCTTCCCTGGTCTAAGATTTACGCAAGGGCAGGAAAAAGAGAAAGGTCCAGTGACTGGGCTCTGGACAACCTACCTATGGGCTGTTACCCATGATAACTTGCCAGCCATATCACCCTAGAAGGTTTATTAGCTACCCAAATTCCGTTAGAATCGCCGAACAATGAGTCAGTGCAAAGGAAGTGTGTAGATGCTTAAAACTCAGAAATTCCCTCAAATCAGAGGGTGGGTTGATAAGTCGTGTACTTATCACCCAAACTTATTTATTCCAATTATAATAGAATTAAGTTGGCGAGGACTCAAAGACAAATACACATTTTAGTGGATACATGGGCTAATTAAGTCCAAAGACCTGAAGGGTCTTTGTGTTCAAATCATAATGTAGTATTTCCTAAGATTGAAAATTTTCTTAAACCCAAATTCTCTTTCTTAATTCTGAATTTTTTTTTTTTATAAAAGAAAATAAAACAAATCTATGGAGCTGACGAATGAATTCAGAGATGAATATCCACCCCCCATGCCTATCTAATGCAATGTCCTCATTGTATTAAAAAGACATAAAACAGAGTGGAAAAGCGAAGAAAGCACCTGAATTGCGTGAATGTCAGGTCCACTCCGAGATGAAAAATTAAAAAGAACTGTATATGTGCTGAGTTTAGTGCCTTCATCTAGGCACACTATACAAAGAAAAGAAATGAAGAATTCACAAGTGCATGTCAGAATTAAAATAAACAGAAGAATCCTCCGACCTATCAACAGAGATCCACAGATGTGGACTAGATTGTGGTGCAGACCCACATCCCATAATCGAGAATATCTTAGGTTCTGGATAAAAATTACCCAAAACCTAAAATCAGAATGCAAGCGGGGTCGGGCCTGCGATTTATGAGGATGCAACCCAAGACCAAAAAGTCGGGTTACAGAGAATTGAAGTTCAAAAGGATAATCGTTGAATGTGTGCCTGAGTTGAACATCCTCGAAACAAATGTCGTAAGGGTTTTGATTTGATGAATTCAGCTTAAAAGGAACCCTTCGACAAAATCTACCATTTCCTCCAAAATTAACTTCCCAAATCAGAACTTCCCAGCTCCTATCCTCCTCATTCAGCATATCAAATTCCAGGACCTCTTGTATATTCATCACCCCATCTGAAATCTCCAAGTCTAAATGATGTGGCAGAATCAAAATTGACTTGGGTCTAATTATCTCAGAATTAGAATCATCAATAAGCGCAACAGGGTGTAACTATAATCAGGGCATTGAATTGATTCCTCCAGAAAATGTGATTCTGGATCCATAATGTGTGCCCTAATAAGATCAGTTTCCTCAATTATTGGGCTATCAAATGATCTATCAGATTCCTCAGGCCCAATCATCTCACAGAAATCATGTTCAGAAAACTCGCGTGAGACTTTGCAACTTGATTCTTCACCATCAAAGAAATCAGGATCCGTATCAACGTATGTCCCAAAATCATTTGTCACTTTCTGTTCCAAGGAGACATACGTTTCCTCGTAACCCGACTTTGGGATCATAGGTGAAGAAATCAGATCATCCTTAATTGGTTGTTTTAATTCAATCTGGTCGGCCTCGTAACACGTGTCCCCCCCAACAGGTGCCTGAGCGGGTTCTGTCATTGGCTTTCCTGAAGAGGGTTCATCCTGGGAATTATTCCAAGATTGAATCAAAGCAACCATAAATCTCATCCTCAATTTCGCTAATTTCCCAAGTAGAAACTCACCCGAGTTCTTATCCTTAACATCCTGGAGCCAATCCAACAAAGACTTGTTTAAATCATCAATCATTTCAATCAGGGGCTCCAATCTCTCAATGCAAGGTATTGGCTGAACTTCTGAAGATTGTATGATATTCCTCAAGTTAGTCAGAACCTTATCTTGAACCTGGTTAACCTGAACCAAATGAGTTGGTTCAGGGTTGGGCGGGTTTGGGCTCAATGCAAGGGAATTAACGAATTGAGATTTGTTATACCCTTCCTGATAATAGGTCATTTCAGATTGTTGAAAAGATGGTGATGACCTAAAAGCAGTGAAATCAGAGGATGGGTAAGGATCGGTGTATCCTTCTTGATTGTAGATCGTATTAGGCTGTTCATGAAAGGAAGATGATCTATAATCGATGTAGCTCTAAGAAGGATAGAAATCAGAATCAAAGTGTTCAGGGTTAGACCCTAAACACGGGGGTCCAGAATTGTATCCCCAATCCGAATTTTCCCAATTGATTGATGGTTGATTATAATACGAGTTGGGATAATCGTCATGTTGAGGATAATTCACAACAGGAGGGAAAGAGTGGGAATGCGTGAAATATGTGGAAGGATTCATGAGACACGGTAGGAAGAAAGGTACCCTGCAATACAAACAATCAAACATGTCCTTAAATGGATTAGCCTAAAGACCTACAGACTCCCAAAACCCATCTTGAGATAGAGGAACGATTTGATCTACTTCCGTCTGTTCAATCCAACTAGTTAGAAGGAGGGACTAGGGAGAAGGTTCTTCCTTCGGCTTGCGCCTCCGGTTCCTAGTGTACCCCCCAGCCGCGATCGTTTGACTCTGCTCCCCTATCTAGACATCAGATTGAATAGTAGAAACAGACTAATCGAAAATAATCTCGTTCTGAGTTCTGAAGAGCGAGTTCAATCCTTAAGGCCAATGTCTACTCTGTTTTATTTAGGGCTAGGTTTGAATGTGCTTTGGAATGTGATGGACCCTTTAAATGGGTTGTTCCCTTAATGATTGATTGATTCGTGTGTGAGTGCAAAACCAGTAATTTTCAAGCAAGATTATTTTTGATGTGGTGAATTTTAAGGTTCAAATCTTGCTTAGTAGCTTTTAGAATTCAACTTTAGGTGTTTTCAAACAAGTTTCATTGGCACACCAGGTTTTGAAAGCACGGGTGAAGATGTTTTCCCTTAAAGCTTAAAAAGAATGTGGAGTGACTGGTAAATCCCTAAAAGTTGAACCAAATTGGCAGCTACTTAATAAGTTAATTTTATTTGAAGTGGTGCAGCCCAATCAACTCAAACAATTGGCCTGTTGCACCACTTAATTAGGCACACAAATGACTACCTAATCTGATTTCTACTCAATTATGTGTTTGGATGTGTGTACCGACTCCTAAGATCGGTTTACCGGTTGAGTTTGAAAATCAGATGAGGTTGTGTACCTCTGTGAGATTTTTTAATTTTTTTTTTTAATGTGGGTGTTGGGGTGAGTATGGGTGTCAAACAATAAACAATCTAACCTTAGAGTTTATAAAAGCACCTCGGCTGATTGATGTTTGAGTTATTATGTGATGAAAAAAATCTAATGGGTGGGAGGTGGGGGATAACTCACAAAACCTTCTACAGCATTTTACTCCGATCTACCACTTTTGCCTGTCTCGAAAGAGTACCTGCAATCACAATAAGAAAGGAGAAAAGTGAGGTAAATGATTTGTAAGTTACAAAACACGAAGAGAAATCAAAGATCGTCGCCTCCCCGGCAACGGCGCCAAAATGTTTAACGTATATGAATCGCTACGCTAACGTGTTTGGTTTTAGAAAACCTCTCGCTGTAGTTTGAAAGCGAAGAATTCGTGTTCAACAAATAAAATTTATACCGAAATTGAAATTCCGGGTAAAACACAGGAAGGCGAACATTTGATTTAAAAACTACGCATTCCTTTTTATTTGTCACGGAATAATTCAATTTAAAACTATCTAATTATTTACAATAAATAGAAGAGAGAGAGAGTAAGAGAGAAAGAGAATATTACACATAGAAATCAAAATGAGATGTAGAATAAACAAGGAATTTATCATTAAGGAGATTGTTCATTTCACTCTTACAACTACAAAGCATAAAAAAATTACTCTAGAAAGCGATAAATTTACTCTAGAATGCATTAAAAGAATGGAGGGAGAAATATCCTCCTTGACGATTGCTTGGAGGACAAGCAAAACTACACTAGAAAGTAGTAAATCTATACTAGAAAGCAGTAAAAAGAATAGGGAGAGCGAAATCCTCCTCGACGGTTGCTTGGAGGACGAGCTGGACGGGACGACGCCTGGACGAAGGAGAACAAAGCAGGACGAAGGAGGACGAAGCAGAAGAACGGGAACAGAGCAGCACGCCGTCGTCTTCGCGGGATCCACTTCCGAAGGGGGATGAAAATTTAGACTTTATCTTGCGAGAAGCATCCCGGGTGTGGGACAAGCTTCTCTTAAGCTTTGGAGGGGTAGAGAAGAGAAGGAAGGGATGAGAATTTTGTATGGAGGGGGTCTCCTTTTATAGTTGCAAGGAGTGGGGGAAAAATGGACATTACAACTTCAAAATAATAAATGAGGGGTCTTTAGGGACGGATAAAACCGTCGCTAAAGCCCCCAACATGGGCGTAGCTTCCACGCCCACGCGAGCCTCCTCAGCTGCCCGCGTGCGCAACGCCTACGCACGTTCGTCGATTCTCAGCCGTCTGATCGTGAGATTGGACGGCTTAAGACGCATCTCCTCCCGCTGCTGCGCCCGCCTGGCACGTGCGATCGCGCGTGACGCCGCGCGTTCAATCGCGCGTGAACGCTATCGGGCACGCACGGCCGTCCGATCAAGATCCAATGCCCGCTCGCACCCAATCGCCCGTGCCTTCCAACCCCTCGTTGCAGCTCGAACCCGCGCACGCCGCTCGCATAAGCGCGCTCGACCACTGCGCTACGAGGCGCGGATGGTCGAGCGGACGCTTTTAGGCACGGCCGATCACAGCCGTTGGATCAAGATCCAGCGGCGGAGAGCGAGCAGGTGCGAGGCCTTCGTACAATGCGTGCGGCCGTTTGGGCAGTCGAGATGGTGCCACGTGGCGCCATATTGGCCGTCCATCTTCTGGAAGTTGTAGATGGTGCCACGGATGTCGGATTAACTCGATTTTTGCGTCGTTGGGCTACGATCGTCGATCCGAATTCATCCGTGTAGTCAGATTTGTCATCTGAAGTGCGAATTTTCACCATCCTAGCCTTTGATCTTCTAGGGTTCCCCAGTCACTATCTGATGCTACAGATGCCTGATTAGGGCGATCTTGGAGTCGTTCAACCCTAATCGCTGCCCTGATCACATCTATACTGTTAGATCTTTGATCCGAGGCCCCGATAAAATGTTTACCCTGCCCAAGCACATAAAAGGAGACAATTAACCTCCATTTTATTCAAACTACTCTAAATGCAAGATGATGCATGTTATGCAATATTTATATCATGAAAAGCAATCCTATGCTTAAGAACATGCAAAAATAGACATTTTAAGTAGTGTAAATGTGTTTACATCACTACCCCCTTAGCACCCCTTAGGTGGCGCCAATTAACCCTAGCCCTAGGATTATCCTAACTACCCATAGCCACCACCTAAACACATCTTAGCCATTCACCTAACCCATGCCTACTACCCCTCTCTCCACCTCTATAAATACCCATCATATTCAACCAAAAAAATCCACCCATGGCTACAATTTTCTACCCATATTTCCACCTACATAGAAGGTCAAGAGAAGAAGAAGATTAAGGGGGTACTCTGGCCCCTTGGTGCCTTCCCCTCTTCTCTTCTCTCTTGTGCCCACGCCAGCCAAGGAAGGAAGCCAGGCATTGGAGGACAACCTAGGGTACATGCCTACCCTAGGAAGTGGAGGATTTGAGGGTGGTACACTACCACCCTTAGAGGAGGAATCAAAGGTGGTCCACTCCACCTTAGAAGAAGCCTTTGAAGGTGGAATTCCATCCACCTTGGAGGAGTCAAGCTCACCCCCCTTAGGATTGCTAGGAGGAGTTCATCAACTTGGAGAAGCCTTGCGAGAAGAAGGAGCTCTTTTTTATTGCGGGAGCAGCTGCAATTGGAGCATGAGCCTTGCCATCTTCACCATCATTTTAGAGGATAACTATTTTTATTTTATTTTTGCACTTTTAATTCTAGTAGTTGAAGCATTTTTCTACTAGGATTTTGTGTAAAATAATTCCTCAATTTTATTAAAGTTGCCTTCTTTGTAATTTTTTCACATTTGATTGCTTTTGTTCTAGCACTTTTCACTCCCTCTCCCTAATTACTCTAAGCCTCCACATGCCTAGAGTGAGCTTAGGGAGAGGCTCTACTTGTCACCTTAGTATTGGTATAGTGGATTAGGTGTTGTTGTTTCCAAATCTCTTCAAAATTCATATTGTCGTTATTTCAAAAATCCATAAAAATTATATTTGTAAAAAGAACAAAAAGAAAGTTGAGTTTCATTCCCGAGCAAGAGACTTGAATTTCGCAAAATATTTCCTCCTTGGACGACCCTAGATACTCCCCTATCGAGGTTACAAATTTTAAAAGTGATCGAGTTTATGTGTTGCAGCGACTTAAAACCATAATCTTAAAAACCACGTAATTTTTCGCATAACTTTTTGGCATGGATTTGCAAATTATTTTTCTCTTGCTTGAAGTGGATCTCATCCACTTGCCTCTCTTCTTTCTTGTGTGTGCAGGAACTACGAGCTGAAAGTGGGAATTTGGAAGCAAGAGCTCAAAGTTCCTTTTCTTCCCACGATTCTAGGTTGGTGTTTGCGTAGCAATCATAGGTCTTAATTGACCTAAATTAGGCTAGGAATTAGCATAAGTTAGGGCAATTCATGCATGCATAAGCATTATCTACATCTTTACTACTTTCTTTTAGCTATGCATAAAATAATGCTATAATGTGCTGATTAAGTGCATTATGTCAATTACAGGTAAAAAGCTGGATTTGAAGCTGGATCAGGAATAATTGGTATTGCAGTAGAGCTGGAGCAGAAGACTTAGATTAGATATAGTAGATAATAATGTAAGGGAGTTAAGTTATGCTACTCTATTAAGTAGGAATAAAGTAGTAAAATGTGAAGAACTTAGGTCCATCCTAGCCTTAGGATAGCCTAGAGACTTCCCCAAGCCTTAGCCACCCTTAGATTAGGTCACCGCACCCTAGAAAACCTTAAAACCCTAATTCCAACCTTTATCTAGATGTCACGATGAATTATAGGATGTCCAGAACCCTTAGCCAACTCCCGCACACCTTAAACCCACTTCTGCAGTGTTATTGGACGTCTAGACACTTAGGTCAGATGTCCAATTTCTACGGAATACCCAAGATAGAACCTTGAATCCTTCTTGACTCTGATTGGAAGTTTAGACAACAAGTCTGGACTTCTGATTTTTTAGTATAAGACGTCTAATTCTATTTTTGGACGTCTGGAACTGTTCTCTAGTTCCTGTTTTGAGATTCAAGCCTTGATCTTGGATCTCTAGCTCCCTAAACCCAATTCCAACCCCATAGGAACCTAAATTAAGGTGTCCCAACCATAGTACATCACTTCTAGACCTCCTTAAGGACCTAATTAGGTCTTCACTAAACCTAATTGACTTAGATCATAGTCAATTACCATTGCCTAGTCAATTGGACTCATAGGGTCCAATTGAGCTCAGATCGCAACCCACACAAGTCCAATTGGACTCAGTGAGAGTCCAATTGACCTAAGCCCAAACTAATTGAGTTATTTCACTCTCAATTAGGTTCACACCCATTCAATTAAACTTGTGTTAAGTTTAATTGCAATTCCTCCTTAGCAATTAGGGTTTGCAACCCTAATTTAAGGACTACACCAACCTAAACCCTTTAGGACCTAACCTAAACCATTTAGCCACATAGGGCACAACCACACACTTACACACACACACACACCCATTCAAGCACACACACTCATCTAGAGTTCTCTAGAACTCTCTTCAAAGTGGCACCATTCTTAGTTGCCAAATTTAGCAACCAAGAGCCATTCAATTATTAGATCCACTTTTTATGGATCTAAGAGCTACCATGGCTGGCCACTTATGGGGCTCTCTCTAGAGAATTCCACACTTCTCTAGAGAGTCTCCCTTAGGTCTATAAAAAGACCTAAGAGGTGGCTATTTGCACCCATCCCATTCTTGGCCCTCATTCACACTTAGGTTAGCTACATGGTTGCCACCATCTCCATGCCAGGATGCTGGATCATCTCCCCAACCTCTCTCCAAGGGCCGATCTAAGCACCATTGGCCACCCCTTCTCCTCTCAACCATTCAAAGGCCATCGGAGCCCACCTCCGAATGCCCTTCTTTTCTACTAGATTAGTAGATAGTTCTTCATATTTATATGCTTTCATTTACTGCTTAGTAGTGTAGCTCTTATTCTTCCCCAATGATGCATGCAAAATCTCCCCAGAGATTCTTGTATGCGATCATTTTCTGTTAGCTAGATTTGTATTTTTCAAGCTTTCCTTTATAAGCTTTCCTCTAAATTCCATGTTGCAAACATCCCCCTGAATGAATGAATAAAAGATATATTTTATATATACATATCTCTATGTTGAAAATAATCATGAGCTTATTGGTTGCAATCTATTTCGTGTGATTCAAGCTGCCTACTCTTCATTTTTATATATTGCAACTAGCATGTCAATTCCAGAAAATATAGAAGATTTAACGATAAATGTATTTTTTGTAAACTGCCACCACATAACTAGAATTGTGCGCACCGAAACTCATACTTTCACCTTTGTTATCTATCTAACACATGCGCACGTAATCAGAGTTTACAATAGAAGTGGCAAAACTATAATCCAAAGATTGGAAACCGACGTGCGATTCTAAACAAGTAGAGTGATAAAAGATCGATTTCATATTTGAACAAATGCCTCCTAAAGACGAACGACTGGGACTCAAAGTCTTATTATCTTTTTATAAATATTTTTTTGTTTGATCGTATTGCGCACTATACTACGATGCTTTTCCTATCAAAATGCGCTTTACGACTCAACAAATGACGTTGTTGCTGGGGAGACATCATTTTTTTGATTTCGATCTTTTGAACTATCATTGACAAATCTTCCTCTACTTTGTTTTTGGATGTACAGAGACAACACAGGAGAAAAACGGGATCTATGCACACAATGAGCGGGAAAGGATTTCCAAGTGCACATCACACTTTCTTTAGGCTAGGTTTTTTTTGTGAACCCTAGGTTAGATTTGCTACTAGCAATTTCATTAGAAAAAAAAATAAAAAAAAAAAACTTATTTATTTTCATGAAAAAGAAAAAAAATTAAAAAAAAGGCTAGGCAGTTAGATTAAGTTTCTTTTTGAATCTTAGGTTAGTTTGAAAAAGCAAAAGAAAAAAATTTTGAAAAACATTTGAAAAAAAAAATCAGTTTGAAAAAAAAAAAATTTGGTGGATAGTTTGAATTTCAAACTCAACACCTTTTAAAAGCTTCTCCACCATTCTTTGATTTTCGGCCAGATTTCAAAGTCTATTTTAAAAAATTCGATTGCTGAAAACGTAGTGAACAAAAAAATCTGAAATTTGGGCTACACCTTCATTTTCAAACTATCTTTCAAATGGCATCATTGTTTTAAAAATTTTCAAGTATAAAATTTTTAAAAATTTGCGAAGTGCAAGGGGGTCAGACTGACCCAGATTTGAGATTTTTCAAAATTCAAAAAGTAATTTCGGGTAATCCGCGAATCTGTTTTGACTAAAAATGGTGGAGTTTGAAAGCTGATCTCATTGGCTTTATTTTTCATATTTTTGCTGAATTTTTGAAAGTCATTGGTACTGTTTCAAAGTGAAAAACCAACCGGGGGTCAAAATTCCAAATCTGACCCCAGACATTCAAAAATCTCTAAAAATTCAGTTGAAATAGTAAAAATTACAAAAAAAATTCTCTGAAAAGATAATTAAAAAATGAATCTACTCGCCAAATTTCAAGTTAATTAGATTCCAATTTTTTTCAGAGAACTAATTGTATTTTTTGTGGTTTGCTGAAGAAAAAAACAAATGAACAAAAAAAAAGCCCTAGAATTGCATGAACCCTAGGTTACATCTTTAAGGTTATAATCTAGAGACCTCATTGGGTTAACCTAGACTTAGTCAAGTCTAGTGCTTAGCCAGTGAGTTTGGTCACCTTGTGGGCCACTCACCAAAAACCCCAACTGAAGAAAAATGGGCTTAAATCAATTCTAAAACACGAAATCAACTCGAATTCGTTGTCGTACTACTGGGTGCTTTCAACCTCTTGGCTAAGTTAGCTGAGAGGCGGGATTCACTTTTAGTCGGTTGTACGATGAATTTTTCTTCAGGAATTAGGACTTAAAACGAAAAATCTGGCCATAAGATCATAAGGACCATCTGATTGACAGGGCCTTAGCCTTGTTTGGCTTGGCTACACCACCCCAGGGTTGGGTGGTGTATGCAAGGAAGAAGGTCACTTAGACCTCAACTAGTTGGACCTTGGGAGCCACTCCTAAGGAGGCGAGTCACCTAGCTAGGACCATCTTCTTCCACAACTTCTTCTACTCCCATAGCCACAATGGCTAAGCCTGGACCTGGACCTAGATCGGGTCAGGATATTGATAATCTGGACTTGATGGCTCGTTTGGAAGCCCAGGTAGTTGAATCTGAGGAGCGGCATCGACAGAGCATGGATCGCATTTTGACGGCGCTTGACAGAATGCAGCATCCACCATGGGAGAACAACTGCGGGATTTCTATGATCCAGTCGCACCAATCGTCGCACCCTTAGTCAGGATTCCCACAGGCGGAGACGCATTTGAGCTCAAGCCCAATGTGATCAACTTGAGCAGCACTTACTTTTATGGAAACTCAAGCGAAGATCCGTTCCAGCACCTAGAGGACCTGAGTCGACTCGCAGAAATGATTCGACCCAGGAACATTGATCTTAGGATTGTTCTAATGAAGCTTTTTCCATTTTCTTTGAGGGACAAAGCTTCATACTGGTTCAAGACCATTAGGAAGCCAATTGGAACCTGGTTGGAATTACGACGTGGATTCCTGCAAAAGTTCTTCCCAATCAGTCGAACAAACACGATGAGGCGTGCAATCACGACTTTCTCCCAAGGAGCTAGGGAGAAGTTGCATGAAGCCTGGGACTGATTTCACGACCTTCTCCGGAAATGCCTGCACCATGGTATACCCGATGGCACCTAGCTCAGATCTTTTACCATGGGCTGGATGACACACATCGATATTTGGCTGATGCATCTAGTGGCGGGAATGTCCTCGCGAAAGATGAGAACAACGCATTTGAGCTGTTTGAATCTTTGGCAGAGAATTCGATGAATGCCGCATCCATGAACCAGTTCCAGCAGGTTGGTCAGCAGCGGGTTGGTGTCCATGAGGCTTACACCGAGTCTATTCGAGCCGACATGGATATCATTGTCAAGCAGCTGGATAGAATAAACTTGATTGAGAAAAAGATAGACCAAATTAGTCAGGGTCAATTTAACCTGAACTTTGTCGCTCCAAGACCCTCCTATGCACCCTGAGTCTCCCCTGCTTGAGTTAATCTACTCACTCGGGATGCATCTTCTCCTTATTTATGAGATCCCGCATATCAAGTTCTCGTAAACAATCTAGATCTGGCACCTTACGACTAGGGTTACGCACCACCTGCAGATTATAATACGTATCCCCTTGATGGATATACGTCTCAGACATCTTCGGCCTACGAGGATGTCGGTGCTATCTAAAGATACGGGCGTAATGACCTGTATTCAGAGACGTATAACCATGGTTGGCGCCAGCATCCGAACTTCTCCTGGTCTGGTAACTCATAGAGACCATATCAAGATCCACACTACCAGACCAGACAATACGGGAATGCGCAAAACACATACCCTAGGCAGCAGCCATTCCCGTCTCAGCAGCAGTAACCCCATTCCTTATACCAGCCGCTGCACCAAGTTGCCAGTCACCCTCCAAAGCGGGCTGACCCTTTGGAGGCACTGAAAGAGGAGCAGCAAGAATCGATGAGGAAATCTACACAAGATAGCTTGCAAATAATGAAGGTGATGGCTGACCAGATATAGTCTATACAGAACACGCAAAACCAGCTATTGTAGGAGCATAGGACTCAGGGAGCCTTACCCTCCCAACCTGTCTCGAACCCTTGGTATGTGCAGAAGCAAGGCTCCCTGTCAAGGTTTTAGGCACCATAGGGACAGGCACACGTTATATTATAGGTGCCTCCTGCACCACCTGGTTACACTCAAGGCTAGCTGCCTTTAATGCAGAACCCCACATACTCTGCCCCTTCTACTCCCCCATCGCCTCATGGATAGCAAGCCGATGCAAATGATGTCTCTTTGAGGAGTGGAAGGAAGACATTAGACCCACCACATAGGTAGGTGGGTTCTGATTTTTCTCACCCTTCGCTGCAGGCAGGTTCGACTCCTTCATCTCAAGAGCCACCTACAGTAGATAAGGGTAAGAGGCCATTTGACTTTGAGATTCCCGTCCCTTTTCCTGAGGCTCTGACATGAAATGTAGTACAGAAAAAGGACACGTAGAATTTTGAGGACCTGAAGTCAATGTTTAAGGAAGTACATATTCAGGTCCCCCTCCTCGAGGCAATTGATCACATCCCTGCTGTCGCTAGGTTCTTCAAGGACTATTGTACCCCGAAGTGACAACCAAAAATTGGACAACAGGCAGTACTGTCAAAAGAAGCTAGCACCGTGATTCTAGCTGACTTGCCACCGGAAAAGAAAGACCCTCGTACCCCACTCATATCCTGCTTGTTGCAAGATTCTCCATTTGATCGGGTCCTTCTAGAACTGGGTTCGTCCATCAACCTAACTCCCACTGCCGTATTTGATCGATTTCGATTTGGGGAGTTAAAGCCCACCTCGGTCATGATTTAGCTGGCTAATAGATTAGTAAAAACACTGAGGGGGGTGGTTGAGAACGTGATCATAAAAGTCCACGGATTCTACTTTCCCGCAAACTTTTTCATTCTCGATGTGGAGGTTCCTCCTAATCTCCGAGATGCATCAATTATTTTGGGTCACCTATTTCTAGAGACAGCCCAAGCAAACATTGATTGTGCATTTGGGTGTATGGAGATAGCCCTAGGTAACGAGTGACTTTGACTTGACATATTCAGGGCATCAAGGAATTTTGACTGTGATCGCATATAGGAGGATGGTGAAGATGAAGATTCGGCATACTGTAGTAACATTGGGCTCCTTTGTGATGACCCAATATCTCATTCGTCTGTACTATCAGGGTTCTTGGACCTCGACCCACACGGGACTGAGACCACTGCACTACACATATCTCCCCAAGGATCTGACTGTTTAGGGTGTGCTTCTGACCACAGCACCCTGAATCTAGCTATCCTGATCCGCACACTACTGAATTGCCCCTGTTGTTGCAGGAAGACGTGACCACAGCTAACGGGTTTCCCGTTAACGCAGTCACAACCGATTATTTCACAGGAAGCGAATAAGCGAGAATTCACGTGCATACGGATCAGCAAATTGCCACCCTCGAGTTTGCTCCTCCCACTCTCATTTTTGACTCTGACCCACCCATGCTTGAATTAAAGCCCGTACCTGACTCACTTAAGTATGTGTTCTTGGGCGAAAGTGAGACATACCCAGTCATTATTAATGCCCACTTAACCCAAGAAAGGGAGCATCAATTGATTTCTACGCTACAAGACCATAGGGTTGCTATAGGGTGGAGCATTGCCGATATCCGCAGTATTCGCTCCTCGTATTGCACTCATCACATTTACACGGATAAGGGGGTGAAACCTTCGAGACAACCTCAAAGATGACTTAACCCGAATATGCTAGAGGTTGTTAAAAAGGAGATCATCAAATGGCTGGATGTAGGTATTGTATACCCAATCTCTGACAGCCAATGGGTGAGTTCGATCTAGATAGTGCCAAAGAAAGCAGGACTCACCATAGTGAAAAATGATAAAGGCGAATCCATCCCGACCCGCACTGCGACATCTTGGAGGGTCTGCATCGACTATAGGAAACTGAACATGGCTACCCAGAAGGATCACTTTCCTTTGCCTTTCATTGATCAGATCTTAGAATGGTTAGTCTGACGTAGTTTCTTTTGCTTTCTGGATGGATACTCCGGGAATAATCAAGTAGCGGTTAGCCCAGAAGATCAAGACAAGACCACATTCACATGCCCCTTTGGAACATTCTCTTTCAAGCGGATGCCCTTTGGCCTCTGCAATGCACCAGCAACATGTCAACGTTGTATGATGGCCATCTTCTCAGACATGATTGGGGACTATGTGGAGGTGTTCATGGGTGACTTCTCCATTTTTGGAGATGATTTCGCATCTTGTCTTGACAACCTCACCAAGATCCTGAAATGGTGTATCGAGGTAAACTTGGTACTATCCTGGGAGAAAAGCCATTTCATGGTGAGGGATGGCATAGTACTAGGGCACAGGATCTCTAAAAATAGACTCGAGGTCTATCAAGCTAAATCTGAGGTTATTTCCCACTTATCGACACCTAGCTCAATCAAGCAGATCAGATCATTCTTGGGTCACGTCGATTTCTACCGAAGATTTATACGCAATTTCTCGAAAATTGTATGACGTTTGACGAATCTCCTTGTTGCCGATGCCCCATTTGAATTTGACACCTTGTGTCTCAGCACCTTCAAGACTTTATGAAGTGCTGTCTCTAATTCCCCGATTCTCCAACCACCCGATTGGTCGCTTGATTTCGAGATGATGTGCGACGCTTCTGACTTTGCCGTCAATGCTGTTTTAGGCCAGCGTCAGGAAAAATAACCTTTTGTCATATACTATGCCAGCAAGACGCTGAATGAGGCTCAGCGCAATTATACTGTCACTGAAAAGGAATTGCTAGCAGTAGTATTCGGGTTGGAGAAATTTAGATCTTATTTATTAGGGTCCAAAGTCATCATCTTCACTGACCACTCCGCCCTCCGGCATTTGTTGGCAAAAAAGGATGACAAACCACGGCTCATCAGATGGATCCTTCTATTGCAAGAATTTGATATCGAAATTCGTGACAAAGCTGGAAAGCAAAATGTTGTGGTGGATAACCTATCTAGACTGGACCTAAGCCACATTCCTTATTCCCTGCCTATCCACGAGCAATTTCTGCATGAATCTCTCTTGGCAGTTCACTCTGTTGAGTTCCCCTTGTATGCGGATATCGTGAACTACCTTGCCGTAGGCAAGATTCCCACGAACCTATCCAAGGACTAGAAACTCAAATTCACTACGGAGGCCAAATTCTACCTCTGGGATGACCCACTGCTCTTCTGCATTGGAGCAGATCAGATTATTCAAAGATGCATCCCAGATTCTAAGATCCCCAGTGTGTTATCTTTTTGCCACAATGATGTTTGTGGTGGTCACTTCTCGGGATGGAAAATCATTGCAAAAATTTTACAGTCAGGATTTTTCTGGCCAACTATTTTCAGAGATACACACGAATACGCCCAACACTGCAAACGATGCCAGTCGGTTGGTTTATGACCAGGAGAGACATGATGCCACTCCAGCCCATCATGGTTGTAGAAGTGTTCAACGTCTGGGGCATCGATTTTATGGGCCCTTTTCTGAAATCGCATGGCTTCGAGTACATATTACTAGCCGTCGACTATGTCTCGAAGTGGGTCGAGGCCATCCCGACGAGACGGGCCGATCAAAAGACCGTCATTTCTTTCGTACGGCAATACATCTTCGCGAGATTCAGAATACTCCATGCTCTGATTAGTGACGGGGGAAGCCACTTCATCCACACCCACTTCAGGTCATTATTAAAGAAATACGGGGTACATCACCGTATAGCCACCCCGTATCACCCATAGACCAATGGGTAGGCTGAAGTGTCTAACCATCAGATCAAGCTGATTCTCCAAGAGATGGTTAGGCCAGATAGGAAGGACTGGTCTGATAAATTAGTTGATGCACTCTGGGCATATCGGACTGCGTACAAGGCCCCACTCGGAATGTCACCATATTGTATGATATATGGCAAGGCCTATCACCTTCCTGTAGAGCTGGAACACCATGCCTTTTGGGTGGTGCGAAAATGTAACCTTGACCTCGATGCAGGAGGTCAAGAATGGAAACTCTAGCTCAGTGAATTAGAAGAGATCCGATGGGAGGCCTATGAGAATGCATTGATATACAAGGACAAGACCAAGGCCTTTCATGACCGTCACATCCGGAGGAAAGCATTGACGCCCAACCAGCAAGTCTGGTTGTTCGATTCACGATTAAACTTTCTCAGGGAAGCTCAAGTCCATGTGGACTGGCTCGTATGTTGTGATTTATCCATACCCTAATGGGGCAGTCCAGATCAGGGACCCAAAATCTAGGCATATATCTACGGTAAATGGCCAGTGCCTCAAGCCATTTTTGGCCCAAGAACCTCCTCCACCTGACGAGATCATTCATCTTATTGAGGATGTGTGATTGAATTCTCGTCCAGCTGGAGGCGTTAAACTTAGCATCTATCCCACATTCCACCATCATCTATACATAACCATTTTTATAGATAGCATATTTTTCTTTAAGCATATTTTCTTTCTACATATTGCATACTGACAGGTTGGCCGGTGTTGAATATATAATTTCAGGAGCAATTACAGGTGATTTCTACCCATTTTCTCTCTGCCGTATTTATTTTCTTTTATATTCATGCATGAGGACATGCAAGAACTTAGGCATGGGGGGGTAGATACAACAAAACTGAAAATTTTTATGCCAACATTTAGGAAAACCTCAGAGCTGCATGTAAAACATACTTTAAAACCCTAAATAAAAGAACAACTGACTCCACCTCCAGTGCTCGCATTGGAGGTAGAAATCGTCCGCAACAGCCATTTCCGACTCACCCGCTCACCTCTTGTTCTAAATTTAGGGTCAAGCTGAATGTAATCCGAAAGGAAAATTTCATGAAGTATGAATATAAGAGGTTAATTGTTTATAGCATATATACATATTGCACTCATGAATAAGATTATTTTATTAAGAGAATGCATTAGGTATTTTATCCTCTAGTTGATTCTTGTAATATGGATTCCAGTACAATTTTTCACACGCACGTAGAATTTTCAATGGATTCACGATAAAGGCTAATAAATGTCTTTAGTCTGTCGAGAAGAAGCAGTGCTTCTTCTCCTGAACCCTTGGACAGTGTTTTGGGAGGCAGGTAGATTTTCTTCCAAAAATCTACCAAATAGTGTGAGATGAGAGTAGAGTGTGCTGGTGCTTTAAGATTAGTGTAAGGAATTTGTAGTCCTAGATAATTAAGTGATGAGACTCAGAGATTAGGCATAGTTTTCGCTCTCGGTTCTTGCGTATACATTTTGTGTGAAATTATGAGAGCCACCAAATAAGGCAAATATGCGGAAAGCGAGTTTTCATAAAACTAGGGCTAAGGTAGATGGTTACGACTATTCTTTATGGAATCCTTGGCTGAAGGAGGGTATTGATGTCAAGGTCAGAAATACATCGTCCTATCCATCTCTCCTAATGCCGTGGATAGGCACTTCCACCAAATAAGCCACCCAATGTCTCTTGAGTACCACCAATCCCTAATAATGCCTCCTTAATAAAGTTCATGGATATGCGCTAGTTGTGTTAAGTGAAAAAAAAAATTGATGAAAAGAAAGAAAAATTGAAAAAAGAAGAAAAAGCAAAGAAAAAAAGAGTGAATGCTTATTTCATTTGCATTGAGGTAATACCACCGAATAAATTTGAGATCCACTAAATATGTCCTTAACCTATTTTTTTGTATTTCTGACCACCCGAATACTGGCTGAGGAATTTCGACTTAGTGTTAGGGTTATAAGAACTCAATTAAAATGTTAATGCCAAGTGAGACCACCAAATAAAGGTCATATGTGTGAATTTGGTGAGATTGTGAGCTCTAAGAAAAAGAAAGAAAAGAAAAGAAAAAGAAAAAGAAAAAGAAAAGAGAGAATGAATACAAAGGAATCAAACGAGAGCATAGTTTTTCTCGTCTTTCTTTGAGTTGAGTTACTTAGTAATCCGGGAATCTAGATTCTGCAGTACTAATCTCTATGTAACACTAGTCGAGAGTGAGCCACCAAATATATAATCTTTTCCCTCTAAGATTCTCTACCTAAGCTTAAAGCTGGGGTGAAATTCATAGAATATCTTGAATACCTCGAGGGAAAAAGTCCACCTATCCCGCTAGAATTTTACTAGGGGTCAAGTACAGGCTTTAGAGGTGAATCAGGTCTTTCACTCAAATCTGTTGCATAAGCTACGTAGCTGCACTTACACATTTGTCTGGATCTCTAGAGCATAGGATGAAAACAAAAAGGAAAAAAATCTCTAAGCATACACTTGATAAAATAATCAATCCCCTAGGGACCCTTGCTGTGAATAATTTAGCCTTGCATTTGCTAGGGACTAGCAAGATTTAGGCATGGGGGTATGATTGCGCAGTAATCATAGGTCTTAATTAACCAAAATTATGCTAGGACTTAGCATAACTTAGGGTAATTCATGTATGCATAAGCATTATCTGCATCTTTAATGCTTTCTTTTAGCTATGCATAAAATAATGCTATAATGTGCTGATTAAGTGCATTATGTCAATTACAGGTAATAAGCTAGATCTGAAGCTGGATCAGGAATAATTGGTGTAGCAGCAGAGCTAGAGCAGAAGACTTAGATTAGATATAGTAGATAATAATGTAAGGGAGTTAAGGTATGCTACTCTATTAGAAAGGAATAAAGCAGTAAAATTTAAAGAACATAGGTCCATCCTAGCCCTAGGATAGCCTAGAGACTTCCCCAAGCCTTAGCCACCCTTAGATTAGGTCACCGCACCCTAGGAAACCTTAAAACCCTAATTCCAACCTTTATCTGGACGTCCAGATGAATTATAGGACGTCCAGAACCCTTAGCCAACTTTCGCACACCTTAAACCCACTTCTGTAGTGTTATTAGACGTCCAGACACTTGGTCAGACATCCAATTTTTGCAGAATACCCAAGACAGAACCTTGAATCCTTCCTAACTCTAATTGGATGTTCAGAAAACAAGTCTGGACTTCTAATTTTTGAGTATAAGACTTCTGATTCTATTTTTGGATGTCTGGAACTGTTCTCCAGTTCTTGTTTTGAGATTTAAGCCTTGATCTTGGATCTCTAGCTCCCTAAACCCAATTTCAACCCCATAGGAACCTAAATTAAGGTGCCCTAACCCTAGTACATCACTTCTAGACCTCCTTAAGGACCTAATTAGGTCCTCACTAAACCTAATTGACTTAGATCATAGTCAATTACCATTGCCTAGTCAATTGGACTCATAGGGTCTAATTGAACTCAGATCTAAACCCACACAGGTCCAATTGGACTCAGTGTGATTCCAATTGACCTAAGCCCAACCTAATTGAGTTATTTCACTCTCAATTAGGTTCACACCCATTCAATTAAACTTGTGTTAAGTTTAATTGCAATTCCTCCTTAGCAATTAGGGTTTGTAACCCTAATTTAAGGCCTACACCAACCCAAACCATTTAGGACCTAACCTAAACCATTTAGCCACATAGGGCACGGCCACACACACACACACACACCCATTCATGCACACACACTCAACTAGAGTTCTCTAGAACTCTCTTCAAAGTGGCGCCACTCTTGGTTGCCAAATTTAGCAACCAAGAGCCATTCAATTCTTAGATCCACTTTTTATGGATCTAAGAACTACCATGGCCAGCCACTTATGGGGCTCTCCCTAGAGAGTTTCACACTTCTCTAGAGAGTCTCCCTTAGGTCTATAAAAAGACCTAAGGAGTGGCCATTTGCACCCATCCCATTCTTGGCACTCATTCACACTTAGGTTAGCTACCTTCACATCCATTCCACCTCCATGAGTTGCTCACCAAGGCTGCCACCATCTCCACACCAGGATACTAGATCATCTCCCCAACCTCTCTCCAAGGGTCGGCCTAAGCACCATTGGCTGCCCCTTCTTCTCCTCTCAACCATTGAAAGGCCATCGGAGCCTACCTTCGAATGCCCTTCTTTTCTTATAGATTAGTAGATAGTTCTTCATATTTATATGCTTTTATTTACTACTTAGTAGTGTAGCTCTTATTCTTCCCCAATGATGCATGCAAAATCCCCCCATAGATTCCTGTATGCAATCATTTTCTGTTAGCTAGATTTGAATTTTTCAAGCTTTCCTTTATAAGCTTTCCTCTAAATTCCATGCTGCAAACATCCTCCTGAATGAATGAATAAAAGATATATTTTTTATATACATATCTCTATGTTGAAAATCACCATGAGCTTATTGATTGCAATCTATTTCGTGTGATTCAAGTTGCCTACCCTTCATTTTTATATATTACAACCAGCTTGTCGGTTCCAGAAAATATAGAAGGTTTAACTATAAATGCATTTTCCGTAAATAGCCACCACATAACTAGAATTGTGCGCATCGAAACTCATACTTTCACCTTCGTTAGCTATCTAACACATGCGTACATAATCAGAGTTAATAATAGAAGTGGCAAAACTGTAATCCGAAGATTGGAAACTTGCGTGCGATTCTAAACAAGTAGAGAGATAAAAGATCGATTTTAGATTTGAACAAACGCCTCCCAGAGACGAACGACCGGGACTCAAAGTCTCGTTATCTTTTTATAAATATTTTTTTGTTGATTGTATTATGCACTATACTACGACACTTTTCCTATCAAAACGTGCTTTACGAGTCACAACAGTTGGTTTCTTCTTTCTTGTCACACTTAGCCTAAAAGACTACCAAAATACACTAAACGTGGCTTTCAGGATCTTAAACATCAAATTTTGGTAGAGTGGTACCTTTAAAACCCATTGTTTCGTTGATTGCTTCATTAAATACCACTCTACCTTAAGTGCGGGTGTTGTATTTTTCAGATCCAGACTTCTGTCCAGATTTGAAAAATCAATTTCGAACACCACAGGCCTCCTAAACTCCTAAAATTTTACCCAGAGATTCCAAATCAAGTTGGGAACATTTTTTCTAAATTTCAGACTAATCGGATTTGTATTTAATTTTTAAAAATTTGTAGACTTCAAAGGGGTCACACCCTCTAATCTTCCTATTTTGCTAGTATTCCTGAATTTTTATAATTTTTATACTAATCCATTTTTTGTGAAATTTGGCTTTCTGGAATTCTTGTGAAATTCTACACATCTCATAAAATCATCAAAATTTTTTGAAGCTAGTGGTGATATAAAAGATCCAAAATACCGATGGGTATTATTTTTGGACTTTGATACCAGCACAAAGAGAAATTCTTTAAAAATATCAAACAAATTTCTAAAATCTTAAAAAAATCTTTTTTGGAATCTTTGTTCAATTTTCCTTAAAGTAGTGGTGTTGTTTGATCTATTTGGACCACTACTTAATATAGAAAGCTTAAAAATAATTCATTGGTAGTAATTTTCTATCTTAGGGACAATTGGATTAGTGTTTCATTCTTTCTTTTTAGAGACCCACATTAAAGGAAATTAACCATCACCAATACAACTTGTTTTTCCTTTGATTGTGGAGTTTCAAACTCATTTGAAAATTTAAAAAGAGAAATCCTAAAATACATTGAATTAAATCAAATCCTAAAAGACAAAAATATAAGAAATTGTGTGATAACTTGCCTTTTAATTGGAATCTCTTTCCAATTCCTACACACACACAAAAAATTGAAATAACTGGGCAATAACTCAATCAATGCCCTCCACATTCCGTGTGCTCTTTAGCATCCTAGACTTAATTAAAATTTGTAGCAACTTGACACCTAAGGTTTTATCAACTTAGGCTTTCTATCTAGGTCTTAAGTTCTCTTTAGTTGATATCAATTCTGTCATCTATATTTGGTGTTTAGGCTAAGGGGCCGTGTCAAACGACCAGGCGTAGGTTTCTACAAGCACCTGGGATTTTCCTAGGAAACGCTTGGGCCCAAACCTCCCCTTAAATAACTTGGCTAGATTTGTTGACAAAACGGGTATTCACTAGTGATTACTTATTTCCTAGGTAGACCAAGTCTTAGGTTATTTTTCAGGAGTCACAATTAAGTTAGGTCTAGAATTTGTTCTTTGAATTGCACACTTTCATCTCCATCTCTTCTCCTCTCCTCCTGTTCTTCCATTTTATGCACAGGCAACAGTCTCAAAATCTACACTGGAGGGACCATTTGATTTTGCCCCACGTGCAAAAAGACCACTTTTTCCTTCTTCTTCTTCTAAAATGGAAAATCAACAAAACAGGTCTACTAACCCTTCCACTTTCACCTCTAATCCTACCTCTAACCCCACTACTAACCCTAGTTCTGACCCTTCCACCCAAAACCTGCTCACCTTTAACTTCTCGCACTTGGAGCTCCTCAATGCTGATTTGCCTCAATCACAACATCAAGCCCCCCTGCCTGATCTCTTGACAATGACGGCTGAGCAGATTGCTCAACTAAATGCCAATCAACAAACGTTGACTAGGAATATCCAAAACCTAGCCAACCAAAGGCCCAACCCACCACCTCGTCAGCAGCCTGTTATTCCTCTAAAAGATTTTTATGATCCTTCTTATTATGAGGAACGACCAAGGGTGGTCATACCAGAGGGGGACTTCGAAATGAAGCTGGGGGTTCTAAAGCTGATTAAACACTTCCATGGCCTTCTTAAGGAAGACCCATTCAGCCACCTTGAAGGGCTAACTCTTTGTTGCACAAACAATTCATTCCTGAAATGTGCAAGAAGACCTTTGGCTAATGCGGCTATTTCCATTATCTCTAAAAGATAAGGCCGCTTACTGGTTCAGGACCATTGGCTGACCCATCACCACATAGCCTCAGCTCAAGAGCACCTTCCTCAAAAATTCTTTCCCATAGGTCATACTAATTCCCTACGAAGATCTATTACGACCTTTCAATAGAAATCTAGCAAGACCTTTCATGATTCTTGGGAAAGATTTCAAGATCTCCTAAGAAGTTTCCCACACCACGAGATTCCTTTATGGTAGCTAGTGCAGATCTTCTATCATGTGGTGACAACTTCTTGAATAAGGATGCTGAGAGTGCCTATGACCTTTTTGAGGAAATGAGTGAAAACTCATTTAATCAAGCTTCCATGAACACATTTTGCAGAACTTCAAACCTGCAATTCGGTGTTCATGAAGTAGGCACTCAATCTATTTCTGTAACCCAAGATGATCTTCAAATGATTGCACAAAAACTCAACCAAATGCACATTAATCAAAAGAAGATTGAGGAAAGACTTGCCGCATCAACCCAAGCTCCACACAGTCCACATCTAACCCAACCTATCTTTCCATGAAGAGAAAATTTGCACAATCTTAACACTACTCCTGCTGATTATTACCATTATTTTGAGGTTGCCCATGATTCACTGGGGAATTACAACTATCCATATCTTAACCCCACTCAAAATATTTCTGCCATCTAGGAGCCATTTAAAAATTCTTCCAATTAGAAGAACTACCCGAGCTACTCTTGGAATAATTAGGTTCCTCCCAAACCAAATCAATTTAATGGGCCTCGATCTAATTCGACCTTTCATCCTGGGTGTTGAACGATTTTTCGAATCGCTACGCTTACGTGTTCGATTTTGGAAAACCTGTCGTTGTAGTTCGAAAGTGAAGAATTCGTGTTCAACAAATAAAATTTATACCGAAACTAAAATTCCGGGTCGAACACAAGGAGGCTACGTTGATCTATATTCGCAATTATATTTTTTTTAGGATTTTTGTTAAGCAAGGCGATATAATTACAATGGAGCTATCAAACTAAAATAGAGAGAGAGAGAGAAAGAGAGAGAGAGAAAGAGAACATGCATTCAATATTTCAATTGTTTATAAAAATTACACTAGAAAGCGGAAAATCAATTACACTATAAAGCAGGAAAATTCTACACTAGAAAAGCTGTACATAAGAATGGGAGAGAGAAATTATCCTCCTCGATGATTGCTTGGAGGACGAGACGGACAGGACGACGCCTGGACGAAGGAGAACGAAGCAGGACGAAGCAGAAGAATGGGAACGGAGTAGCACACCATCGTCGTCGTGGGATCCACTTCCGAAGGGGAACGAAAATTGGACTTTATCACGCAAGAAGCATCCCGGGTGTGGGACAAGCTTCTTTTGAGCTTTGGAGGGGTAGAGAGGAGAAAGAAGGGATGAGAATTTCGTATGGAGGGGGTCTCCTTTTATAGTTGCAAGGAGTGGTGGCAAAATGGACATTACAATTTCAAAACAATAAATAAGGGGTCTTTAGTGACGGATAAATCCGTCACTAAAGCCCCAATGTGGGCGTAGTGGCCGGCTTGTGCACGCCTCCTCGCCTGCTCGCGCGCTCAACGGCCACGCACGTTCGCCGCTTTTCAGCCATCCAATCGTGAGATCGGACGGCTTAAGATGTGTCTGCGCCCGCTAGTTGCGCGCCCGCCCGCGCGTCTGATTGCGCGTCCGATTGCGCGTCCAATCACGCGTCGACGCTATCGGGCGCGCGCGGCCATCTGATCTCCATCTGACACTCCACCTACGCCCAATCCCGTGCCTTCCAGCCCCTCTCCACCGCTCGAACCCGTGCTCGCGATAGCGCGCTCGACCACTACGCTATGGGGCGCAGATGGTCGAGCGCACGTTTTTAAATGCGAGCGCCCACAGCCGTTGGATTAAGATCTAATGGCGGAGAGCGATCGGTCGCGGGGCCTTCACAAGATGAAGCGGCCGCTTGGGCGGCTGAGATGGCACCACATGGCGCTATCTTGGCCGTCCATCTTCTGGAAGTTGTAGATGGTGCCACAGATGTCGGATTGACACGATTTTTGTGTCGTTGGGCTCCGATCGTCGATCCGAATTCGTCCGTGCAGTCAGATTTGTCATCTGAAGTGCGGATTTTCACCATCCTGGTCCTTGATCTTCTAGGGTTCCCCAATCACTATCTGATGCTACGGATGCCTGATTAGGGCGATCTTGGAGTCATTGAACTCCAATCGTCGCCCTGATCACATCCATACGGTTGGATCTTTGATCCGAGGTCTCGACAAAATGTTTGCCCTGTCCAAGCATATAAAAGGAGACAATTAACCTCTATTTTATTCAAACTACTCTAAATGCAAGATGATGCATGTAATGCAATATTTATATCATGAAATGCAATCCTATGCTTAAGAACATGCATAAATAGACATTTTAAGTAGTGTAAATGTGTTTACATCATACCCCCTTGCCTATCTTTTGCTAGTCCCTAGCAAAAACTATATGCTATTTATAAAAGAATTAGGTTAGATTATTTGGACTTGAATTATTTTTCAATCATTAAGAAATTGTCTACTTAGGAACTGAACTTTCAAAGACACAACAGTGCCTGGGTATCAGCCAAAATGCAGACCGCCTCAAGCCCTCGCCTTATTAAAAGAAAAATTTCTTTTTCTCTTTTTCTCTTTTCTAATTTTTTTTTTATTTTCAAATTTTTAGATTTAAGAGTGGCTTTCTACGGCCATTCAACTCACCCAAAATTTGATGAGAACCCTAAGCTTTAAGCATCTTATTATGATTGTGATAGACTCGTTGACCGGCAATTAAAACAGACTTCGGATTTCTACGCCTCTAGGTGACCTCAAAAAGACTTCTGCCTAAAGGTGTATCTTTACAACCGGTAGCTTTCTCCCTACTTTTATTTTATTTTTTTACGGGGTCAACACAAGGGTGAATCCAGTGTATATCTCCCTGGTTTATTCTACTTCTCCACTTCTTCCTAGGTGTTTTGGGAATTTTTAGTGCATTTTCTGAGCTGGGTTCTGGACAACCGGTCGATAAGCTGTTACCACCGACAACTTGCCAGCCATACTCGTGCGGGGAAGTGTGGCTTATTTCTTTTTGTTCTTTTCTCCTTTTCTTTTTGATTTTTTTTTTTTTTTAAATAGGTGGCTTCCCTGGTCTAAGATTTACCTAAGGGCAGGAAAAAGAGAAAGGTCCAGTGACTGGGCTCTGGACAACCTACCTATGGGCTGTTACCCACGATAACTTGCCAGCCATATCACCCTAGAAGGTTCATTAGCTACCCAATTTTCGTTAGAATTGCCGAAGAACGAGTTAGTGCAAAGAAAGTGTGTAGATGCTTAAGATTCAAAATTCTCTTAAATCAGAGGGCGGGTTAATAAGTCGTGTACTTATCACCCAAACTTATTTACTCCAATTAAAATAAAATTCAAGTTGGCGAGGACTCGAAAGACAAATCCACATTTTAGTGGATACATGGGCTGATTAAGTCCAAAGACCTGAAGGGTCTTTATGTTCAGATCTTAATGTAGTTTTTCCTAAGATTGAAAATTTTCTTAAACCCAAATTCTCTTTCCTAATTCCGATTTTTTTTTTATAAAAGAAAATAAAACAAATCTACGGAGCTGACGAATGAATTCAGAGATGAATATCCACCCCCCCATGCATATCTAATGCAATGTCCTCATTGTATTAAAAAGACATAAAACAGAGTGGAAAAGAGTAGAAAGCACCTGAATTACGTGAATGTCAGGTCCACTCCGAGATGAAAACTAAGAAAAACTGTATATGTGCTGAGTTTAGTGCCTTCAGCTAGGCAGACTATACAAAGAAAAGAAATGAAGAATTCACAAGTGTAGGTCAGAATTAGAATAAATAGAATAATCCTCCGACCTGTCAACAGAGGTCCACAGATGTGGACCAGATTGTGGTGCAGACCCACACCCCATAATCGAGAATATCTTAGGTTCTAGATAAAAATTACCCAAAACCTAAAATCAGAATGCAAGCGGGGTAGGGCCTGCGATTTATGAGGATGCAACCCAAGACCAAAAAGTTAGGTTACAGAGAATTGAAGCTCAAAAGGATAATCATTGAATGTGTGCTTGGGTTTGACATCCTCGAAACAAATGTCGTAAGGGTTCTGATTTGATGGTTTCAGCATAAAAGGAACCCTTCGACTCAATCTTCTATTTCCTCCAAAATTGACTTCCCAAATCAGAACTTCCCAGCTCCTATTCTCCTCATTCAGCTTATCAAATTCCAGAACCTCTTGTATATTCATCACCCCGTTTGAAATCTCCAAGTCTAAATGATGTGGCAGAATCAAAATTGACTTGGGTCTAATTATCTCAGAATTAGAATCATTAATAAGCTCAACAGGGTATAACTGATAATCAGGGCATTGAATTGATTCCTCTAAAAAATGCGATTCTAGATCCGTAATGTGTGCCCTAATAAGATCAATTTCCTCAGTTATTGGGCTATCAAATGATCTATCAGATTCCTTAGGCCCAATCGTCTCACAGAAATCGTGTTCAGAAAACTCGCGTGAGACTTCGCAACTTAAATCTTCACCATCAGGATCCGTATCAATGTATGTCCCATAATCAGTTGTCACTTTGTGTTCCAAGGAGACATACGTTTCCTCGTAACCTGGCTTAGGGATCTTAGGTAAAGAAATCAGATCATCCTTAATTGGTTGTTTTAATTCAATCTGGTCAGCCTTGTAACACGTGTCCCCCCAACAAGTGCCTGAGCGGGTTCTGTCATTGGCTTTCCTGAAGAGGGTTCATCTTGGGAATTATTACAAGATTGAATCAAAGCAACCACAAATCTCATCCTCAATTTCGCTAATTTCCCAAGTAAGAACTCACCCGGGTTCTTATCCTTGACATCCTGGAGCCAATCCAACAAAGACTTATTCAAATCATCAATCATTTCAATCAGGGGCTCCAATCTCTCAATGCAAGGTATTGGTTGAACTTCTAAAGATTAAATGATATTCCTCAAGTTAGCCAGAACCTTATCTTGAACCTGATTAACCTGAACCAAATGAGTTGGTTCAGGGTTGGGCGGGTTTGACATCAATGCAGAGGAATTAACGAATTGAGATTCGTTATACCCTTCCTGATAATAGGTCATTTAAGATTGTTGAAAAGATGGTGATGACCTAAAGGCAGTGAAATCAGAGGATGGGTAAGGATCGGTGTATACTTCTTGATTGTAGATCGTATTAGGTTGTGCATGAAAGGAAGACGATCTATAATCGATGTAGCTCTGAGAAGGATAGAAATCAGAATCAAAGTGTTCAGGGTTAGACCCTAAACACGGGGGTCCGGAATTGTATCCCCAATCCGAATTATCCCAACTAACTGATGGTTGATTACAATACCAGTTGGGATAATCGTCATGTTGAGGATAATTCACAACAGGAGGGAAAGAGCAGGAATGTGTGAAATATGTGGAAGGATTCATGAGACTCGAGAGGAAGAAAGGCACCCTACAATATAAACAGTCAAACCTGTCCTTAAATGGGTTAGCCTACAGATCTACAGACTCTCAAAACCCGTCTTGAGATAAAGGAACGATTTGATCTACTTCTGTCTGTTCAGTCCAACCAGTTAGAAGGAGGGACTGGGGAGAAGGTTCTTCCTTCGGCTTACTCCTCCGGTTCCTAGTGTACCCCCCAACCGTGATCGTTTGACTCTGCTCCCCTAGCTAGACATCAAATTGAACAGTAGAAACAAACTAATCGAAAATAATCTCGTTCTGGGTTCTGAAGAGCGAGTCCAATCCTTAAGGCCAACGTCTACTCTGTTTTATTTAGGGCTAGGTTTGAATGTGCTTTGGAATGTGATGGGCACTTTAAATGGGTTGTGCCCTTAATGATTGATTGATTTGTGTGTGTATGCACAACCAGTGGTTTTCAAGCAAGATTATTTTTGATGTGGTGAATTTTAAGGTTCAAATCTTGCTTAGTAGCTTTTAGGATTCAACTTTAGGTGTTTTCAAACAGGTTTCGTTGGTACACCAGGTTTTGCAAGCACAGGTGAAGATGTTTTCCTTTAAAGTTTAAAAAGAATGTGGAGTGCCTGGTAAATCCCTAAAAGTTGAACCTAATAGGCAGCTACTTGATGAGTTTATTTTATTTGAAGTGGTGCGGCCCAATCAACTCAAACAATTGGCCTGATGCACCACTTAATTAGGCACACAGATGATTACCTAATCAGATTTCTACTCAATTATGTGTTTGAATGTGTGTACCGGTTCCTGAGGTCGGTTTGCTAGTTGAGTTTGAAAATCAGATGAGGTTGTGTACCTCTTTGAGATTTTTTAATTTTTTTCTTTTTTTTAATATGGGGGTTGGGGTGAGTATGGGTGTCAAACAACAAACAATCTAAACATAGAGTTTATAAAAACACCTATGTTGATTGATGTTTGAATTATTATGTTGTGGAATGAAATCTAATGGGTAGGGGGTGGGGGATAACTCACAAAACCTTCTACAGCATTTTACTCTGATCTACCGCTTTTGCCTGTCTCGAAAGAGTACCTGCAATCACAATAAGAAAGGAGAAAAGTGAGGTAAATGATTTGTAAGTTAGAAAACGCGAAAAGAAACCAAAGAGCGTCGCCTCCCCAGCAACGGTGCCAAAATGTTGACCGATTTTTCGAATCGCTACGCTTACGTGTTCGATTTTGGAAAACCTGTCGTTGTAGTTCGAAAGCGAAGAATTCGTGTTCAACAAATAAAATTTATACTGAAACTAAAATTCCGGGTCGAACACAGGGAGGCTACGTTGATCTATATTCGCAATTATATTTTTTTAGGATTTTTATTAAGCAAGGCGATATAATTACAATGGAGCTATCAAACTAAGAGAGAGAGAGAGAAAGAGAGAGAGAGAGAAAGAGAACATGCATTCAATATTTCAATTATTTATAAAAATTACACTAGAAAGCAGAAAATCAATTACACTATAAAGCACGAAAATTCTACACTAGAAAAGCTGTAAATAAGACTGGGAGAGAGAAATTATCCTCCTCGACGATTGCTTAGAGGACGAGCTGGATGGGACGACGCCTGGATGAAGGAGGACGAAGCAGAAGAACAGGAACGGAGCAGCAAGCCGTCGTTGTCGCAGGATCCACTTCCAAAGGGGAACGAAAATTGGACTTTCTCTCGCAAGAAGCATCCCGGGTGTGGGACAAGCTTCTTTTGAGCTTTGGAGGGGTAGAGAGGAGAAAGAAGGGATAAGAATTTCGTATGGAGGGGGTCTCCATTTATAGTTGCAAGGAGTGGGGGCAAAATGGACATTACAATTTCAAAACAATAAATAAGGGGTCTTTAGTGACGGATAAATCCGTCACTAAAGGCCCAACGTGAGCGTAGTGGCCGGCTCGCGCGCGCCTCCTCACCTGCTCGCACGCTCAACAGCCATGCACGTTCGCCGCTTTTCAGCCGTCCGATCGCGAGATCGAACGGCTTAAGATGCATCCGCGTCCGCTCGTTGCGCGCCCGCTCGTGCGTCTGATTGCGCGTCCGATTGCGCGTCCAATCGCGCGTCGACGCTATCGGGCGTGCACGGCCGTCTGATCTCCATCTGACACTCCACCTGCGCCCAATCGCCGTGCCTTCCAGCCCCTCTCCACGGCTCGAACCCGCAACCCGCGCTCGCGATAGCGTGCTCGACTACAGCGCTATGGGGCGCGGATGGTCGAGCTCATGTTTTTAAATGCGAGCGCTCACAGCCGTTGGATTGAGATCCAACGGCGAAGAGCGATCGGGCGCGGGGCCTTCACAAGATGAAGCGGCCGTTTGGGCGGCTGAGATGGCTCCACGTGGCGCTATCTTGGCCGTCCATCTTCTGGAAGTTGTAGATGGTGCTACGGATGTCGGATTGACTCGATTTTTGTGTCGTTGGGCTGCGATCGTCGATCCGAATTCATCCGTGGGGTCAGATTTGTCATCTGAAGTATGGATTTTCACCATCCTGGCCCTTGATCTTCTTGGGTTCCCCGATCACTATCTAATGCTACGGATGCCTGATTAGGGCGATCTTGGAGTCGTTAAACTCCAATCGTCGCCCTGATCACATCCATACGGTTGGATCTTTGATCCGAGGTCTCGACAAAATGTTTGCCCTGTCCAAGCATATAAAAGGAGACAATTAACCTTCATTTTATTCAAACTACTCTAAATGTAAGATGATGCATGTAATGCAATATTTATATCATGAAATGCAATCCTATGCTTAAGAACATGCATAAATAGACATTTTAAGTAGTGTAAATGTGTTTACATCACTGGGCCATCCCAACAAGACATCAATGCCCAAATGATGAGGACCCTGCAAGACATGCAGACAAAGATGATGGAAGTAACCTGCACCATCACAAATATGAATAATCAGATCGGGGTTACTCCTACTTAAAGACCTGCAGGACATCTTCCCTCTCAACCCATGCCCAACCCTAATCACCAAAGGAACCAATATCCAGGCAGAAATCCACACTACCCAAATTAGCCTCCTACTAATCCACCACCTCAGCAACCTCCTAGGTTTCCACAACCACAGGCCCCCCACCTCCTCCAAATAATAATCTGACTGCACATGCAGTTACGTTGAGGAGTGGGAAAATCACCACTGATCCAGGGCCTTCACAAAAGCTTTGTGACATCCCCATCCATGTGCATATTGACCCTCCACCTCCCCATCAGGAAGAAAAAGAAACACAAAATTCTCAAGACATGACTCCTATCCATTTTCCACAAGCTCTCCACCCTACCACCAATATAAAAAAGAAATCTGAGCCCACCATAGAAGAACTCATAGATCTATTTGGGCAAGTTCAAATCAATATTCCACTCCTAGATGCCATCAAATATATACCTGCCTATGCCAAATTTTTGAAGGAGATCTGTACTCTTAAAAGGCAGGCCAAAAATCTAGGACAGGTACATCTTTCGGAGACAGTAAGCTTTGTCATACAGAGCAAGTTGCCTCCTAAGATGAAAGATCCAGGGGTGCCATTAATTTCAGTGATTATTGATGATACTACCTTTGATTGCACCCTCCTTGACCTTGGTGCCTCAGTTATTATCATTCCCATGATTTTATTTGAAGAGTTTCAGGTCGGTGAATTAAAACTCGTCGAGGTTACCATACAATTAGCTGAGGGATCTACAATCAAACCTCATGGGATTATTAAGGATGTTTTGGTCAAGGTTTAGAATTGTGTCTTCCCTGCAGACTTTCTGGTCCTTGACATTGAGGTACCTAAATCTTTATTGAATGCCCCAATAATCCTTGGATGACCCTTTTTGGCCACTGCGAAGGCAAATATCAATTGCCACACAGGCAAAATGGATATTTTCAAATCCTCCAAGAGATTCCATGATGATAACTTTTTTGAGGACTCAGATACTGAAATTTCAAATATGGTAGAGGAGACAATGTTGATAGATACCCTTACCAACCATAATATTTTTGAGGAATCAGATTCAGAATTCGTGGTCGGCAAAATCTGTGATTTGGAGACTTGTCTTAACCAAAAACCCATTCCTGATGAATCCCCTCATCACCCTGATCCACCCACTCTTCCCTTACCCTACCTTTCCACACTAACTTCACCTCATCCTCACCATCCCTCCCCTGACCCCTTTCCTTTGGACTTGCCACCAGACCTGCCCGAGTTTGGCATCCGACCTAATTTAAAACCATGGCCAGACTCGAGCAAGAATTATCATTTTCCATCCAACTTTGATCCTTATATTTCCGCTCATCAATTTTCTAGGGATCCAGAAGAAGACACATTTTGTGCAGGCATCCAAGTGTCCAACTATTTACATGATTTTTCATCTTCCATGCATACCTTCACACCCGGTTGAATGACGTAAAAGATAGAACTGGATGGGAGGTAACTAATCATTTTTCTTGCTTTCCTTTTTCCTTTCTTTTTCCAGGTTTTGACTATCCTAAATCCAACCACCTTTTACTAAGGTAATCCCTCCTAATGTATGAGGACATTGCATATCTTAAGCATGGGGGAGTGCTTTTAAAATTTTGACGATCGATTTAGGACTTTCAAAACCTAAAATCATGCATTTTTCTTTAGTCATTTTATTTTCTTGCTTGCATACTCAAAAAAAATAAAAAAATAAAAATATTGAAAACTTTTTGAGGAAAATTTTGAAATCGAGTCTAAGGTTGAAAAACTCACTTTTAGTACAATGGGATTTAATCTTTAACAAACTAGAGATAATGATACAGATCTGATCATTAGAATTTCAAGGTCTATTTTTAGACTAGATCAGATATCCTTGTCAAAAATTCCACCTGAACTCATGATAGTTCAGGTGACTTGATCCTCTTTTGTAATATGGAAAGTATCTAGCTTAGTTTCTAATTCAAACTTGCATTCCTTGCAGAACTTCCTGTGTCAAATTTCACACACAAGCCAACACCTAGAAAACTACTATAAAAAAAAAATCCCTTGTTTGACCTTAGTAAAAGTGTAAAGCAGATCATTGGTTTGAGTTCCCACTACCGAGAAGGGGAAAAATGTTTTCTTTAAGGATGCGATGACAACATGTTACCGCCTCAGCACTCCTCCATATCTATATTACATATTTTAGACGGAGCATTAAAGTGCATTTTTGCAGCTCAAGTATCTTGGACAGTGCTCTAACTATAGTGTCAGAGCAAGAGCTTGAGTTTACTTGGAGCGCCCCTTTACACCGCATTATGTTTTGGGGTTGTGAGCTCTTGGTTGGTGTCATGGATAGTGCTATCTCGATGTACTGGCGCCAGAGCCCCCTCGAGGATTGGTAACTGGAATGATGATCCCAACACATCTGTTGTACGACTAAGCTAAAAAAAAGTATGGGAGAAGGAAAAAAAGAAGTTTTAAACCAAAAACATGCCCTTATAAATTTGGCTTTTCACAAGCACGGACACAAAGTTTTAGATGTTATTGCAAGTTGCATATAAGATTCAAGAGCCAGAAAAATCCTAAAAACAAAAATTTCAAGTCATCTGAATTAACAAGGGGATAATTTGTGAATTTTTTGGAGGATATATTGATCCCATTTTTATCTAATTTTTGGATCCGAAAATAAATCCTAATGTTTATCCTTAACAAATCCCATACCCCTGTGTTTGGATCATCCTATGTCCCGTAATCCCTTTCTCCTTAAAAGTCGAAAAAATTAGATTTTCCAAAAATTTCGTTTTGTAAAAATTAAAGTTTTGCTAAGAGACTAGCAAAAGATAAGCATGGGGGTGTGATAAATGTCAGTTTATCATCATTCTTATGCATTAAAAAAAACCTAGCTTTCAGGATTTTGCTTCGCAAATGGGTTTTTGGGTTGCATTTAGGCATTAATTAGGTTAGGCATGCATTGCACTTTTTATTATATTTTTGATGTGTTTTTGTGAGTGCTAGGGATAAACAGATTGTCAGATCCCTAAAACCCTAGCACTCAGGAAGGAAATTGGTGAAGGAGAAGCTCTTACCAACTGGAACTCAACTTGATCCAACTTACCATAGCTGGAATCCAGCTCACCTGAACTAGGGTTAGCTCATCCTAGTTCCATTCAGCTCATCTCAGCTAAATGGTAGCTCAAGAGAGCTCATCTTAGCTCACCCTAGCTTAGGTCAGCTTAGATCCAGCTCAACTTAGCTGAGCTTAGCTCATCTTAGCTCCCATTAGCTCAAAGGGAGCTCTAGCTAGCTCAGCTAAGTTGACTAGAGTTCACCCCAACTCAGGTCCAGCTAAATCCAGCTCTACTCAACTCCAGCCAGCTGAAGATGACTTCATTTCAGCTCAGGAAGCTCAAGTTCAGTTCTTGGGGATTCAGCTTAGCTCAACTCAGTATTGCTAAGCTACCTTAACTGCCTCAACCAGCTTGATCCTCCCCAAGAGCACCAGACCCAGCTCACCTCATCTCATTATGGTAGAAGCCAGCTCACTTTAGCTTGGCTTAGCAGCTAGCAAAGAACTAGCAAGCTAAGCCAGCTAGTGTAACTCCATGCCACCCTCTTTCTCAGCTGCCAGCTCCTGCTCAAGCCACAGACTTCTCCTCCTCAGCTCCTATCTTCAAACCCTAGCTCCAATACCACCTCCTCTACTCCACTACTAGCTACTCTAACTTAGCTTAGCTAGGCTCCGGCTCCCTTGTCAATCGACCACCTAAAAACCCTTCCTAGCTAGCTCCACCAACTCAACCCTACCTAAGCTCACCTGAGCTAGCTCCACCCTACTCCAAGTTGGTGCCACCACCATCACCACCTTTCATCCCACCACCTCCAAAAGCCACCTTCAAGGTGGCACCAACTTTCCCTCCAAAACCACCATAAATCCCCACCATTCATCTCCTTTTGATCCCATCTCCACCATCCACCTCAACACCTTCTAGAAGACCCATAATTGGTGCCAACTTTAGGTGCCTTTTGGCCACCATAACTACCCCCCTTAGCACCCCTTAGGTGGCACCAATTAACTCTAGCCCTAGGATTAACCTAACTACCCACAACCACCACCTAAACACATCCTAGCCATCCACCTAACCCACGCCTACTACCGCTCTCTCCACCTCTATAAATACCTGATGAGAGCCTCATCATGAGCCATAACTAGCTCTTTTTGACCCAATAAAGAAGATAAAAGCTCCTACATAACCTAGAAGAAGGCCTAAATGAAGGAATAAGTGCTCTGAGAAGAAAACATGAATTAAAGGTTAAAACTGCAATTTTACCATTGTAGTACATAAACGGGTTTTCTCAGAGGCAAAACATAGGTCAAAAGGTCTAAATAAGATAAAAAGTGGGTTGATTCAATCAGACATGGGTTTAGGTGCAATCCAGGAATTAAATGACATTTGGTAACCCTAAAACAGACCTGCTTAAATTAACAAGGTTCCGGTCAGGATAAAAATCATGGAAAAATATCCTCTAGGGTTTAGAACACTTAATTTGGCCTTTGGAACCCAGTTTGACCTAGATTAGGGTCCTAGCTCTTCAAGTAACCTAATTTGGGTTTTCACGCAAAATGTCTAGTCAAACGAGGTCAAACCTAAAATCCAACTTCACCATTGGATTCCTTAGGTCAAAATTAGGTTTATACCAAAATTTGGACCTAAGGGGAGGTCATCTTGACCTACTTTGCAATTTAGTACACCCAAATCACAACTTGGTCCCTATCTTTTGAAAATCCTTGCAGAGAGCCCCCTAATTTCCTCGCCACCTTTGCAATCAGGTCCTGCCACCATTGTTAGGGCAGAAGCAACCTTCGGCGAGGTTTAGAGAGGGATTACTCTCTGATTCCTCAGAGATCCCCTCCCAGAAATGGAAGGGAGATTCTCTGAGGAATTCCCTTCCATCTACGGCCAATCACAATCTCTGGTGTGAACCCAATCTCTCATGCGAACGCATGAGGGATTTGGGTATCTTAACCTCTTTCCTACTTCGGCGATCCATCAGAGGTAATAGGCATGCCCTCCACGCTTTGAAAGCACGGCCTAGTGCCTATAAAAGAACCCACACCTCCGGCCGCTCATCTTTAGCCTGACTTGGCCGGACGTCCACCTCCAATTCGTCTCTTCTTCTCCGGCCAAGTACCCAGCGAGCCCCCCTCCCCTCCCTCTTCTCTCTGCCACAAAACCAGTGGCAGAGACATCTTCCTGATTCTCCTCCGCGTCGCGCAATACCCGCGCATGCCCGCCTCAGCCTCGTCGTCGCCGCCGTCCTCCTCCACTGGGCAACGTCTTCTCCAGCGACAGTAGGTACAGCTGTCCGCCCTCCGTCCCCCTTCGTCCCTATAGTTAGGCTTAAACTATTCTCCATCTTCCCCTCTCTCTTTTCCCCCTTTTATTTCATTTAATTGGCCCTCGACCGACGCTGACCACCTCCATCTTCCTCGTGACCGACCGACCTCCGGCGAGCCGCTCCCACCATTCCGCCCCTCCACACGGCTCGCCGACCAACTTAGAGGCTCCGCCTCACCACAAGGAACAACTTCCGCCCATCATCTATCCCTCTACACCTCCACCACAATCCCCCGAACAACCCCACACTTCCGCCCATAGGTTGACCTAGGCACGCACGCCTAGGCCATCCCACGGCTTGCCACATGGCTCACCACCTTCGCCGTGCCACGGCGAAGGTCCCCAGTTGGTCTGATTAAGCCGAGAGGCTCATTTTGTGTTTGACAGTATCAAAGCTCCTGCCGCCATTGACGAAGGTTGAAGCAGCTTCGCAGCAGCTCCAGGCGTCAGGTCTTCCAGGCTTCAGGCGCAGCAGATTCGCGCGAGCAGTGCGAAGCCCTCGGGTCCAGCAAGGAGCGCTGAGAAGTCTGCAGCTGTGGAGAATGCACGCAGGTCTGCGAGCGTGCGCGAGATTGGGGCAGAGACTTTACTCCCACATCGTGGAAATACGAGGTGCCGCTGTTCTATAAGTTGAATTTGTGATATTGCTTCGTTGCCTCCGAACGCACAGGGGTGACGTCCCTCACCTGACCCACTCGCCTCGTCCGCGGTTTCACCTCGCGGATCTAGCGGGATCCGACCCGACCCATCCGGAGCACACCTCGTGCATCACCCACCTACCGGTGCGCCTGGTCCCGGGTGCGAAATCCGACCCGATTACCCGTGTGGCTCTGGGAGAACGTCCTTGAGCGAATTGCAGAGAGAGAGACGTTTGGGTAGAGGGAAAGGGGTAGGTTTTGCTCTCTATGTAGGCAGGCTGAACATTGAGGAAGAAAGACTTAGCCACGTGGAAGAAGAAGAGAAGAAGTAGAAGAAGGAGCTGAGCAAGGTAGAGAAGAGAAGGAAGAAAGAAAGGACTGCAGAGCCAAAGAAGGAGAAGGCAGAAAAGACCAAGGCAGAAGAAGCCTTTGCAAAAAGCCAACACACAATCAGAAGAAGATAGAAGGAAGAATAGAAGACCAAGGAATAGGAAGAAGCATTCGCAGAAGAGAAAGAAGCAAGGCAAAAGAGAGGCTGCAGAGAAAGAAATATCAGAAGAGAAGAATAACACTTTTAAGACGTCTGATCACAAGATCAGACGTCCAATTTCATTTCTTTTGTCATAATTACTTTTAACCGCATACATTCATATTTGAATTAAAGTTTTGAGTAAATTAGAGTGTTCAATTACATTTGAGATTAGTAGTAAATTCCAATTGCTCCCTGTGTTCGACCTCGGATACTTCGATTTTCGAGTAATAAAAACTCTTTATTTGTTTGAACGCTTTGTCGACTATACTACAATGTGACATTCTTTGAAACCCCACAAAAGCGAACGAACAATACCCATCATATTTCACCAAAAAAATCCACCCTTGTCTACAATTTTCTACCCATATTTTTACCTACATAGAAGGTCAAGAGAAGAAGAAGATGAAGATTAAGGGGATACTTTGTCCCCTTGGTGCCTTCCCCTCTTCTCTTCTCTCTTGTGCCACGCCAGCCAAGGAAGGAAGCCAGGCATTGGAGGATAACCTAGGGTACACGCCTACCCTAGGAAGTGGAGGATTTGAGGGTGGTACGCTACCACCCTTAGAGGAGGAATCAAGGGTGGTCCACGCCACCTTAGGAGAAGTCTTTGAAGGTAGAATTCCATCCACCTTGGAGGAGTCAAGCACACCCCCCATGGGCTTGCTATTAGGAGTTCATCAACTTGGAGAAGCCTTGAGAGAAGAAGGAGCTCTTTTTGATTGCGGGAGCAGCCACAATTGGAGCAAGAGCCTTACCATCTTTACCATCATTTTAGCGGATAACTATTTTTATTTTATTTTTGCACTTTTAATTCTAGTAGTTGAAGCATTCCTCTACTAGGTTTTTGTGTAAAACGATTCCTCATTTTTATTAAAGTTGCCTTCTTTTCAATTTTGGCGCATTTGATTGCTTTTGTTCTAGAACTTTTCACTCCCTCTCCCTAATTACTTTAGTCCTCCATGTGCCTAGAGTGAGCTTAGGGAGAGGCTCTACTTGTCACCTTAGTAGTGGTATAGTGGATTAGGTGTTAGTTGCTTCCAAATCTCTTCAAAATTCGTATTGCCATTATTTCAAAAATTCATAAAAATTATATATTTAAAAAGAACAAAAAGAAAGTTGAGTTTCATTCCCGAGCAAGAGACTTGAATTTCAGAAAATATTGCCTCCTTGGACGACCCTAGATACTCCCCTATCTAGGTTACAAATTTTAAAAGCGAATGATTTATGCGTTGGAGCAACTTAAAACCCTAATCTTAAAAATCGTATAATTTTTCGCATCAGGGGGGTTTTGCTCTGCCGCCCTCCTCTTGACTCTTGTGAGATTTGAGAGAGGCCTCTACCTCTATTGGCATGTTAAGTTCTGTGCTATGCTTCTTTGAAGCTAAGGGAAGAAGAGAGGAAAAAGAGAAGAGAAGGAAGTGAAGAAAGAAGAGGCCTTTGCCTCTGTTAAGTTGTCTGAGCGCCCAATCTGCCCTATGATTTCACATATCCAAGCCTCTCATGATCTATTTCTTACTCATCTTGCAGGAATTAATTGTGGTTGATACTGTGCAAACATTTGAGATAATTGTGGTTAAGTTGTACAGTTAATTTGGTGATTCAAATCACCATTTTAGCCCTTTCTTTTTGTCCTTCATTTCTATTAAGTCATGATTGCAAATTCTTATGTCTTTTATTGTGATCTTGAGTATTAAATTGTCACTTGCTCCCTGTGTTCGACCTCGGATTTCATTCGAGTAATAAATTTTATATGTTTTCGCACTGATTCGAGCTATTCTACAATGGGACGATTTTAAAACCCGTTTTAAAGTGACGAACACAAACTTTTGTATCAACCTTGGATTAATCAGATCTATCGATTGGGATATCAATGGCTCTAATTTCGCCTAAAAATAGATTTCATAGCACTTGATATGCATGCACTGCTTCAAATCTCACCATGTGGTGCGCTCAGTGCCTTCGGATCCTAATTGCATGGTCATGCGCTCGTGCCTTGCTACCACCTTCGCATAAATCCCCCACGTGCACGCGAGTTTAAATATTGTCGTCCAATCTTACGATCGGACAACTTAAAGGCATGCTTGCATCGCCTCTTCGATTGCACGTGCAACGACGCATGGGCACACGTGTGCATCTATGCATACGCTCCACCGCCCGATCAGATGCACCTCTACGTGCCACGTGTCCATGCCAGCACCGTCCAATGGCCATCGCACGACCCAATTTCTTCCTTCACGCACCGCCTCTTCAATTTTTTCTCTGGGCATCTCGAGCACTCACCACTCGCTCTTGCATGAGAGTGCTAACCACCGTGCTATGTGCATGGATGGTCGCGTTTCTTCTTTTCCTCTTAGTTGTCCTCAGCTGTTGGATGGAGATCCAATGACTAAGATGATCTTCTTATGATGAAGGTGCGGTGAGGAGAGAGACGTGGCACTCTTGTGGTCGTTGGATGACGATCCGATGGCCCACACAGCGTGTGAAATTCCTTCAGTGGATGGGACGACAGCCTTGGGCGGTTATGACGATGCCATGTGATGCCATCGTGGCTATTAACATGGCACGAGATCGGTGTTTAAAAGTAAATGATGCATCGTAGTATAGTGGAAATCACCTTGAAAACAAATAAATTTTTATTAGTTGAATTTTAAGTCCGAGGTCAAACACAGGGAGCAAATGGAATTTATATGCTAATCTCAATAGATGTAATTTGAACACAATAAATTACTTGAAACCTAATTCAGAATGTGAAGCATGAAGTTATGAATAATAAAATGTAGCAAAAGAGAGAATTTGGGAAGAATTGGATAAAAAGTGTTTGATTTCTTCTTCTCTTTGACTTGTTCTCCTCTTTTTCTTCTTTCTACCTTGGCGGTAGCTTCTTCTTCCCTTGTCTTCTTCTTCCTTCCGTCTTCTTCCTCTTTTCTCTGACTTCTCCTTCTTGGCTTCTTTCCTTCTCTGGCTTTGGCCCTACCTTTGTCATTGGCTTCTTCTGTTCCTTCTTTGGCTTCTCTTTTCTTCCTGCCTTAGCTTTCCTTCTTTTTCTCTTCTCTGGCTTTGGCCTTCTTCTTCTCTGACTTCTCCTTCAGCTTCCTCTTTCTTCTTCAGCCTTCTTCTTCTCTGACTTCTCCCTTAGCTTCCTCTTTCTTCTTCAGCCATGCCTTCTCCTTCCTTCTTTCCTTTAGCTTCCTCAGCTTCCTCCTTCAGTCCTTAGCTTTTCCTTCTTCTCTGCGGCTACACCTTTAGCTTCCTCTTCCTTCAGCTTCCTCTTTCTTCTTCCTTTCCCTGCACACAAGTGCAAAAGCTACCCCTACCCACCCCCATGAACTCTCTCTCTTTTTCTCTCTTAGGCTCTCTCTCCCAGAGCCATTCTCTGGTATTCGGGTCGAGCTAGCGCACCCGGGTCCAGGTGCACCGGCATGGGTGATGCACGAGGAGTGCTGGGTAATCAAGTCAGGCAAACCAGGTCCACATAGCATGGGCACAGATGAGGTGAGTGTGTGGGTGAGGGGACCTCACCCCATGTTCGGTGGCAAAGAGCCTTTGACACAAATTCATGTTATATCGCTCAGCATGCTCCAAACTTTCCGAGGTGGGACTAAAAGTCCCACCCACTTCGCTTGTGCTCGCAGGAGGATGCCTTGCCTAATTGCTGCAGCTGTGATGCCTCGCAAAGCCAATTTCTTGGCTGAATGCACGCGTGATGTGAATCCGCATCACTTGGACCTGGGACCTGGAAAGCGACTACCTGGAGCGAAGGGTTGCTTGTTGCTTTAAGCCGGCTCTATTGGCAGCGGTGGTCAGAACCTGCTCTCAAACAATATGGCCTTGCAGCCTCATTAGAACACGTAGGCAGCTTCGTTGTAGCATGGAGAAGGTGTCTAGGTGGGTGGCGTGTCGCGGGGAGACCTAGGAGTGCGTGCCTTGGTCGGTCTGTGGCCGTGGTGATGGGTCTGTTCGGAGGGAGATTGTGGAGGTTATGGCGGTCAATGGAGATGGGGGAAGTGAACAGTGGAAGGTGGCGGTGCTTCTGAGGGATTTGGCGAGGTGGATGGCTGTGTGGAAGTGTTGGAGACACCTCTCCAGTGGTCTGCCGGAGGTGGAGAAGATGGTGGTGGTCTGCGGTGGTCGAGGATCGAAAATAGAAATAAAGAAGGGGGAAATACAGAGAGGGGAGAGGGGAAGAGATTTAACCTAGTGTAAGGATGTAGGGGAGCAAGATGGCGACTAGCGCGTTCCTGCCACCGTCGGAGATGAAGATCCAGTAGTAGGGTGACAGCGACGACGAGGGGGAATTTGGCACACATGCATAGGTATGGAGCTACGTGGACGAAAGAAGCGGAGATGTCTCTGCCACTGGTATTGTGGCAGAGCAACGAGAAGAGGGAGGAGGAGTCACCGGAGCTCGCTGGATGCTTGGTCGGAGGAGAAGAGACGAAGTTGAGGGTTGTTCTCCTGCCAAACCAAGCTAAATTTGAGTGGCAGGGTCAGGCGGAGCTTTTATAGACTCTGGTGGAGGGCCTTGTGCCTGGAAGGTAAGCTTCCAAGCACGGGTATCTTTGCCGGAATAGGAAGGTGAGAGATACCTAAATCTCTCATGCGTTCACATGAGAGATTGGGTGACAATCAAGGCTTGAGATTGCATTCAGATTATCGAGAATTCCTCAGAGAATCTCCCTTTCAAATTTGAGAGGGAGTCTCTGAGGGATTTGGGAGAAATCCTCCTCGAATCCTTGTCGGAGTAGGACTCCTACACTGTAATGATGGAGGGACCTAATTGCAAAGAATGGAAAGGAAGATAGGGATGTCTCTGCAAGGTTTTCAAAAATTAGGGGCATAAAAGTAATTAGGTTGGACTGTTTTGCAAAGTAGGTCAAGGTGAATTCCCCTTAGGTCTAAATTTTGGTATAAACCTAATTTGGGAAGGTGCGGGACACACCCTCCCATGCACTTCAGATGTCTAGGCGAGGCACCAGACGACGAAAAGCACTTCCAGACGTCCAGAGAGGTGGTCGGACATCTAGTACTGGGTCCAGACGGTCTAGCGGAGTTTCTGGACGTCTGAGGAGTGGTGCAGGACTTGAGGTATGGCACTGGACACTTTTAAGACATCTGGAAGTTGTTTCAGATGTCTGATTTGAGTCAGGAACACTATTTTTGACCCATTTAAGGTTCGTTTGAGGTTCGATTTCCGCAATTAAGATATCGATGTTTCCCGTATGATTTTCCCTACTTGTTGGAATACTTTCTATACTGTTTTGAGTATTCTCTTGTGATTGATCCTTGTGATAGAACCTCTTTCCATTGCGGGTTCAGGGCTTGCTGAGGCAAGTGGACCCGCCGTTCAAGCCCCCACTACTCCTAGGTTTGCTGGTAGAGTGGCTTCCCCTTAAATTAATTACAACTTAAATGCATGTGTGGAATGAACGATTAGAACCTAGGATATGACATGAATCCTAGGACTAGAAATACTGGAATGTTTGTATTAAATGAATGGATTGCAGTTTTGCATGAGTAGATAGAATGATAACAATTGCCTGTAAATGAATAACAGTTGCCTGTGAAATATGTAGTATTTGTGTTAGTTGACTATTGAATGTAACTTTCCTGTCGCACACATGAAATGACGTAATATGAGCTGCATGTATATAATTTGAAAATGGAAAGGTGAATGTTGGAAACACGAGCTATTTGTAAATAAACTGAATATGGAATAGAGATACAAATTGCATGTGTATAACCTGAGAATGAAAATAGAAATGATGAAACCTGGTATGGAATGGCACGAGGAGTATGAGCATGAACCCTACGGGGAATTAGGAGATGAGCTCCTGGAAATAAATGGAATGGATCTGGGAATGTGCTGGGAAGTGTGCTAGCCCTTGAATACGTGGTGCCAAGGGGAGCACTTGTTACCTCTTAGTGTAGAGGGGAGCTTGCCGCCTTCGGGTTGAGACCCAGGGTGTGTTTGGCCACTTTGCATTGACTCTGTGGCCCTCGTGTACACTGTACCAGGGAGAGCTACTAGTGTAGGGAGAGAGTTGGCCACCCCACGGGGCCCGGGGTTCAACTAGCCACCCTACACCGACTTGTTAGGCCCATTGGGCAAACCAGAGTAGTCAGGCGAGGGTGTGCGGACTGTGGAGGGGCGAGACCGCTGTTTGGTTCTTAGGGGCACGACTTCTACTCTTCAGAAAAGACTGCAATCAAGGTCGTTCCCATGAGGAACATTCGAGATCAAGAAAGAGACCTGATAAATAAATCAAGTGCTGAAAGAAAGAATAATTAGTTAAAGAAAGAAAGAAATTGAAAAAAACAATAGCTACCTGTCCACCTTTACTGCTTTAGTTAGTTGGTTGCCACTCTACTCAGCGTTCGCTGACGTTTTGTACTCATAACCCCTTTTCAGGTCCAGGTGTTGAGCAGCAAAAGCCTAAGACTGCAGAGGGTGCTGGGCCCGGTAGAGCCCAGTAGTTGTAAGTTTCTGTTGTACTCCTTTTTCAGTTGTAGTGAGTAGTTCTTGCACCTCTGTACTCTTGCATTTGAACATTATATTCCTGTACCTGTTTACTTTTCTACTGTTGTGGTGGCGTGTACTATAGTAGTTTTACTTCTTTACTACTGTACTTTTGTTACTGTTAGTTGCTTAGCATAGTGAATGTGGTTTACTTTCTTGCTTTTTGGTTACTTTTTCATTGGACGACTGGGTCTTGGGATCAGTCGAGTAGGTCCGGTCTCGTGTCCTGTAGGGAGTCGGGAACCGGGTTGTAACAAGATGGTATCAGAGCAATGTCATTCTGAGAAGTGAACCAACTAGCTTGAGAATAACCAATTCACGTGCTTGTAACTAGAGTAACCACCACAACGTACCTTTTGACATCTGTTCTGAGGTTCTTTTGCTGAATATCAATTAGATTTGACGTCTTCCTATTCTGTGTTCGCATCTCCTTGCAGGAGATGCCTCGATGTGGGGCCATTGAGGCGGGCCGCAGACGTGGCCGTGGATGGGGTCAGAGGGGCAGACGTGTTGAGCCTGACATTTCGGTGGACCAGCCACTACTTCCAGGTGTTCAGGGCTAGGACCTCGCCCAGCTGATATGGGAGATCATGCGAAAGGAGCTCCACCTGCCTCCACAGGTGCCTTTCCCTGGGGCCGCAGAGGGGGAGTTCTCCATGGGACCGCAAGACAGATACAGCGCTGGACGTAGGGGAGGGGGTGGCCCTCCACCGCCCCCACCGTCCTCTGACACTTCCGAACATGAGCCCTCCTTGCCTGGAGGCGTACCATATTCCCCACTTCAACGCCATTACGAGCTTTTCGGACAGTTCCGGAAGCTGAAGCCCCCTTCCTTCAAGGGGGATGAGGACCCGACCGAGGCGAACTACTGGCTCGAGTAGATCGAGAAGGTGTTTGTCACCCTTAGCCCCACTGCGGAGTGCCGTGTGGCCTTTGCCACATACCAGTTGGAGAGCGCGACTTACAGGTGGTGGAGGGCAGTCAGGGGTCAGGAGAGGGTCGAGCCGACTTGGGACCAGTTTGTCACCCTCTTCTACGAGTAGTACTTTACCCAGACGTGGCAGGATCAGAGGAGGTGGGAGTTCCACACTCTCCGCCAGGGGACGATGACTGTGAGCACGTATCGCACGCATTTTCTGGAGCTGTCTCATTCCACCGCGACAGTTGTAGCTACTGAGGAGGAGCGCCTGTGGAGGTTCACCGAGGGGCTTCGACCTGCTACTCAGGGGTATGTCAAACCCCTGAAGCTACCTACATTCTCGAGGGTGGTGGAGGCAGCTATGACATATGAGGAGACCAACTCGACCGCATGTGACACTGACAACGGACGGAAGAGGCCCTACCAGCCAGACTACTCACAGGGCCGGCGAGAGAGGAGGCACGCGGCGCCTGCAGGAGAGCTGTCACGCTTTGCGGGGCTGTCAGTGGCCTTTGGGGGCCCCCGACAGGGGCCAGCTGCCAGCATTGGACCCCCGCCCAGCCGTCAGCAGGGACCTACCGAGGGCAGGAGTCGAGTTCCCCTCGCTACCAGTGTGGCCAGCCGAGCCACATCAGAAGGGTTGCCCATCTAGGGCTGGAGGTCAGCAGATGCTCCCCGCACCGAGCATTGGAGGATGAGTAGGAGGCTGTGATTCCCAGGTGCATGGGGGAGGACAGCGGTCGAGGGGAGGGTACTGGCCAGCGGTTACCCGTCTGACGTAGAGTGTGGTTGCTTCTTCCACACTAAGAGCTGAGGGGCATATTAACACCCTAACACACAAAGACGCCAGAGCTTCAGGTTCAATGGTGGCAGGTATGGTTACAATTTCCAGCAGACTAGTTTACACACTTTCTGATTCCGGCGCCACGCACTTGTTTGTTGTTGCTAGTTTTGTTGTTAGTTTGGGATAGGACTGTGTGTTGTTAGAGGATCCGTTTGTGATCAGAGGTTCGGGTGGTCAGTTGTTTGTAGCTGAGGAGGTTTACGCAGGCTGTGAGGTCAGTGTTGGGGGACACAGCCTCCCCGCTGATCTGATTATGATACCGACGGAGGACTTTGGCGTTATTCTGGGGATGGACTGGCTGTCCGCTTACAACGCTTTAGTGGATTGTTTTGAGAGGAAGATCATCTTCTCCATACTGGAGATGCCTTCTTTTAAGTTTCACGAACAGCCGGTGGCCGGAGGCTTCAGGTACATTTCTGCACTTCGGGCGGTAAGACTTTTGGGCCAGGGGTGTGAGGGCTTTCTGGCTTGTGTAGTGGCAGAGCACAGGCCCGTGGCAGACTTTCAGAGTATTTCGGTGGTTAGAGAGTACCCCGACGTGTTTCTGGAGGAGCTGCCAGGATTACCGTCTGAGTGTGAGATCGAGTTCGAGATCTCACTGGTACTAGGGACCAACCCCATTTCTACAACACCTTACTGGATGGAACCACTTGAGCTACAAGAGCTCAAGTCCCAGTTGCAGGACCTTCAGGAGAAGGGCTTTGTGAGGCCCAGTGCATCTCCGTGGGGAGCCCCGGTATTATTTGTGAAAAAGAAGGATGGTACTGTTGAACGCACAGGTTGCTATGCTAACGTGTTTGGTTTTGAAAACCTGTCGTTGTAGTTTGAAAGCGAAGAACTCGTGTTCAACAAATAAAATTTATACCGGAATGGAAATCCTGGATCGAACTCAGGGAGGCGGATGTTTGATATAAAAATACGTGTTTGATTTATTTGTCACGAAGTAGATTAATTGATTAAAAACTATCTAACTATTTACAATAAATAGAAGAGAGAGAGAGAGAATAAGAGAGAGAGAGAATATTACAAACAAAAATCAAAAAGAGGTATAGAATGAACATGGAAATCATCATTAAAAAGATTGTTTGTTACACTTAACACTACGACTAGAAAGCGGGAAAATGATTACATTAGAAAGCAGTAAATCTACTCTAGAAAGTAGTAAAAAGAATGGGGAGAGAGATATCCTCCTCGACGGTCGCTTGGAGGATGAGCCGGAAGGGACGACGCTTGGACAAAGGAGGACAGAGCAGGACGAAGGAGGATGAAGCAGGAAGAACGGGAATGGGGCAGCACGTTGTCGTCGTCGCGGGATCCGCTTCCGAAAGGGGGATGAAAAATTGACTTTATCTCGTGAGAAGCATCCCGGGTGTGGGACAAGCTTCTTGAGCTTTGGAGAGGGAGAGAAGAGAAGGAAGGGATGAGAATTTTGTGTGGAAGGGGTCTCCTTTTATAGTTGCAAGGAGTGAGGGCAATTTGGTCATTTTAATTTGAAAATCATTAAATTAGGGGTCTTTAGTGACGAATAAAACCGTCGCTAAAGACCCATCGTGGGCATAGTGGGGCGCCTCCTCGCGCATAATGCGTGCACACGTTCAGCTGCTCTCACGATCGGACGACTTAAATCGCGCCTCCGCCAGCCTCCTCTGTGTAACCGCCCACGTGCGATCCTGCGTGAGGCACGGCATGCGATACGGCGTGAGTGCAATTGCACATGCATGATCGATCGATCTTGATCAAGCCGTCAATCGTGTCTGCTCGCTCGCACCGCTCTCCCGCTCTTTGCGTTTCGAACGCGCACCGCTCGCTCGCGATAAAGCCTCAACCTGATGCGCTACGGAGGGGAAATGGTCGTGTGGATGAGTTTAGGCGCGCACATCCACAACCATTGGATGCGCATTCAATGGCGGAGAAGTGACGAAGAAGAGATGGTGCAGCGTGTGCAGCAGCCGGTTGGGCGGCTGAGATGGCACCACGTGGTGCCATCTTGGCCGTCCATCTTCTGGATGATGTAGATGGTGCCACGGTTGTCGGATTGAGTCGATTTTCACGCCGTTAGGTTGCGATCGTTGATTCGAATACATCCGTGTGGTTGGATTTGTCATTTGAAATGCGGATTCACACCATCTTGGCCCTTGATCTTCTAGGGTTCCTCGATCTTTATCTGATGCTACAGGTGTCTGATTAGGGTGATCTTGGAGTCGTTGAACTCCAATCATCGCCCTGATCACATCTGTACGATTGGATCTTCGATTCGAGGCCCCGATAAAAAGTTTACCCTGTCCATGAACATAAAAGGAGACAATTAACCTCCATTTTATTTAAACTAATTTAAATGCAAGATGATGCATGTTATGCAATATTTATAGTATTCAATGCAATCCTATGCTTAAGAACATGCATAAATAGACATCTTATGTAGTGTAAACATGTTTACATCATACCCCCATGCCTATCTTTTGCTAGTCCCTAGCAAGAACTATATGCTATTTATAAAAGAATCAGGTCGGATTATTTGGGCTTGAGTTTATTTTCAATCATTAAGAAAATGTCTACTTAGGATCTGAACTTTCAAAGACACAACAATACCCGAGTATTTGCCAAAATGCAGACTAGCTCAAGCTCTCGCCTTATTCAAAGAAAAATTTCTTTCTCTTTTTCCTCTTTTCTAATTTTTTTTTTTTGGATTTTCAAGTTTTAGGGTTTAAGAGTGGCCTTCTACGACCATTCAACTCACCCAAGATTTGATGAGAACCCTAAGTTCTAAGCATCATATTGTGATGTGATAGACTCGTTGATCGGTAGTTAAAACGGACTTCAGATTTCTACGCCTCTAGGTGACCTAAAAAAAATTTTGCCTAAAGGTGTATCTTTACAACTGGTAGCTTTCTCCCTACTTTTATTTTCTTACATGGTCAACACAAGGGTGAATCCAGTGTATATCTCCCTGGTTTATTCTACTTCTCCGCTTCTTCCTAAGTGTTTTGGAAATTTTCAGTGCATTTATTGAGCTGGGTTCTGGACAACCAATCGATGAGCTGTTACCACCGACAACTTGCCAGCCATACTCGTGCGGCGAAGTGTGGTTTATTTCTTTTTTTTTTACTCTCTTTTTTTAAGTAGGTGGCTTCCCTGGCCTAAGATTTACCTAAAGGCAGCAAAAAGAGAAAGGTCCAGTGACTGGGCTCTGGAAAACCTACCTATGGGCTATTACCCACGATAACTTGCCAGCCATATCACCCTAGAAGGTTCATTAGCTACCCAATTTCCGTTAAAATCCCCGAACAACGAGTTAGTGCAAAGAAAGTGTGTAGATGCTAGAAACTCAAAGTTCCCTCAAATCAGAGGGTGCATTGATAAGTCATGTACTTATCACCCAAACTTATTTATTCCAATTAAAATAGAATTCGGGTTGGCGAGGACTCAAAAAATAAATCCATATTTTAGTGGATACACGGGCTGATTAAGTCTGAAGACCTGAAGGGTCTTTGTGTTCAAATCATAATGTAGTATTTCCTAAGATTGAAAATTTTCTTAAACCCAAGTTCTCTTTCCTAATTCCATTTTTTTTTTAATAAAAGAAAATAAAACAAATCTACGGAGCTTATGAATAAATTCAGAGATGAATATCCACTCCCTATGCCTATCTAATGCAATGTCCTCATTGTATTAAAAAGACATAAAACAGAGTGGAGTAGAAAGCACCTGAATTGTGTGAATGTCAGGTCCGCTCTGAGATAGAAACTAAAAAGAACTATATACGTGCTAAATTTAGTGCCTTCAGCTAGGCACACTATACAAAGAAAAGAAATAAAGAATTCACAGGTGCAGGTCAGAATCAGAATAAACATAAGAAATTTCTGACCTGCTAGTAGATGTCCACAAATGTGGACCAAATTGTGGTGCAGACCCATACCCTATAATCGAGAATATCTCAAGTTCTGGATAAAAATTACCCAAAACCTAAAATCAGTATGCAAGTGGGGTCGAGCCTGCGATTTATGAGGATGCAATCCAATACCAAAAAGTCGGGATACAGAGATATCAAAAGGATAATCAATGAATGTGTGCTTGGGTTGAACATCCTTAGAACAAAGGTCGTAAGGGCCCTAGTTTGATGGTTTCAGCTTAATAGGAACCCTTTGACTCAGTCTTCTACTTCCTCTGGAACTTGCTTCCCAAATCAAAATTTCCCGGCTCCTATCCTCCTCATTTAGAATGTCAAAATCCGGAACCTCCTGCATATTAATCACCCCGTCTGAAATTTCCAAGTCTAAAAGATGTGGCTGAATCAGAATTGACTTGGGTCTAGTTATCTCAAAAATAGAATCATTGATAAGCTCAATGGGGTGTAACTAGCAATCAGGGCATTTGATTGAATCCTTCAAAAAATGCGATTCTGGATCCATAATGTGAGCCCTAATAAGATCAGTTTCCTCAATTATTGGGCTATCAAATGATCTATCAGATTCCTCAGGCCCAATCGTCTCACAGAAATCATATTCTATAAATTCACGTGAGACTTCGCAATGTGAATCTTCACCATCAGAATCAAAGAAATCGAAATCCGTATTAATGTATGTCTCAAAATCATCCATCACTTTCTGGTCCATGGAGACATATGTTTCCTCGTACCTCAGCTCAGGGATCTCAGGTGAAGAAATCAGATCATCCTTAATTGGTTGCTCTAATTCAACCTGGTTAGCCTCATAACATGTGTCCCCCCAACAGGTGCCTGAGCGGGTTCTGACAGTGGCTCTCTTGAAGGGAGTTCATCCGGAGAATCATCCCACGACTGAACTAAAGTAACCACAAATCTCATCCTCAATTTCGCTAACTTCCCAAGTAGAAACTCACCCGGGTTCTTATCCTTAACATCCTGGAGCCAATCCAACAAATACATATTCAAATCATCAATCATCTGAATCAAGGGCTCCAATCTTTCAATGGAAGGTGTTGGCTGAACTTCTAAAGTTTGTATGATATTCCTCAAGTTAGCCAGAACCTTATCTTGAACCTGGTTACCCTGAACCGAATGAGTTGGTTCAGGGTTGGGCGGGTTTGGGATCAATGCAGAGGAGTTAACGAATTGAGATTCGTTATGCCCTTCCTGATAATAGGTCATTTTGGATTGTTCAAAAGGTGGTGATGACCTAAAGGCAGTGTAATCAGAGGATGGGTAAGGATCAGTGTATCCTTCTTGATTGAAGATCGTATTAGGTTGTTCATAAAAGGTTGATGATCTATAATCGATGTGGCTTTGAGAAGGATAGAAATCACAATCAAAGTGTTCAGGGTTAGACCCTAAACACGGAGGTCCGGAACTGTATCCCCAATTTGAGTTATCCCAACTAACTGATGGTTTATTACAGTACGAGTCGGAATAATCGTCATGTTGAGGATAATTCAAAACAGGAGGGAAAGAGCGGGAATGCGTGTAATATGTGGAAGGATTCATGAGAGATGGGAGGAAGAAAGGCGCCCTGCAATACAAACAATCAAACCTGTTCATAAGTAGGCTAGCCTAAAGACCTACAGACTCCTAAAACCCATCTTGAGATAAAGGAACGATTTAATCTACTTCTGTCTGTTCAATCCAACCAGTTAGAAGGAGGGACTGGGGAGAGGTTCTTCCTTCAGCTAGTGCCTCCGGTTCCTAGTGTACCCCGCAGCCGCGATCGTTTGATTCTACTCCCCTAGTTAGACATCAGATTGAACTGTAGAAATAGACTAATCGAAAATAATCTCGTTTTGGGCTCTGAAGAGCGAATCGAATCCTTAAGGGCAACGTCTACTCTGTTTTATTTAGTGTTAGGTTTGAATGTGGTTTGGAATGTGATGGGCCCTTTATATGGGTTGTGCCCTTAATGATTGATTGATTTATGTGTGCGTGCACAACCAATGATTTTCAAGCAAGATTATTTTTGATGTGGTGAATTTTAGAGTTCAAATCTTGCTTAGTAGCTTTTAAGATTCAACTTTAGGTGTTTTCAAACAAGTTTTGCTGGCACACCAGGTTTTGAAAGTACAGGTGAAGATGTTTTCCTTTAAAACTTAAAAGAATGTGGAGTGCCTGGTAAATCCCTAAGAGTTGAACCTAAGCGGCAGCTACTTGATGAGTTGATTTTAATTGATGTGGTGCGGCCCAATCAACTCAGACAATTGGCCTGTTGCACCACTTTATTAGGCACTCAAATGATTACCTAATCTAATTTCCACTCAATTATGTGTTTGGATGTGTGCACCGGCTCCAAAGGTTGGTTTACCGGTTGAGTTTGAAAATCAGATGAGGTTGTGTACCTCTGTGAGATTTTTTTTAATTTTTCTTTTTAATTATGGGTGTCAAACAAACAATCTAACCTTAGAGTTCATACGAACACCTAGGTTGATTGATGTTTGTGTTATTATGTTGTGGAATGAAATCTAATGGGTGGGAGGTGGGGGATAACTTACAGAAACTTCCACAGCACTTTACTCCAATCCACCGCTTTTGCTCGTCTCAAAAGAGTACCTGCAATCACAATAAGAAAGGAGAGAAGTGAGGTAAATGATTTGTAAGTTAGAAAACGTGAAAAAAAATCAAAGAGCGTCGCCTCCCCAGCAACGACGCCAAAATGTTGAATGCACGGTTGCTACACTAACGTGTTTGGTTTTGAAAACCTGTCGTTGTAGTTTGAAAGCGAAGAACTCGTGTTCAACAATTAAAATTTATACTAGAATGGAAATCCCGAGTCGAACTCAGGGAGGCAGATGTTTGATTTAAAAATACGCATTTGATTTATTTGTCACGAAGTAGATTAATTGATTAAAAACTGTCTAACTATTTACAATAAATAGAAGAGAGAGAGGGAGAATAAGAGAGAGAGAGAGAATATTACAAACAAAAATCAAAAAGAGGTCTAGAATGAACATGGAATTCATCATTAAAAAGATTGTTTGTTACACTAAACATTACGACTAGAAAGCGGGAAAATGATTACACTAGAAAGTAGTAAATCTACTCTAGAAAGCAGTAAAAAGAATGGGGAGAGAGATATCCTCCTCGACAGTCTCTTGGAGGATGAGCTAGACGGGATGACGCTTGGACGAAGGAGGACGGAGCAGGAAGAACGGGAATGGGGCAGCACGTCGTCGTCATCACGGGATCCGCTTCCCAAAGGGGGATGAAAAATTAACTTTATCTCGCGAGAAGCATCCTAGGTGTGGGACAAGCTTCTCTTGAGCTTTGGAGAGAGAGAAAAGAGAAGGAAGGGATGAAAATTTCGTGTGGAGGGGGTCTCCTTTTACAGTTGCAAGGAGTGAGGGCAATTTGGTCATTTTAATTTGAAAATCATTAAATTAGGGGTCTTTAGTGACGGATAAAACCATCGCTAAAGCCCCATCATGGGCGTAGTAGGGCGCTGCCTACGCACGGCCACTCACCTCCTCGCACGTAACACGCGCACACGTTCAGCTGCTCACGATCAGACGGCTTAAGTCACACCTCCACTCACCTCCTCTGTGTACCTGCCCGCGCGAGGCGCGGAGTGAGCGTAATTGTGCGTGCACAACCGTTCGATAGCGATCGAGTAGTCAATCACGCTCGCTCGCCCGTACTGCTCGCCCGCACTGCTCGCCCACTCTTTATGTTTAGAACGGGCGCCGCTCGCTCACGATAATGCCTCCACCCGCTACGCTACAGAGGGGAAATGGTCGCACGGATGAGTTACGGTGCGTGCATCCACAGCCGTTGGATGCGCATCCAATGGTGGAGAAGCGATGAAGAAGAGATGGTACGGCGAGTGCAGCGGCCGGTTGGGCGGCTAAGATGGCACCACGTGGCGCCATCTTGGCCATCCATCTTCTGGATGATGTAGATGGTGCCACAGTTGTCAAACTGAGTCGATTTTCACGTTGTTAGGCTGTGATCATCGATCCAAATCCATCTGTGCGGTTGGATTTGTCATTTGAAGTGTGGATTCACACCATCTTGGCCCTTGATCTTCTAGGATTCCTTGATCTTTATCTGATGCTACAGGTGTCTAATTAGGGCGATCTTGGAGTCGTTGAACTCCAATCATCGCCCTAATCACATCTGTACAGTTGGATCTTCGATCCGAGGCCCCGATAAAAAGTTTGCCCTGTCCATGAACATAGAAGGAGACAATTAACCTCCATTTTATTTAAACTAATCTAAATGCAGGATGATGAATGTTATGCAATATTTATAGTATGCAATGCAATCCTATGCTTAATAACATGCATAAATAGACATCTTAAGTAGTGTAAACATGTTTACATCAGGTACCCTACGCCGACAACTGAATAGGGTCACCATCAAGAATAGGTATTCGCTGTTGAGGATTGATGATTTGTTTGATCAGTTGCGAGGTGCCATGGTCTTCTCCAAGATAGACTTGAGGTCTGGCTACCACCAGTTGAGGATCAAGGAGACCAACGTCTCCAAGACAGCTTTTCGCACCCGGTACAGACACTACGAGTTTTTGGTCATGCCGTTTGGGCTGACCAACGCCCCCGCTGCTTTCATGGATTTGATGAACCGGGTGTTCAGACCATATCTAGATCAGTTAGTCGTGGTATTTATCGATGATGTGCTCATCTACTCTCGGGATCTAGCGCAGCACGGACAGCACTTGCAGATGATTTTGGACACATTGAGACGACATAGGCTGCATGCCAAATACATCAAGTGCAAGTTTTGGTTGAGGGAGGTGACCTTTCTAGGACATGTGATTTCAAGGGATGGCTTGGCTGTGGATCTAGCCAATGTTGAGGCAATGCTCAGGTGGGAGAGACCACGTACAGTGATAGAGATCCGCAGTTTCTTGGGACTGGCAGGCTACTACTGGCAGTTTATCGGAGATTTCTCGCAGATTGCACGTCCTATGACACAGTTGACTCGAAAAGACGTGCCCTTTTCTTGGACAGATGCTTGTGAGGCATGTTTTCAAGAGCTGAAGGAGAGGCTGACTTCGGCTCCCATGCTTACCATCGCAGACAGTAGTGGCGGGTTCATTGTGTACACAGACGCCTCTTTGCAGGGGTTAGGGGTTGTGCTCATGCAGCGGGGTCACGTTGTCGCTTACGCTTTGCGGCAACTAAAGCCCATGAACATAGCTACCCTACCCATGACCTGGAGCTGGCAGCTGTCGTCTTCGCGCTGAAGACGTGGAGGCACTACTTGTACAGTGAGACTTTTGAGGTATTCATAGATCATAAGAGCCTCAGGTATTTATTTGATCAGAAGGAGCTCAATATGAGACAGAGACGTTGGTTAGAGCTCTTGAAGGACTATGATTGTAGCATTTCCTACCATCCGGGGAAGGCCAATGTGGTGGCTGACGCCTTGAGCTGGAAGGTGCCCACCCACTTGGCTAGTTTACAGGCATAGAGTTGGAGACTCATGGAGGAGATGGGCAGTTGGCGACCCCTAGAGTTACTGGGGCACTGTGGGGCAGTGACTGCGACATGACAGACGAGGCCAGAGCTGATAGACCACATCATCACAGGATAGATGGCAAACCTGTACCTGCAGTCGTTGCGTGACAGAGTACTGTCAGGAGACCCTAGAGACTTCTCCTTTACTGACGAGGTGCTGCGCATGAGGGGACGTTTGTGCATTCCCAGGGACGAGGAGTTATTGAGAGAGCTCCTGACTGAGGCACACGGTTCCAGGTTCACCATACATCCCGGGAACACAAAGATGTATCATGATCTGAGATGTGACTTTTGGTGGAGGGGGATGAAGCATGATGTAGGTGAGTTCGTGCAGCAGTGTTTAGTGCGTCAGCAGGTGAAGGCCGAGCATCAAAGGCCTACAGGGCCATTGCAGCCACTTCCAGTGCCAGAGTAGAAGTGGGAGAGCATTACCATGGACTTGGTGGAGGGCTTGCCCATTACCCAGCGAGGACATGACATAGTCTGGGTGATTGTAGATAGATTGACGAAGATGGCACATTTCTTACCGATCCGAGTCACCTTGGGACCAGCACAGTTGGCAAAGAGGTATATCCGTGACATGGTATGTCTGCACGGAGTTCCGCGAGAGATTGTATCTGACCCAGATACCCGCTTTACGTCCCAATTTTGGGCTGAGTTTCAGCATGCTTTGGGGACACGGTTGAGGTTCAGCACGTCGTACCACCCCTAGACGGACGGACAGTCGGAGCACATGATATAGATGCTTGAGGACCTTTTGCGTGCTTGTGTACTGGACTGGAGGGTCTTTTGGGAGGAGCACTTGCCCGTGGCAGATTTTGCATACAATAACAGCTATCACTCGAGCATCGGCATGGCACCCTACGAGTCTCTATATGGACGGAGGTGTACTGCACCCTTGAGTTGGGTTGAGGTGGGGACTAAGTGGGCGGTTGGCCCCAGGCTGATCCGGCAGAGTTAGGAGGTGATTGAGCAGATTCACAGACGGCTTCGCACTATCAGGAGCAGACAGAAGAGCTATGCCGATCGGAAGCACAGAGAGGTGCAGTTTGAGGTTGGGGATCACGTCTTCCTTCGTGTTTCGCCCATGAAGGGCTTGCAATGTTTTGAGGTGAAAGGGAAGCTCGTGCCGAGGTTTGTGGGGCCCTTTGAGGTCTTGGAGTGGGTGGGACTCGTTGGTTATAGGCTTGCCTTTCCTCCGTAGCTTTCTGGTGTGCATGACGTGTTCCACGTGTCCAACCTCAGGAAGTACGTCACCGATCCCAGTCATGTTCTGAGCCATGAGAGTGTCAAGGTAGGTGACGACCTGATCTACCCTGAGCGACCAGTGCAGATACTAGACAGAGCTGTCCGGAGTTTGAGACGGAAGCAGGTATCCCTGGTGAAGGTCTTGTGGAGGAGTTAGAGGTACGAGGAGGCTACCTGGGAGCTTGAGGCGGTGATGCAAGAGTGGTACTCAGAGCTTTTTGAGGGTACATCTTTTCGGATCGGCCTCGGTCCTCTTTGAGTTTGTTATGCGTATGTTGTTCTTTTTCCGCACCCTAGCTAGCTCAAGTTTCGGGGATGAAACTTCCTTTGAGTTTGTTATGATGTTAAGACCCGTGTTGTTAAGCCTTTTTAAGATGTCTGGACTTTAGTCAAACATCTGGTAAGATGTCTGGACTGAGGGTCAGATGTCTTGTAAGATGTCTGGGCTCATTCCCAGATGTCTGAAAATCAAAAATTTTGAGTACGAGCTCGCGTCTGCACGCTTGCTAAGCTTAGACAATACATGTCCCTTGTTTTCTTCTTCTTCTTCTCTCTCTTTCCACCTGATGAAAACCCTAAACCCACACCCTTATATAAGGTCCCCTCCTCTCCCTCATTCCACCCCCACTTCCCAGCCACTTTCCTCCTTCCTTCAGCGAGAGCAGCAGAGCGAGAACGGCGGAGAGGAGTAGCATGAGAGGAGAGGAGTAGCGTGAGGAGAGGAGAGCAAGCTTGCGAGCTCACGTGGGAGCTCGTCGGTGAGCTCATGGCCTGAGCGGCGTGTGCGCAAGGCAGAGGAGTGCGTCGGGGAGGTCCACCCCGACACTGCTGGAGCTGGAGTAGCAGGCCAGAGGGTGCGGCACAGCCACGCACGGTGCAAGAGGGCGGAAGCAGGTTCTGGTTCTAGGTTTTTCCCATAATCAGACATCCGGAGCGACGTCCAGACGACGTAGCCAACGTCTGGAGGAGGTTCCAAACGACTGAGGTGTAGACTTCGCGAAGGTACGTCTTCTTTGTGGATACGGCCATGCAAGCCGCTCCGCCGAGGCACTATTTCATGCCTTTTTGAGGAGGTTTCATTGATTCGCGTAGGAGTTGCTTCGGCAAGGCACGGGACACGCCCTCCCACGCACTTCAGACATCTGGGTAAGGCACTAAATGATAGAAAGAGCTTCCAGACATCCAGAGAGCTGGTCGGACGTCTGGAATTGGGTCCAGACGGTCCAGTGGAGTTCTTGGACGTCTAAGGAGTGGTGCAGGACTTGAGGTATGGCACAGGACACTTTTAAGACATTTGGAAGTTGTTCCAGACATCTGATTTGAGTCAGGAACACTGTTTTTGACCCGTTTAGGGTCTGTTTGAGGTCAGATTTCCGCAATTAAGATACCAATGTTTCCCGTATGATTTCCCCTACTTGTTGGAATACTTTCTATACTATTCTGAGTATTCTGTTGTGATTGATCCCTGTGATAGGACCTCATTTTGTTGCGGGTTTGGGGCTTGCTGAGGCAAGTGGACCCACCGTTCAGTCCCCCACTACTCCTAGGTTTGCTGGTAGAGTGGCTTCCCCTTAAATTAATTACAACTTAAATGCATGTGTGGAATGAATGATTAGAACCTAGGATATGACATGAATCCTAGGACTAGAAATACTGGAATGTCTGTATTGAATGAATGGATTGCAGTTTTGCATGAGTAGATAGAATGATAACAATTACCTGTAAATGAATAACAGTTGCCTGCGAAATATGTAGTATTTGTTTTAGTTAACTGTTGAATGTAGCTTTCCTGTCGCACACATGAAATGATGTAATATGAGCTACATGTATATAATTTTAAAATGGAAAGGTGAATGTTGGAAACACATGCTATCTGTAAATAAACTGAATATGGAACAGAGATACAAATTGTATGTGTATAACCTGAGAATGGAAACAGAAATGATGAAACCTGGTATGGAATGGCACGAGGAATATGAGCATGAACCCTACGGTGAATTAGGAGATGAGCTCCTGGAAATAAATGGAATGGATCCGGGAATGTGCTGGGAAGTGTGCTGGCCCTTGAATAAGTGGTACCAAGTGGAGCACATGTTACCTTTTAGTGTAGAGGGGAGTTGCCGCCTTCGGGTTGAGACCCGGGGTGTGTTTGGCCACTTTGCAATGACTCTGTGGCCCTCATGTACACTGTACCGAGGAGAGCTACTAGTGTAGGGAGAGAGCTGGCCACCCCACGGGGCCCGGGGTTCAGCTAGCCACCCTACACCGACTTGTTAGGCCCATTGGGTAAACCAGGGTAGTCAGGAGAGGGTGCGCGGACTGTGGAGGGGCGAGACCCCTGTTTGGTTCTTAGGGGCTAGACCTCTGTTACTGAGAGAGCTATGCCCTATACTGGTTCCGTGCTGTGCTTTGGGCGCACCTGCTAACGAAAACGACTGATCGCGTGCCAGTGCGGGGTAGTTACCCGTGCATTTATCGCGTGTGCTGTAGTCACCGTTACGTTTGTCCGTGACCTTGGGGTGGTTGACTAGGTGTAGGACCCTCACGGGGGACTCTCCCGACTAGGAGAGTGCCACGTGCGACTTCTACTCTTCGGAAAAGACTGCAATCAAGATCGTTACCATGAGGAACATTCGAGATCAAGAAAGAGACCTGATAAATAAACCAAGTGGTGAAAGAAAGAATAATTAGTTAAAGAAAGAAAGAAATTGCAAAAAACAACTACCTATCCATCTTTACTGCTTTTGTTAGTTGGTTGCCACTCTACTCAACGTTCGCTGACGTTTTGTACTCATAAACCCTTTTCAAGTCTAGGTGTTGAGCAGCTAGAGCCTATGGCTGCAGAGGGTGCTGGGCCCAGTAGAGCCAAGTAGTTGTAGCTTTTTATTGTACTCCTCTTTCAGTTGTAGTGAGTAGTTCTCGCACCTCTGTACTCTTACATTTGAACATTATATTCCTGTACCCGTTTACTTTTCTACTGTTGTGTTGGTGTATACTGTAGTAGTTTTACTTCTTTACTGTTGTACTTTTGTTACTGTTAGTTGCTTAGCATAGTGAATGTGGTTTACTTTCCTGCTTTTTGGTTACTTTCTCATTCAACGATTGGGTCTTGGGATTAGTCCAGTCGGTCTGGTCTCGTGTCCTGTAGGGATTCGGGAACAAGGTCGTAACATGACACAAGGGATAAAACTACAATTTTACCATTACAGTGCAGCAATAGGATTTCTAAGGTTCTAGACATAGGTCAAGTGGACTTAATAAGAGAAAAAGTGGGATGGTTTAGTCTAAAAGGGTTATGGCAAAATCTAGAAATTAAATGATATTCTGCAACCCTAAAACAAATCCACTTTAATTCATGAAGTTTCAAGCAAGATAAAAATCAACTAAACCCTCTAAAATTCATGGAAAAATATCCCCTAGGGTTTAGAACCTTCAATTTCGCCTTTGGAACCTATTTGGACCTAGATTGAGGTCCATACCCAATTTTTGACCTAATTTTGGTTTTTGTGCAAAATGTCTAGTCAAACGTGGTCAAGCCTAAAATCCAATTTCACCATTGGATTCTTTAGGTACAAATTATGTCTATACCAAAATTTAGACCTAAGGGAAGGTCGTCTTGACCTACTTTACAATTTTGTCATCACAATTACTTTCAGACCCTCAACTTTTTGAAACTCTTGCAAATGCCCCCCTAGCTTTCTCATCGCTTTCTTCACTTCAGGCCTTCTGCCACCCGCAGCAGCAGGCCATACCTCCGGCAACTTTGTGCAGAGGATGGCACCACTTTTGCATGGGGAGCCGGCCCCAGATTTGAAAAGGAAGCTCCCTACGAAGCCCCCTACCGCATAGGCCAACCCCCATGCCTTGAAGACCGCCATACCTCTCATGCGAATGCGTGAGAGGTATGGGTCTTCGTCTGCCATACTTCCGGCGAGGTTTTTCCGACCGCTTTCGTGCACCTCTCGACCGGCCTTAACCTATTTAAGGAGTGGCACACTTAGCCGCATCCTTCAAGCTCCATTTGGCCTGAGCCACCCCTCCAATTCATCTCCTCCCAACTCCAGCCATTCGCCCAGAGCTTCCGGCGACTCTCCCCCTCCTCTCTAGTCGCTCTGCCACAGTACCAGTGGTAGGGCTACCTTCGTCGTCCTCTACCGCGCCGTGTCATACCAGCAGGCGCCTTCCAACCCCTCTTCCTCATCGTTGTCTCTTCCCCTTAGGAATCTTCGTCTCCGACGATGGCAGTACTAGCCGCTCGCCACCTCTGCATCCTCCGTTCACTCTTGACCTGCCTGCTAAGTTCCTCTCCCCCTCCTCTTTATTTCCCCTATCTTTATTGCTATTTCCGACCCCTCGACAACCGCAGACCACCACCATCTTCTCCATATCTGGCCACCCACTGGCGAGGTGCCTCCACCGCTCCACACCTCCACACACCTCGCCAGACACCTCACCACCTCCGCCACAGTACACTGATCATCTTGCGACCTTCCACTGACCGCCATACCGACTATCTCCTTCCCCCGAACAAACCCACCTGCATGCACATAGTGTGCCCTAGGCACACTCACACGGGCGTCTTCACACCACGCTGACCCTCGAGCAACCTTCGCCGTGCTTCGGTGAAGCCTCCGGAGCATTCTGACGTGGCCAGAAGGCCGTTTGCATGATTTCAGGTTCGGAGGGTCACCTCCATTGACGCCGAGCTTGGAGCAAGCTCACAAGCTTCGTCCAGACCTCCCAGCTCTTGGCTAGCAGTCCCAGGTGGCGTGGAATACTTCCGTGCACAGCTCCAGGTCTTCAATTGGCATTAGAGGCCTTTGCTGAAGCGGCAATTGCTCACGATTATTGTTGCCAGGCGCGCGACAAGAAGGTGGGAACTTTAGTCCCACCTCAGTCGTTTTCAAGCGCCCCACAGTGCATAAATTGAAAAAGTAACAGAGGCTTATCGCCTCAGTCACACGGGGTGAGGTCCCCTCGCCCACTCATGCCTCGTCCGTAACCATGCTACGTGGACCTGGCACTCGACTTGATTACCTAACCCTGCACACCTTGCCCACCACCACACGCTGGTGGGCCTGGTCCCAGGTGTGTTAACCCGACCCGTATACCCAAGCAGGCTCTGGGAGAGTGATCCCAAGAGAGAAACAGAGAGAGACACAGGGAGGGTAGGGGTAGGTTTTTGCCTAACCATGCTTGTGCAGGGAAGCTGAAGAAGAAGGAGGAAGAGGAAGCAGAAGAAGAGAAGAGGAAGCGGCCAAGGACTTAGCTACACCAAGGAGCAGGAGCTGAAGAAGAAGAAGAGAAGCGGAAGAAGCATAGTGCAGAAGTAGGAGCTGAAGAGGAAGAAAGAGCTAGAGAAGAAAAGAGAAGGAGGGAGCTACAGCCAAGGAGAAGAAGAAGAGCAGCAGCAGACAGAGGAAGGAAGAAGAAGGCGTGCACTGTAGCAAATGCCATTTAAGGCGTCTGATTCATGGAATCAGACGTCTGAAGACAGAGAGAAGAAGAGAAAGAAGAATAAAGAAGATAGAGAGAAGAAGAGAAAGAAGAATAAAGAAGATAGAGAGAAGAAGAGAAAGAAGAACAAAGAAGAAAGAGAAGAAAAATTTTATTTCCTCTCTTGAGTTTTTCTTTGTAAAATAGTATATTATTGTAAATTATGATTTTTATGCTTCTAAAATCAAGTTTGCTCCCTGAGTTCGACCTCAGAACATTTTAAATTTCGAGTAATAAAATTAAATCAAACTAATGGTGATCAGCTCAACACCAGTGTGGCTTGTATACATAAGCCTTAGTTAGCAGTGTACCTACCCTCATCACTCCAAAAGGCTTAGAAAAAGCCTCACACACTTGTACCACAAAAAAAATAGAAAAAAATTATGAAAAGAAAATAGTAGAAAAAGATAAAAAGGGAAAATAATATATACGATGCTAGATTTCTATTCTTTTTTACGGGTAGATATACCTTGAGGTTGACCCCGTTGGAGGTTAGAAAGCTGCTAAATTCATGTGAGAGTAGCTGACTGAGTCCAATAGGCTATTAATTTGACACTTAGGATGTTCAACTCAATTCACCATCATTACATATGTTCCAACCCCGATAACAACGAAATCGGGAGTGAAACTAAGACCAAGCTGGACCGTGTTCCCATTTGTTTAAAAATCAAGAGTCATGTGAATTTAAAATAGGGAGCCTTAAATCTTAGTGTCTTGAGGAACCGAGTTGTCTAAAATACTAGGCATAAGAGCACTATTTCCTGTTTGACCAAGATTAACAAATTAAAATTTAGTTCTAATCTAGCTGAATGATGAAGATACCCTTGAGCTGAACTCTGAGTTGAATTTTGAGAATTTGCTAAGGGACTAGCAAATGTTAGTGTTGAAGGGAATTTCGTCATGGTTTTAGGGAATCACGTCGTAGTATAGCGATGAAAATCGAATCAACATTTAAATTCATAGTACTCGAAAAATGTGAGTTCTGAAGTCGTTTGCATGGAGCAAGTTATTGCAATTTAATCACTAATCAGAAGATATAAATATGAGCACGATAATCAATTCACAAATAATGATATGCAATGAATGATTAATCAAACGTATATTCAATAATCAAATTGTATCTCAAGTTCAATAAACAAAAATATGATGAAAATTCCAAAAAATGGTGGTTGAAACCACCAATAAATTACTTAAACACTTAGGCTCTCCTCTTTCAAATCAAACTCAATGTTTCTTCTCAACTTCTCAAAGGACATCAGACATCTCAAACCAACCTCAGACAGCTTAAAGCCTCAAGCGTAAAGTTCCTTCACAAATTTACCTTAAGTCCTTAGGCACATATCCCAAGAACAAAACCCCCCAACCTTCCTCTCAAAAATCCTCTCCTCTCTCTCAAACCACACCGGCCTAGTGCATAATGGGGGGCTGGTCCGGCTCGAATGGCGTGGGCAAGCCAGTCCACATGCATATGCGCATGCAAGAGGAAGACCTGACCTCTGTGACGAAGGTGATATGCCTAAGCACGTAAACAATTATATATCAAATTTCAAAATGTGCTCCCACGATGTAGGACTATATTTCTGCCTTTTTCTTCATGCTGTCGTGAGGAGAGGTGTGGTTCAATCATAGTTGATACTATGGTGTTTTCTCCAAATCAAGATCCTAGGAAGCTCCAAGGTTCTCGTTCACACGTAATTGAGGTGGTGGCGAATGTTATTGGTCACCAGACGTCAACTACCAGAGGTGAAGAAGACAACGGCAATGGTGAATGTCCTGCAAAAAAAATATGGCCCTAGGGCCCAAGTCAAATGTATGCGAAGCTTCAATGTGTCACGACGAAGGCAATGGCACTGTTGGTTGGGTGATTAGTGGTCTAGGGTGATCAGACGATGGCGAGTAGCTTAATGTTTTGAAGGGTTGTTTGGTGGGGCGAAATAAGGGTCAAAGCACCAAATTTCTTTGGGGCTTTTAATCTGTGGATTGTGGCAATGGTTGTGGTGTTGGCGGTGGAGCATTTCGTGGCATGAGGTGAAGGCGCGAACTCGCTGGAGTTGCATTGGAGGCAGAGAAAAAGGAGGTAGAATGGAGAAGGTAGAGGTTGAATTATAAACCTAAGGGGTTATACCTACTTTAGAGGAAGAGGAGGGTAAAAGGACCTAACTAATTAGTCAAAAGGGGGAGGGTTCCACACCGGCTTGCTTTGCCGGACACAGAGGAAATGAATTGTTCGATGAGGGAGATGGTGACGATGAAGGGAGGGGCAGCCCTAGATGTGGTAGACTAGAGTCAAAGGATCTTGAGGAAGATGATCACACATCCAATTTGATGGTTGGACGTGTAGAAGAGGGAGGACGGAGAAGGTCATCGGAGGTCGTGCGGACATGGTCGGAGCTTGAGGAGAAGAGGAATTTTTGGCCTATTCACAACTATAATTGACGTGAAAACATGCTTGGACTTATATAGAGGTGATAAGATCCCTCAATTACTTGAGATTCACAACAATCCATCGCAAGTTTGGCAAGAGAGGATGTGGGTTTCATGAGCTGCAATGGTGGTTCTTGCGTTGATTGCAGAGCTCAAGACCTAGTTCAATCAATAGGTCTTGATCTCGAGACCAATCCCTCTAAATTTGGAGGGCTTTGGTATTGATTTGAGGGAGTTCTTCTCACTTGAATTTTGGCCAATCATGGGTTTTGTCGATGTGTAGCCTTCCTATTCTGGATGAAGGGAAGAAGATGGTGGAAGGACCTTTTGGTGAAAGTCACGAGAAGATAGGGGCATTTTGGTGAGAAAAATCTAGAAGTTAGGGGTTTAATTGAAATAAATAGAGATCTAGGACTTAATTGCAAACTAGGTCAAGATGGACTATGATTGAGCCTAATTTTGGTGTTAATCTAATTTGGACCCAAGGAATCTAATGGTGAACTTAGATTTAGGTTTTGACCATGTTTTATAGGGTAAATTGTATAAAAGCCCAAATCAGGGCAAATTCCCATCTGAATCTCTGTTCTTGGACAAATGGGTTCAGATGGTCAAAGTGAAGGTACCAAACCTATTAGAATATTTTTCAATAATTTTTAGGGGGCTTAGATTGAATTTATCTCTACAAGAACCATTTCAATTTGAGTAAGATTGATAATTAAGGTTTTCAATAATATTTTAATCCTCAAAATGCGTGAAACCCATTCAGTTATTCTGAGCCCACTTTTTGTTCTCTTAAGTTCATTTAACCTTCAATTAAATCCTTATCAACACCTTGGTTAATTTGCATTTGTGATTGAATGTTAAAACATCAAAATTAACCATGTTTTCCAATCTTCTTCCCAAATTAGTTTAACATGAACTTACGATATTCAGACGATCATTTAGGAGCATTTAACACCTGATTCTAACCAATTTCAGTTACTTATGAGGAACGATGGTGTTACCATTAGTTAGGCATGGGGGTATGATGGTAACACCACCATCTTCCATAGCTAGCTTAATTTATCTAAATTCCAAGGTTAAATACATTTAACTAATCATTAAAAGGATATAATTCAATTTTTGCCTGATTAAGAGAAATAAATGAAAATTGAGTTAATTCTACTATTTTAATGGGTATTTACAAATGCAGATTAACTAAGAGGTGAACCCATAACTAAATAAAGGTCAAATGAACTCAAATTCACAATAAGTAGGCCTGTATTGATTGATTTAGGGTTTATCTGAGAATTAAAGGTTAATTCATGAATAAAAATGCTAATTATAGCCTTACTTAAATTAACAGGGTTTTAATGAAAATAAATGTAACCTAAATCCTTTAAAAATCATTGAAAAATATTACATAGGATTTGGAATAATCTTTGGCAGAAAGAACACAATTTGACTTAAAATAGGAACTAAGGTTAATATTTAATACAATTTGACTTAAATTGTAAATTGACCAATCAAACCTCATCAAAACCTAAAATTGAAGTCACCACTAGATTCTTTGGGACTAAATTTGATCACCTTAAAAAGTTGAGACTTTTTGGACCTTAACTTCCTTAATTTTGTAGAATAATCCTCAACTTTTGAATTCCTTGCATTCTAGTCCAAAAATTCGTAAATTAAGGTCCCTGGTTGACATCAACCATCTTCTTCAGGCAAGTATAGCAACAGTAGCTGCTTGTTGCCAGCGAGATCTTCCAATGACCTTTTGACTAGGAAAATCTCAATCAAATCCCACCAAAATTGGTGGATTGATTGCCAAATCAAGACAAATTCAGCAACCTGATCGCAGGCCTTGTTATGGAAGGAACCATCTCAATTTTGGTTGAGATTCTTGAGTCAAAAAACCTAACAAATTGGTAATCGAATAATGCAAATTGAGTCTAATTGATGCGCTATTCAACTCTTTATAAACGCATGAACTTTAGGAAGAAGGCTTCGTGCTCAATTCGGCCAGGAACTCTCTTCTTCCTCCTTGCGCCACCACCATTGAGGCACCTTGGAGCAACTTCGACATACCTTCTCACCCTCTACTATGTACAATAGAGGGTTTCTTCTCCCCATCATCCCATGAAGTTCCAAGCAGAGCTTCGTGCCCTGATTCCTCCTCCTCTGCTCCAATTTCATCTCCATCTTCCTCCTCACTGTCCTCTCTTCATCAGGTAACTCTACGCTTCCTCTCCTTCAATTAGGTTAGGGCTTCTCTTCCCCATCGCTCCAATTAGGTATCTAGAGCTGTATAACTCCGTTCATCGCCTCTAGCATCTCCCTCGAATTCCGCCATTAATGACCACCACCACCTTCATCACCATTCCACCTCCACCACTCGCATGACCAATTGACCTGGGTAAAATCTTCCCCTTACCTTCTTCGAGCTTTTGCCCAAGTTAGTTGGGTCCACCATTCATTCCATCGCACCACTCCATCTCCGCCATTAGAGCTAGAAGGGGCTTCTTCTCCAACGAGGCCCAACCACCTTAGAGCCCAGTAGACTTAAGGCTCTGCTCCAGCGTACTTTGTTGGAGCTTTTGACATATTTGATTGGGGTTGAAATGCTCATTTTCATGCTTACAGGTGCTCACCGGCTTTACTGTCTTCTCTGGTGTCAGCACGAACCTCCAGCGACTAGATCTAAGGACTTTCCTCGCCAGCATCGTCGGATCACCTTCTAAAGCCTATCCAGACTGTGGATTTGAAGATCCAACAGTCAATCATTTGCGATGCATCCTTGTAGTGGTTGACGGAGCATGTGAAGAAGGAAGTGGGACTTTAGTCCCACCTTGCTGAGCAGTAGAGTGTCAAAGTGCCATTTGAAGAATTGTTGCTCCTACCATCTCGATCAGATAAAGAGGATCAGGTCCCCATTACACATGTGCATAGATCAGCCCACACATGGGCTAGGCTGACCTAATCTTGATCCGTTGAGAGATTTAGGCCCATTGGGTTGTGGTTTGGGCCCAGTAGCAAGAGGGTAGGTTTTGGAATCGAAACAAAGTTCTGGGCTTCTGAAGTTATGAAGTGCTCGAGTCTATTGTGACGAACAGTTGTTTTTAAATTTGTTCAATTTTTTTAGCACTTATACAAGCCAAGTTTTATAATTGATTCTTTATACTATACTTCATTTATGTCAAGCTTCAAGGCTTAGAATACTGGTATTTGTGCATCTATTTGCTCCCAGAGACAACTTTAGATCTTAAAGTAATATTTTTGAGTTAAAAATTTAAATGTTTATTCAGCCTAGTCGACTATACTACAACGACTTTTAAACCTCGATTAAAGAGATTAAACATCTCTCCTTAATCAAGGGAGAGGCCAGCAAGTCTGTTGATCTTCGAGAAAGGTGTGCCTGTTGTATTAAGAACGTTTTTGATCTCAGTCAGAAGAGTTAGGCCTCTTCGAAGCTGCTAATGCGCTTTCATCGTGTTTTAAGAAATACATCGTAGTATAGCAATGAAAATGAATCAACACTTAAATTTATATGCTCAAAATTTGAGTTTTGAGGTCATCTCAGGGAGCAATAGATTGCAAATTAACCACTAATCAAGTAATCAGAATAATGCTCAAGAGATTGATATAACAAGCAATATATTCAATGAAAAGCAGGGCATATATCATGCTCAAAAGATATATAAGTCAAAGACCAAAAAAATATGTTTCAACTAAGCTTAAGGTCTGAATACCACTACCAGACGTCTACAAGTAATTATCAAAAGACTTAAACTTAGAAATCAAACGTCCAATACTTGGCTAAAGCCTTCACAATAGCAATCCAAAATTCCCCCACGGCCAGCATGAATCCCAAGGCAAAATTGACCCCTTTCTTTGGGCCCAACAATTTATCCTCTCTCTCTCTTTCTAATCGAATCTAGAACCAAAACTAGACCTGCCTGTTGAGAGGGCGAGCGAGGGTACGTGCATATGGGCGATTCAATATATTCTTGAGCGAACAGCTTATGCGCACGATTCAATATATTCAAAAATCAGAATCAAAATCCCACAATGTGGGACTATTTCCTTCTTCTTCCTCATATTTCTTGCGCGTGGAGAAGGTGGTGTGATTGCTTGTCACTCGACTGTTGGATCTTCAATCTAACGACGCAGTTCTTATCCCACTAGTGATCCACACTTGAAGGAGGTGGAGACCTCATTGATTGGCCACCCGTGAAGGGTGAATGGAGCCGAAGAAGACGACGACGGTGGTGAGATACCTGCAAGAAGAATACGGTCCTAGGGCCTAAATTAAATAGGTGGGAGGCTTCACTGGAGTGAGGCAAAGGTGATGGTGGCTAGTCGTGTGAGGTGGTCGGTAGATGAAGCTTTTATGAGCTTCGGGAACTAGCATCGGGGAAGATGAAGGAGGCTATGTGGAGTTCAATTGAGTTGGGCAAAACATTTGTGGGTGTGAGGAGGACCTTTTGCCCAACTGAATTGGGTTAGAGGAAGGCGAAGGAGGTTAGTCGGTGAAGATGGTGGCAGCGATGATCATTGCTGTTGAAGAGAAATCCATCGTATTTTAGAAAAATGCGTCGTAGTATAGCGATAAAAATCGAATCGACATTTAAATTTGTAATTGCTCAAAAAATGTGAGTTCTGAGAACATTCGCAGGGAGAAAATATAGCAATTCGAACAACTAATCACAACAATCACAAATAATGATGTATGCAATTAATATTCAATTACAAATGAGAGAAATCAAATAATGCTCAGAATTATATCTCAAAATAAAAAATGGTGGTTGGAACCACCAATTTTCCCCAACAATTAGGCATAAATCCCAATTAGATCAGTAGTACTATCAGCAATCTCAAACCACAATCAAAGCTACAATCAAATGTCTTGAGAAGGCCTCAAATGCCTTTAGTCACAAACCCAACACCTTTTGAAACCCAACACCTAAGTGTAGGCACAAATCCCGAGATAGCACAGTGCAAAACTGCCCTCCTTCCCTCAAAAATTTCGTTGTCTCTCTCTTTCTTCAGAATCGGGTTAGGTAATCAGGTAATCAGATTTGCGGACCAGTCCTGCACGTATGGGGCATGGGCAAGGAGTGCACATGTGAGTGAGAGGGACCTCACCTCGTGAGTTTGAGGTGAACAACTAATGTACTCAAAACCTAATTAACCAATTTCAAAATTAAAATGCCACAATGTGGCACTATCTTGAGAAGCTCTCTCGTGCATGCAGCAGGTGATGGAGCTTGAGCAATTGAGGTTGTTGTTGCATGTGTTTTTCCCAATCGAAGGTCCAACAGTGCTCCTAAAGGCAGTCCAGCTGATTGGTGGTGATGATGTGGGGAAAGCGTGTCGAACGATGGCTGTCAGAGGTGGAGAAGACGATGGTGACAGCGATGATCCTGCACAAAAAATACGGCCCTAGGGCGCCAATTGGATAGTTGGGGAGCTCCACCGTGGTTAGGCAGAGCTAATGGTGGTGGCGATTTGGTGGTTAGTGCGGTGCGGTGGCCGGAGTGTGAAGGTGAATAGAGCTCTGACAAATGGAGTCGGGGAGGGTGACAGAGGTGAGATGAGGGTGAATTATGTTGTGCAAAAGTGTTGTGGAGGTGAGGCAAAGCTTTTTCCCTGGTCAATTGGGTGTGTGGAGGGTGTAGGCAAGCCAGCGGTAAAGGTGGTCGGTGAAGGTGTAGATGGGTGTGTTTGGTGAGGTGGAGAGACCAATCGCCTCAATAATCAGAGGGCTTTTGCTCTCTCAATTGTGGGGAAGGTAGTGGTGGCGATGGCATGTGGTTTGGAATTGTGTGGCGCCGACACAAACTCACCGAAGTTCTCGCCGAAGCCGAGGAAGACAGAGGTGAATGTCCGTGTGTAGTGAGTGAAACCTAGTTCTAAGGGCTTAGAAAGAGTCGAGAGAAGGAGAGGGAGACCTTAGGGGGCTTAGCGAGGTGAGAGGAGGTGAGACAACGTCTGGTGTTGGTTGGCCGGACGTGGGGAAGATGAAGTTGTCGGTGAGGGGGACGACGAAAAAGAAGAGGTTGGCGGCACCCTTGCTTTGGGTAGCAAGGTGCGCGAGGAAAAGGAGAAGAAGTTGGTGCTGCTCATTGGCTGGATGCAAGCATAGAAGAGGGAGGCGGAGGAGCTCATCGGAGTCGTAGAAGGAGGTGGCCGAAGTAGGAGCAAGAAGAGGATTCTTGGCCTATTCTTGGTTGAGGAGCATGCTGGAAGATCTTAGGACTTATATAGGTGTTGGATTGGACCTCAAACGCATGGAATTCACACGTTGATGTCGCAATTTTTAGCAAGTTCGGATTTGGAAATTTGAATCTCGCCTGGTCATTCCTCCTTCCAAAAGGATTCGAGATCTGATTCAAGTGATTTGTTGTCATCTGAACATCAATCCCTCCAATTCTGAGTGATTTGGAGATGATTTGGTGGAGATATCTCCGGTCAAAGTTTAGTCAGTTAGATTTAGGGGTTCTATTTAGAAGGCAATGGCAGTAGGGGCACTTTTGCAAAGGTGACTAGACAAGGAAAATTGAAAGTTAGGGGTTTAAGTGTGAAAAGTAGAGTTTTTAAGGCCCAAAGTGCAAACTAGGTCAAGATAGACTTTGACTGGATCCAAATTTTAATGTTAACCTAATTTGGATCCAAGTAATCTAGTGGTGAGCTTGGATTTGAGTTTTCACCATGTTTGACTGGGTTAATTGTACAAAAACCTAAATCAGGATGTAAGGATTGGTGTAGGGGGGAGGATGGGCGATCGGCGATGGAGAGGGCGAGTGGTGGGCGATCGGCGATGGGCGGAGCGAGGTAGTGGGGCGAATCCATCCAAGGTGGGCGCAGAAGATGAATGGAAGACGTGGAGATCAAGGGCCTGGAGGAGAAGAGAGCGGTTGTGGCAGGAGAGGTTTGTTAGGTCATCTGACCGTTCTCAAAGACGTCCTTGCAGGCGGAAGAATGGTGATGTTCTCTGCTTCAGATGCAGACAAAGGGGGCATGTGGCTGCGATATGTAAGAATTCTCAGATCTGCTTGGAGTGCAGGGGCGACGGACACAAAAGCGATTTGTGCCCTAGGAGGTTCCCTTTGCGACAATGGCGGGCAGTCTCACGTCCTGTTTGGAGGGTCAAAAATGAACCTCGGCCGCCACCACCACCGATTTTGGGCAGGCATACAATTGAAGTTGAGATCCCATCTATGAAAGAGATCTCGGCTGCAGAGATCACACTGAGAGGTGCTTTGATTGGGGAGATCATGTCAGGTAGGCCTTCGATCGAAATGCTTCAGAACCTGCTACTTTCCTTAGATCTTTTGTCTGCGGGCTGGAAAGTTGCTCTGTTATCCCCTTCTCGATTCTTGGTGTATGGTTTGGGCATGCTGGATGTTGAGCGATTAAGATTTCGTTCAAGTATCTTTAAAGATTTCATTGTGATCTGAAGAATGGTCTCTCCTTTTGATGGGGCACTATCTGAATGGCCTCCACAAAGAGTGTCCTCCAGGAGGGTCATCCTTGAGATCTCTGGACTACCACTGCACCTGCGGGTAAAGGGTGTTGTCTCCAAGATGCTAGCAGGTTTTGCATCAATTTGTGATGGTTCTGATGTTCTGATTGGAGAAGGAGACATTAGGTCGTTAAGAATTGAGGTGGAAGTTGCTAATGCTGGTTCACTCCCAGATTCGATCATTATCAGATGTGGGGGCACCTCTTGGCTTGTTAGGTTAGCTATTTTTGGGCAGGTTGATTGCTGTCAAGATAATTCTCCTAAGGAGAAACCAATGTCTGGAACCAAAAATGAGGTGAGCAAACAATGTGACAGCTGTGGATGCAACCCTGCAGCTGAGGCTTCTGATCTCACAAAGAGGAAGGAGTGCCACTGTGCTATGGTTGAGAAGGATCAGATGGAAGATGTTGCAACACCTGCTGAAAATAGATCAGTGTTGATAGGCCAAGAGGGTGACTGTCTGGAGGTTGCTGAGACTGAAGTGGTAAATTCTGAGATGATCTGTAGTATGGAGTTGGGCAGTACAGAAAGGGAGTTGAGGCTGAAAGAACCAAGCCATATGCAGCACCTGAGTCCTCCTGCAGTTGAGGTTCCTGAGCCCAAAAAGAGAAAGGACTGCCACTGTGTTATGACTGAGAAGGACCAGATGGAAGATGTTGCAACACCTGCTAAAAATAGATTAGCTCGAATAGTCAAAGAGGGTGATTGTTTAGGGGTTTCTGAGACTGTTTTGGTAGAATCTGAGATGAACTGCAGTGTGGAATTGCGCACTTTAGAAAGGGAGTTGAGGCTTAAAGGATGCAACCTTGCAGCTGTGGCTCCTGATCTCACAAAGAGGAAGGAGTGCCATTGTGCTATGGCTGAGAAGGATCAGACAGAAGATGTTGCAACACCTGCTGAAATTAGATCAGTGTTGATAGGCAAAGAGGGTGACTGTCTGGAGGTTGCTGAGAATGAAGTGGCAAATTCTGAGATGATCTGCAGTATGGAGTTGGGAAGTACAGAAAGGGAGTTGAGGCTTAAAGAACCAAACCAGATGCAGCACCTGAGTCCTCCTGCAGTTGAGGTTCCTGAGCCCAAAAAGAGGAAGGACTGCCATTGTATTATGGCTGAGAAGGACCTGATGGAAGATGCTGCAACACCTGCTGAAAATAGATTAGCTCTGATAGTCAAAGAGGGTGATTGTTTAGAGGTTACTGAGACTGATTTGGCAGAGTCTAAGATGAATTGCAGTGTGGAATTGGGCAGTTTAGAAAGGGAGTTGAGGCTTAAAGAGCAGAGCCAGTTACAGTTTGCTACTCCAACTGATTTGCAGTATGGCTGTGGGTCCAAACAAAAGAGAGGCGAGGGCAGATCTCCATATGTGCTGCGAAGGAGAAGAAAGGAGCATCCTATTGTGGAGCAAGATATTGCTAAATCGATTATGGTAGAATATGTGGGTTGCAAGGTCAATGGGGATCTTTCAAGTGAGAAATGAGAGTTTTGTCGTGGAATGTGCGTGGGCTACGCAACAAGCAAAGAAGGGCTTCTCTTTGTAGATATCTCTCTGAGTGGGAGATAGACTGTGCCCTTTTACAAGAGACTCACTTGGAGAGGGAGAATGGTCAAGAATGGGACTGTTTCAAACAGTCTGGCCATAGTGATATTGTGGCTAAGGGTGCTGCTGGTCGGTCTGGTGGTATGGCTTTTTGGTGGAGAAAGTCCGCCATTTCAGTAACTGAGATTTTTCGTGATAGGTTCTTAATTTCCTGCAGGTGTCAATCTCCCCAAGGTGATATGGAATGGTTTATATCATGTATTTATGGTCCTTGTGTGGCAGCAGAGAGGGTTGGCTTGTGGGAGGAACTTTATGCAATGCATCAAAGAGTGCAAGAGACTCCATGGCTGTTAGGGGGTGATTCCAATTGTTATCTTTCTGGTGATGACAATCCAGATGGGAGAATGGACAGTTCTTCAACAGGCTTCCAATTGGCTGTGCAGAACATGGGCTTGACTGAATTTCCCGTCAGTGGTGTGGAATATACTTGGAGGAATGGAAGTGGACAGATTTCCAAATTGGACAGGTTCTTTGGCAGTCCAAGTTTGTTAGAGAGTTTTCAGTTATCAGCTGTTTTGAGCCTTGATAGGCCGTTCTCTGACCATACGCCTTTGGTTTGGGACAGTGGGGTGAATGCAGACACGGGGTCATATTTCAAACTCAAGAGATCTTGGTTTAAGGAAGAAGTCTTTGTGCAAATGGTTTCTCAGTGGTGGCAGAGCAAGGATGTTCAAGTCACTGCCACACAGCAGTTGGCTGCAAAATTGGTTGGTCTGCATGAAATGTTGAAAGAATATGGGCAGGCTGTGAACCTGATTAGAGACCAGAAGAGGAAGGAAGCCTTGACAGTCATCAGGGATTTAGATATGAAAGAGTGCAGGCTGAAGTTGGACCAACAGGAGCAGCAATTGAGGCAGCAAATGCAAGCAATTGTGGGGGATGAAGACCTGAAAATTGAAATGGATTGGCAGGAAAAATCCAGACAGCTCTGGCTTAAAGAGGGTGATGCGAACACAAAATTTTTCCATCTTGCGGCCAGTGCTAGAAGGAGATTCAACCTTATTTCATCTATTAAAGTTGAAGAAAGAAATATTACCTCGGTTAAGGAGATTAGATCTGAAGCAACAAAATTTTTTAAAGAAGCTTCCAAGGCAACTCCAAGAGGTTCATGGAGGATGGCAGCAATGGATTTCCCTTGTGTAAATAATGAACAGAGTGGCATGCTTGTGACCCCTATTTCTGAACAGGAAGTGCTAAAGGCCATTAAAGATTTAAATAATGAAGGGGCTCCAGGTCCAGATGGTGTTCAGGTGTTTTTCTACAGAGAGTTATGGAATGTTGTTAAGGTGGATGTAATGAAGGTCATCCATGAGTTTGAAGTGGGTAACTCTGGTTTTGAGAGGCTGAACAAATCCTACCTGTTTTTTTTGCCCAAGAAATCAAGTGCAGAAAGTTTTTCTGATTACAGACCCATTGCGTTATCAAATTCCATCTACCTTATTATTAGTAAGGTTATTGCTAACAGATTGCGGGAGGTTTTAAAGGATTTGATTATGCCTGTTCAATCAGCTTTTCTTCCTGGGAGATCGTTACAAGAGTCATTCATTGTGGCACAGGAAATTGTAATGGGGTGGCAAAGGAGAAAATCAAAGGCTTTCTTATGGAAAGTAGACTTCTCAAAAGCCTATGATTCTATCTGCTAGTCATACTTGTGGGAGATCCTTAAAAGGAGGAAATTTCCACCCTTATTGATTCAATGGGTGAAGAGATGCATTACGACAGCCTCTTTTTCCCCATTGATAAATGGTAAACCGTGCCGTTCTTGGATTCAGCCCCAATGTGGAGTAAGGCAAGGTTGTCCTATTGCCCCTCTAATTTTTAATCTTGCGGTGGATACTTTGGCTAGGTTTGCCTGCAAATTGGCTGTGGATGGTTTTATAAGGGGGTATTCAATGTCTAATCATAGGGCTCTAGCTCCTATACTTCAGTATGCTGATGATACTGTTTTTCTTGTAGAAGGGGGGAAGAGAGAAGTGCAGGCTTTGTTACATATGGTTAAATTGTTTGGAGAGGTTTCTGGGCTCAGATTGAATGGAAGTAAATCTTCCCTGGTCTGTTTTGGGATGAATGATGGTTTACAGAATGAGATCTCTGCCACTCTTGGTACACCTGTGGTGCCACTACCGATTAAATATCTGGGTCTGCCTTTGAAATGTTCTAAGCTAAAGAAAGCAGATTGGTCTTTCCTCTTTGAAAAGATAGCTACAAAATTGGAGGGCTGGAGCAGTAGATACCTATCAAAGGGGGGGAGGTATATATTACTGAATTCTGTTGTCACATCGATTCCTGTTTTCTTCTTCTCTGTCCTGAGAGCTCCAAATTCTATTTGGAAAAAGCTGGAGGTGATGCGGAAAAGATTCTTTTGGAAAGGGGCCTCCCATAAAGGGGCTTTCTTTCAACCCTTAAAATGGGAGTTAATTTGCAAACCAAAGAAGCTGGGAGGCATGGGTGTCAGATCCCTTAAGGAATTCAATGAAGCTTTACTGTTGAAATGGGCTGTTCGGTTACTGCAGGGGGAAAAAAGAACTTGGACAGAAATTATTCAGGATAGTTATGGGAGTACCAATGATGAGATAAATCGTCTTAACCCACGTAAACCATCCCCGTTTTAGCTTTCTGTGGTGCGTGCCTTGAAGGAAAATTGGAACTTTTTCAAATCTGTTTTAGGTGATGGAAAAAGCTTTAAGTTTTGGCTGGAGAATTGGGTGCATGGAGGGACGCTTAAAGATAGGTTCCCCCTTGCTTATGCTGCTGCAGCAAATAAAAATGCAGTGGTAGCTGATTATTGGGATGTGGATTCGGAGCAGTGGCTGTTAAATATTGGTGGGAGGAATAATCATGAAACAAGAACATGCGTAGAGAATGAACGTCTCATGCAAGAGCTTGCTGCTTTCAAACCCATGCCTCATGAATATGATACATACAAATGGGAAGGTAATTTTTCTACTGCGGCTGCCTATGACAAATTGATAAGGTCCTCCAGGATGGCGGAAGATGAAGAAATGGGGAAAAAGCTTTGGAAGTTAAAAATACCATTAAAGTTACAAATTTTCTTATGGCTGTGCAGGAGGGATGGTTTGATTACTGGAGATCTGAGGCATAGAAGGATGGGGACCCCAACCCAGTTTTGTTATTTGTGTGGGTTGCATAATGATTCTACAGATCATATCTTCTCTTCATGTGCTATCACTGACTATGTTTGGAGGAGAGTATGCAATGAGTCCTTACCCACCTGGGGAAATTTGTGGAGCTGTCTGGTAGATGGGAATAAGCCTTATATACATATGGTGGCGGTTCTGTGGGTGGTATGGAGGGCTAGAAATGAGTGTGTTTTTCAGGAGACCCCAGTTCATGTGGAAAACATTGTAAATTTTTGCTGGAGGCTCATACAGTACTGGGAGTCGAACTTGTAAATTATTTTTTTATTATCAATAATAGCTCTCCTGGTTTGCTATCGGTGATTCGATAGCATTCCTTTCTTTCTCAAAAAAAAAAAAAAACCTAAATCAGGGTAAATTCCCATCTGAAACTCTATTCTTGGTCAAAATGGGTTTAGATGGTCAAAGTGAAGGTACCAAACCTCTTAGAATATTTTTTAATGATTTTTAGGAGATTTAGATTGAATTTATCTTAACCACAACCCTTTCAATTTAAGTAGGGCTGGTAGTTAGGGTTTTTAATGATATTTTAATACATGAAATGCATGAAACCCAATGTGAGCCCATTTTTTAGTCTTTTGAGTTCATTTTATTGGTGCTAGAACACCACGATCATTTGTTTTGATGATAACAAAACACGTGCCATTTAACATTTCCACTTTGAGTCCTAGATTTCAGGTCAATCGCAAATGGATACGTGATTAGACGGAATTCGAGCTCACATCCAGGACGGATTGGACGAGCTTGATGGAAAACAGAAGAGATTCGCGAGGATCGATAGATTAAAGATGGAAGGAAATGAAGAATAGGATAGATTTCCTTCTCTTGTACTTGTTGTATTTTTCGTTTCTTTTGTTGCTCTTTATTTCCTTAGATTCATGTTAAAGAGCCTCAAAGTACCCTAACAGTAGTCCTAGGAACACCGGCACAACCCTAGGATACTTAGGTTTTTTGTAGAACACTTAGAAATCCAATATAGGGTTCAAACAGAGTTTACAGACGTCTAATTCCCAAATCAGACGTCTGACTGTTGTTTCAGACGTCTGATAACTGTTAGGCTGGACATAGTTAGTTCTGTCTGATGAAATCAGACGTCCAGACCTTAGACCAGATGTCTTAGGAGACATCAGATGGTTTTGCCAGACGTCCAATTAGTGGACCGTTGGCTGGCTTAGCAAACACTCAGGATATGACCGTTAGAGCCTTATCAGACGTCCATAGGACTGTCCAGATGTCTGATAATTGACCGTTTTGCCTCGACTGACCCAAAATCTCTTCTCAGAGATTTTCTAGCCGTTGCAACGTTTGGAAAATCCATTCCCACAGTAAAAGTAGGTTTCCAGACATCCAGACATAGTGCCAGACGTCTTGTATGTCGTCTGATGGACTTGCACAAAAACCCTGTTTATATCTGATCCAAGTCAGGAAGCAACCCGCCCAAAATCAGACATCTGACCTTGAAATCAGACGTCTTAAAGTGAAGTTCCAGACGTCTGATGCCAGAATTAGACGTCTGATAAGCCTGTCAATGTAATGATTGTTCCTGATTTCGGGCTGATTCTCTTGGGCTTTGTTCCCAATGGCTATAGAACCTTTCCTAAGCCTTCCAAAGCCTTCCTAAGGCCTCTATAAATAGAGGGGAACCTAGAAACACCAAGACACACCTTGCAATATACTTTCAAACCATTTTGTGTCTCTCTTTCTCTCTAAGCTCAAGTTCTACATGTTGAGAGCATCAAGTTGTTGCGCACCCGCTCTCCCACCGTAGTTCACGAGAGCGAAGTTGCGCCATCGCGTGGCTCACGCACCGCGTCATCAACTCGATGCACTCCTTGCAAAGGGGAGTTTCCTAATTCCTATAGAAGCTAGGTTTATAATTACTTTATTGGCTCTATAGGACTTGTTTATTTTATCTTTGTTATTTGGTTGGGTATTCGCTTTGCGAATTCCCGTCTCCTTCGCGAGACAAAATCCTTCTCGTGGAGAGAAGGGGTTGAGGTACGCTACCCTCGTCTAAGTAGCATGGTTGTATTGAGGTTGAATCACCCTCGTTTAAAGTGATTCGGTTTAGTGGATTTTGATCAACTTGGTTGATCGGAAAATCCTAACTCGAGAGGGTTAGGTGGTGGTTTTCACCCGATTTGGGTTTCCACCTAAAAATTCTTGTGTACTTTGTGTGATTGTTATTTTGTAAGATTATATTTCAATTCCGCAATTATTACGTCACCCCCTCCTCGTAGGGCCCCGGAACATTCAGTTGGTATCAGAGCAGGTCTCGCGAAATCGGCGTTACAAACCGGCGAGGATCTAGATATGGAGGGAAAAGCATTCGTGTGCACCGAAGGACATGATACCTCGCGACCACCATACTTTGCAGTTATGGATTTCGTTTATTGGAAAAATCGTATGACTATGTGGTTGCAGGCCTACGACTTCCGGGTGTGGGAAAAATGCGAATCCACATTTGTGATTCCAAAGAAACCCGCAAGAGGTTACTCAGAAGATCAGGTTCGGAATCTCAACCTCAATGCAAAGGCAATGAATGCCTTGTATTGTGCGTTGAGTCCGAAAGAGTTCGAGCAAATCTAAGAGTGTACTACCGCCCACGAGATATGGAGGAAGTTAGAAGACACTCATGAAGAGATGAGCTCGGAAGAAGATCTCGAGAAGGAGGAAACTGCTTGCTTTGGTTTCATGGCCAGAGGAAGCAATAGCGACAGCGAAAGCGGAAGCGACTCCGACAATGAGGTAAATCTCGATCTACAAGAAGCCTTTAATGAACTTTTTGAAGTTAGTAAATCACTAAAAAGAGAAAATAATAGCATTAAAAAGAACCTTAGTTTTCTTAAAAATGAAAATGATAGGTTAGAAAAATAACTTAAGGACTAGAAGCTAGTCCTAAAAATGATAACCTATTATTAGACAATCATAACCTCATCAATGAAAATAATAAATTGATTGAGGAAAATGTTAGTCTAAAAATAGAAATTTCTGATTTAAAGACTAAGATGAGTATTATAGAAAAAGAAATTGCATGTCTTAGGGAAAACTCTAACAAACTAATCAACAAAGTAGATGATTTATATAGCCCTAAGGTTGAGAAAGGATCTCCATCAAGGAGACCCGCTAACAGATCCGGATCCAAGCCCACTTAGATACCGAAGAAAGAATTAGAATCTTGTTTTGTAGGGTTCAGGGATAATTACAACACAAAGGACAGGACCTACAAACTCAAAGCTGGTCAACTCTAGTTGGGAGAACCAAGGAGTAGACCAAGGAGGAGAACAAGAAGACCGACGAGACGGCGAACAAGCAACGGACCCGCCGCACGTCGACCACCAGATTGGAGACCGGCGCCAATGCTCGGGCCTCCAAGCTACGGATGGGAGCCCCATCCGATGTGCCATCCACCACCACCATTCGGGCCATTTCATTGGCCATGGTAGGTGAGGTAAAAATTCTTGACCCTATCTTTGTTTATCAGTAGCATTTTGATAGGGGGAGTTAAAAGCTATGAGCTAATTGTCAATTTTTAAGGGGGAGAGATAAGGTAGCTAAACTTCCTTTAGAAAGGGGAGAAAAATAATAGCTATCGTGTTGTTATAAAAAAAAAGGGAAGGACATTACCTTTGTTAAAAGAAACTCATAGAAGAGCATGTTTTAAGGGGGAGTTATAGGAAATGTAAAATCTATTAAACCTTTTTGATAATGTCAAAAAGGGGGAGGATTTTCTGCATTATTATTTATGATTTTGTCATCATCAAAAAGGGGGAGATTGTTGGTGCTAGAGCACCATGATCATTTGTTTTGATGATAACAAAACACGTGTCATTTAACATTTGCACTTTGAGTCCTAGATTTCAGGTCAATCGCAAATGGATACGTGATTAGACGGAATTCGAGCTCACATCCAGGACGGATTGGACGAGCTTGATGGAAAGCAGAAGAGATTCGCGAGGAGCGATAGATTAAAGATGGAAGGAAATGAAGAATATGATAGATTTCCTTCTCTTGTACTTGTTGTATTTTTCGTTTCTTTTGTTGCTCTTTATTTCCTTAGATTCATGTTAAAGAGCCTCAAAGTACCCTAACAGTAGTCCTAGGAACACCGGCACAACCCTAGGATACTTAGGTTTTCTGTAGAACACTTAAAAAACCAATATAGTGTTCAAACAGAGTTTACAGATGTCTAATTCCCAAATCAGACGTCTGATAAAGTATTTTAAGACGTCTGACTGTTGTTTCAGACGTCTGATAACTGTTAGGCTGGACATAGTTAGTTCTGTCTGATGAAATCACACGTCCAGACCTTAGACCAGACGTCTTAGGAGACGTCTGACGGTTTTGCCAGACGTCCAATTAGTGGACCGTTGGCTAGCTTAGCAAACACTCAGGATATGACCGTTAGAGCCTTATCAGACATCCATAGGACTGTCCAGACGTCTGATAATTGACCGTTTTGCCTCGGCTGACCCAAAATCTCTTCTCAGAGATTTTCTAGCCGTTGCAACGTTTGGAAAATCCATTCCCACAGTAAAAGTAGGTTTCCAGACGTCCAGACATAGTGCCAGACGTCTTGTATGTCGTCTGATGGACTTGCACAAAAACCCTGTTTATATCTGATCCAAGTCAGGAAGCAACCCGCCCAAAATCAGACGTCTGACCTTGAAATCGGACGTCTTAAAGTGAAGTTCCAGACGTCTGATGCCAGAATTAGACGTCTGATAAGCCTGTCAATGCAATGATTATTCCTGATTTCGGGCTGATTCTCTTGGGCTTTGTTCCCAACGGCTATAGAACCTTTCCTCAGCCTTCCAAAGCCTTCCTAAGGCCTCTATAAATAGAGGGGAACCTAGAAACACCAAGACACACCTTGCAATATACTTTCAAACCATTTTGTGTCTCTCTTGCTCTCTAAGCTCCAGTTCTACATCTTGAGAGCATCAAGCTGTTGCGCACCCGCTCTCCCGTCGTAGTTCACAAGAGCGAAGTTGAGCCGTCGCGTGGCTCACGCACCGCGTCATCAACTCGACGCACTCCTTGCAAAGGGGAGTTTCCTAATTCCTATAGAAGCTAGGTTTATAATTACTTTGTTGGCTCTATAGGACTTGTTTATTTTATCTTTGTTATTTGGTTGGGTATTCGCTTTGCGAATTCCCGTCTCCTTTGCGAGACAAAATCCTTCTCGTGGAGAGAAGGGGTTGAGGTACGCTACCCTCATCTAAGTAGCGTGGTTGTATTGAGGTTGAATCACCCTCGTTTAAAGTGATTCGGTTTAGTGGATTTTGATCAACTTGGTTGATCGGAAAATCCTAACTCGAGAGGGTTAGGTGGTGGTTTTCACCCGGTTTGGGTTTCCACCTAAAAATTCTTGTGTACTTTGTGTGATTGTTATTTTGTAAGATTATATTTCAATTCCGCAATTATTACGTCACCCCCTCCTCGTAGGGCCCCGGAACTTTCACATTTGACCTTAAATTTACCTCTTGATTAATCTCAATTAATGATGAAATGGTAAAATAGTAGAATTAACCCCATTTTTCTGTCTTTTCCTCATAACAGTTCAGCATGGAATTGTGAACCTCAAATAATCATTTAGAAACATTTATCACTTGATTATGATTAATTCAAGTTAGTTATGATGAATGATGGTGTTACCATCATACCCCCATGCCTAACTTTTTCTTGTCCATAGCAAAATCCTATGAACCAAACCAGATCTCTAAGTCGGATTTTAACCGTCAGGATGCTTAATTTATTGAGCCACATCTCTAGAAATTAGATCAAAATACCAACAATTGGCTAAGAGGTACTCAAGTACCAGTCAAGATCCAGACTTGACCAGCCTCAACCTTGGATCTACCACGATGGTTTCTAAGGCCAGCAAAAACTGCCTAGAGGTTTGTTGACCCCAGCGGTTGAAGCACCCGTCCATATATGTAGTAAGGTTAGGTTCAGTTTGCAAGTGCACTTTTGATAAGAGAGATAGTGAGGGATATTTATTTTGAGAGTTTTCTCTCTTTTCTTTTTATATTCCCCTAAATCCAACATCTGATTGGCTCTAAACATGTTTTGTATCGGATTCCTTGTCCCCACCATTAATCCTCGAAGGGTCCCTAGCTTTCAATGCTTTGGGATAGCATCACCCATGGCAAACCCTAGAACCCTGGCCTTTGCCACTTTGGGATAGTGCCGCCCATGGAATTCTAGAGCTAAATTCAGGTCCTGGAAATCAACATTTCAAGATAATCCTACCCATGGCACCTGAACCAGCACAAGGTGCCCATGTGCCCTGAAAGAGCGATCTCTGTTTTCGTTTAAAACTTTATCATAAAATGATGTATCGTTGTATTTAATAGCGTGGTAGAAAATCACTTTTCAAAAACATTTTAATTGTCAGAATCTAACCACGAATAGTTAGGTCATCTCCACAGGGAGGAATTAGCCTATGTAATTTAATAAATATTGTCACGTTTATTCAGGAAACTCGATAGATATGCATGCTACTTCGTGCTTTTCTTTTTCTCACATAAATTTGCAATATAGATAATTAATCAAGAAGATGAGGGTGCATATGCACAATTACCACAATATAATATTCTAAATAATGACCTTGGTAATAACAAACAATGTTAATTTTAATCTCCTAACTAATAATACTATAATTAATATCTCAGATTGTATGTCATTCAGGAGGAGAAATCAATTATATGTAATTTTGAATTAAGCAAGGGGTGTCCACGTAAATTGTGCAGTAATATATTAATTCAGAAAATAAATGAACAGTAACTTGACAATGGCATTTTCTATAAATTTTAATGGTGGAGAAAACAGAGCATTTGCTCTCTCTCCTCCTCGCGAAAGAGAGAGAGCACCGGTGGGGCAGTTGCGATGCTCAGGAGGACAGTGAGGATGGGGGCTCTCCGATGGTGGTAGCAGCATCGACGGCGACGGCCGGAGGTGGCTGGCCGGTGGAGGAGATGAGGACCGACGAAGGTTGCTCCAGTGGCCGCGGCTGTGGCGCGGGTTTGCAATTAGCGCCTGTGGGCGCGGGAGAGCGGTGCCACGCCTGCTGATGGCCGTGCGGGTGCTGTGGGGTGAAGGCGGGTAGAGAGCGCCTGCTGTTGAGGGTGAGCTGAATGGCAGGAAGGAGGAGGTGCTAGTTCTGGAGAGGGCGGAGTGGGTAGAGGCGCTACAGGGCATGAGCGCCTGCAGCGTTGGAGCGGTGGGGCGCGCTGGATGGTGCATTGCAGGCAGAGAGCGCATGAGTGCCTTCTGCAGGGAGGAGTGGCACGCGATTGAGAGGGCCTGCGAGCGGTTGCAAAGGCGGGATGGCGCTCTGCAGGGAGCTGGAGCGGCAGGAGGAAGGCGCGCGGGCAGGGGTAGCATGATGGCACTCTGCAGGGAGGTGCGCCTGCAGTGGACGTGCGGTTGGGAGCACCTGCGGGCACGGCTGGAGGTGGAACAGTGTGTGTGTGCTATGCGGTAGAGGCGTGATGGCACTTTGCAGGAAGGTGGGGGCAGTGTGTGGTGCGTGTGCGCGCGGTGGACTAGAGAACTGCTTGCAGCTGGTGAAGGCACGCGGTAGGGAGAGGCGCTCGGTGCTACTGCTTGAGGTAGGGAAGGAGCGGCACAGTGCTCGCCCTCTCCACAGTGGAGAAGAGAGAGTCGTTCCCCACAGGGGGAAGATGATCCCCGTTCTTCTCTCCACCTCTTCTCTTTAACTCCTCTCTCTCCCCACGTGCGCCAATCCCAGGATTTCCAAATCCCCTTTCTATTTTCAACCGGCGGGCGTTGGAGAAGAGTTACGCTGGCCGTAGGAAAGGGAAAAGGCCCGCCAGTTGTTGGGGAAAATTGCTCCCCAACCCTTATTCTTCCTGAATATTATTCCTACAAATAAAAAGAACATAATCATTACACACTAAGTCATAGAATGTTATAGAATTAAATCATGATGCATACAATTATTCTATAACTTAGTGTAGTTATTAACAAACCTAAATTGTTAAAAGAGAATTACTTAGGCTTACTACTAGTCCATTAAAATGGACTCATCATGCCCCCGGTAGGATATTTGGATATCCTAGGAGATAAGTACCGAGGAGACAATATGTTATTACGCATCTTCAAGGGGAGTATTTTTTTTCATTCCACCTCTTCGCATTGGGAACTCATCCAATCAACTTGTGCCTTTGAGCCACTCCTAAGACAGATCTTTAGGAAAATAATTTTTAAAACAAAACACTTTTGGCATTATATTTCATTAAGCGCACTGAATTAGATTGGTGTATGATTTTTGGGTACTTAGGTTATCAAATCCTGCAAATCAAAGGGTAAGCAACAGGCCCAAATAATCCCTAAGTCTTAGACTTAATACATCAGCTTCACACTTTTCTCAACCTCTTGAGGATTAATCCAGATCTTAACAGATACGTGAGTGTTTAAGCCCTAGAATAGGCCTAAGAGGCCTAAGGTCGGTATCCGTCACTTATCTCCTAAGATTTAGCCCTTTAGGTCTTAATGCATTATCCAATCCATCTTAGAACTTAAGTAAGTTCCATACTTAGTTATAAGGTTGAAACGTCGGTTTTGTTTTGTTATAACGTTGTAGTAAAGCCGGTTATGACCAACACTTAAAATATAAATTTTTTACTCGGAAAATAAAAGAGTTCCCGAGGTCGAACTCAGGGAGCAAGTTGTATTCTAGAGATATACATGTTTCTTTTACAAAATAAAGACAGAGAGAGGGAAAGAATTTGTTGTTTTCTCTTTGTTCTGCAGAGGGGATGCTCTTCTTTCACTCTTTCTTTAGATCTCTTTCTTTCTTCTTCGTTCTGCAGAGGTGCTTCTTCCTGCTGTTCCTGCTTTGGTGGTTATCTTCTTTCTTCAGAGCTCCTTGTTCTTCTTCTTCGTTCTGCAGAGGTGATGCTCCTCTTCAGATCTCTTTCTTCTTCTTCCTTGGTTTCTGTCTTGACCTCTCTTCTTCTTTTTCTGCAATTGTGGTGACCCTTTCTCTGTTCCCTTTTCCTCTTTATGGCTGCAGAGCTTCTGCCTTCAGCTACTAAGTCTTCCTTTCTTCTTCTTCTGCTTTGGCCGTTGCTCTTCCTTCTTCTTCAGCCTGCCTTCTTTCCTGCTCTGGCTGCTGACCTTCCGTCGTCTGACCCGGTACTTAGACGACTTAACTACGCATTTGCTACAGTGCAGCTCCTTCTTCTTCCGCGGGTCTTCTTCTTCGCCTGTGCCTGCACACTTCAGAGTTTTTTTTTTTTTCGTCAGAGGCAAAACCTACTCTACCCCCCTCCCCCGCGTCTCTCTTTCTCTCTGAAACCACTCTTAGGAAAGCTCTCCCAGAGCTACCGGGTAATCGGGTTCGGGTCACACCCGGGTCCAGGCCCACCGGCGTGCGTGGTGGGCGAGGAGTGCAGGTCAGTCTAAGTCGGGTCGGGTCAGGTCCGCGGGGCGTGAGCGCGGACGAGACCGGGTAACCGGGCGGGTGTAAGGGGACCTCACCCCGTGTACTGAGGCAATAAGGCCAGTGCACGAAATCAATTTAAACAGTGGAACGGGTGTGAGGCTTACCGATGTGGGACTAAACGCAGACCGTTCCTCGCGTGCGCTTGCTGGGAGACCGCGGCCTGGCTTCTGCAGCTGCGGCTTCTATTTGCATAGGTTGCTGGCTGGCTGCCTTCGCAATACTCCCTGTACTCCGCAGCAGCTGGAGACCTGGAGTCCTCAAGCCTGGAGCGCGGGAGAAGCTGCTTCAATGTGCGTTAATGGCGGTCGAACCTCTAAACCTGTCGGACACGAATATGGCCTCGCGGCCTGATCAAACCACTGGGGAACCTTCGCCGTGGCACGGCGAAGGTGAGGAGCTGCGCGGCAGGCCGCAAGGAGGTGTCTGGCGGCAGCCCTGGGTCGGACTACAACCGGAGGAATGGGTTTGTTCGGGGGAATGTTACGGAGGTGTGGAGTGGCAGTGGAGGGGTGGGGGGTGCTCAGTGTGATGAGGCGGAGGTTCGGTGAGGGTCGGCGAGCCGTGTGGGTTGCTGAGGTGATGGGAGCGGCTCGCCGGAGGGTGGTCGGAGGCGAAGGGGGTGAAGGTGGTCAGGGTCGGTAGAGGGCTTAATTGAATAAATTGAAAGCGGGGAAAGAAAGAGGAGGAGAAGGGGAGTAGCTCTAGCTTACTTGCAGGGACGAAGGGGGAGGAACAGGGCGACAGTCGTATCGACTGTCGCCGGAGAAGACGATGCTCAGGGAAAGGGGCGGCGACGAGCAGAGAGCCGGAGAGGCGCCAGCTGGGTGCGGCGTGGCGCGGGAAGAGTAGGGGAGGAAATCTCTGCTGCTGGTATTGCGGCAGAGCGAAGAGGTGGAGGGGGAGGAAACCGCCGGAGCTGGTGAGCGTCTGCCGGAGAAAGAAGAGAAGGAAGTTGGGGATTTTCTCCGTCAGATCCAGGCTGCTCTGGTCGGTGGAGCAGCGGGGGGTATTTATAGGGATGAAACAGGGAGGAAGGCGGAGGGAGACGACGTGTCTCCCTCGCCGGAGAATGGTCGGAAACACGAACCCATACCGTCCGTGCGTTCGCACGGCCGGTATGGTGGGCTACAATGACCAGGGGGGTGCCCCTGCGACGGCTGACGACGCAGGGCACCCCCGGTTTACTTGCTAGGTCTCCCACCTCACCCTGCGCGGCGCCATGCTCCGCACAAGGTCGCCGGAGCATGGTGCTGGCAGGTTTTTGCAGGAGGGACCTGATTGCAAAGAACGAAGGAGAGTTAGGGGCCAAAATGCGAGGGTTCAAAAGTTGAGGGCCAAAGAGTAAATATATGAGGACCAAAGTGTAAAGTCGGTCAAGGAGGTTTCTTCTTAGGCTCAAGTTTTTATACATGACTAATTAGGACCTAAGGAATCTGATGGTGAATTTCATTTTCATATTAAACCTTGTTTGACCGGTCAATTTGCGCAAAAACCCAAATTAAGTTATTAATTGGGCATGGTTCTCAATGTAGGTCAAAATGGGTTCTAAAGGCCAAATTGAAGGTTCTAAACCCTAGAGATTATTTTTCTATGAATTTTAGAGGGTTTATTCTATTTTTACTTTGCCTCGAACCTTGTGAATTGAAGTGGGTTATTCTAGGGTTACAGATTTATCATTTAGTTTCTCGGAATTGCTGTAGCCCTTGCTAGATCATTTCATCCCACTTTTATTCTTATTAAGCTGCTTTGACCTATGTTTGGGCCCTGAATTACCCTGTATGCAGATTATACTGGTGAAATTGCATTTTTACCCCTTATGACTTGTTTTCTCCTTAAACTCAGAATTCTCTGAGTTAAGCCTTTCCTTGAGTTATGTAGGAGCTTTTATCCTTTGTATTGGGTCAAAATGAGCTAGTTATGGCTCATGATGAGGTTCTCATCAAAGGTCTAACACCATTTTTTTTTGTTTGTTTGACCCTTTTTTTCTATTTTTCCTTTCTCTCCTTTTTTTCCTCAAGAAAAAATTTTCATTCGGTTCACAAAATTTTCCTCCCTTTTCTCATTTTCTTCTTTTGATGAAACCCCTCCATGAATCGAATTTCATAATGTTTTGCACTTTAATACCCCCCCCCGTGCCTAAGATTTGCAATGTCCTCATTGTAAATTAGGTGGATTCGAGTTCAACTTTGATCGTACATTAGAATAGATTTGGTTAGGTGGCAAATGGGTCAAGATGACTGATGCGGACGATTTTAAGCTTTGATATGAATATCGAAGGTGGATTCAGCTGTTTTAATAGACAAACCCTAAAGTGTAATATTACTTCAACTCACAGATAGTTCGGAAGGGTTTCAATTTTTTCAAAATGATAGGTTGCCTCCTGTTAAGTGCTAAGTTTAATGCTATCAGCTGAGCGCAATGTGGCTTAGGGAGAATGTTGATCAAATGACACCGCAACCAGATTTGAATTGATAAGTTAGAGGAATAGTTTCAGTCTCTGACTGTTCACAATAAATGGTTCGGAGTCATGCCTGAGTTCACTGATTTTGACAGCTCCATTTCTAAAGGTTCTTTGGACGAGAAAAGGTGTGATCCATTTTGATCTTAGCTTTCCTTGGAAGAACTTGAGCTTGGCATCAAAGAGAAGAACTTTCTGACCAGGATGAAATGATTTTCATGAGATGTGCTTGTCGTGGAAGGCTTTGACCCACTCTTTGTAGATATATGAGTTCTCGTACGCATCATTACGTACCTCCTCAAGCTCGCTCATTTGCAACCAACGGTGGATTTTAGCCTTCATGAGATCTAGATTGCACTTACGTACTACCTAGTAGGCCTTATTCTCTATCTCTATAGTGAGGTGACATGCCTTCCTGTACATGAGCCTGAATGGAGACATGCCTAGTTGGGTTTTATGGGTGGTCCTATAGGCCAACAAGGCTTCCAGAAGTTAGGTGGACCAATCTTTCCTATCAGGCCGAATAATGACCTGAAGGATTTCTTGATCTCTCGATTGGATAGCTCAGCCAACCCATTGGTCTGGGGGTGATAAGGAGTTGAGATACGATGCAACACCCTGTACTTTTTCATCACGGACTGGAAGTGCACATTCGCTAAATGAGACCCACCATCGTTGATGATGGCTTTAGGAACCCCAGATTTGGAAAAGATGTTCTCCTGAATGAATTAGAGAACAACTTTATGATCATTTGTTCTTGTGGGTATGGCTTCGATCCATTTTGAGACGTAGTCAATAGCAAGTAAGATATACTCGAAGTCGTTAGATCTGAGAAAGGGTCCCATAAAATCAATTCCCCATATGTCAAAGATCTCGCACACAATCAAATTCAAAGGCATCATATTGCGTGGGTCCATGTTGTCGAGGACCTGATAACAGGCACATGCCCTATAGTAAGATTGTGTGTCTTTGAACATAGTTGGCCAAAAGAACCCACATAGGAGGATCTTCGCTGCAGTTTTACACCTAGAGTAATGGCCACCGCAGGCCTGGTCATGATAGAAAGAGATGACATCATTGACTTCATTGTAGGGAATGCATCTTTGGACTACTTGGTCATTAGTGATGTGAAATAGATAAGGATCTTCCCAGACATAGTATTTGGCATCGGAAATCAGTTTGTCTCGCCGAGAGGTTGCCCAATCGGGCGAAACTTTCCCCGTAACCAAGTAATTCATGATATCAGTGAACTAGGGAAGTCCATTAATGGCCAAGAGATGTTCATCCGAAAAATGCTTAGTGATATGTCCGAACGGGTCAATGACCAAAGAAGGAAGGCAAGTCAAATGGTTAGCTACCACATTCTGCTTTCCTGCCTTGTTGCGAATCTTGAGATTAAATTCTTGCAACAAAAAGATCCATTAAATTAATCTAGGTTTCATGTCCTTCTTCATAAGCAAGTGCCTCATCGCAGTGTGATCCGAGTAAATGATGACATTGGATCCCAGGAGGTATGATATGAATTTCTCCAAATCTAATACTATAACCAACAGCTCTTTTTCTATAGTTGTGCAATTACACTGAGCCTCATCCATTGTCTTGCTGGTGTAATATATTACCACTGGATTCCCATCCATTTTCTGCCCTGTCATCGCTCCTACAGCATAGTCAGATGCATCGCACATGATCTCTAAGGGTTGAGACCAGTCAGGGGATTGTAGGATTCGAGCTTGGGTAACTCGGTCATGTAGAATTTCAAATGCATGAATGCACTCACTTGTCATCTCAAAAGATGTGTCCTTTGAGAGAAGATTCATTAAGGGGCATGCGATTTTGGAAAAATCAGATATGCATCGGCGATAGAAATCGACGTACCCTAAAAATGATCTGATGTCTTTGACTGAGGAAGGCACAGGTAATTTGGAAATCAAATTCACCTTAGCTTGATCAACTTGGATACCTGATGTAAACATGTTTATATCACATAAATTATCTATTTATGCATGTTCTTAGGCATCAGACATTATAAATATTGCATAACATGCATCATCATGCATTTAGGATAGATTGTATAAAATTTAGGTTAATTTCTCCTTTTTATGGTCAGGTGACAGGGCGACATTTAATCGAAGCCTTGGATTAAAGATCTAACCACACGATTCTGATTAGGGCGATGATTGGAGTTCAACAACTCCAAGATCTCCTTGATGGTACTTCCGTAGCATCAGATAAAGTCCGAGAATGATTAGAGGTCAAGGGGCCAAGATGGTGTAAATTCGTACATCAAATGACAAATCCGACTGCATGGATGGGTTTGAATTGATAATCACAGCCCAACAGCGCGAAAATCCATCCAATTCGACATTTGTGGCACCAACTACAAGTCAAAAAAAATGGACGGCCAAGATGGCACCATGTGGCGCCATCTCAACCACCCATACCAGCCCAAGACCCACTGCTACTTTTCTCTCCTCAACTGTTGAGTGCATCTCAGTCATTGGATCAAGATCCAACGGCCGAGATCAACTCAAGCCACGCCTCTTCCTCATCTGAAGGCAAGGGATTGAATGATCTCAAATGTTGGATCACCATCCAACGGTTGCGAGACTAGGCCCTTAAAACATAAGTGCGACCAAAAACGTGTCATAGCAAAGGGGTCAGAGTCATGTTCACATAAGAGGCATGTGTTCGAATCGAGCGTTGATGTAAACTTGTTTACATTGCATAAGATGTTTATTTATGTATGTTCTTAAGCATAAAATTGCATTGCATACTATAAATATTGCATAGCATGCATCATCTTGCATTTAGATTAGTTTGAATAAAATGGAGGTTAATTATCTCCTTTTATGTTTAGAGATAGGGCAAAATTTTTATCAGGGCCTCGGATCGAAGATCCAACTGTACAGATGAGATCAGGGCGACGATTGGAGTTCAACGACTCTAAGATCGCCCTAATCAGACATCTGTAGCATCAGATAGAGATCGAGGAACCCTAGAAGATCAAGGGCCAAGATGGTGTGAATCTGTACTTTAGACGACAAATCCGACCGCATGGATGGATTAGGATCGACGATCGCAGCTTAACGGTGCGAAATCAATTCAATCCAACAACCGTGGCACCATCTACATCATCCAGAAGATGGATGGCCAAGAAGGTGCCACATGGCGCCATCTCAGCTGCCCAACCGGCCGCTACACCTGCCACGCCCTCTCTTCTTCGACAATTCTCCGCCGTTGGATGTGCATCCAATGGCTGTGGACGCACACGCATGAATCGTAAGCGTAACACAAACGCGCTTGTAGCGCTTTGGTTGAGTGCGCTTACGCGACGCAGCCGTGTGTGTTCGAGCCTACACGAGAGGCATCTGAGGTGCAGCGATGGAGCTCAATTGACTGTCCGATCTCGATCGAGCAGTCGCACACGCACGATAGCACTTACGCCGCATCAGACGCTCGCGTGTAACGTAGGATCAGACGTGGTCGAGCGCACGATTGAGGCACGGCAAGGATGCATCTCAGCCGTTCTATTTCGTGATCGAATGACCGAGAATTCAGGAATGTGAACGCACGTTTTACGCGTGGGAGGCGAGCGGGTGCGTGGGCGTCGCCCACGAAGGCCACATTCGAACCTTTAGCGACGGTTTTATCCGTCACTAAAGGTCCAGAATTAGTGTTTTTCAAATTAAAAAGACCAAATTGCCCTCACTCCTTGCAACTATAAAAGGAGACCCCCTCCATACAAAATTTTCATTAATTCTCTTCTCTCCCTCTCCAAAGCTCAAGAGAAGCTTGTCCCACACCCGGGATGTTTCTCAAGAGATAGTCAAATTTTCATCCCCCTTTTGGAAGTGGATCCCGCCACAACGACGACGTGCTGCCCCGTTCCCGTTCTTCCCGCTTTGTCCTCCTTCGTCCTGCTCTGTTCCCCGTCTTCCAAGCGTCGTCTCGTCTGACTCGTCCTCCAAGCGACTGTCGAGGAGGATAATTCTCTCTCCATTCTTTTTAATGCTTTCTAGAGTAGATTTACTGCTTTCTAGTATAATCATTTCTTCCTTTGTAGTCGTAATCTTTAGTGTAATGAACAATTTCTTTGATAATGAATTCCATGTTCATTCTACATCTCTTTTTGATTTTTGTTTGTAATATTCTCTCTCTCTCATTCTCTCTCTCTCTCTCTTCTATTTATTGTAAATAGATAGATAGTTTCTAATTAATTAATCTACTTCATGACAAATAAAATAAACACGTATTTTTAAATCAAACGTCTGCCTCCCTAAGTTCGACCCGAGATTTCTATTTCAGTATAAATTTTATCTATTGAACACGAGTTCTTTGCTTTCATACTACGACGACAGGTTTTTCAAAACCAAATATGTTAGCATAGCAACTCGTAGCTTCAACATTTTGGCGTCGTTGCCGGGGAGGCGATGCTCTTTGATTTTTTTCGTGTTTTCCAACTTACGAATCATTTACCTCACTTCTCTCCTTTCTTATTGTGATTGCAGGTACTCTTTTGAGACGAGTGAAAGCGGTAAATTGGAGCAAAGTGTTGTTGAAGGTTTTGTACGTTATCCCCCATCCCCCACCCATTAGTTTTCATTTCACCACGTAATAACACAAACATCAATCAACCTAGGTATTCTTATAAACTCTAAGGTTAGTTTTGTTTTTTTATTTGACGCCCACACCCGCCTCAACCTCTACATTTAGAAAGAAAAATTAAAAAAAAAATCCCACAGAGGTACACAACCTCATCTGATTTTCAAACTCAACCGGGAAACCGATCTTTGGAGCCAGTACACACATCCAAACACATAATTGAGTAGAAATCAGATTAGGTAATCACTTGTGTGCCTAATTAAGTGGTGCAATAGGCCAATTATTTGAGTTGATTGGGTTGCACCGCTTCAATTAAAATTAACTCATTAAGTAGCTGCCACTTAGGTTCAACTCCTAGGGATTTACCAGGCACTCCACATTCTTTTTAAGCTTCAAAGGAAAACATCTTCACCTGTGCTTTCAAAACCTGGTGTGTCAACAAAACTTGTTTGGAAACACCTAAAGTTGAATCCTAAAAGCTACTAAGTAATATTTGAACCCTAAAATTTACTGCATCAAAAATAATCTTGCTTGAAAATCACTGGTTGTGCACGCATACACACATCAATCAATCATTAACGACACAACCCAGATAAGGGGCACATCCCATTCCAAAGCACATTCAAACCTAGCCCTAAATAAAATAGAGTAGACGTTGGCCTTAAGGATTTGACTCGCTCTTCGAAGCCCAGAATGAGATTATTTTCGATTAGTCTATTTCTACTATTCAATATGATGTCTAGCTAAGGGAGCAGAATCAAATGATCGCAGCTGGGGGGTACATGAGGAACCGGAGGCGCAAGCCGAAGGAAGAACCTTCTCCCTAGTCCTTCCTTCTTACTGGTTGGATTGAACAGACAGAAATAGATCAAATCGTTTCTTTATCTCAAGATGGGTTTTGGGAGTCTGTAGGTCTTTAGGCTAGCCCACTTAAGGACAGGTTTGATTGCTTGTATTGCAAGGCACCTTTCTTCCTCCCGTTTATCATGAATCCTTCCACATATTATACGCATTCCCGCTCTTTCTCTTCTGTTTTGAGTTATCCTCAACATGACGATTATCTCGACTCGTACTGTAATCAACCATCAGTTAGTTGGGATAACTCGGATTGGGGATACAGTTCCAGACCTCCGTGTTTAGGGTCAAACATTGAACATTATGATAATGATTTCTATCCTTCTCAGGGCCACATCAATTATAGATCGTCACCCTTTCATGGACAACCTAATACGATCTACAATCAAGAAGGATACACTAATTCTTACCCATCCTCTGATTACATTGCCTTTAGGTCATAACCACCTTTTGAACAATCCAAAATGACCTATTATGAGGAAGGGTATAACGAATCTCAATTCATTAACTCCTCTGCACTGATCCCAAACCCACCTAACCTTGAACCAACTCTTTTGGTTCAGGGTAACCGGGTTCAAGATAAGGTTCTGGCTAACTTGAGGAATGTCATACAATCTTTAGAAGTTCAGCCAATACCTTTCATTGAAAGATTGGAGCCCTTGATTGAAATGATTGATGATTTGAACAAGTATTTGTTGGATTGGCTTCAGGATGTTAAGGATAAGAACCCAGGTGAGTTTCTACTTAGGAAGTTAGCAAAATTGAGGATGAGATTTGTAGTTGCTTTAGTTCAATCATGGAATGATTCCCAGGATGAACTCCCTTCAGGAGAGCCAATGTCAGAATCCGCTCAGGCACCTGTTGGGGAGGACACCCGTTACGAGGCTGACCAGATTGAATTAGAGTAACCAATTAAGGATGATCTGATTTCTTCACCTGAGATCCCTGAGCCAGGGTACGAGGAAACATATGTCAACATGGATCAGAAAATGACAGATGATTTTGGGACATACATTAATACGGATCTTGATTTCTTTGATTTTGATGGTGAAGATTCAATTTGCGAAGTCTCACGCGAGTTTACAGAATATGATTTCTGTGAGACGATTGGGCCTGAGGAATCTAATAGATCATTTGATAGCCCAATAACTGAGGAAACTGATCTTATTAGGGCTTACATTACGGATCAAGAATCGTATTTTCTGGAGGATTCAGTCAAATTCTCTGATTGTCAGTTACACCCCATTGAGCGTATCGATGATTATGTTTTTGAGATAACTAGACCCAAGTCAATTTTGATTCAGTCACATCTTTTAGATTTGGAAATTTCAGATGGGGTGATTAATATGCAGGAGGTCCTGGAATTTGACATTCTAAATGAGGAGGATAGGAGCTGGGAAATTTTGATTTGGGAAGCAAATTCTGGAGGAAGTAGAAGAATGCGTCTAAGGGTTCCATTTCATCTAAAACCATCAAACCAAAACCCTTATGACATTTGTTTTGAGAATGTTCAACCTAAGCATACATTCATTGATTATCCTTTCGATATCGAATTCTCTGCAACCCGATGTTTTGGTCTTGGGTTGCATCCTCATAACTCGCAGGCCCAACCCTTCTTGTATTCTGATTTTAGGTTTTGGGTAATTTTATCCAGAACCTTAGATATTCTCGATTATGGGGTATGGGTCTGCACCACAATCTGGTCCATATCTGTGGACATCTGCTGGCAGGTTAAAGGTTTCTTCTGTTTATTCTGATTTTGATCTGCACCTATGAATTCTTTATTTCTCTTGTTTGTATAGTGTGCCTAGCTGAAGGCACTAAATTCAGCACGTATATAGTTCTTTTTAGTTTTTATCTCAGAGCAGACTCGACATTCACGCAATTCAGGTGCTTTCTACTCTATTCCACTCTGTTTTATGTCTTTTTAATACAATGAGGACACTGCATTAGATAGGCATGGGGGGTGGATATTCATCTCTGAATTAATTCGTCAGCTCTGTAGATTTGTTTTATTTTCTTTTATTTAAAAAAAATTATGGAATTAGGAAAGAGAACTTGGGTTTAAGAAAATTTTCAATCTTAGGAAATACTACATTATGATCTGAATACAAAGACCCTTCAGGTCTTTGGACTTAATCGGCCCGTGTGTCCACTAAAATGTGGATTTGTTTTTCGCGTCCTCGCCAACCTGAATTCTATTTTAATTTGAGTAAATAAGTGTGGGTGATAAGTACACGACTTATCAACCCACCCTTTGATTTGAGGGAACTTTAATCCTAAAGCAACTACACACTATCTTGTCACTGACTCGTTAATCGGCGGTTCTAATGGAAATTGGGTAGCTAATGAACCTTCAGAGGTGATATGGCTGGCAAGTTATCGTGGGTAACATCCCATAGGTAAGTTGTCCAGAGCCCAATCACTGAACCCTTCTCTTTTTGCTGCCTTTAGGTAAATCTTAAACCAGGGAAGCCACTTGCTCAAAAAAAAAAAAAGAGAGAAAGAAAGTCAAAAGGAAAAGAAAAAGAAAAGGAGAAAAGAAAAAAAAAGCCACACTTCGCTACATGAGTATGGCTGGCAAGTTGTCAGTGGTAACAGCTCATCGACTAGTTGTCCAGAACCCAGCTCAATAAATGCACTGAAAATTCCCAAAACACTTAGGAAGAAGCGGAGAAGTAGAATAACTGGGGAGATATACACTGGATTCACCCTTGTGTTGACCCTGTAAAAATAAAATTAGGGAGAAAGCTACCGGTTGTAAAGATACACCTTTAGGCAGAATTCTCTTTTTAAGGTCACCTAGAGGCATAGAAATCCAAAGTCCATTTTTACTGCCGATCAACGAGTCTATCACATTCACAATAAGATGCTTAGAACTTAGGGTTCTCATCAAATCTTGGGTGAGTTGAATGGCCGTAGAAACCACTCCTAAACCCTAAAACTAAAAAATCCAAAAAAATTAGAAAAGAAGAAAAAGAGGAAAAGAATTTTTTTTTTGAATAAGGTGAGGGCTTGAGGCGGTCTGCATTTTGGCAGATACCCGGGCACTGTTGTGCCTTTGAAAGTTCAGATCCTAAGTAAATATTTTCTTAATGATTGAAAATAACTCATGGCCAAATAATCCAACCTAATTCTTTTATAAATAGCATATAGTTTTTGCTAGGGACTAGCAAAAGATAGGCATGGGGGTGTGATGTAAACATGTTTACATTGCATAAGATGTCTATTTATGCATGTTCTTAAGCATAAAATTGCATTGCATACTATAAATATTGCATAGCATACATCATCTTGCATTTAGATTAGTTTGAATAAAATGGAGGTTAATTATCTTCTTTTATGTTCAGAGACAGGGTAAAATTTTTATCGGGGCCTCAGATCGAAGATCCAATCATACAGATGAGATCAGGGCGACGATTGGAGTTCAACGACACCAATATCGCCCTAATCTGACATCTGTAGCATCAGATAGAGACTGAGGAACCTAGAAGATCAAGGGCCAAGATGGTGTGAATCCACACTTCAGACAACAAATCCAACAGCACGGATGGATTCGGATCAACGATCGTAGTCTAACGGTGTGAAAATCGATTCAATCCGACAACCGTGGCACCATCTACATCATCCGGAAGATGGACGACTAAGATGGCGCCACGTGGTGCCATTTCAGCTACCCAACCAGCTGCTACACCTGCCGCACCCTCTCTTCTTTGATAATTCTCTACCGTTGGATGCGCATCCAACCACTGTGGATGCGCGCGTACGAATCGTAAGTGCGACACAAATGTGCTTGTAGCGTGTTGGTCGAGCGCGCTTACGTGATGCAACGACGTGTGTTCGAGCCTGCGCGAGTGTTATCTGAGGTGCGGCGATGGAGCTCAATTGACCATTTGATCTCGATCAAGCGGTCGTGCGCGCGCAATAGCGCTCATGCCACATCAGACGCCTGCACGTAATGCGGGATCAGGCGCGGGCGAGCACGCAGTTGAGGCATGGCAAGGATGCATCTCAGTCGTTCGATCTCATGATCAAAAGGTCGAGAATTAAAGAATGTGAACACGCGTTTCATGCGCAGGAGGCGAGCAGGCATGCGGGCGCCGCCCACGAAGGCCATGTTCGAACCTTTAGCGACGATTTTATCCATCACTAAAGGTCCAGAATTAATGTTTTTCAAATTAAAAAGACCAAATTGCCCTCACTCCTTGCAACTATAAAAGGAGACCCCCTCCATACAAAATTTTCATCAATTCTCTTCTCTCCCTCTCCAAAGCTCAAGAGAAGCTGTCCCACACCTGGGATGCTTCTCAAGAGATAAAGTCAAATTTTCGTCCCCCTTTTGGAAGCGGATCCCGCGACGACGTGCTACCCCATTCCCATTCTTCCTGCTTTGTCCTCCTTCGTCCTGCTCTATTCCCCATCTTCTTGGCGTCGTCTCGTCTGACTCGTCCTCCAAGCGACCGTCTAGTAGGATAATTCTCTCTCCATTATTTTTAATGCTTTCTAGAGTAGATTTCCTGCTTTTTAGTGTAATCATTTCCTGCTTTCTAGTCGTAATGTTTAGTGTAACGAATAATTTCTTTGATAATGAATTCCATGTTCATTCTACATTTTTTTTTGGTTTTTGTTTGTAATATTCTCTCTCTCTCTTCTATTTATTGTAAATAGATAGATAGTTTCTAATCAATTAATCTACTTTGTGACAAATAAAAAAAATTCATATTTTTAAATCAAATGTCCGCCTTCCTGAGTTCAACCTGGGATTTCTATTTTGGTATAAATTTTATCTGTTGAACACGAGTTTTTCTTTTTCATACTACGACGATAGGCTTTTCAACAAGCGCGGTGCCCTTCCTCCTCACGCGTGAGTGTGAAATCAAGCCATTTGATCGAGCAGGGGTTCTGGCACCAATACTTCCAGATAGCACTATCCATGGCACCACCCAGGAGCTCGCAACCCCAAAACACAATGCAGTGTAACAGGGCGCTCCAAGCAAACTCAAGCTCTTGCTCCAACACTATAGGTAGAGCACCATCCAAGACACTTGAACTACAAAAATGCGCTTTAATGCTCCATCTAAAGATATGAAATATAGATATGGAGCAGCGCCGAGGCAGTAACATGTTGACTCGAGTCCTCAAAGGAAGCATTTTCCTCCTTCTCAGCGATGGGAACTCATACCAATGATTTGCTTCAGACTTTTACTAAGGCCAAACAAGGGGGTTTTTTTTCTAATTTTTAATATTTTAAGGTGTTGGCTTGTGTGTGAAATTTGACACAGGAAGTTTTGCATGAAATGCATGTTTTTGAATTAGAAACTAACCTAGATACTTTTCATACTACAAAAGAGGATCAAGTCACCTGAACTATCATGAGTTTAGGTGAAATTTTGGAGAAGGATATCTGATCTAGTCTAAAGAAAAACCCTGAAATTCTAATGATCAGATCAGTATCCTCATCCCTAGTTTGTTAAAGATAAAATCTCGTTGTACCAAAAGTGAGTTTTCAACCTTAATCCCGATTTCAAAATTTTCCTCAAAAAGTTTTCAAAGTTTTTATTTTTTTGGGTATGCAAGCAAGAAAATCAAAATGACTAAAGAAAAATGCATGATTTTAGGTTTCAAAAATCCTAAATCGATCGTCAAAATTTAAAAACACCCCCATGCTTCACAGCGGTCAGGGCGCTGTTCATGCAAGAGGCACGCTTTCGAATCGAGCGTGATGCCCTTCCTCCTCTTGTGCAAGCATGAAATCAAGGCATTTGATTGAGCGCCAACAGCACAGATCAACCGATCGGCCGGACACGCTACATGGCACCCGATCTCACGTGAGATCAGATGCGCGGGAGGCACGATTAGTGAAGGCATGTGACCGTGGTTCTAGGCCAATGATCATTGATCCAATGGCGATGAAAGAGGCTGCGTCACCTCTTAACACACGAAGGCGATGAGGCACTCACAATCTTAAGCCATTAGATGCGAGGATCGGACAGTGGGATTTCTCGGACGTGGGCATGCATTCAGAGCGTGGGGAGAGAAGGCGACGCATGCGTGGATCTAAGCCCACATTTGGGGTCTTTAGTGATGCTTAAATCCATCACTAAAGACCCTGAATTAATGTTTTAAAGCATGAAAGGATCTAATTGCCCTCAATCCCTACAACTATGAAAGGAGACCCCTACTGATCGCATGTGTTTCGCATGTTTGAAATCAGGGTTACGAGTAACCTGTTGTCGTAGTTGCAAAATGCGTGGTCAAATAAAATTTATACCGAAACTTGAAAAGTGAGTCCCAGGTCGAACACAGGGAGGCGAACGTTTGGTTTTATGAAATCTGTGCTTCACTTTTATTTCTTTTTGGTCATTTTTCTCTTTTCTAATTTTTTTGGTATTTTTAACAACCAAGAGATTAGGTCGATGAAAAGTTTATCTACTTGCAAAAATTATAAGAGGGAGAGGGAGATAGAGAGAGAAACAATCATCTATTCATGAATAACTATTTATTACAACTATGAAAGCAGGAAAACTACACTATGAAACCGTAAAAAGATAGAAAGAGGTGAGAGAAATCTCCCTCGATGGTTGCTCCGAGGATGACTCGCTCTGACATCACCTAGAGGAAGGTGGTGAGGAGCAAAACGAAGGAGGACGGTGCTGGAGGATGGAGGATGGGGTAGGATGGCATCGCAGCGAGGATCTTCTTCTCAAAGGGCGGTGAAAGGACGGCCACGGGATGCTCCATGAATGGGGATGAGGGGAGGTAAAACTATTTGGTTTTACTCTAGAGGAGAATCCTAGGCTTAGAAAAAGCTCTCTCTAGAGCCTTGGAGGTAGTGAGAGGAAGAAAGGAAGAGATGAAGAAAAATGGGAGGTGTACGGGTCCTTTTATAGTGGAGGAAAGAATAAAATTTGTATACAGGACATTTAATGATGGTCATAAACGTTGCTGAAGACCCACCGCGCACGCGCATGCGCGATACGCGCCGCTGCCTCCGCAAGCGTGCTGCACTCCTACTCCCGCATCTGTGCTTGCGCATGCGTGCCTCCTCGTGTGCGTGCGCACCCACACCCGCACTGCTGTGCGTGTGCAGAGGCACGTGCGTGTGCATGGGCTGCCTGAGTTGTGCCACGTGGCACGAAATGGGTCGTCCATCTTCTTTTTGTTGTAGGGGCTGCTGCAGAGGTCGGATTGAGTCGATTTTCATGCTCTTGGGCTGCGATCGTCGACCCGAATCCATCCGCGTGGTCGGATTTGTCGTTTGAAGCTCCAAATTACATCATGTAGTCCCTTGGTCATTGATCTTCCTTGGACTGCATATGCTGCTTGAGGACTCTAATCAAGGCGATTTTGAAGGTGTTGGACTCCAATCATCATCAGATCCGTACGTTTGGATTGTCAATCGGAGGCTCCAAAATAAATCTCCTCTCCTGAACACAAAAAGAATGCAATTAACCTAAAATATACACAACTACTCTAAATGTAGAATGATGCATGCTATGCAATATTTATAATATGGAGTGCAAATCTAAGGTTAGGAACATACATAAATAGACATTTTAACCTAAATAGATATGCCTATATCATTCCCCCATGCCTATCTTTTGCTAGTCCCTAGCAAAATTAAACTCATGCTATGTATAAAATCAAAATCAGGATTAGATCGCTTAAGCCTAAGTCATTTATTAACAATAGAAAATTTCAACTAAGGTCCTAAACAGCGAAAACTCAATAGTACCCGGGTGCCTGCCAGAATGCAGACCGCCCAAGTCCTTGCCTTATTTGAAAAGGAAATATACATATTTTTATTTTTCTTCTTTTCTAATTTTTTTTGTACTTTTGGAGTTTGAGAGTTTCGGGATAACTTTTTATGACTACCTGACCCACCCAAGACTCGAAAAAGACTCTAAGTGCTAAGCATCTTGTGGAAATAGTGAAAGACTCACTAGGCGGCCGTTAAAATGGACTTCGGGTTTCTACGACCCTAGGTGACATTGCCTAAAGGTTTATCTTTTCGATCGGCAGCTTTCTCTCTACTTTTATTTATGGGGTCAGCACAAGGGTGAACCCAGTGTATATCTCCCCGGTTTATTTTACTTTCCCGCTTCTTCCCCAAGTGTTTTGGGAATTATTATGCATTTTTTTGTGAGCTGGGTTCTGAACAACCAGTCGATGAGCTGTTACCACCGACAACTTTCTAGCCATACTCATGCGGTGAAGTGTGGTTTTATTTATTTATTTATTTTTTCTCCTTTTTCTATATTTTTTTCTTTTTATTTTTTTCTTTAAGTAGGTGACTTCCCTGATCTAAGATTTACCTAAAGGCAGTACAATGAAAATGGTCTTGTGACTAGGCTCTAGACAACTGGCCGATGAGCTGTTACCACCGACAACTTGCCAGCCATACCACCCTAGATAGTTCATTAGCTACCCAATTTATGAAGAAACCGCCAAAAAGTGAGTCAGTGCAAAAAAAGTGTATAGATGCTTAGGCTTAAAGTCTCCCTAAATCAGAGGGTGGGTTGATAAGTCGCATACTTATCATCCCATTTATTTGCCAAATTAACAAAGAATTTGAATTGACGAGGACTTGAGACTAAGTCCACATTCGAGTGGACACCCAGGCTAATTATGCTCGAAGATCTAAAGAGTCTAAGTGTTTAGGTCCTCTCATATCATTTCCTAAAGTTAATAACTTCAAAATGCCTAAGTTCTCTTCTCCTAATTCTTTTTTTTATCTTTTTTAATTTTCAATTTATTTTTTTTAAAGAAACTAAAAGAAATTCTATGGAGTTAACAAAATGATTTCAAGATTAAGTATCCACCACCCATGCCTAAATGATGCAATGTCCTCATTGTAAAAACAAAGATATGAAAAGGGAAAAGTAAATAGAATATCACCTGAATTTCAGGACAACTCAGTCAGCTCCACAGAGGGAAGAGAGTATACACACGCACTAAGTTTAATGCCTTCAGCTAGGCATAACATTCATACAAAGAAGAAATTGAGAATTCACAAGTGTGGGTCAGAATCAAAATAAAAATATTGATCTTAAAACTCGCCAGCAGAAGATGTCCATAGACGCGGACTAGATTATGGTGTAGACCCATGCCCCAGGGTCAAATGGTTCTAAGGGTCTGGATGAAAATCACCAAGAACCAAAGGTTGTTAAGCTTGCGGGGTCAAGCCTACGATTTTGTGGTGTGCAACCCAAGACCAAAATGTCGGACAACGGGTAAAGATGGTTCAATAGGTGTGGTTGTCCACTGTTGAATGAGCGAGTTGCTACGCTAACATGTTTGGTTTTAAAAAAAAACCTGTCGTCGTAGTATGAAAGCGAAGAACTCGTGTTCAACAAATAAAATTTATACCGGAATAAAAATCCCGGGTCAAACATAGGGAGGCTACGTCGATCTATATTCGCAATTATATTTTTTTTAGAATTTTTCTTGAAAAGTGAGGTGATGTAATTACAATGAAGCCATAACAACAATCAGACTAAAAAGGGAGAGAGAGAGAGAGCGGAAACATGCATTCAATAATTCAAAATGTTTATACAATAAAACCAAATAAGAATTACACTAGAAAGCGGGAAATCAACTACACTAGAAAGTAGGAAAATTCTACACTAGAAAGCTGTAAAGAAGAATGGGAGAGAGAAGTTATCCTCCTCGACGATTGCTTGGAGGACGAGCCGGACGAAGGAGGACGGAGCAGGACAAAGGAGAACGAGGCAGCACGTTGTCGTCGTCGCAGGATCCGCTTCCGAAAGGGGACGAAAATTTGACTTTATCTCGCGAGGAGCATCCCGGGAGTGGGATAAGCTTCTCTTGAGCTTTGGAGAGGTAGAGAAGAGAAGGAAGGGATGAGAATTTTGTATGGAGGGGGTCTCCTTTTATAGTTGTAAGGAGTGGGGGCAATTTGGTCATTACAACTCTTAAAACATTAATTTAGGACCTTTAGTAATGGATAAAACCGTCGCTAAAGGTATGAACGTGGCCGTAGTGGGCGGTGCACGTACGCCCGCTCGCTTGCCCGTGCGTTCAACGCTCGCGCACATCCAGCCGATCTCGGCCGTCCGATCGTGAGATCGGACGGCTTAAATCGTGCCTTCGCCCGCCTGCACTGCGCGCCCCATCGCGTGCGATGCTGCATCTTCGTAGCGCGTGCAATAGCGTGTGAGCGCTATCGGGCAAGCAGAGCCGTTCGATCACGATCCAACACTCGCCCATGCCCGCTCGCCCGTGCTGCTCACCCGCTCGTGAGGAATCGAACGTACGCCAGTGCCTCACGATAAGGCGTTTTCCCACTACGCTGTGGAGGGGAGTTGGTCGCGAAGACGTTTTAAGGCGCACGCATCCACAGTCGTTGGATAAAGATCCAACAGCCTAGATCATAATCTAGATGTCCTTTGGAGAGGCAGCGACGGTCTTGAGGGCCGGTTGGATGGCTGAGATTGCACCACGTGGTGCCATCTTGGCCGTCCATCTTCTAGATGATGTAGATGGTGCCAGGATTTTCGGATTGAGTCAATTTTCATGCCATTAGGCTGCGATCGTCGATCCGAATCCATCTGTGCGGTCAGATTTGTCGTTTGAAGTGTGGATTCACACCATCTTGGCCCTTGATCTTCTAAGGTTCCCCGATCACTATATGATGCTATAGATGTCTGATTAGGCGATCTTGGAGTCGTTGAACTCCAATCGTCGCCCTGATCACATCTGTACAGTTGGATCTTCGATCTGAGGCCCTGATAAAAAATTTGCCCTGTCCATGAACATAAAAGGAGACAATTAACCTCCATTTTATTCAAACTACTCTAAATGCAAGATGATGCATGTTATGCAATATTTATAGCATGCAATGCAATCCTATGCTTAAGAACATGCATAAATAGACATCTTAAGTAGTGTAAACATGTTCACATCATAACCCCATGCCTATCTTTTGCTAGTCCCTAGCAAAAACTATATGCTATTTATAAGAGAATCAGGTTGGATTATTTGGGCATGAGTTATTTTCAATCATTAAGAAAATGTCTACTTAGGATCTGAACTTTCAAAGACACAACAGTGCCCGAGTATCTGCCAAAATGTAGACCGCCTCAAGCCCTCTCCTTATTCAAAGAAAAATTTCTTTTTCTCTTTTTCCTCTTTTCTAATTTTTTTTATTTTCAAGTTTTAGGGTTTAAGAGTGGCTTTCTACAGCCATTCAACTCACCCAAGATTTGATGAGAACCCTAAGTTCTAAGCATCATATTACGAATGTGATAAACTCGTTGACCGACAATTAAAATGGACTTCAGATTTCTACGCCTCTAGCTGACCTAAAAAAGAATTCTGCCTAGAGGTGTATCTTTACAACCGGTAGCCTTCTCCCTACTTTTATTTTTTTACGAGGTCAACACAAGGGTGAATCCAGTGTATATCTCCCCGATTTATTCTACTTCTTCGCTTCTTCCTAAGTGTTTTGGGAATTTTCAGTACATTTATTGAGCTGGGTTCTGGACAACCGGTCGATGAGCTGTTACCACCGACAACTTACCAACCATACTCGTGCAGCGAAGTGTGGCTTATTTCTTTTTTTTTCTTTTCTCCTTTTCTTTCTTTTTTTTTTTAAGTAGGTGGCTTCCCTGGTCTAAGATTTACCTAAAGGCAGTAAAAAGAGAAAGGTCTAGTGACTGGGCTTTGGACAACCTACCTATGGGCTGTTACCCACGATAACTTGCCAGCCATATCACCCTAAAAGGTTCATTAGCTACCCAATTTCCGTTAAAATCGTCGAATAAGGAGTCAGTGCAAAGAAAGTGTGTAGATGCTTAAAACTCAAAATTCTCTCAAATCAGAGGGTAAGTTAATAAGTCGTGTACTTATCACCCAAACTTATTTACTCCAATTACGATAGAATTAAGATGGCGAGGTCTCGAAAGACAAATCCACATTTTAGTGGATACACGGGCTAATTAAGTCCCAAGACCTGAAGGGTCTTTGTGTTCAGATCCTAATGTAAAATTTCCTAAGATTGAAAAGTCCTAATGTCCAACTATTCCTTCCTAATTTTGATTTTTTTTAATGTATAAATAAGAAGAGAAAAATAATTTACATGAATTTCACAAAGCTGACCAAATGATTCAAAAATGAATCCACCCCCCCATGCCTAACTAATGCAATGTCCACATTGAAAAAGAGACATGAAAGAAAGGGTAGAATATGAAAGATGTCACCTGAATATGAAGCTCGTATCAGCTTTGTGTCATATGTACAACTACTGAGTTTAATGCCGTTAGCTAGGCGAGGTCCAGCCAAAGAAGTCATAGAATGGCTAGGGCAACCATGTCTGAGATGGGTTCTGGAAGAATACGGTCAATAACAGGCTTCAAACGTTGATCGTTGACTTTAAATGTGTTGCCCATCTTTGGGTCAGACATCTTAACGGCTCCATTTGGAAAAATCTGGTCAATTATGAATGGGCCATTCCATTTAGATCTATGTTTGCTAGGAAAGAGCTTAAGTTTAGAATCGAATAACCAGACCTTCTGGTTCGACTCAAAGCTCTTGCGAGAAATCTGTTAATCATGTAGATCTTTGGTCCGAGCCTTGTAGATCTTGGCATTCTCATATGCATCATTTCTAAGCTCCTCCAACTCAGATAGTTGGAGTTTCTTGGTCTTCCCAGCTAAATTCAAATCTAAATTGCATTGTTTGATCGCCCAGAATGCCCTGTGTTCAATCTCTACAGGTAGATGGCATGCCTTTCCATACACCAAATGGAATGGAGACATGCCGATGGGCGTTTTATATGCCGTACGGTAGGCCCAAAGAGCATCCTCAAGCTTTTGAGTCCAGTCCTTGCGATCAGGCCTAACCATTTTCTACAGAATGTTCTTGATCTCTTGATTGGAGATCTCAGCTTGTCCATTCGTCTGGGGATGGTAAGGTGTGGAAATTCGGTGATTAACCCCGTATTTGGCCAACAAATTCTGGAATTGGGCATTAGTAAAATGAGTGCCACCATCACTGATGATAGCCCTCAGAATCCCGAACCTACTGAAGATATTTTTCTTGACAAAATCGATGACCACCTTGTGGTCATTGGTTTGGGTGGGAATCGCCTCAATCCATTTGGACACATAATCAATAGTAAAAAGAATGTACTGATGTCCAAATGAAGGGAGAAAGGGTCCCATGAAATCGATGCCCCAAACATCAAAAATTTCGACAGGAAAAATTGGGTTTAGGGGCATCATATCTCTCTTAGTTATGCTCCCAAGTGCCTGACATCGAGAACATGACCTTGAGAAATCCTGGGCATTCTTGAATAAAGACGGCCAATAGAAGCCAGATTGCAAGATTTTTGCAGCCGTCTTTTTCCCGGAGAAATGTCCACCACACCCAGATGCATGGCAGAACTCGAGTATACTATTGAATTCATTCTCCAGTATACATCGGCAAATAATCTGATCAGAGCCGATGCGGTACAGCTCAGGGTCCTCCCAGAAGTAGTATTTGGCCTCAGATTTAAATCTATCCCATTGTTGCTTGGTCCAATCCTGGGGGATTTGACCAACGGCCAAATAGTTAACAATGTCAGCAAACAATGGGGTGTGGACACTTCAAACTGTAAGAATAGTTTCGTCCGGAAAAGTGTCAGCAATCGGAATGTCTGGACGAGAGGAATCACCTAGGAGTCTCGATAAATGATCCGGTACCACATTTTGTACCCCGATTTTATCCATAATTTCAAGATCAAATTCTTGAAGCAGAAGAATCCAACGAATAAGCCGGGGTTTAGCATCCTTTTTGGCCAAGAGATGTCTCAAGGTCGAGTGGTCGGTATAGATGATAACATGAGACCATAAGAGATAAGCCCTGAATTTTTCCAAAGCGAACACTACAGCTAGTAATTCCTTTTCAGTAACAGTGTAATTCCTCTGGGCTTCATCCAGAGTTTTACTAGCATAGTAGATGACAGAGGGCTTTCTATCAATTTTCTGACCCAGGACAACCCCGACTATGTAATCAAAAGCGTCAGTCATGATCTCAAAAGGGGCTGTCCAAATTAGTGGTTGCAAAACTAGAGCACAGGTGACTGCCATTTTCAGGAAATCAAATGCCTTTCGGCATAATTCGTCAAAAACAAATGGTGTTTCTTTGGCAAGAAGATTGCTTAGGGTACGAGCAACCTTCGAGAAATCCTTGATGAATCTTCGATAGAATCCCACATGGCCAAGAAATGATCGGATTTGTTTAACAGATGTGGGAGGAGGAAGTTTAGCGATAGCATCAACCTTAGCTTTATCCACCTCAATTCCCCGTTCATAGATTACATGACCCAAAACGATGCCTTCTTGGGTCATGAAATGACTCTTTTCCCAGCTAAGGACTAATCGTGTTTTGAGACATCGCTTAAGAATGATTTTCAGATTAGCCAAACAAGAGTCAAATGATTCTCCGAAAACAGAGAAATCATCCATGAAGACTTTCATAAACTCTCCCACCATGTCAGAAAATATGGCTAGCATACACCTTTGAAAAGTCGTAGGTGCATTGCATAACCCAAAAGGCATCCTACGAAAAGCAAAGGTTCCGTAGGGACAGGTGAAAGTAGTTTTTTCCTGATCCTTGGGATGGATAGGAACTTGGTTATATCCTGAGTAGCCATCAAGAAAACAGAAGTACTTCTGCCCGGCTAATCTTTCCAAGATTTGATTGATGAAAGGCAGGGGAAAATGATCCTTTTTAGTGGCTGCGTTTAGCTTCCTATAATCAATACAAATCCTTCAAGAGGAAGCTAAATGAGTTGTGACAGATTCTCCTCTCTTGTTAGTCACAACGATAATCTCGGCTTTCTTCTGAAAAATCTGTACGAGACTTACCCAGGGAATATCAGAGATTGGATAAATAATTCCTGCGTCAAGCCACTTGATGATTTCCTTTTTGACCACTTCTCACATATTTGGATTCAATCTCCTCTGCATCTGGCGAGAAGGGCGGGATCCATCTTCCAAGAATATTCTATGATTACAGTAAGATGGCTCGATCCTGCTGAGGTCATGAATGGTCCAACCAATTTCCCCCTTATGTTCCTTCAGGACCTCGATCAATTTAATTTCTTGCTCCTTTGTCAATTTAGCACTGATAATCACAGGGAGCGTCTTCTACGGACCTAAAAATTGATATTTCAAATTCTCAGGCAATGGTTTCAGTTCCAGCTTGGGTGGGTTGATGATTGATGGTAGGGTAGATGCTGAAGATTCAACAAGAGGAAGAGGTTGTGAGTGAACAAAATCAGTAACCTCTTCAGAAGATGGCAAGTCAGCCATAGAGGGTTGCGGGTCGAATTCGTCATCAATGGAGGAACTTTCGATTGAAGAAACCATCAAACAAGTTTCAATGTTTTCATTATCCTCATCAAGTTCCTCAATAAATCCACAATCCTCAAATTTATTGATCGCCTTAAAAATATCCAATTTCATTTATTGATCCCCAAAGGTGATTTCCATGCTACCGCTTTTACAATTAATGTTGGCCTTAGCGGTAGCCAGGAACGGACACCCTAGAATGATGGCGTGTTCCTTAAATTATTAGGTACATCCATGTCAAGGACAAGGAAATCTATAGGAAAATAGAAATCCTTGACCATGACTATAACATCTTCAATAATGGCTTGCGGATTTATGACCGAGCGGTCCACTAACTGTAGCGTTACTGAAGTTGGCTGAAGTTCACCTAATCCAAACATCTCGTAAAGAGAAGTCGGAATTAGGTTGATGGATGCACCCAGATCCAAAAGTGCTCTATCAAATGTGTAATCTCCGATGACGCAAGAAATCAATGGAGCACCTGGATCTCTCTTTTTCTGAGGGAGGTGGTGCAGGATAACAGAACTAGCCTGCTCGGAGAGTACCACCTTCCTCGGAACAGATTCTCTCGACTTATGCTTTTGTGTACATAAATCCTTTAAAAATCTTTTGTAAGCTGGTATGTGCTTGATAGCATCAAGGAGCGGGATATTAATCTCAACATTCTTAAATAGATTTAGAAGCTCCTCATTACTATCAACAGACTTCTTCGTTGATTTGGTTAAGGCTTCAGGAAAAGGAACATGACTCAGATCTTTGGAATCAGGTTCTTGAGCCTTGATTTCTCCTCTAGAATTTTCCCCTCTCTCCTCAGGTTCTTCAGGATTCAAAAGATCAGAATAGTGTGGTTGTGGATCCTGAGTCTGCTTACCACTCCTCAAAGTGATAGAATTTGCAGATTCATAAGAATTTGGGTCTTGGGGAGGGTTAGGAAAGATTGGAGGGGCTTGATTAGCCATGAATTGTTGATTTGCAGAAGAAGAAGAAGAGGACGAGGAACCCTGCTCAACCACTTGAGCATGTGCGTGTGGGTCCTTCTGATTTCCGTACCCATGAGCTTGATTGCCCGAATTTATAATATTTCGTGGGTTGGGTACGAGTTGGGATGGTAGAGATCCGGGTTGACGAGAGTTAGCAATGAACCCAGACTGCAAGTTGTCTAGCGAGGTTTTCATTTGCTGCATGAGCTGGAGCATGGATCCTTGCATCTCTACCATTTGTCGGTTCAAATCTGCCTGCCCTGCGGGTTGACGGGCATTCCAAGCTGGCTGATTGACTTGACTCGGAGGCAACTGAGTATATACATGACCTTGACCCATTGGTCGTTGTGGAGTATAGTTGTTGGGTCGGAATTGGGTCTGTTGCCCTGGGTTTTTCCAAGAAAAGTTAGGGTGGTTTCTCTAACCCAGATTATAAGCATTAGAGTAGGGGTCGGATCTAACATTCTTTTGTACAGCACAAACATCCTCATAGGGTGAGGATGGAGAGAAAGAAAAGGAAGGATCAGAAAAACTAGGATCAAAGGCCCCAATTTGGAACCCGTGGGGTTCTGAAAAATGCTGACTCACACGTTGAGCCGCATAGAGTTGATTCACGAACTCCTGTCCAAAAGGAGCTCATGAAGAATGGAATCCTAAATTTTGGGATTGAGTGGATCGAGAGTTGTTCATAGAATTGCTGGCCATCCACTCTTCCATTCTCTTAGCAACCAAGTCCACCTTATCAAGTTTGTTACAAATCAATTCCATATCAAATGAATGAGAGTCATGGACTTCATTGACATTTGATCTGGGCTGCTGGGACCGGCTAAATGTATCCATGGAGGCATGATTGATTGAATTCTCACTCATTTCCTCAAATAAATCATGTGCACTATCTGCATCTTTATTAAGGAAATTGTCTTCGCAAGAAGCATCCACATGATTTCTGAGTTGCTCAGTCAACCCATGACAGATGATCTGCACGAGTTGCCATTTCGGCACCTCGTGGTGTGGACACCTCCGCAATAGGTCCTAGAATCGCTCCCAGGCCACATGAAACTGCTCCCCCGGCCGCTGCGTAAAGGTAGTGATTGCTCGTCTCAAAGCATTGGTACATCCGACTGGAAAGAATTTCTTCAAAAAGGCTGATTTCAACTCATTCCAAGTTGCAATTGGTCTTCCTATTGTCCTATACCAATGTGCGGCCTTATCCCTAAGAGAGTGGGGGAAGAGCCTCATGATCATTTGCTCCTCGTTTACATTTCGTGCCTTGGTGGTCTGGACCAAAGTGGTCAAGTCCTCCAAGTGCTGAAACGGATCTTCGGAGCCAAGCCCATAATAATGTTTGATCAGGCTTAACACCTGGGGCTTGATTTCTACGTCATCGGCTGGAATCTAGACACCGGGACGTTCCTCGTAATTTGAAGGATCATAAAAATCCTTCAAGGGCTGAGCACCTTGCATTCTCTGTAACCATTCCAGCATTCTCTGCATTTGTTCCAGCTGCCTTCGAAATTCTTCCTGTGGATTTCCAAGTAGAGGAGGCTGTTGGTCGGCCATGGGATCAATTTGACCAAAATCCAATTTGCACCTCCTAGAATACTCTAATGGTCCTTCCAATCAGGGATTCAATGACCGTCTTCCCAGCATAAACTAGGAGAAGGTCGGAAGGACTGGGGATGGGGACCCTGCAGCACAATAAAACAAGGCTGTCCTTAAGTGGGGTAGCCTAAGAATCTACTGACTCCCAAAACCTGCCTTAAGATTATAAATGATTTACTCTACTTGCATCTGCTCAATCCAACCAGTTAGAAGGAGGGACTGGGGAGAAGGTTCTTCCTTCGGCTTTCTCCTCCGGTTCCTAGTATACCCCCCACCTGCGGTCGTTTGACGTTACTCCCCTAGCTAGACATCAGATTAATCAGTACAAGTAGGTTAATCAAAGACAATCTCAAACTAGGCCCTGAAGAGCGATTCTGACCTTAAGGCCAATGTCTACTCAATTTTATTAAGGCTTGGGATTGTGGTGCTTATGGAATGTGATAGGCCCTTAAAATGGGTTGAGCCCTTAATGATTGATTGATATTTGTGTAAGTGTGTGCACAACCAGGGTTTTCAAGTAATATTATTTGTGATGCGTGGATTTTAATGTTCAAATCTTTCTTAAGTAGCTTATAGGGTTTCAAATTAGGTAGATTGCAATCAAGTTTCTAGGCAAACCAAGTTGTCAAACACGGGTGAAGATTGTTTTCCTTTCAAACCAAAAACAAAGTGGAGTGCCTGGAATAGACCTAGATTGAAAACCCTAAGGAGGAGCTACTTGATGAGTTGATTTTAAGTAGAGTGGTGCGGCCCAAACAACTCAAACAACTGGCCACAAATGCACCACTAAGTTAGGCACTAAAAAATGGTTAACCTAGAATAATTTCTACTCTTTTATGTGTTACTTTGTGTGTACCGGTGCCACATATCAGAACCTGGTTGAGTAGAAACAATCAATTCGGTTAAGTGCCTTGAATGTGGGTGTACGTTGTATGTTTGTTGAAAATTGCCCCACAAGATTATCTTTTTATTTTTTTATTTTTATATAAATGAGGGTAGAATCAATGTGAGTGAGAATCCAAACAACCAAACTATTCTTAGGATTTATGCAAACACCTAGATTAATTGGAATTTGGATTTAATGTGGCGAATGAAATCTATGGAGGGGGGAAGAATGGGGAGCACTTACAGCTATCTTCAACTGCACTTTACTCCAGTCTACCACTTGATGATTCCCTGATGGAGGTCTCTGCAAAACAATAGACACAAGAGAAAGCAAGTTAGAAAACAATAAAGTGCAAGAAATACGAAAAGAAGATCGGAAATCATTGCCTCCCCGGCAACAGCGCCAAAATGTTGAACGAGCGAGTTGCTACGCTAACAAGTTTGGTTTTAAAAAAAAACCTGTCGTCGTAGTATGAAAGTGAAGAACTCGTGTTCAACAAATAAAATTTATACCGGAATAAAAATCCCTGGTCGAACACAGGGAGGCTACGTCGATCTATATTCGCAATTATATTTTTTTTAGAAATTTTCTTAAAAAGTGAGGCGATGTAATTACAATGAAGCCATAACAACAATCAGACTAAAAAGGGAGAGAGAGAGAGAGAGAGAGCAGAAACATGCATTCAATAATTCACAATGTTTATACAATAAAACCAAATAAGAATTACACTAGAAAGCGGGAAATCAGCTACACTAGAAAGCAGGAAAATTCTACACTAGAAAGCTGTAAAGAAGAATGGGAGAGAGAAGTTATCCTCCTCGATGATTGCTTGGAGGACGAGCCGGACGAGACGATGCCTAGACGAAGGAGGACGGAGCAGGACAAAGGAGGACGAAGCAGGACGAAAGAGAACTCGGCAGCACGTTGTCGTCATCACAGGATTCTCTTCCGAAAGGGGACGAAAATTTGACTTTATCTAGCGAGGAGCATCCCGGGTGTGGGACAAGCTTCTCTTGAGCTTTGGAGAGGTAGAGAAGAGAAGGAAGGGATGAGAATTTCGTATGGAGGGGGTCTCCTTTTATAGTTGTAAGGAGTGGGGGCAATTTGGTCATTACAACTCTTAAAACATTAATTTAGGACCTTTAGTGAAGGATAAAACCGTCGCTAAAGGTTTGAACGTGGGCATAGTGGGCAACGCGCGTACACCCACTCACTTGCCTGTGCGTTCAACGCTCGCGCATGTCCAGTCAATCTCAGCGGTCCGATTGCGAGATCGGACGGCTTAAATCGTGCCTTCGCCCACCTGCGCTGCGCGCCCCCTCGCGTACGATGCTATGTTTTCACCGCATGTGCAATAGCGCGTGAGCGCTATCGGGCGTGCAAAGCTGTTCGATCACTATCCGATGCTTGCCCGCTCCCGCTTGCCCGCGCCGCTCGCTCACTCACGAGGAATCGAACGCGTGCCAGTGCCTCGCGATAAGGCGCTCGCCCGCTGCGCTGTGGAGGGGAGTTGGTCGCAGAGATGTTTTAAGGCGCACGCATCCACAGCCGTTGGATGAAGATCCAACGGCCCAGATCGTGCGCTGGATGTCCTTTGGAGAGGCAGCGACGGTCTTGAGGGTCGGTTGGACGGCTGAGATGGCACCACATGGGGCCATCCTAGCCGTCCATCTTCTAGATGACGTAGATGGTGCTACGGTTGTCGGATTGAGTCGATTTGTGCGCCATTAGGCTACGATCGTCGATCTGAATCCATCTGTGCGATCAGATTTGTCATTTGAAGTGCGGATTCACACCTTCTTGGCCCTTGATCTTCTAAGGTTCCCCGGTCACTATCTGATGCTACAGATGTCTGATAAGGGTGATCTTGGAGTCGTTGAACTCCAATCGTCGCCCTGATAACATCTATACTGTTGGATCTTCGATCCGAGGCCCTGATAAAAAGTTGCCCTGTCCATGAACATAAAAGGAGACAATTAACCTCCATTTTATTCAAACTACTCTAAATGCAAGATGATGCATGTTATGTAATATTTATAGCATGCAATGCAATCCTATGCTTAAGAACATGCATAAATAGACATCTTAAGTAGTGTAAACATGTTCACATCATCCACTTAACATCTAGCTCAGAAAAATAATCAGTTATTCCAGGCTTGGGTAGCACGTGAAAGATATTATAAGGGTCTGTATAGAAGATAGGTGATTTCAGGTCAATAGGTACCCTTAGATCCAAAATCAAAGTTTCCTTGGAATTAGCCTCCCAAATTTTTATTTCCAGCTTCCTATCCTCTGAAATCAATGTTTCTGGGACCTCTAAATCATTGTACACCCCATCTAAAGTACCCAAGTCCAACAATTGTGGCTGAATCAGGATTGACTTGGGTTTGGTGATCTCAAAAATATCATCATTCAATTCTTTAGGTTGTGTTTGAGGAATGGGGCTACGGATTGAATCATCAGGATTTGAATCATCCAAGTTAACCCCAACATGATCATAATCTTCAATGATCGAGCTATCAAATAGTTCGTCATACTCCTCGAGCCCGATTGTCTCACTAGAATCCTCTTCCTTGAGTTCAAATGAGACTTCACAAAAAGATTCTTCACCCTCAGAATCAAAGAATTCATGATCCACATTTATATATGTCTCAAAATCAATTGTCATTTCCTGGCTCAAAGAGACATATTTTTCCTTGCTCCCTAGCTCGGGGATCTCGAGTGAATCAGTTTATTCATCCTCAATGGGTTGCTCTAGCCCAACCTGGTCATCCACAGTTTCAAAAAATGTATCCCCCTCGACAGGTGCCTAAGTAGGTTCTGACACTAGCTCTCCTGAAGGGGGTTCATCTTGAGAATCATCCCAAGATTTAACTAGGGCAATCACAAATTTCATCCTTAACCTCGATAATTTCCCAAGAAGAAACTTGCCCAGGTCCCTATCCCTAACACTTTGGAGCAAATCCAATAGAGAACTATTAAGTTCATCAATCATTTTGATCATAGGCTCTAGTGCTTCAGTGCATGGTGTTGGCTGAGCTTCTAAAGATTGTATAGTGTTCCTCAAATTAGCCAACACCCTGTCCTGGATTTGGTTCACCTGAACCGACTGGTTTGGTTCAGGTTTGGGTTAAATCTAAGGGAGTCAAGATGTCAAGGTTCTCGAGTCCCTCCTTTATAGTAGGTCATTTCAGGTTGTTTAAAGGTTGGTGGCAACCTAAATTCAGCATAATTTTAGGCAGGATAAGTGTTATAATTAGCATATCCTTCATGGTTGTAGATCTGGTTAGGTTGATCATCAAAGGATGGAGATCTATAATCATTGTAGCTCTAGGAAGGATAGTAATCATAGTCTTGTTATCCAGGGTTAGGCCCTGGACATTGAGGTCCGTATTCATATCCCCAATTAAAGCCATCTCGGCTAGTGGATGGGTAATTACAAGTCAAGTCGGAATAATAATCATCTTGGGGATAAATGGTGGTAGGAGTATAGGATGAGAAATGCGTGTAAGAAGTGGAAGGATACATGGTGAAGTAAGGAGGGAAATCAGAAGAGAGAAAGGTGCCCTACAGTACAATCAATCAACCCTGTCCTTATGTGGGTAGCCTAAAGACCTACAGAATCCCAGGACTTGTCTTGAGATTATAAATGATTTAGTCTACTTTTATCTAGTCAATCCAACCAGTTAGAAGGAGGGACTGAGGAGAAGGTTCTTCCTTTGGCTTGTGCCTCCGGTTCCTAGGGTACCCCCCAGCCGCGGTCGTTTGACGCTACTCCCCTAGCTAGACATCAGATGGTTCCTAGTGTAACCACTTAAATTCTTCATCCCTTCCTCTCTTCTATCACCCACTCCAAATCTCTAAGAGCTTGTCCCAAACCCGGGATGCTCCTCTAGAGTTAAAAATATAATTTTTCCACCTTCTCATCCCATTCGTGGAGCACTCCACGGTGGTCCTGTCACCGCCATTCGGGAAGCGGATCCCGTTGCGACGTCGCCCTGCCTCGTTCTCCGTTGTCCATCGTCGTTCTCCTTTGTCCCGCATCTCACCACATTCTTCCGGGCGCTCCGTCAATGCAGCTCATCCTCCAAGCAGCTGTCGAGGAGGATAACTTCTCTCCACCTTCTTTTTACTGCTTTCTAGAGTAGATTTACCGCTTTCTAGTTGTAAGATTTCTTGCTTTCTATTGTAGTGGTTAGTTGTAATAGACATCATTCTATGATTATGAAATCCATGTTTATTCTTTCTCTATTTTTTCTTTATTTATAATATTCTCTCTCTCTCTCTTCTATTCATTATTCTTTAAGTAGATAGCTAGTTTAGATTCAATTTGACCAGCTAATCTGCTTTGTGACAAATAAAACAAACTTGATTTTTAATCAAATGTCCGCCTCCCTATGTTTGACCCAAAATTCCTTTCGAGTTTCGATTAAATTTATCTGTTGGCGATTTTTCTCGCAAATCACACTACAACGATAAGTTTTCCAAACTTAAATCTATTTGCGACGATTCTTCGCTTCAACATTTTGGTGCCGTTGCTGGGGAGGCGACTCTCTTTGATTTTTCGTGTTTTCTCACCTTACTTATCTTTTACCTCACTTCTTTTCTTTCTTATTGTGATTGCAACTACTCTCACAAGGTGAGCAAAAGTGGTAGATTGAAGTAAAGCACTATTGAAGGGTCTGTAAGTTTACCCCCACCTCCCCATCCGCTAGATTTCATTCCATCACTTAATAACACAAACCCTAATTAACCTAGGAGCTTGCATAAACTCTAAGGGTAGTTTTGATTGTTTGTTTGTCACCTCCACTCGCCTCACCCTCTGCATATAAAGAAAAATTTAAAAAAATCTCATAGAGGTACATAACCTCTTCTGATTCTTCATACTCAACTGGTAACCCAATCTTTGGGACTGGTACACTCATCAACACATAATTGAGTAGAAATCAGATTTGGTAATCACTTGTGTGCCTAGTTAAGTGGTTCATCAGACCAATTGTTTGAGTTATTTGGGCCACACCACTTCAACTAAAAATAACTCATCAAGTAGCTACCGCATAGGTTCAACTTTTAGGGATTTACCAGGCACTCCACATTCTTTTAAGCTTTAACGGAAGACATCTTCACCTGTGCTTTCAAAACCTGGTGTGCTAATTGAACTTGATTGAATACACCTAAAGTTGAATCCTAAAAGCTACCAAGCAAGATTTAAACCTTAAAATTCACCACATCCAAAAAAAATAATCTTGCTTGAAAACATTGATTGTGCACACACACACACATCAATCAATCATTAAGGGCACAACCTAGATAAAGGGCCCATCACATTCCAAAGCACATTCAAACCTAACCATAGTTAAAACAGAATAGACATTGGCCTTAAGGATTGGACTAGCTCTTCAGAGCCTAGATTGAGAATATTTTTTATTAGTTTCTTTCTATCGTTCAATCTGATGTCTAGTTAGGAGAGTAGAATCAAACAATCACGACTGGGGGGTACACTAGGAACCGGAGGTGCAAGCCAAAGGAAGAACCTTCTCCCTAGCCTCTCCCTCTAACTGGTTGGATTAACTAGAAAGTAGATCAAATCATTTCTTTGTCTCAAGACAGACTCTGGGAGTCTGTAGTTCTTTAGGCTAGCCCACTGAAGGATAGGTTTTTTTGTTTGTATTGCAGGGCACCTTTCTTCCTCTCATTTTGTCATGGATCCTTCCACATCTTATTCGCACTTCCACTCCTACCCTTCTACCACTCCTTATTACCAAAATGATTATTATTCCAACTAGACTTATTCTCATCCATCTTCTAGTTGGGATAATTCTGATTGGGGATACAGTTCCGGAACTCCGTGTTCAAGGTCTAACCCTAGACACCATGATCTTGATTCTTATCCTTCTCTGAGCTACATCGATTATAGATCACCACCCTCATTTGGACAACCTAATATGATCTACAATCAAGAAGGATATGCTGATACTTACCCTTCCCTAGATTACACTGCATATAGGTCATCACCTCCTTATGGACAACCCGAAATGACCAATTATCAGGGAAGGATTCAAGAACCTCAATTTGTTGACTCCCCTACACTAATCCCAAACCGACACAACCCTAAACCAAACCATTTAGTTCAGGTTAACCAGGTCCAAGATAAGGTGTTGGCTAACTTAAGGAATACCATATAGTCTTTAGAAGCTCAGCCAACACCTTGCACTAAAGAATTGGACCCCCTAATTAAAATGATTGTCGATCTTAACAAGTGTTTGTTGGATTAGCACCAGGATGTTAAGGGTAAGGACTCGGGAGAGTTTTTACTTGGGAAGTTATCGAAATTGGGGATGAGATTTGTGATTGCTCTAGTCCAATTTTAGGAGGATTCCAAGGAGAGCCGATGTCAGAATCCACTCAGGCACCTGTAGGTGGGACATGTTTTATGAGACCTGGGTTGACCAAGTTGTTATAGAGTAATCAAATAAGGATGAACTGATTTCTTCACCTGAGATCCCTAAGCCGGGGTACGAGGAAATGTATGTCTCCATGGAATAGCAAGTGATTGATGATTTTGAGGCATACATTAATGCAGGTTTAGAATTCTTTGATTCTGAAGGTGAAGAATCATTATGCAAAGTCTCATATGAGTTTACAGAACACGATTTCGGTGAGACGACTGAGCCTGAGGAATTAGATAAATCATTTGATGGCCCTAAAATTGAGGAACTTGATCTTGTTGGGGCTCGCATGTCGGATTCAGATCCTGTTATTAAAGATTCAATTCAAAGCCCCATTCCTCAATCACACCCTATTGAGCATATTGATGATTTTGTGATCATTAGACCCAAGTCAATTCTAATTCAACAACAAATCTTCGAATTGGACATTTTACATGGGGTGATTAACATGCAATAGGTTCCAGAATCTAAAATCCTGACTGTGGAGGATAGGAATTTGGAAATGAAGCTTTGGGAAGCTAATTCCAGAGGAAGTAGAAGACTGAGTCTAAGGGTGCATATTTATTTGAAACTAGAAACTTTCTACCAGGACCCTTATGACATTTTTCACTTAGAGGATGTCCAACCCAAGCACACATTCATTGATTATCCTTTTGAGCTTGATTTCTCTGTAACCCAACTTTTTGGACTTGTGTTGCATCCTCATAAATCACAAGACCAACCCCGCTTGCATACTGATCTCAGGCTCTGGGTAATTTTTATCCAGAACCTTATATATACTCGACCATGGGGCATGGGTCAGCACCATAATCTGTTCCACATCTATGAACATCTTTTCCTGGCAGGTCCCAAGACAGCTTTTCTTATTCTGATTATAACCTATGCTTTTGAATTCTTTATTTCTTCTTCTTTGTATAGTATGCCTAGTTGAAGGCAATAAATTTAGCACGTATACAGTTTCTTTTCATCTTGGAGTCAACTTGTTATTCACACAACTCAGGTGCTTTCTACTCTACTCCAATTAGTTTCATGTCTTTTTAAGACAATGAGGATATTACATTAGATAGGCATGGGGGGTGGATATTCACCTCTGAAGTATTTCATTAGCTCCGTAGATTCTTTTTGTTTATTCAAAAAAAAAATTGTGGAATTAGGAAAGAGAACTTGGGCTTTAAAAAATTTTCAATCTTAGAGAATAAAACTGTATGACTTGAACACTTAGACCCTTCAGGTCTTTGGTCTTAATCAGCTCGGGTGTTCACTAAAATGTGGACCTGTTTATCATGTCCTCACCATTCTAAAGTCAAATTTTAATTTGTTAAATAAGTTGGGGTGATAAGTACACGACTTAGCAACCTGCCCTCTGATTTGAGGGGATTTTAAGTCTAAGCATCTGCACACTATTTGCATTGACTCACTTTTCACCGGTTTTAACTGAAATTGGGTAGCTAATGAACCTTCTTGGGTGGTATGGCTGGCAAGTTATCGTAGGTAACAGCTGTTGAAAGCGGAAAACTACACGATTAGAATTGGATTTTGAAAACCAGTCGTTGTAGTTCAATTTGTGCAGCAATCTGTCAGCAAATAAATTTAAACAAAATTCGTAAAGAAATTCTAGGTCGAACACAGGGAGGCTACGTCAATCTAAAATCCGCGATTAGTTTTTTTTTGGAATTTTTGTTTGAAAGTGAGATAATTACAATGGAATTAATATTAACACTAAGAGAGAGAAAGAGAGAGAGATAAAACAATAACTTGATATAAGAATACAGTTTTTACAACTAGAAAGCGGGAAATTCTATTCTAGAAAGCGATATAAAGAAGGGAGAGAGATGTTATCCTCCTCGATGATTACTTGGAGGATGAGCCGGACGGAGTGACGCTTGGAAGACGGAGGACGAAGCTTGAAGAAGGAGGATGAAGCAGGAAGAAGCAGGAATGAGGTAGCATGTCATCGTCGCAGGATCCTCTTTTGTAATAGGGACGAGAAAACTTTGGATTTGGCTCTAAAGAAGCATCCCGAGTGTGGGACAAGCTTCTCTAGAGCTTTGGAGAGGGAGAGAGGTGAAGGAAGAGATGAGAATTTCGTAGGGTAGGGGTCTCCTTTTATAGTTGCAAGAATTGGGGGCAATTTGGTCATTACATAATTAAAATATTAAATGAGGGGGTCCTTAGTGACAGATTTAAGTGTCACTAAAGACCCCACGTCGCCACAACTTCGCACGCGCCTGTCATCTCCTCCTCTCCTGCATGCCTAACACACACCCATGTTCTCGCAAGATTAGCCATCTAATCTCAAGATCGGATGGCTTAAAATCATTTCGCACCCGCTTCATCTTCATCAGCTAAAGCGCGTTCGTGCCTCTTCTCAGTCGTCCGATCTCGCATCCAATGGTTTAGAATGCATCATGCCCCCTACGTCTAATCAAGCATTTGCATCTGTGTAGGATTACACGTGCGTGAACCACACGCATCTGTTGCACCACGTCGCCCTCTCCTCACCCGCACGATCTACATCTGATGGTCGAAATAAACGCACCCCACTCACCTATTGAATTGAGGCACTCAAAGAGGCTCGAATGTGCGACCACTGTCCCTCCTGCAGCTGCATGACCACTGCGCTACAGGCACTGCTTAGTCTCGTTTAGGAATTAGACACGTGCGCCTGTGGTTGAGATGGCACCACGTGGCGCCATCTTGGCTGTCCATCTTCTGTGTGTTGTAGACGGTGCCACGGATGTCGGATGGGACCGATTTGCACGCCGTTAGGTTCCGATCTTTGATTCGAACCCATCCATGCAGTTGGATTTGTCGTCTAAAGTGCGGATTGACACCATCTTGGCCCTTAATTTCTGAGCTTCCCTTGACTATATCTGGTGCTACGGATGTCTGATCGAGGCGATCTTAGAGTCGTTGAACTCTAGTCGTTGCCCTGATCAGATCCGTACGGTTGGTGACGGAGAGATTTTCACTTATTTATGAAGATGATATCAATAAATTGATATGTCGTTATGTTTGATGTGGTGGAAAATCTCTGAATCAAAAATTAAAATAAATATCAAATTTAATCACAATAAAAATTTCACATCGACAGGGAGGAATAGAACCAATAAATTCATGAGTAGAGGATTATAATGTTTGCAAACAACTTCACGACTTCAATGTGAGGAATATGCTACTCTAAATGGAGCTTGCAATTTCCTTGAAAGTTCAAGGCTATTTATGCAATTTTCACGTAAGGAGTTAAACTCCCTAAAATATGTACATGATGCAAGTGTATTGGCATATCATGCAAATTTGACTTGCATGCAAATCTGATTTGAATTTCAATGTTGAATGATGCACATAACACAAGTTAAGTAAATTCTTGAAACTATAAGTGCATCCATGCAATGTGGCCAGAATAAAATAATAATATTAAAGTGGCAATGGCATGCAATGTAAATTTTAATTGGGGTAAAAATAGAGGATTTCTCCTCTATCTTCCTCGCTTGAATGGCCGTGCGTGGTTGGCGATGAGAGTCGACGGGATAGTGCACCTCGACTAATGCTTTGCAATGGTGGTGACATGGCGGCCGGAGGTGGCCAGCGGCAGCCGGACGGTGGAGGAGAGCGCCAACCTATTGACAGAGAAGATGAAGAGTCACTGCTTGCGGGCGTGTGGTTGCGCGATGGGTGCACATATAAGGGTGCGCGAGGGCAGCACAAGAGCACGCGAGGGCGCTGCACTGCCTATAAGCATGCTTGGCTACCTGCAGGCGTGCTTGGCTGCTTGTAGGTGCACTTGCGTGCGGTGGGGGTGCTGCAGTGGGCTGGTAGTGGAAGCTGTGGCAGTGGCATTGCAAGGGGGTGCGCTTGGTGAAGGTGCTGGTGGCTGCTTGGTGCGGTGAGGGCACTACATGCTAGAGGTGTGGTTGCAAAGTGCACGGAGGTTGTGGCAACGTGCGTGGTGGGGCAGGCTGGCGAGGGCGCGGCTGCAGGCTTGCAAGGGCGTGCCTGCAGGGCGCGCGGTAGGAGGATGGTGCAGTGCCTGCAGGGTTGGCAATGGGAGAGGTTGTAGCATGCGCTTGCTTGCAGGGCACGCGAAGGCTGTGGCAGTGGGTGGATGGTGAAGGTAGACTGAATCCACCATGCACGCCTTCTCCACAGTGCACGTAGTATCTTCTTCTTGATGGTCCTCCTCCTCCAAGCGCTTTTTCTTTTATCTCCTCCCCCCGGCGCAAGTCAAGGGATTTTCAAATCCCTTACTAAAGTTGGCTGGCAGCTGTTGATGGAGTTGTTGAGGCTAGCCGTAGGTTGAGAGATTTGTGGTGGGGAAATATCTCTTCACCACCATTTTCTTTGCACAAATTATTCCTACAATAATGAAACATAAAATAATTACATAATAAGATATAGAATAAATGCATGCAATCATTTAATAACCAAATGTGATTATTAACAAACATAAAATGTTAGAATAGAATTACTTAGGCGTAACAATAGTCCATTAAAATGGACTCATCAAATACCCCCATGCCTAAGATTTACTAGTCCCTAGCAAAAATGAGAAATAATAGAAGTAATCAGAAGATTTCTTCTTTTTTTATTTCAAAACTTTAGAGATCTAGACAAATGTAACGTGATAATAGCCTAGGTAACAGATCCAAGTGAAAAGCCAATTCGCATTTGCAGTTCGTACTTATCCCTTAGTAAATATTTCTATCAGGATAGGAAACTACTTCCCTCGGGGATAAAGCAGAAAATAATCTGTAAATTGACCCCAGCTTTAGGCTTAGGTAGGAGATATCGAGTTGAATGGATTGTATTTTGTGGCACACACTCATCTGGTGCTACATGTAGTCTAGTACTACAGACTCTAGATCTCTAGACTATTAGACAAGTCAACTCAAAGAGAGGCTAAACAACTGTGCTCTCTTGATGTTCCTTGGCGCTCACTCTTTTCTTTCTTTTCTTTTTGTGATCACAAATCTCGCCAGATTTTGTAATTGTACTCACTGTTTGGTGGCCTCACATGGCATTCACACTTTAATTAAAGTCCTAATAACTCTACAACTAAGTTAGAGTCCTCAGCCAGTATTTGGGTGATCAGAAATACTGAAAGGTAGGTATGGGTCATATTTGGTCGATCGCGATAGGTGTTTTTGTTGCCTCAGAAACAATGTTACAAACTCAGACTCTTTTTTTTTTCTTTTCTCTTTTTTTTTATAATATAATTGTTTCTTCTCTTTTTTTTTCTTTTTCTTTCTTTATAAATCAACATAACACAACACAGACTTTTCTTTGTGAGGCATTATTAGGGATGATGATGGTCAAGAGGATATTGTGTGGCTTATTTGGTGGAAGTGCCTATTCTCGACACCAGGATGAAATAGATAGGGCATGCATATTTCTGATCTTTGACACTATTATCCTCCTTCAACCGAGGACTCTATGAAGGACGGTCGTAACCATCCACCACAGTCATAGATTTATTAAGACTCAATCTCTGTGTATCTGCCTTATTTAGTGACTCTTAGGAATTGACACAAAGTATGTACACAAGAACAGAGAGCGAAAATTATGCCTAACTCTGAAGTATCATCATCTAATTATCCATAACTTAAGAGTCCTTGCACTAGACCTAGAGCACCAGTAATCTCTCTACTTTCTTCTTACAAATATGGGGTGGATCTACTAGAAGATAGTATGCCTGACTCCCTATTAACTGTCCAAGGGTTCAGTAGACTAAAAATGCTTATTAGTTTTCTTCAAAGATCCATTACTCAGTCTATGTACACGTGAAGTAAATGTACTGGATTCTAAACTTAAGAAACAATTTAAGAAGAAAATTCTTTAATGACACTTCCATGACAAAGATGCTTGCTACAGACTAAACCAATTCAGCTCAAGAAAATAAGAGTTTCTTTTTTAAAATGTATGCAAATATTTATAAATGCTATAAACATTCTCAGGTTATACCCCCCCATGCCTAAGACTGACAATGTCCTCATTGGAAATATACAGACATAGAAGAATATCACCTAAGGAGGAGAGTGGGAGGAGCTAAGGCTCCTCAACCCGAAGTGCATCCAAAACCTAGCCATCTGCACGCGCGGCCAGCAGCAGCAACCTCCACCGCCACTGCTTCTCTCCTCTGTCCGGCCGACTCTAGTCATCTCGCAACTTGCTGTCGCCACTGATGGTGGCGTTGTGACTAGCTTTTGTTATAGAAATAGCGTTGTAGTACAGCTAGTTATTGCCATCATTACATTATTTTTTTTTTACTCGGAAAATAAAAGAGTTCCCGAGGTCGAACTCAGGGAGCAAGTCATATTCTAGAAGTACAAAAGTTCTTATTACAAAAATAAAGAGAGAGAGATGAAAATTTGGTGGCTTCTTCTTCTCTTCTTTCTTCCTCTTTGTCTCTTCTTTCTTCTCTTCCTGTTCTTGTCTTCTCTCTTCTATTCTTCAGATCTTCCTCTCGTGCTCTTCTTCTTCTGTCTTCTGTTCTTCCTTGTTTTCTCTTCTTCTTTCTTTTTTTTTGTTCTTCTTCTTCTTTTTCTTCCTTCTTGTGGTCCTGCTCGTCTTTTCTTCTCCTTCTTCTTCGTCTTCAGAGCGTCGTCTGATTGTTCAATCAGACGGCTTAAGTAACCTGCTGCTACAGTGCGTCCTTGGTGATCCTCCTTCTTCCTTCAGTCTTCTTCTTCTCCTTCCTGTTTAGCGGTCGTCTTTCTTATTCTTCTCTGCCTGCACACTTACACAGCTTGGTCAGAGGGCAAAACCTAACTCTACCCTCCCCCGCGTCTCTCTCTCAGAATTCACTCGTAGGATAGCTCTCCCAGAGCAGCCGGATAGTCGGGTACGCGGGTCGCGCCCAGGTCCAGGCCCACCGGCGTGCGGTGGTGGGCGAGGAGTGCCCGTCAAGTCGGGTCGGGTCGGCCGGATCTGCGTGATGAGCTCGCGGACGGGCCGGGTGAAGCGGTGTGAGAGGGACCTCACCCCGTGTGCTGAGGCGATAAGCCTACAGCACTTTTTCAATTTATATCGGCACGCCGCTTCAGAGCCTTCCGAGGTGGGACTAAATGTCCCACCCCAATTTGGCGCCTGCAGCTGAGAAAGCTGCAGGCAGTTGCAGCTTTTGCGGAGCTTTCTCCCCAGCTGCGAGCCTGGGCAGGTGCGCGAGGGCTGCCTTGCGTCCTGGGGAGTCTGACTTGGGCGAAGCAAGGCTGCAGCTGCAGGCGGAAGCAGCTCCTTCTGCACAGCAATGGCGACGGAGGACGGGTGACCTGTTCACAGCAAAACGGCCTCTCGGCCTAATCAGAAGGTGCCGGGAGCTTCGCCAGAGTGCGGCGAAGCTCGTGTGGGTGGTGGCGAGGCATGGGGCGACGTGCAAGGGCTGCCCTAGGTCGAACTGTGGCTGGGGGAATGGGTTTGTTCGGGGGAGCGTTATGGAGGTGTGGAGTGGCAGTGGAGGGGTGGGGGGTGTTCAGTGTGATGAGGCGGAGGTTCGGTGAGGGTCGGCGAGGCGTGTGAGGCTGTGGAGCGATGGGGGCGTCTCGCTGGAGGGTAGCCGGAGACGAAGGGGGTGACGGTGGTCAGGGTCGGTCGAGGGCTTAATTGAACAAATTGAAATAGGGAAAAGAAAGAGGAGAGGAAGGGAAGTAGTTCTAACTTACTTGCAGGGACGAAGGGGGAGGAGCAGGGCGACAGTCGTATCGACTGTCGCCGGAGAAGAAACTGCCCAGAGGAAGGGCGACGGCGAGGACGGGGCAGAGGCAGCGCGCGCCGGTATTGCGTGACGCGGAGGAGAATCAGGAAGAAGTCTCTGCTGCTGGTATTGTGGCAGAGCGACGAGGAGGAGGAGGAGAAGCCGCCGGAGCAACGGGGGCGTCTGTCGGAGTGGGAAGAGAGGAAGTGAGGGGGTATCTCCGTCAGATCCGAGCTGGGAAGAACGGTGGAGCGACGGGGGGTATTTATAGGGGCAGAACCAGAGAGGAGGACGGAGGGAGACGACGTGTCTCCCTCGCCGGAGGAAGGAGACCCATACGGTCCGTGCGTTCGCACGGGCGGTATGGGTGGTCGCAGCACTCAGGGGGGTGCTCCTGCGGTGGCTGACGACGCAGGGCACCCCCATTTGACTTGGCAGGCCCCCCCTTACCCTGCGCGGTGCCATGCTCCGCGCAAGGTCGCCGGAGCATGGTGCTGCTCAGGTTTTGCAGGAGGGACCTAAATGTAAGGAACGAAGGAGAGTTAGGGGCCAAAGTGTGAGGGTTTCAAAAGTTGAGGACCAAAACGTAAAGTCAGTCAAGAAGGTCTCTTCTTAGGCTCAAGTTTTTATGCATGACTAAATGTGACCTAAGGATTTTACTGGTGAAATTTATTTCTAGGTCAGACCTTGTTTGATCGGCAAATTTACGTAAAAACCTAAATTAAGTTATTAATTGGGCATGGTTCTCAATGTAGGTCAAAATGGGTTCCTAAGGCCAAATTGAAAGTCCTAAACCCTAGAGATTATTTTTCTTTGAATTTTAGAGGGTTTATTTGATTTTTACCTTGCCTCGAACCATGTGAATTGAAGTGGATTTGTTTTAGGGTTATAGATTGTCATTTGATTCTTAAATTGCACATGAACCCATTTCTGATTGATTCAACCCACTTTTATCTTATTTAGATCATTTGACCTATGTTCGATTTCTAAGAAATTCCGTTTATGTATTGCAATGGTGAAATTGCAGTTTTTAACATTTATTTCATGTTTTCTTCTCAGAACACTTATTCCTCAATTTAAGCCCTTTGCTAAGTTATGTAGGAGCTTTTATCCTTTGTATTAGGTAAAAATGAGCTAGTTATGGCTCATGATGAGGTTCTCATCAGCCACCGTTGCGGAGCCCTCGCTCTGGCCAATCTACGCCAAGAAGAGTTCCTTCAATAATCCTTTCTCCCATGCGCGAGGAGGAGAGAGGTAGAATCCTCTGTTTATGGTGGAATTAATAATTACATTTCATGCCATTGCCACAAAAATGGATTCTGATTGATCATTATTTTATTGTGGTGAATTTATGCCTTCATGCTCATGCTTCTAGATAATTGCTAAACCTTATTATTCATCTCTATGTGCATTGAATTTAATTTTGAATTACATTTTAGTATGCATGCAAGTGAATAGTACATGGCATACCCTTGCACATTGATAATTTTTTGACATAAAAATTACATTAACACCCCTTGACTTCTCCATAAATTTAAGGTTTACTTTCAGAGCTACACAATCATTATTTGATCTGGTGAATAGTTTAGCGAACTTGATTTTGACCTAATAGGGAGTTTAAATAAGTCATTGCCTCCCTGTGGACATGACTCGCTCTCCTGTGAGTGGTTTAATGGTAATTTTAATTATTTTGTTAAGCGGTTTTCCACCACTTTGATCCGACAATGACAAATCATCTTAATACATTATTCGAGAGTGAAAATCGACTTATCAAATGGCGTCGTTTCCGGGGAGGCAACAGATGCAATAATTTCACCTGATTTTTATTTCTGATTATTTCTCATTGCACAGTGATTTGACCATTTATTATCTTTTCTATGTGAGGAATTTGAGAGAGGTGACAGGCACATCTGGGAGACGACGTCGACCTTGAGCAATGCCTACACACAGGGAAGACGCAGGTGAGCTAGATCTCGCCTCCATAGGAGATTCTCCATGTCATAAGTTTTATTTCTATTTTCTCGCCCTTGTAGTAATTGGGGCTGATTTTCGGGAGCCTATTCCCTTTTCTTTAAATTTAGGTTTTTAATTTATTTTGTGGATTGTTTACCCTTAATTTGCTTGTGCATAAGTAGCTAAAAAAAAAATAAGCTACCTGCTAGAAGCTGCCTACCCCTAGGTTGTATCATTTAGGATTGAATGAGCAGCATCTAGATCTAATTCTTGTCTTGCATATTTCATGAAGAATGCTAGAATCAAGTATGCACTTCTAACATCTCATTTCTACCTATCATGCAAATGCATTTGGATTAATTTTTAGACCACATAATTTGTCTTGAAGCGATCTAATAAAGTGGTCACATTTAATTCTTGGAAAAGGACTAATTAAAGGAGGGACATTTAGAAATTAAGGACTTGATTTTCAAATATGGCGTGCAATTCAAAATTCAAAATTTTTTACGGTGTATGCACACTTATATCTTTTGCACCACGGCATGCATTTAGACACTCCTAAGTCTTGGAACTACTAGGACAAGAGCCTTCCTACTGTTGGATTCTAAAGTGTTCGGAACTTGGGATCAAAGGTTTGTAAATCCAAAGAGGGGGATACCTTGTCACGGATTTTTGGAGGTAGTTGAGAAGCACCGTGAAAACACAGCTTCAAAGGAAGGCTTAAGCCTACTTGCATCCCTCGATCTTCCGTCTTTGGATTTGCTCTACCATTTGAGATTTACGGAAGAACACCTAAGCTCCAACTAGGTCTTTTTAGGCATTTCGAAGGTTGACAATAGGCACGTAATTGACTGGGCAACTTGCTTTGTCACCTACAATTCGAACTAAAGTCAAAAGCCTAAATTTGTAAAGACCGAACAAGTCCTTTTGAATTGTGTTTGTAATGCATCCTTGGTAGGCATTCTCTTAGGAGACAACTTGTGTTTGATCCTAAACCTGAAAGAATCTTAAGAAGAAACCTTCCAAGGGTAGAAATGGCCGGTCAAAGGAGCCTTAAGGAATATTTCATTCTAACCAATCAAGTTGGCCTTGCACTACGTAGACCTGGATGGGACAATCCTTATGAGATCAAAAGCAGTACCATATCCTTGCTGCCCTCCTTTTATGGTACTACTAGGGAAGACCCTTACAAGCATATAGAGGAATTCACCGAGGTCTGCTCCATGGTGAAGCTGTAGGGTGTTACTGATGATGCTCAAATGTGGACCCTCTTTCCCTTCTCCATTAAGGACAAAGCCAAGTATTGGTATCACACCCTTGATGATATTAACACTTGGGATGCCCTAAAGAAGGAGTTTTTGAATTACTTCCCCATGAGCAAAACAAATCACTTTAGGAGGGAAATTATGAGTTTTGTTCAAAAGGATGGGGAAGCTTTCCATGATGCGTGGGAGCGCTTTAATGACTTGCTGAGACTTTGCCCACATCACCAGGTGCCTAAGTGGCAACTGGTTGAAAGGTTCTACACCGGACTTAATGATTTGCATAGGCAAACTATGGATGGTGCTTGTGCAGGAACCTTTCTATCTAAGACTGAGGATGAAGCTTGGAACCTTTTTGATACTTTGAGTGAGAATTCTATTCAATTGAATTCTGCATACATGGATAGAAAACCTACTCTCATGCAAAGAAAGTTGGAGGCGAATGAAGCAAGGGACACCCAGAATTTTGCCTATTAGATTCAATTATTGAATCAAAACATGGAAAGGCTTATGTCGAGCCCAAGCCAATTCATATCTAACACCTCCACATCCCACGCTTCTGAATGCTCCATTTGCCAAGGCAATACACACGCCACTGTGGACTTCCACTTGGCCTCCCAATTCCCTGAGCTTGTACAAGCGGATTTGAATGTCGCTCAAGGGTTCCGTCCTAGACCTTGTAATGACCCTTTTTCCAACACTTATAATGAGGGATGGAGGAACCACCCAAACTTTTCATGGAGACAAGGAAATGTCTCAAATTCAAGGAATTATAAACCGCAATCCTTTCAAAACTAGCAAATGAACCAACCTCAGACCTTTGCCCAACCTAAGATCTCTGAGATGGATGAATTGAAGGCGATGTTGAGAACTATGCAAGAAAGTTAAAGTGCCATCATCCAATCTCATGACAAGGCTATACATGAGATGAAATCAGAAATAGGACACCTTGTTGAGGCCGTTAGACCGAGGGAAACTGGGAAGCTCCCCAGTGTTGCTGAGGAGAATCCTAAAGGAAAAGGGATTGTCATTAGGGAGCATGCTCAGGCGGTGACTATTCTGAGGAGTGGGAAAGAAATTTCCAAACCCGATGCTCCTATAGTCTCACCCCCTAAAAAACCATCCACCTTGACTTTCACCCCCACCAAAGAAGACTTGCCCAAATCTTCTCTACTTGAAATCACCTCACCGGAAGAAGTTGCCCCTATTCCACCCCTTACTCGACATGACAACCCTTCCACCCAGAGATCGAGAGTGCCTTTTCTAGAGTGCTTATCCACCTCTGGACTGACTTCTGCTGGCTCATATGGAGCCAAAGATAAGAAGGATGAGATCGAAACTTTCAAGCAAGTGCAGATTAACCTGCCTTTGCCTGACGCTATCAGGCAGATTCCGTCTTATGCCCACTTCTTAAAGGACCTGTGCATGAAAAAGCGACAATCTAGGAAATAGGTCCAATCAAAAGTTGTCCTGCCTGATTCTGTTAGCTCAATTGTTCAACATGGCACACCCCCAAAACTTAAGGACCCAGGAGCCCTGTACATCTCAGTGGTTATTGGTGACTTACAGATTGATGAGGCTCTACTTGATTTGGGTGCGGGGGTGAACATCCTTCCGAGCTACGTGTATGAACAACTTGAGGGAGGCAATTTGAAGCCCAGCCCTGTAATCCTTCAAGTTGCTGATCGATCACTTAAGTCACCATGGGGGATTTTGGAAGATGTCCTCGTTAGAGTGGAGGATTTCTTCTTTCCCGTTGACTTCTTAGTTTTGGACACTGACCCTACCAACAAGCCAACCAAACCCTCCATCATTTTGGGTCGCCCCTTCCTTGGAACTTCGCATGCTTCAATCAATTGTAATACTGAGGCATTGAAAATGGGCTTTGGGAATAGGAAAATCCAGCTTAATGTGTTTGATGCTTACAAACAAGTCAGACTTGAGAATTATTCTCAACTTGAGGTGATAGATGACCTAATTAAAGAGGCAACCCCTGCAATGTTATGTGATGGCCCCCTTCAGCATGTTATGCTAAATGAGCATTCCCATCTCTTGCAGGAATGTGAAGGGGATATACTAGAACTTGAGGAGTTGCTGGGTGTTTCTGCTGAGTCTCTTCCCCCATCATCTCTGCCCAAGGTAGATCTGCTACCTAAGATGGGGACATCTATTATGAAACCCTCAACCATACAAGCCCCCGACCTTGAGTTGAAACCCCTCCCTGACACTCTCAAGTACATCTTCCTAGGTGCCAATGATACGCTCCCCGTTATCATTTCGGCTGTGCTATCTGAGGCACAAGAGGGAGCCCTGATTGAATGCTTGTCTAGGCACAAGGAAGCTATTGCTTGGAGCATTGCTGACATTAAGGGTATAGACTCTACACTCTGCATGCACCACATTTATATTGATGATTCAATCAAGCCATTTAGGGACATGCAGAGACGTCTAAACCCTAATATGAGGGAGCTAGTTAAAAAGGAAATCCTGAAGTGGTTGGATGCTGGGATCATATATCCCATTACAGATAGTAAATGGGTAAGTCCTATTCATGAGGTGCCAAAGAAGGCAAGCTTTACTGTGCAATTTAATGACCAAGGTGAACAAGTTATCACTAGACCCTCAACTGGATGGAGGGTCTGTATTGATTATCGCAAGCTGAACACCGCTACCCAGAAGGATCACATTCCCTTGCCTTTTATTGAGCAAATTCTTGATAAATTGGCAGGGAATAAGTACTATTGCTTTCTTGATGGATATTTTGGGTACAACCAGGTTGCAGTCTTCCTTGATGACTAGGAAAAGATGACATTCACGAGTCCTTACGGTACTTTTGCATTCAGGCGTATGTCATTTGGATTATGTAATGCCCTTCAACCTTCCAGCGGTGTATGATGTCTATTTTTTCGGACATGATTGACGAGTGTGTTGAAGTGTTTATGGATGACTTCTCCATTTATGGTTCATCTTTCAACCAATGTCTCCTACACCTGGAGAATGTGTTGAAGCGATGTAAGTAGACTGGTTTAGTCCTCAGCTGGGAGAAAAGTCATTTCATGGTACAGAAAGGAATTGTACTTAGGCATGTTGTGTCTGAGCGAGGTTTGGAAGTAGATAAAGCCAAGATTGATTTTATTTCCAAACTCCCATTGCCTACGAATGTCAAATAGATTAGATCCTTTCTAGGCCATGCCGGCTTTTATAAGTGCTTTATTAAAAATTTTAGTAAAATTTCTAGGCCACTTTGTGACTTGTTGGCGAAGGAATCTTCCTTCAATTTTGATTCAAAGTGTGCCGAGGCCTTTCAAACTCTGAAGGAGGCCTTCATCTTTGTGCCTATTCTCTGAGCTCCTGATTGGACACTCCCATTTGAGTTGATGTGTGATGCTTCGGATTATGCAGTGGGAGCAGTCCTTGGACAAAGGGTTGAGGGAAGACCTCATGTGCTGCATTATGCCAGCAAGACTTTAATTGAACTGCAGCAAAAGTACACCGTCATTGAAAAAGAATTACTTGTTGTAGTTTTTGCTCTGGAGAAGTTTAGGTCTTATCTTCTTGGGTCTAAGGTGGTTATTTTCACTGATCATGCGACAGTGAAACATCTCATTGCTAAGAAAGATTCTAAGCCACGTCTGATTAGGTGGATCCTACTCCTTCAAGAATTTGACTTAGAGATACGTGAAAAGAAAAGAGTATAAAATGTTGTGGCTGACCACCTGTCTCACCTTCCACTTAATGACTCTCTTTTCGAAGACATCCGCGAGACATTTCCCGATGAAACCCTGATGGCAGTAACACCAACTTTACTTTGGTATGCTGATACCGTAAATTACTTGGTCACTAGAGAAACTCCTGGCTCTTGGGATGAGCAGAAAAGAAAGAGATTCATTTCCCAAGCAAGATATTTCCATTGGGAATAGCCAGAATTATTTAGAATTGGACAAGACCAAGTATTGAGACGTTGTGCACCTGAAGAGGAACAACAAAGTGTGCTGAGTTTTTGCCATGAACTTCATTGTGGACACTTTGGCGCTAAGAAAACTGCTTTTAAGGTTCTCCAATCTGATTTTTGGTGGCCTTCATTATTTAAGGATTCTCATAATTTTGGTAAGGCCTGTATTAGATGTCAACGGATTGGAACGATTGGGAAGAGCAATGAAATTCCTCAACACCCTAGTCAATCTGTTGAAATTTTTGATGTGTGGGGAATTGACTTTATGGGCCCCTTCCCTTCATCCCATGGTTATGAATATATCTTGGTGGCAATTGATTATGTCTCTAAATGGATAGAGGCCATTCCTATGCACACAAATGACCACTCTGTGGTTTTGAAATTTTTGAAAGCCAATATCATATCTCCTTTCGGCTGCCCCAAGGCCATTATAAGTGATGGGGGACCTCATTTCCAAAACTACCACTTCAATCGGCTAATCAGGAGTCTAGGAGTGACTCACAAGTGCTGATTGCCACAGGCCTAAATTCGCTTAAGAAATCCATGGGCGATACTATCTCGAAGTGTCAATTGCCAGGAGTTCTTGAGGTCACTATGGGCGGTGCTATCTCAAAGTATCGAAAGCTAGGCACCCTTCAAGGTACGGTGATGGGGACAATGAATCCGACATAGACCGTGTTGATAGCTGATCCGAGGTTAGACTTAGAGGAATCAAACAAAATATATATATATATATATATTATTCAAAAAGAAAATCCTTTTTCCTTTCTAGGTTGGCAATCATACCAACCTCAAATAACTCAGACCAATGCACATGCACAGATGCTTTAATCTTAGGGATCAATAAACCTTAGGGTAGAGTCAAAAATCAGGGAAACTTGTGCCTGCAACTCTCTTTATTCGACCTAGTCTGTAACTTAGAAACTTCTTGGGAACCTTAGGTCTAAAGTCTGAACTTAATATGTTTCTAAAGGAAGAACGATTGGGTTGGCAAGTCTACTTGGAGTACTAGGTTTTGCTTAGATTTGCTAGGGACTAGCAAAAACTAGACATGGGGGTATTTGATTAGCCCATATTTGTGGGCTATTTAAGTATTTAAGTGTCTAGACGTTAAGTTAATTTTAACATTTAGATAGCATACATTAGGATGTAAATAAATTAATTCATATTTTTAGCTTAAGTGCATAATTCATGCATTTAGAATTAACCTAGGGTTGCATACATTTAATTAGTTAATTAATTAGGCGTACTATTTTAATTAACATAGAAGTTAACGAGTTATGTATAAATAATCCTAATTATTTTATTCTTTTTTCTTCTTCTTCTCCTTTGCAAGTAACTCCTCTGTCTCCACCTCCTCCTCCTGTGCATCAGCATTGATTCTACAGTGGCTTTTGAATTTCAAATCTTTGTAGCCATGGCTACAAAAGAGAAGGAAGGGCTGCCCTTCAAGAGGAGGCCACCACCCCTTGTTCCTCACTGTGCATAGAGAACTTTGCTTCTCATCCATTCCATACCACTGACCTCCCATTGCGGCAGTGCGACTCCACCATCGTGGGTGTGTGGTGTGACAGCCCACACCGCCAAGAGTCCCTGCAACTTCTCCTCCCCACACTTCAACCTTGCCAAGTGTGCCTGCCCACTTCATCCTCACCTCAGACAGCAACCCATGCCAGCACCTGCATGCCCACACCTTCACCTCTAGCGCACACGCCAGCGCCTACACGCCCACACCTTCATCTCCAGTCCATCCACGCTCCAGCGCACCCTCGCCTTGCACCATCAGACCCCATGCGCACCTTCACCTTCAGCGCACCCACACCCACGCGCTAGTAGTCCCCCGCTTCAGTGGCTCAAGGGCCTCCCTGCAGCACCTGCAGCCGGTGCCATCAGACCCCACCGCACGCCTCCACCCTAGCGCCAGCACGCCCGCGTGCCCTTGCCTTGCGTTCGTCCTCCAGCCTTACCTACAGCGCCCCCAGCGCCCGCGTGCCGCCCCTCCACGTGCTTGCAGCACGCACGACTAGTAGCAGCAACCTCCACCTCCGTCGCTTCTCTCCTCCGTCCAGCCGACTCCGCCCGTCTCGCAACTTGCCACCTCCACCGTTGCGGAGCCCTCACTCCAGCCAATCTACGCCCAGAAGAGTTCCTCGAACAATCCTCTCTCCCATGAGCTAGGAGGAGAGAGGTAGAATCCTCTATTTATGGTGGAATTAATAATTACATTTCATGCCATTGGCACAAAAATGGATTTTGATTTATCATTATTTTGTTGCGGTGAATTTATGCCTTCATGCTCATGCTTCTAGATGATTGCTAAACCTTATTATTCATCTCTATATGCATTGAATTTAATTTTGAATTACATTTTAGTATGCATGCAAGTGAATAGTCCAATGCATACCCTTGCACATGGATAATTTTTTGATGTACAAATTACATTAACACCCCTTGACTTCTCCATAAATTTAAGGTTTACTTTCAGAGCTACACATGCATTATTTGATCTGGCGAATAGTTTAACGAACTTGATTTTGACATAATAGCAAGTTTAAATAAGTCATTACATCCCTATGGACACGACCTACTCTCCTGTGATTGGTTTAATTTTAATTTTAATTATTTTGTTAAGCGATTTTCCACCACTTTGATCCTACAACGATAAATCATCTTAATACATTATTCAAAAGCGAAAATCGACTTATCAGCCTACTCTGAAAAGCTCAGGTTCCTCCCAATGATAAAATTTAGCATTAGCAAGAAACTTGTCTCGCTTCTGCTTGTCCCAAGTACTGGGGGTAATGGCCGTGACCAGATAGTTCACTATGTCAGTGAACCAAGGAGTTTTAGCCTCCATGGCCATCAGAGATTCATCAGGGAAAGTCTCTTGAATACCGCCAACAGGGTTTGATGCCCCAATAAGGACCTTAGATAGATGATCTGCTACCACATTCTCAACTCCTTTCTCATCTTTAATTTCTAGGTCGAATTCCTGGAGTAGTAGAATCCAACGAATTAGGTGAGGTTTGGTGTCCTTTTTAGCAAAAAGATGCTTTAAGGCAGAATGATCAGTGAACACAACAACCTTGGATCCCAAAAGATAAGACCGAAACTTTTCCAAAGCAAATACTGCAGGAAGAAGTTCCTTTTCAGTGATCGTGTAGTTTTGCTGAGGATCCGTAAGGGTCTTGTTGGCATAATGCAGCACATGAGGTTTGCCATCAACCCTTTGACCTAAGACAGCTCCCATTGCAAAATCAAAAGCATCGCACATTAGCTCAAATGGGAGAGTCCAATCTAGTGCTTGGAGAATCGGCGTAGTAATAAGGGCTTTCTTCAAGGCTTGGAAAGCCTTGCCACATCTATCATTAAAATTGAAGGAGACATCCTTCTCTAACAGATCATAGAGTGGCTTAGAGATTTTGCTGAAATCTCTAATGAAGCACCTATAAAATCCAGCTTGGCCAAGGAAAGATCTAACTTGGCGAACATTGGCAAGCAATGGAAGCTTAGAGATGGAATCAATTTTTGTGGTGTCCACCTCTAATCCTCTCTCGGAAACTATATGACCTAACACAATGCCCTGCTTGACCATAAAGTGGCTTTTCTCCCAACTAAGCACCAGCTTTGCCTCTTCGCAACGGGTTAAGACTTTTATTAAGGTGCGAAAGGCATAGGTAAAACGATGAGCCATAAATCGAGAAGTCATCCATGAAAATTTCAACGAACTCATCGATCATATCAAAAAAGATAGCCATCATACAACGTTGGAAAGTGGCAGGAGCATTACATAACCCGAATGGCATTTAGCGGAACGTAGATGTGCCATACGGACTCGTGAAGGTGGTACGCTCCTGATCGTCAAGAAAATAGAAGTACTTGTTCCCCGCCAATCGTTCCAAAATTTGATCGATAAACGGTAAGGGGAAATGGTCTTTTTGGGTAGCCGTGTCCAAACGGTGGTAATCAATGCAGACCCTCCAACCAGTTGAGGGTCTAGTGGTCACCAGCTCTCCTTGGTCGTTCTCCTCCATAGTGATCCCTGCCTTTTTGGGTACTACATGAATAGGACTGACCCATTTACTATCTGAAATGGGATAGATAATCCTTGCATCCAGCCATTTTAGAATCTCCTTTTTAACAACCTCCTGCATATTTGGAGTGAGCCTTCTCTGCATGTCTCGGAAAGGTTTCGCGGACTCGTTCGTGTATATATGATGCATGCAAAGAGAGGAATCAACACCCTTAATATCAGCAATTGACCAGGCAATTGCTTCCTTATGCCTTTGTAAACACTCAAGTAGAGCCCCCTCCTGCAATTTAGATAATGCAGATGAGATAATAATGGGGAGCGTGTTATTAGGGCCAAGGAAAGCATATTTCAATGTGCTCGGGAGGGGTTTCAACTCCAACTCAGGAGCCTCTTGGATTAAGGGTTTAAGTTTAGATGTCCCCGCCTTAGGTAGTGGATCTACCTTTACGGTCCAGGGTGGGGATAGTGACTCAGTGTGTATCCCCTGCAACTCTTCTAATTCGGGCATTTCCCTTTTAGTTTCTTTAATAATCGGGGGATGGTCCTTAGATATGACCTTTTGAAGGGGATGTCTACATAAGAGTGCTGGAGTAGTCTCTTCAATTATTTCATCAACGACCTCAATCTAAGAACAATCTTCAAATCTGGATTACTTGTGAGTATCAAAAACATTCAATCGGATCTTCTTGTTCCCGAAGCCCATTTTAAGTGCCCCAGATTTACAATTGATAGAGGCATTAGCTGTGGCCAAGAAGGGGCATCCCAGAATAATGGATGGCTTTGTAGGCTTATTTGATGGATCAGTATCAAGCACCAGAAAGTCAACAGGGAAGAAGAAGCCCTCCACTCCTACAAAGACATCTTTCAACAATCCCTGTGGTGTCTTAAGCGATTTGTCTACTACCTGGAGGATTACTGGACTAGGCTTTAGCTTGCCTCCTCTCAAAAGGTCGTAGATAGAGCTCGGTAAAATGTTCACCCATGCACCCAAATCGAGCAGAGCCTCATCAATGTGTTGGTTACCTATAACCACTGAAATATACAGGGCCCCTGGGTCTTTCATTTTGGGGGGTGTTCCATGCTAGAGAATCAAGCTAACATGGTCAGGCAGGATGACCTTGGTTTGGACTTGTTTCCTAGATTGGCGCTTTTGGGTGCATAGGTCCTTCAGAAACTTGGCATAGGACGGGATCTGTTTAATAGCTTCCAATAGAGGCAAGTTAATTTGGACTTGCCTAAAAGTGTCCATAATCTCTCCCATCCTATCCTTGGCTCCAGACGAGCCAATGGAAGATTCCCCATGAGATAGGCGCTTTGGATAGGGCACCCTCAACTTCTGGGTAGAGGGGTCATCATGGCGGGAAAGGGGTGGTGGAAGGACGACATCCTCATTGTAGGTGATTTTGTGCGAGGGAGAGCAATGTGGCTCTTCCTCGGTGGAGATGGAAGTCGGGTCAGGTGTAGAAGGGGAATTCTGAGACATAACCGTAGGAGTGCTATCAGGCTTGTCAATCTTCTTTCCACTCCTCAGCACAGTCACTGCAAGGGCGTGCTCCCTGAATACGACCCCCTTGCCCTTAGGGTTCTTCTCAGAAGAGCTAGGTAGCTTCCCCGGATCATGTTGCATAACTGCCTCAGTAAGATGACCAATTTGGGATTGCATATCAGTAATCATCTTATTCTGATATTAGATGACCATATTCTTATGCTCTTGCATCGCTTTCATCATGGCTTTAAGTTCATCCATCTCAGAGGGCTTATTCTGAGGAGGGTTTTCATAAGATGGTTGGTATATGGGTTAGGGAGGTAAGGGTCTTGTATTCCCTGAGTTAGAAGCATCACCTTGCTTCCAAGAGAAGTTTGGATGGTTCCGCCTATGGGTTATTGCGAGGAGGAGGGCGGAAACCTTGGGCTGCGTTCAAGTCAACCCGATCAACTCAGGGAATTGATTTACCTGATGGCACTCCACAGTGGCGTGCGTTGTGCTTTGGAAAATGGAGCATTCTCTTGAAGCCTGAAAGATAGAGGCTACTTGCGGGTTCATGTTGGGGTTTACTAAAAGCCTATCAAAATTTTTATTCAATAATTGAATCTAATAAAACAAATCCTGAGAAGCCCCAGCTTCATGGGCCCCTATCTTCCTCTACAAGATTGATGGTTTTCTTTCTTGATAGGAAGAGGACAAATGTATGGAGTTTTCGCTTAATGTTTCAAATAATGCCCAGGCTTCATCCTCAGTTCTGGTAATGAAGGTTCCTACACAGGCTGCATCGATGGTTTTCCTATGCCTTTCAAATAATATGTTATAGAACCTTTCGACCAACTGCAAATTTGGCACCTGATGGTGGGGGCATAACCAAAGGTCATTAAAGCGCTCCTAAGTCTCATGAATTTGCTCCCCTTCCTATTGAGTAAAACCCATAATCTCTCTTCTGTAATGGTTGGTCTTACTCATAGGAAAATACTTTTTCAAAAATTCTCCTTTAAGGGTGGCCCAATCATGTACCCTTGCATCAAGGGTATGATACTAGTTTTTGGCCTTATCCTTTAGGGAGAATGGAAATAGAGTCCTCATCAAGGCTTCATCAGTAAAGCCCTGGAGCTTCACCGTGGAACAGACCTCGGTGAATTCTTCCAAATGCCGGTAGGGGTCCTCCCTAGTAGTACCATAAAAGTAGGGCAACAAAGATATGGTACTTCTCTTGATCTCATATGGATTATCTCCTACCGGTCGTCTCAGTGCTTGTGTGGGTTGGTTAGTTGGAATAAAATAGTCCCTTACGATCCTTTGTTGATTTGCTCCTTGATCAGCCATGCCTTCTCTTTTCTCTCCTAGGTGAGCTCTCCTAAGAATTCTCTCGGGCTCAGGATCAAACACTAGACTACCCTCAAGAGAGCGTCTACCAAGCATACAATATCAATCATAATTCAGATTCCTATTGATTGAGTAAATGAAACCTCCACTCCAAAGATAAGTCAAAAGGTCAAGGCTTATCCCTCCGTTCCCACGTAAGTGGTATAAGAGGGGTAATGTCTTGAAATTTTAACCTTCTTTGTTGCGGAGGTAGAATTGGTTGATATAGATGGCCAAACAAGTTTTTCACTGCAATTACGTGCCTTAATTCAACCTTCGAGTGCCCTAGGACCTATACTTTGCTTGGATGATACTCCTAGGTGATCAAATGAGAAGTTACTCCAAGGACGAACAAAGGGATGCAAGTAGGGTGAACCCTTCCTTTGAGGTGATGCGTATGCGGTGCCCCTTAACTACCCTTTTGTTCCTTTAAGGGGTGTCCCCCTCCATGAAGTATCAAAACACTTTGTCAAAAGATAGTACCACCACCACCACAAAGCACAATAGGAGGGTTTGCACTGATAAAGAGATTAATGGCTATAGCCTTAAGGGATCGAGCTTTAGTGCAGTGCCTAATGTGCATGCTCAGTGTCAGAAGTGTGCATCACACCACAAATCTTTTTATTTTTTTGAAAATGCAGACAAGTCCCTTAGAATTAGATCAAATGTGAATTGATTTTAAGGTCGAATTTGATTATCAGTCCCACTTTTAGTTAGGTGACCACTAAATTAGTAAATTCAAACAACTTGGCAGCCTTGAATTTTAATGTGAATGCAAATGCATGAACAAGAGCTGGATGCAAAAGTTAGAAAGGTGCACTTGTCTCCAGCAATCTTCGTGCTAATATGCTTGCAATGCAATAATAAGATCTAATGTGCTGCTCAATCACCCCTAAATGCGTGCACCTAAGGGCATGCAGCCTCTAAATAGGTAGCCTAATGTTTTCTTTTGTTGATTTTAAAGGCAAGCAAGCAGAAAGTGGAATCACACAAGCAGAAAAATGTAAACCCTAGTAGCTAAAGAATGTGGGGACAGACCCCCAAAAAATTCTGCCCTGATTACTACAAGGGTGAGAAGACAAATAAATTTTGTGACAACGGAGAATCCCTGTGAAAGCGGGATCCAAGTATCCTACGTCTTTTCCTCATGTGGCTTAGCTCGAGGTTGACATCGTCGCTCTGTTGTGCTTGTTGCCCCGTTAGATTCCTCGCACAATAAGATAAAGAATGATAAGCTAATTGCACAACTCAGAATATTCAAAAATAATAAAGTGAATATATTGCGTCTGTTGCCTCCCCAGCAACGGTGCCATTTGACGGAGAGATTTTCTCTTATTTATGAAGATGATAGCAATAAATTGATATGTCGTGTTTTATGTGGTGGAAAATCTCTCAATCAAAAATTAAAATAAATATCAAATTTAACCACAATAAAAATGTCACATCCACAGGGAGGAATAGAACCAATAAATTCACGAGTAGAGGATTATAATGTTTGCAAACAACTTCGCAACTTCAATGCGAGGAATATGCTACTCTAAATGGAGCTTGCAATTTCCTCAAATGTTCAAGGCTATTTATGCAATTTTCATGTCAAGAGTTAAGCTCCCTAAAATATGTATATGATGCAGGTGTAGTGGCATATCATGTAAATTTGACTTGCATGCAAATCTGATTTGAACAATGTTGAATGATGCACATAACACAAGTTAAGTAAATTCATTAAACTATAAGTGCATCCATGCAATGTGGCCTGAATAAAATAATAATATTAAAGTGGCAATGGCATGCAATGTAAATTTTAATTGGGGCAAAAATAGAGAAGTACTTCTACCCGGGTACTCTTTCCAGGATTTGATCGATAAAGGGCAATGAGGAATGATCCTTTTTTGTGGTTGTGTTCAGCTTCCTGTAATCAATACAAACCCTCCAAGAGGAAGTTGAACAAGTTGTGACAGATTCTCCTTTCTCATTAGTCATAATGGTAATCCTGGCTCTCTTAGGAATAATTTGCACAGGACTTACCCAAAGACTATCAGAGATCAAATAAATGATTTCTATGTCGAGCCACTTGATAATTTCCTTCTTGACCACTTCTCGCATATTAGGGTTTAATCTCCTCTACAATTGAAGAGAAGGGTGGGATCCATCTTCCATGAATATTTTGTGATTGAAGTAAGATGGCTCGATCCCCCTAAGGTCAGGAATGGTCCAACCAATTGCCTCCTTATGTTCCTTTAGGACCTTGATCAATTTAATCTCCTGCTCCTTAGTTAATCTGGCACTAATAATCATAAGGAGCATCTTTTGAGGTCCCAAAAACTGGTATTTCAAACTCTCAGGCAATGGTTTCAGTTCAAGCTGGGGCGGGTTTAGGATTGAAGGTAAAGATGTTGCTAATGAAGATTCATCAAGAGGATGAGGTTGAAAGTGAATAAAATCAATAACCTTTTGAGAATGTGTCGGGTTTGCCATAGAGGGTTGTGGGTCAAATCCATCACAATAGGAGGAACTTTCAATTGCAGAAATCGCTATACATGTTTCAATATTCAAGTTATCTTCCTCAAGTTCCTTTATAAATCTACAATCCTTGAATTTGTAAATCTCCTTAAAAATATCAAATTTCAATTTCTAATCCCCAAAGGTGATTTCCATGCTACCACTCTCACAGATGATATTAGCCTTAGCAGTAGCCAGGAACGGATGCCCAGAATGATGGGCGTGTTCCTTAAATTCTCAGGTACATCCATGTAAAGGACAAGGAAATCTACAGGAAAATAGAAATCCTTAACCTTGACAATAACATTTTCAATAATGCCTCGCGGATTTGTGACCGAATGGTCCGCAAATTGCAACATTACTGAAGTCATCCAAAGTTCACCTAATCGAACTTCTCGTAAAGAGAAGTCGAAATTAGGTGTTGAATGTCAGGTTGCTACGCTAACGTGTTTGGTTTTGAAAAACCTGTCGTCGTAGTATGAAAGCGAAGAACTCGTGTTCAACAAATAAAATTTATACCAGAATGGAAATCCTAGGTCGAACACAGAGAGGCGGACGTTTGATTTAAAAAATTTGCATTTGATTTATTTGTCACGAAGTAAATTAATTGATTAGAACTATCTAACTATTTACAATAAATAGAAGAGAGAGAGAATATTGCAAACAAAAACCAAAAGGAGATGTAGAATAAACATGGAATTTCATCATCAGAATGATTGTTCATTACACTAGAAAGCGGGAAAATGATTACACTAGAAAGCAGTAAATCTACTCTAGAAAGCATTAAAAGAATGGAGAGAGAAATATCCTCCTCGACGGTCGCTTGGAGGATGAGCTGGACGGGACGACGCCTGGACGAAGGATGACGAAGCAAAAGAATGGGAACGAGGCAGCACGTCGTCATCGTCGTGGGATCCACTTCTGAAAGGGGACGAAAAATTGACTTTATCTCGCGAGAAGCATCTCGGGTGTGGGACAAGCTTCTCTTGAGCTTTGGAGAGGGAGAGAAGAGAAGGAAGGGATGAGAATTTCGTGTGGAGGGGGTCTCCTTTTATAGTTGCAAGGAGTGGGGGCAATTTGGTCATTACAATTCTAAAAACATTAATTCAGGACCTTTAGTGACAGATAAAGCCATCGCTAAAGGTCCGAACGTGGCCTTCGTGGGCGGTGCCCACGCGCTTGCTCACCTCCTCGCTCGTAGCGCATGCGCACATCCACCTGATCTCAGCCGTCCGATTGCGAGATCGGATGGCTTAGATAGCGCCTCCACCCGCCTCCTCTACACGCCTGCTCGCGTGTGGTTCTGCGTGAGGTGCAGCGTGCGATATGGCGTGAGCGCAATTGTGCGTGCGCGACAGTTCGATTGCGATCGAACGGTCAATCATGCTCGCTCGCCTGCATCACTCTCCCGCTCCTGCGGATTCGAACTGGCACCAGCACCTTGTGATAAGGTATTCACCCGCTACGCTACGTCGTCTAGATGGTCGAGCAGATGTTTTGAGCAGCGCGTGCTCATGGCGGTTGGATCAAGATCCAACGGCCTAGATCGTGCATTGGATTTTCTTTGGAGAGGCAGCGGTAATCCTGAGGGCCAGTTTGACGGCTGAGATGGTGCCACGTGGTGCCATATGAGCCATCCATCTTCTGGATGATGTAGATGGTGCCACGGTTGTCGGATTGAGTCGATTTTTGCGCCGTTAGGCTGCGATCGTCAATTCGAATCCATCCGTGCGGTCGGATTTGTCATTTGAAGTGTGGATTCACACCATCTTGGCCCATGATCTTCTAGGGTTCCCCGATCTCTATCTGATGCTACAGATGTCTGATTTGGGTGATCTTGGAGTCGTTGAACTCCAATCGTCGCACTGATCACATCCGTACGGTTAGATCCTTGATCCAAGGTCCTCATAAAAAGTTTGCCCTGTTGATGAGAACCTCATCATGAGCCATAACTAGCTTATTTTGACCTAATACAAAGGATAAAAGCTCCTACATAACTCAAGGAAAGGCTTAACTCAGAGAATTCTGAGTTTAAGGAGAAAATAAGTCATAAGGGGTAAAAATGCAATCTTACCAGTATAATCTGCATACAGGGTAATTCAGGGTCCAAACATAGGTCAAAGCAACTTAATAAGAATAAAAGTGGGATGAGATGATCTAGAAAGGGCTACAGCAATTCCAAGGAACTAAATGATAATCTGTAACCCTAAAACAACCCACTTCAATTCACGAGGTTCAAGGCAAAGTAAAAATAGAATAAACCCTCTAAAATTCATAGAAAAATAATCTCTAGGGTTTAGAACCTTCAATTTGGCCTTCAGAACCCATTTTGACCTACATTGAGAATCATGCCCAATTAATAACTTAATTTGGGTTTTCGCATAAATTGACCGGTCAAACAAGGTTTAATATAGAGATGAAATTCACCATCAGATTCCTTAGGTCCTAATTAGTCATGTATAAAAACTTGAGCCTAAGAAGAAACCTCCTTGACCAACTTTACACTTTGGCCCTCATATATTTACTTTTTGGCCCTCAACTTTTGAACCCTCGCATTTTGGCCCCTAACTCTCCTTCGTTCTTTGCGTTCAGGTCCCCCCTGCAAAACCTGCCAGCACCATGCTCCGGTGACCTTGCGCGGAGCATGGCACCGCGCAGGGTGAGGGGGAGAGCCTGGCAAGTAAACTGGGGGTGCCCTACGTCGCCAGCCGTCGCAGGGACACCCCCCTGGTCACTGTAACCCGCCATACCGACCGTGCGAACGCACGGACGGTATGGGTTTCCATCTCCGACGTCCTCCGGCGAGGGAGACACGTCGTCTCCCTGCGCCTTCCTCCCTGATTCGGTCCCTATAAATACCCCCGTCGCTCCTCCGTTCTTCCCAACTCGGATCTGACGGAGAAAACCCCCAACTTTCCTCTCCTCTCACTCTGGCAGACGCCCACCAGCTCCGGCGGTTCCTCCTCCTCCTCCTCTTCGCTCTGCCGCAATACCAGCAGCAGGGACTTCTTCCCCTGCTCTTCCCGCGCCACGCCGTACCCAGCTGGCGCATCTCCGGCCCTCTGCTCGCCGCCGCCCCTTCCCCTGGGCATCTTCTTCTCCGGCGACAGTCGATACGACTGTCGCCCTGCCCCGGCCCCTTTCGTCTCCATAGCTAGGTCAGAACTCCTCCCCATCTCCCCCTCTTTCTTTTCCTCACTGTCTTTTATTTGATTAAACCCTCGACCGCTCCTGTCCACCGTCACCCCCCTCGTCTCCGGCCAAACTCCGGCGAGACGCTCCCATCACCCCAGCAACCCACACGGCTCGCCGACCACCGCAGAACCTCCGCCTCCTCACCCTGATCAATCCCCGCCCTTCCACTTCCCCCACATCACCCTCTGCAACCCCACCGAACAAACCCATCCTCCGACCCACAGTCCGACCTAGGGCAGCCCTTGCACGCCGCCCCACGCCTCGCCACCACCCACACGAGCTTCGCCGCACTCTGGCGAAGCTCCCGGCACCTTCTGATTAGGCCGAGAGGCTGTTTTGCTGTGAACAGGCCACCCGACCTCCGCCGCCATTGCCGTGCAGAAGGAGCTGCTTCCGCCTGCAGCTGCAGGCGCGCCACGCCCAGATTCGACTCCCAGGCCTTGCGAGGCATTTCGACAAAGCATCAGGCTCGCAGCTGGGGAGAAGGCTTCGCGTGAAGCCGCGATCGCCCGCTGCTTTCTCCACTGCGGGCACTCAATTAGGGTGGGACATTTAGTCCCACCTCGGAAAAGTCTGAAGAGGCGCAGCGGTTTAAAGCGAGAAAGTGCTGGAGGCTTACTGCCTCAGCACACGGGGTGAGGTCCCCTTCACCCACCCGGTTACCCGGTCTCGTCCGCGCTCACGCCCCGTGGATCTGACCCGACCCAACTTAGACTGACCTGCACTCCTCGCCCACCACGCACGCCGGTGGGCCTGGACCCGGGCGCGACCCGTACCCGGCTACCCGGCAGCTCTGGGAGAGCTATCCTATGAGTGGATTCTGTGAGAGAGAGACGGAGGGGCGGGAGGGTAGAGTAGGTTTTGCCCCCTGACGTAAACTCTGAAGTGTGCAGGCACAGGTGAAGAAGAAGGACCGCGGAAGAAGAAGGAAGCTGAGGGAGACACTGTAGCAACAAGCAGTTTAAGTCGTCTGATTGGAAAATCAGACGACATCCTGAAGGGAAAAGAAGAAAGAAGGAGAGACGACGTCCTGACAGGAAAAAGAAAAGAAGAAAGAAGGAGATCTGAAGAACAACAGAAGAAGGCGAGGCAGAGGAGAACACAGGGAAGAACTCAAAGAAGAAGAGCAGGAACAGCTGAAGGAAGAAGAAGAACATCACCACTGCAGATAAAGAAGAAGAGGATAACAGAAGATCTGAGACGAGGAGAAGCAAAGAGAAAAGAAGAAAAGACAACAAATTCTTTCTCTCTCTTTCTTTATTTTTTGTAAAAGAAACATGTATATCTCTAGAATACAACTTGCTCCCTGAGTTCGACCTCGGGAACTCTTTTATTTTCCGAGTAAAAAATTTACATATTTGAAATGTTGGCAATAACTGGCTATACTACAACGCTATAACAATAAAACCCGGTTGCCGTCACTGTTTCATTTTGGCGCCGTTGCCGGGGAGCAACGGCTATTCTAGAGGTAAACATTCCTGTTTCCTTTTAATTTCTGATAATCTCCTCTCCTTTGTGCAGAAAACTACAGGAAATCAAGAAGACAAGCAACCGCACGACAACCACTCCGAGGACAGGTAAATTTTTCCTCTCGCTATTAACCCCTAAACTCTAAAGAGGAAGAAAAGAAAAGAACAAGCAATATAGGGCTAACCTGTCTTCCATACTTAGTAACCATAAAAAGTTGCATGTTTTCAACTCATTAGTCCTGCACACTATTAAGGGTATTTAAGGGCTAACACATTCTTGCTTGAGCCCTAATTACCCAACAAAGAACTAACTGGACCAAGTAGAGTCAACATAAGATTCAACATTAGGGTTTTAGAGACACACTACTTAAATCAAGAATGGAGAAAATCCAAAAGAAGTGTGCCTAAACCATTGATTGAAAATACCTATTCAAAAGAAAACCTAAAACAATTGGCTCTCTAAACACTTGAACCCTAAAAGACAAGACCTAAAAGCTCTCAAAGAAAACAAGAGGTAAAGTCGACCCCTTGGGTCAACCAACCTTAAATTAGGTCACTCTTTGCACTTAAAAGACTAAAGTTCAAGTGAAACCTTAAGCACCCTGATCTTAAAATTGGTAGACTTAAGAGGTCAAGATCCCCATTCTGGTCTACCTGGAACCGCAGTGACAAGAGAGGACGGGTGGGGGAAACCCTGTAACCCGTGGGGACGCTCTACCGTGTAGGGGTCTTCGCGGGACTCTCCCTCTCTGGCTGCCCAGGTAATTCTCAGGTGGACGATCTTTCTGATCAAGGGGTCCATCTGCCCCGCACCTCTATAGTCACCCAACACATTTTTGGGTGTCTTGATTGGGTCCAGCACCTTCTAAACTTACCTCTTCCAACAGTGCATGTACGGAAGGAGGTCCCTAAGACCACCCTTAAGACCTCCTTTAGAAATTCGCTCTCGTCAAGGCCAAGCCTCGACGCCCGTGTTTGTACAGCAACACCCTCACATTATTCTCTCTTCTGATTCAGAACCAAGTTCTTCTTCTTCCCCCATCATGGCTCAGCCAGTTGAGGAAGAAAATAATCTGGAACACCAGCTCCAGCGACTCAATGACCTCTTCCAAAACTTCGTGCACCCACCACAGCGTCCTATGATGCGGGACCACTACAATCCTGCTGCGGTGGCCATTGAGCCTCGAGTTAGAATCCCGACTGGAGGACCTGATTCCGAATTAAAGCCCAACATGATTCATGCTATACCTAAATTCCATGGGCTTAATTCTGAAGATCCCTTCCAGCACATCAAACAGCTAAAGCATCTGGCCCACACTTTTGGATCAGATGCGCAAAATCGGGATATTCTTCTCATGAAGATGTTCTCCTTTTCTCTTATGGACAAGGCCGCCCATTGGTATCAAACTCAGACCCGGCCGATCAACACTTGGGAAGAACTTCAATCCGAGTTTTTGAAAAAGTTTTTTCCCGTTGGTCGGACCAACGCCTTGCGCCATCAGATTACACACTTCACTCAACAATCAGGAGAACCTCTCCATGAGGCATGGGATCGTTTTCAGGATCTCATGAGAAAGTGCCCCCATCACGGAGTTCCTAAATGGGAACAAGTCCAATCTTTTTACTAGGGACTCCGTGAGGACATCCGCCTTTTCGTCAATGCAACTTGCGGAGGAAACATCATGGGTCAACATGAAGACACTGTATGGGAGATTCTCGAAAACATGTGCGAGAACTCCATCAACAATGACTCCATGGGATTATTCGACAGGACGAATACCCGCGCGCGACGAATCTTAAGGGAGCACATGAGACACAGGGCCTGTCCGCATCAGTCGACCTGGAATTAATGGCCAGTCGATTGGACAAGGTCTCAATCATTGAAAAGAAGGTGGATGAGCTGACTCAGCACTTGCAGCGAGCCACCTCCGCGCGTAACTCCTTTGCACAACCTCCTTCCACACAGGAAACTGTGCAAAACATCCTCCACCGATCTTCCCCTGGGATGGATCCATATCCATCCCCATCTGAGTCTTGGATCGGAGGATCATCCGATCCTTTCTACACCAGCCGGGGGAACTCCATTCCCCCTTTCCCTGATTCTCACGAGGTTCCTCAGACCTGCGAGGACCTCAACGCCATCCAGAACGACCCATTCTCCAACACTTACAACCCTGGATGGCGAAACCATCCCAATTTTTAGTGGGCGGGAAATTCCCAAACCCAAAGACCACCTTTTCAGCCCCGCCCATAGCCCTCTCGTCATTACCAGCCGCCTCAGCCTCGGCCCAACCCTACTCATCCATCAGGGCCAAATCAGGATCAAATGTCCCTAATCCTTCAGACTCTGGCTGACATTCAAAAAACGAATGCGGCTATTCAAAAACAACACAAGGACGAGCTTACAGAAGTTAAAACTCAACTGGCCCAGTTGGCAAATTCTCGCCAGCCAGGCACACTCCCTTCCCAACCCCTTCCTAACCCAAATAACGTGCCAACCCAGAAGCGCGTTATGAATCCAAATTTAGGCCACGCTCAATGGATTTATCAGGCCCCTACTGCTCCATCTCCAGACGAGATGGAAGCCTCAACTTCTTATGCGGGATTTCAGCAGCAGCCACCCCTCTTACCAAACCCAAACCAAAATCAGGCCGGATTAAATTCTGTAACAACACGTAGTGGTAAAACAACTCAAGACCCGCATTATCCAAACCACTCCAAGCCTGATAACCATGACCCTAGGATAGTTATCCAAGATACCGCTGTTCCGGATCCACAACCTGGACCTATCCTAGAAGAACCAACCAAGATCCCGTTTCCCGAGGCCCTGACCAAGGGGAAGAAGACCACCAAACCCGTGGCCCCTGAGGAGGACCTGGTCAAGCTCTTTGAGCAGGTCCACATAAACATCCCCTTGATGGATGCAATCCGCCACGTGCCAGCTTACGCACGATTTCTAAAGAATATATGTACACCCCAGCGTAAGCCGCGAACCAAGGGAGGGAGCCCAATTGTTCTGTCAGAGCAAGCCAGCTCTGTAATCCTTAGTAGGCTCCCACCCAAGGCAAAAGATCCTAGGACTCCCCTGATTTCCTGTAAGATAGGTGGTACCCAATTTGATAGACCATTGTTAGACTTGGGTGCATCCATAAACCTGATACCCACATCCTTACTTGACCATCTAGAAGAATCTGAGCTGAAACCAACCGAAGTGACATTACAATTAGCAGATCGATCTATAAAGTCACCAAAAGGGATTCTCGAGGATGTTATCGTAAGAGTGCGGGATTTCTATTTTCCAGTGGACTTTGTAGTCTTAGATATGGATGCACCTGAGAACCCTAGGGATACACCAATCATTCTAGGGAGACCTTTCTTGGCTACTGCTAGAGCCAACATCAGCTGTGAGGAGGGCCAAATAGAGCTTAGGTTTGGAGATCAAACATTGAAAATTGATATATTTAAGGCCCAACAAGGAATTAATTGCGGCGTCATCGAACAAATTTGTGACATCAAGACTTTGGTTGATGAATCACACCTCCAGAATGACTCGATTATGCCTCATCAACCACAGAAGGATCTTGACCCGCAAACAGAGGAGTCGAATCCAGATATGAACAACCCAGTAACTCCCACCCTTGAACCTCACATCTATACTGAACCACCAGCTGCTGCTGAAAACCCCATCCTCGAACTGAAACCCCTTCCTGCTCACTTGAAATACGTCTTTTTGGGTTCTAATCAGACCCTTCCTGTGATTATCAATTCCAACCTCAGTCCTGAACAGGAATCCCGTCTGATTGTTGTCCTCCAGCAACATCGCAGAGCCATCGGATGGACTCTCGATGATTTGACTGGAATAAGTCCCTCTTATTGTACTCATCATATCTATTCAGAAGAGGGCACATGACCTTCTCGTGAAATGCAGAGACGCTTAAATCCCAATCTGCAGGAGGTCGTGAAAAAGGAGATCATCAAGTGGTTAGATGCCGGGATCATCTACCCGATCTCCGATAGTCGTTGGGTGAGCCCAATTCAGGTCGTGCCCAAGAAGGCAGGACTCACCACTATAACGACTGAGACCGGAGAAATCATTCCTACCCGATTAGCCAACTCGTGGAGAGTCTGTATAGATTACCGCCGACTAAATTCCTCCATGAAGAAGGATCATTTCCCACTACCCTTCATTGATCAAATTCTCGAAAAACTTGCGGGAAATAGGTTCTTCTGCTTTCTTGACGGGTACTCCGGTTATAACCAGGTGGCAATCCATCCTGAGGACCAAGAAAAGACCACTTTCACCTGCCCCTTCGGAACATACGCTTTCCGAAGGATGCCTTTCGGTCTTTGCAATGCACCCGCTACTTTTCAGCGATGCATGCTTGCCATATTCTCAGATATGGTAGGTGATTATCTGGAAGTCTTCATGGATGACTTTTCAGTTTTCGGAGCATCATTCGACGATTGCCTCCAACACTTGGTCCAGATACTCAGGCGGTGCATCGATGTGAATTTGGTTCTTTCCTGGGAAAAGAGCCATTTCATGGTGCCTGAGGGAATTGTCCTGGGACACTCAATTTCGGAGAAAGGTATCCAAGTGGATCGAGCTAAGGTTAATCTGATTTCTCACCTTCCTATGCCTAGCTCGATCAGGGACATCCGTTCCTTTTTAGGGCATGTCGGTTTTTATCGACGATTTATCCCTGATTTTTCAAAAATCGCGCGCCCCCTGACCACTCTTCTCTCCAAGGATGTTCCTTTTGAAATTTCCAAGGAATGCACTCAAGCATTTGAAATCCTGCGTGACCGAGTCACCCAAGCCCCGATCCTACAGTCCCCTGATTGGTCTCAACCCTTTGAGATCATGTGCGATGCATCCGACTTCGCTGTAGGAGCGGTTTTGGGACAGAAAATTGACAAGAAACCTGTGGTCATTTACTACGCTAGCAAAACACTCGATGAGGCTCAGCGTAACTATACGGTTACTGAGAAAGAGCTGCTAGCTGTAGTATTTGCCCTAGAAAAGTTCAGATCGTACCTTCTGGGTTCCCATATCATCATATACTCGGATCACACAGCTGTGAGGCATCTCCTTGCAAAGAAGGACGCGAAACCTCGATTAATCCGATGGATCTTGCTGTTGCAAGAATTTGACCTTGAGATTCGCGACAAAGCGGGAAAGCAAAATGTGGTAGCTGATCACTTGTCCCGTCTTCCTTCTGAAATAATTGACCCTTCCGGACCCATCACTGAGCATTTTCCCGATGAGCACCTGCTGACTATTGGTACTAGCCTTCCATGGTTTGCTAATGTAGTAAATTACTTGGCATCTCATCAGATCCCGTCCGATTGGCCGAAGGCCAAGAAAGACAAATTACGCTCCGATGCCAAGTATTACATTTGGGAAGACCCATACCTCTTCCGCATAGGTGCCGATCAGATCATCCGGAGATGTGTCCCGGAAGGGGAATTCAACAAAATCCTCTCTTTCTGCCATGACCAGGCATGCGGTGGCCATTTCGCCGGGCATAAAACCGCATCAAAAGTCCTCCAGTGCGGCTTTTACTGGCCCACACTGTTCAAAGACGCATACAATCACTGCAAGGCATGCAGTCGTTGCCAGACTTTGGGCAACATGAGCCATCGCGACATGATGCCTATGCAACCGATTCTAGTATGCGAAATCTTTGATGTTTGGGGGATTGATTTTATGGGCCCCTTTCCTGTTTCGGATGGTTTCGAATACATTCTGTTGGCTGTAGACTACGTGTCCAAATGGATCGAAGCCATACCGACCCGAACCTGTGATCACAAAATCGTTCTCAAATTCATTCATCAACACATTTTCTCAAGGTTCGGGATTCCTCGTGCAATAATCTCTGATGGGGGGAACCATTTCACAAATGCTCAGTTTAGGTCACTGATGACCAAATACGGGGTGTCTCACCGAATCTCTACTCCTTACCACCCCCAAAATAATGGTCTAGCTGAGCTGTCTAATCGGGAGATCAAGAAAATCCTGCAAGTCACTGTTCGACCTGACAGGAAGGACTGGTCGTCCCGACTTCTGGAAGCATTGTGGGCCTATAGGACCGCCCACAAGACCCAATTGGGCATGTCTCCCTTTAGATTGGTGTACGGAAAGGCATGCCACCTTCCCGTAGAACTGGAGCATAAAGCCTATTGGGCAGTACGGAACTGTAATCTAGATCTTTCCAAGGCTGGGACCCACAGAAAACTCCAAATCAGCAAGATCGATGAATTACGCCTAGACGCGTACGAGAACTTGCAAATCTACAAGGAGCGGGTTAAAGCCTTCCACGACAAACACATCTCGAGAAAGATCTTTCATCCTGGTCAAAAGGTCCTACTCTTTGATGCCCGACTAAAACTCTTCCCAGGAAAACTGAGATCCAAGTGGGTCGGACCATATTTGGTCTGACAGGTTTTTGGAAATGGAGCAATCGAAATCAGTCCACTCAGCCACGATTCTGAACCTTTCATCGTGAACGGTCAGAGACTCAAGCCGTTCATTGATGTAACTTCTACTGATTTGGCTGAGGCATCTTATATCCTCCTTTCCCCTTGAGCTTATTGCGCCCAGCCGATGGCGTAAAACTCAGCGCTTAACGGGAGGCAGCCCGTCATTCTCTTTGAAAACTTGAAACTTGTTCTGACACCTTTTTGCACTTGAAGTTCACCCTTGTAGATAGCCGACCCCACCTCAGATGCTTGCATCTGGGATTAGAAATCGTCCGCAAAAATTCAACCCGACCCATCCACTCATCCAAATTTCTGTCTTAAGGAATGAACTAAGTTAAATAAAAACCCCCTAGGTTACAATGAGGACATTGCAAATCTTAGGCATGGGGGGGTATGAAAGTGCAAAACTTGTAAGAAAAGGTTTCAAACAAAAAAATTCACATATGCCAAAAACACCATAAAAATTAAAAATTTTTCGAAAAAGAATAAGAGGAAAAGAGGAGAAGGAAATTTTGTGAAGGAGAAAAGAAACAAAATGAAAAAGGAGCACAAAATTATGAGAAAAGGTGATAGTCATTAGTAAGGAACTAAGGAATTAACCTAAGTTCTAGACCTCATTCAAGAAAATAACTGAAAAGTGCACAATGAGATTAGTAAGAATGCAAACCTTAGGCATTCTTGAATAGACTCTTAGTACCCATTAAGATCTGGACACTCCTCAAGAGGTTGAGGAAAATGAAAAGCTGAAGTATTAGGTCTAAGGCTTAGGGAGTATTTGGCCTCGTTAACTAATTTTTGGTTTACGGGACTCAGTAACCTAAGCACCCTAACCTCACACACAGCCTGGTTCAGTAAGCGTAAAAATCAGAATCACGCAGAAGCGTCGCAAAATTCTGAAAAGAACACCTAGAACAGGAGCGGCCGATCAACACAAGTTGATTTGGACGAGTTCCCAGCGCGGAGAGGCGGGAAATCCCCTCGAAGATGCGCAACAAAATATCATCTCCTCGGTGCTTGTCTCTTAGGATATTTACATATCCTACTGGGGGCATGTAAGCACTCTGCTGGTTCAGATTCCATGGATGGCATTATCTCGAAGTGTCAATTGCCAGGGTCTGGATTCGGCCACGGAACACCATGGATGGGATTATCTTGAAATCTCAATAGCCAGGGGTCCGGGGGTTGCCATGGGCGGTGCTATCTCGAAGCATCGATCGCCAGGAACCCTTGAGGATTGATGATGGGAGCAAGGAATCTGATACAGACCGTGTTGAAAAGCCAATCCTAGGCTAGAACTAAAAAGAAAAAGAGAGAGAAAACTCTCCAAACAGAAAAACTTTCTATCTCTCTCTTACAAAACGCACTGCGAACTAAGCCAGGGCAAAAATCATTTCAAGCACGGGTGCTTGTTCACGAGCGTTTCGTGCGGATTTAAAGCGTATTATGTTGTAGTATAACCGACAAAACGTTCGAACAAATACAAAGTTTTTATTACTCGAAGACCGGAGTATCCGAGGTCGAACACAGGGAGCAAATGGAACTTACCACTAAATCAAAATGTAATTGAACACTCTAATTTACTCAAAATATCAATTCAGGTATGAATGTATGCGATTAAAAGGAGTTAGGGCAAAAAAATATGAAATTGGACGTCTGATCTTGTGATCAGACGTCTTAAAAGCATCTCTCCTTTTCTTCTTGATTATTCTTCTTCTTCTTCTTCTGCTGCAGTCTTTGCTCTGTCTTTTCTTCTTCTGATCTCTGCAAAGTTCTTCACTTGGCTTCTCTGTGCCTTTGCTTCTGGCTTGCTCTTTTCTTTCTTCCCCTGCGAAGGCTTCTTTCTTGCTGCTTCTTCTCTGCCTTGTTTCTTCCTCTTCTATTCTTCTCTGTCGTTCCTTCTTCTTTCTTTCTTTTCCTTCTCGCGGCCAAGTCCTTCTCCTGCGATCAGCTTGCCTGCACAGGAGCAAAACCTAACCCTTCTCCCTCTACCCGCGCATCTCTCTCTCTCAAGCAATTCACTCGAACCGCTCTCCCAGAGCCACGGTCTTAATCGGGTCGGATCGTACCCGGGACCAGGCGCACCTGCAGGTGTGTGATGCGCGAGGAGTGCGTAGGTCTAGGTCGGGTCGGATCCGCCAGGTCCGCGTGGTCAGGCCGCGAACGAGGCGGGTGGGGTCAGTGAGGGACCTCACCCCTGTGCTTACTGAGGCGATAAGAGTAAAACGCAAAAACAACTTATATGGTACCTGACGGTTGCAATCCCACGATGTGGGACTATCTGGTCTCGCCTTCACGCGCGCCTGCAGAAGCCTCGTCGTGCGATTGCCCCGCAGCTGCTGGCTCTGCTAGCGCTCCTTGGCTGGACTCGTTCACCTCGCGACACTCGCGCTAGTATGCAGCACCTGTAGCCTGGAAGACCGGGTGCCTGGAGCTTCGTGGGAGCTTCATCAGAGGTCGTCCATGGCGGCAGCAGCTCAAACCCTGTCATACACAAAATGCGCCTCTCGGCCAAATCAGAATAGCTAGAGACCTTCGCCGTGGCACGGCGAAGGCGGCGGGCAGTGCTGCAGCCCGCAGGTCGGCCTAGGCGTGCGTGCCTAGGTCAACCTATGGCCGGAGATGGTGGGTTGGTCGGGGGGTGATTGTGGAGGGCTGGAGTGGCAGTGGTAGGGTGGAGTGTGTTCCTGGACATGAGGCGGAGCTTTCGAGGTGGTTGGCGAGCCGTTTGGAGGGCTGGAGTGGTGTGGGCGGCTCGCCGGAGTGCGGTCGGAGGCGAAGACGATGGAGGTGGTTAGCGTCTGTCGAGGGTCGATCAAGGGAGATAACAGGGGGAAAAGAGAGAGGAGAGGATGGAGAGGAGTTCTAACCTAACTGTAAGGACGAAAGGGGACGGAGGGCGAACAGCAGTACCTGCTGTCGCCGGAGAAGATGACGCCCAGTGGGGGAGGACGACGGCGACGACGGGGCTGAGGCGGCGTGCGCTGGTACTGCGCGACGCGGAGGAAGGTCAGGAAGTTAACTCTGCCACTGGTTTTGTGGCAGAGCGAAGAGGGAGGGGAGGGGGCCTCGCCGGAGCCTGCTGGGAGTTTGGCTGGGCAGGAGGAGAGGAATTGGGGGTGGAACCTCGGCCAAACCAAGCTCAGCCTCTTCGGCCGGAGTTGTGGGTTCTTATATAGGCGCTGGACTTGGTGTGCAGGGCGTGAAGGGCACGTAATTGCCTGAGGTTGGTCGCCGGAGATGGAAAGGAGTTAGGATACCCAAATCTCTCGTGCGTTCGCACGAGAGATTGGGTTCACACCAGGGATCGATATCGGTCTTAAATGGAAGGCAATTCTTCAGAGAATTCTCCTTCCATTTCTGGGAGGGAATCTCTGAGGGATTAGAGAGCAATCCCTCTCCGAACCTCGCCAGAGCTCGATTCTGCCCTAGCAATGGCAGCAGGACCGGTTTGCAAAGGAGGCGAAGAACCTAGGGGGTTCTCTGCAACGGTATTCAAAAGATAGGGACCAATTTGTGATTTGGGTGTACTAAATTGCAAAGTTGGTCAAGATGACCTCTCCTTAGGTCCAAATTTTGGTATAAACCTAATTTGGACCTAAGGAATCCAATGGAGAAGTTATATTTGAGGTTTGACCTCGTTTGACTGGATATTTTGCGTAAAAACCCAAATTAGGTTAATTGAAGAGCTAGGACCCTAATCTAGGTCAAACTAGGTTCCAAAGGCCAAATTAAGTGTTCTAAACCCTAGAGTATGTTTTTCCATGATTTGTAGAGGGTTTACTTGCTTTTTGTTCTGACCGGAACCTTGTTAATTTAAGCGGGTCTGTTTTAGGGTTACCAAGTGTCTTTTAGTTCTTAGATTGCACATGAACCCATTTCTGATTGACTCAACCCACTTTTTATCTCATTTAGACCATTTGACCTATGTTTTGCCTCTGAGAAATCCCGTTTATCTACTGCAATGGTAAAATTGCAGTTTTAACCTTTATTTCATGTTTTCTTCTCAGAGCACTTGTTCCTTCAGTTAGGCCTTCTTCTAGGTTATGTAGGAGCTTTTATCTTCTTTATTGGGTCAAAATGAGCTAGTTATGGCTCATGATGAGGCTCTCATCATACCCCCATGCCTAGCTTTTGCTAGTCCCTTAGCAAAATTTCAAAGTTTTAACTTCCGTTCTAGACCCTGAATGTTGCCAATAATGATAAGTGCTTCTCCTTTTCTTTTGTGATTAGGTGGGAATGCCGACAATAGGCCTAAAGGTACTCAAGTACCAACCAAAATCCGGACCTGTTCCGCTTTAGCCTCAGTCTTCTGCAAAAGGTTTCTACGGCCCACAGAACCTAACCTAGGGTTTGTTGGACTCCGCGGTTAAAGCACCCGTGCTTGAGATATTTTTAGCCTAAGTTCAGTTTGCAGTGCATTTTTTGTAAGAGAGAGATAGAAGATTTATTTGTTTGGAGAGCTTTTCTCTCTCTTTTCTTTTTTATTTCTAGCTTCGGATTAGCTTCTCAACACGGTCTATATCGGATTCCTCGTCCCCATCATCAATCCTCAAAGGTCCTTGGCTTTCGAGATTTCGAGATAATCCCGCCCATGGCAACCCCCGGAACCCTGGCTTTCGAGATTTCGAGATAATCCCGCCCATGGCGTTCCGTGGCCGAATTCAGACCCTGGCGATCGACATTTCGTGATAATGCCACCCATGGTATCTGAACCAGCAGAGTGCTTACATGCCCCCAGTAGGATATTTAAATATCCTAAGAGACAAGCACCGAGGAGATGATATGTTGTTACGCATCTTCGAGGGGAATTTCCCGCCTCTCCGCGCTGGGAACTCATCCAAATCAACTTGTGTTGATTGGCCGCTCCTAATCTAGGTGACTTTTTCAGAATATTAAACGCTCTTGCGTGTTTTGGATGTTTTATGCGCACTGAACCAGACTGTGTGTGAATTTGGGGTGCTTAGGTTACCGAATCCCGCAAACCGGAGGTCAGTTAACGAGGCTGAATACTTCCTAAGCCTTAGACCTAATACTCAAGCTTCGCATTTTCCTCAACCTCTTGAGGATTATCCAGATTTTAACGGATACGTGAATTTTTAAGCTAAAGATACTAGCCCAAAAGGCCTAAGACCAGCGTTCCCGCTAATCTCTTGTTATATCTCCGTAGCACTTTTCTTTTCTTTTTCTTGACTCGGTCTAGAACTTCAGTTAACCCCTTAATCTTTTACTAATGACTTTTTCTTTTTCTTTTCCTTTTGTGCTCCTTTCTTCATTTTTGCTCTTTTTCTCCTCCTTATGATTATATGGCTCACAACATTTCCTCCCTCCCCATTTTTTTTTGTTCTTTTTCGTAATTTTTCAATTTTTTGTGTTTTTGACATATGCGAATTTTTTGTGAGAATCCTTCTGATTTTTTTCTTTGTTTTGTATGTATGCACTTTATCACCCCCCCATGCCTAAGTTTTGCAATGTCCTCATTGTAAACAGAGGGTGGGAATTAGTGTTGAGGTCAGGGGCTTAGAACAGGATATATCGGGTGGGTGAATGGGTAGGGAATGAGTGATGCGAATGATTTTAAGCTCTGATACGTGTACCAGAGGTGGGATCAACTGTCTAAGGCTGAACTCAAGGTGCAATAGACGTGGAGTACAGACGGCTAATCAGACGGGTCTCTATTTTTGAGATGACGGGTTGCCTCCCGTTAAGCGCTAAATTTAATGCCTTCAGCCGAGCGAAAAATGGGGTGGAGAGGGAGTGGTCAAATCAATGGAGTTTTGGAAAACAAGCACCTTGATTAAGAGCCTGGTTGGTCCAACCAGGTACTTGTTCAAATCAATGGGCTGATGATGCAGCCCAAACCCAATAAGTCTGGTGGGTTGATAGATGTAGATTAGCAGATGTGGGACCCACCAAATGCAGTGATGTTCTGATAGATATGGAAGTGAAAACTCGAGTTCGGGCTCAGTCGAATCAGCCTGGTGGGGGTAGGGTTCCGAAAAATAATCAATGTAAGGTGTGGAATCCCTACAGGGACGGTCAAAGGATGGAGGCTCCTGATTTGTGGTCTGATTAGTGTCCGATACCCGGTATAGATATGGAGTTGAATCATCTGCAATCGGCTCAGTGAGAGGTGAATCAGAATAGAAATTGAGTCCGGTTGCGGGTCGGGGTGGGGAACGGGTTTTGATTGGTTCTGTATCTGTGGAGCAGGTGGCTTCAAAGAAGATTGACATGTTATAATCAGGAGGTAGATTTTCTCCGATGTTATGGTCAGATTCGAGATCGTTGGAGAGTTTGCGAAAATCAAAGTTTGAATGAGATTCTAGATCATGAGTTCCACCATAGAATAAATCATATGTTGTATATTCAGCAGCCTGACTGGGATCTAGCCTAAATGTTAATTCTGAGCTTACAAAGGTGTCCCTATCTGGTAGAGGCTCAGGTTCAAGGTTAGTAGGGCAGAGCCAATCGAAACCCCGCTCGTCCAAGTCCTCGATTTCTGTATCGTAGATTGGCATGACTTCCGAAAACTCGATTAGTTCTTCTGAGGAGGTTGACGAGGGATATTCATCAAATCGAGGCCCAGAATCATATTCTTCATTAAGAGATTGATTTTCTTCATATGGGGCCTTGAAATCTTCAATATAGGTTTCAGATCTAGGTTCTAGGCTTAGGATGTGGGTGGAATTACTAGAATCTAGGTCTGAATAACCTTCGAGGGCCACCTTATCAGAATAAGGGACGGAATTTACACCCTCGAGAGGTTCAGTTCTACTCTCATACTTGCAGGAGTCTTGGGATTCTAAAATGGGTTCATCATGGTCTTTTCCTGCATTTGGAGCTTCCCAATCTTCTTCAATATTAGGTGCATTATACTCCATCTGGGTTGGGAATCCACAACCATTTTGTGCCCCAAACCCGAGATCAGATTTATCCTCGATGTTGTCCCAAGATAGTTCATCCTCTGTTGGCGGTTTGTACGGGTATTTCTGATCAATCACTTGTTTTATTAATCTCATTATCTCTTCCCATTTTTCAAGACTATCTTGGTGTTGCTTCCAAAGTCGAGGATTTGTCATACATTGAAGGTATTCACTATTGTGCAGTTTTTCTATCTCAATGTATGCAGTAATGAGCAAGTCACGGGTTGATCCTTTGTTGGCTTCTGCTAATAGTACTTGGACACAAGTTATGACAAAGGTTGTGGTTGTTGGGACATCAACCTGAATGTTTCCTACTGTTGTTGAGGTTTCTTCATTTTCATAAAATCTCATGGCATCCTCAATCATTTTATCTCTCATGGATCTCCGGTATTCAGGTTTCTCGACTGGTAGTCCTAGGTGGTTCGGCTGCATATTTGGATCAGGTGGTGGAATCACGATCAGAGTTTGACTCAAGATGTGTTATGAAGCGATCAGATCTGAATAACGAGTCCTACTGAAAATGAGTGTGTGTGCTCTATAGAGAAAAGATGCAGGACTGGAGATGTTCTTGACCCAATCAAGACACCCAAAAGATGTTTGGATGACTATGGAGGTTTAGGGCGGATGAACCCCTGGATCCGAAGATCGTCCACCTGAGAATTACCTGGGCAGCCAGAGAGGGAGAGTCCCGCAAAGACCCCTACACGGTAGAGCGTCCCTACGGGTTACAGGGTTTCCCCCACCCGACCTCTCTTGTCACTGAGATTCCAGGTAAACCAGAATGGGGACCTTGACCTCTTAAGTCTATCACTTTTTATTTCAAAGGTGCTTTTAGGGTTCTCACTTGAACTTTAGATGTTTTTGGTATTGTGACCTAATTTAGAGGTTGGTTGACCCAAGGGGTCAACTTCACCTGACCTGTCCTATAGATGGCAGAATGATTCTAAGCTCGGAGCCTAGAGATCACCCTGATTTGACTCCCAGGTTATTAGGTCAAAAGAAAATTTTAAGATTCAAGTGATTTTAGAGCTCAATTTTAGGGTTTGTCTTATTTAACTTTCTTCAATCAAGGGCTTGGGTAGCACACTGATGCGGGAGGGTTTATTTCCTTTTACACAGGCATGTGTGACTAGCGCTTCAAGACCCTAATGTGGAAACCCTAATTTGGTTCTATTTCCAATCCTCTTTTTCTTTTTCAAAAGTTCTCTTTGGACTTATAAACAAGAAGTGTGTGGTCCGCCGAGATTAAGCGTTTATTTTCAATTAGGCACAAGAATTTCTGGGATGGAAAAAAAAAATACTCCAACTTCAAGAATATTTGCAGAAATTTTCGCAAAATCAAGAAATGTTTTGCCTTAGAGATGGTGATTACTATATAAAGAAGGCAATTGATTCCTAACTTGATTTTCTTCCTTTTGTCTTTCAAAGATTAGGGGATGATTAAGGAAGAAAAGAAATTACCTGCCCTGGAGTGGTTGACTTGCGGGAGAGATTTTCTCATGAAGTACCTGCAAGATCACATCAAAGAAAAGAAGGGCAAGTTAGTGTTCAATATGATAAAAAGAATGTAGAGACTAGTGGTAAATTGTGCAGTGCTCCCCGGCAACGGCGCCAAAATGTTCACGAGCGTTTCGTGCGGATTTAAAGCGTATTATGTTGTAGTATAACCGACAAAACGTTCGAACAAATACAAAGTTTTTATTACTCGAAGACCGGAGTATCCGAGGTCGAACACAGGGAGCAAATGGAACTTACCACTAAATCAAAATGTAATTGAACACTCTAATTTACTCAAAATATCAATTCAAGTATGAATGTATGCGATTAAAAGGAGTTAGGGCAAAAAAATATGAAATTGGGCGTCTGATCTTGTGATCAGACGTCTTAAAAGCATCTCTCCTTTTCTTCTTGATTATTCTTCTTCTTCTTCTTCTGCTGCAGTCTTTGCTCTGTCTTTTCTTCTTCTGATCTCTGCAAAGTTCTTCACTTGGCTTCTCTGTGCCTTTGCTTCTGGCTTGCTCTTTTCTTTCTTCCCCTGCGAAGGCTTCTTTCTTGCTGCTTCTTCTCTGCCTTGTTTCTTCCTCTTCTATTCTTCTCTGTCGTTCCTTCTTCTTTCTTTCTTTTCCTTCTCGCGGCCAAGTCCTTCTCCTGCGATCAGCTTGCCTGCACAGGAGCAAAACCTAACCCTTCTCCCTCTACCCACGCATCTCTCTCTCTCAAGCAATTCACTCGAACCGCTCTCCCAGAGCCACGGTCTTAATCGGGTCGGATCGTACCCGGGACCAGGCGCACCTGCAGGTGTGTGATGCGCGAGGAGTGCGTAGGTCTAGGTCGGGTCGGATCCGCCAGGTCCACGTGGTCAGGCCGCGAACGAGGCGGGTGGGGTCAGTGAGGGACCTCACCCCTGTGCTTACTGAGGCGATAAGAGTAAAACGCAAAAACAACTTATATGGTACCTGACGGTTGCAATCCCACGATGTGGGACTATCTGGTCTCGCCTTCACGCGCGCCTGCAGAAGCCTCGTCGTGCGATTGCCCCGCAGCTGTTGGCTCTGCTAGCGCTCCTTGGCTGGACTCGTTCACCTCGCGACACTCGCGCTAGTATGCAGCACCTGTAGCCTGGAAGACCGGGTGCCTGGAGCTTCGTGGGAGCTTCATCAGAGGTCGTCCATGGCGGCAGCAGCTCAAACCCTGTCATACACAAAACGCGCCTCTCGGCCAAATCAGAATAGCTAGAGACCTTCGTCGTGGCACGGCGAAGGCGGCGGGCAGTGCTGCAGGCCGCAGGTCGACCTAGGCGTGCGTGCCTAGGTCAACCTGTGGCCGGAGATGGTGGGTTGGTCGGGGGGTGATTGTGGAGGGCTGGAGTGGCAGTGGTAGGGTGGAGTGTGTTCCTGGACATGAGGCGGAGCTTTCGAGGTGGTTGGCGAGCCGTTTGGAGGGCTGGAGTGGTGTGGGCGGCTCGCCGGAGTGCGGTCGGAGGCGAAGACGATGGAGGTGGTTAGCGTCTGTCGAGGGTCGATCAAGGGAGATAACAGGGGGAAAAGAGAGAGGAGAGGATGGAGAGGAGTTCTAACCTAACTGTAAGGACAAAAGGGGACGGAGGGCGAACAGCAGTACCTGCTGTCGCCGGAGAAGATGACGCCCAGTGGGGGAGGACGACGGCGACGACGGGGCTGAGGCGGCGTGCGCTGGTACTGCGCGACGCGGAGGAAGGTCAGGAAGTTAACTCTGCCACTGGTTTTGTGGCAGAGCGAAGAGGGAGGGGAGGGGGCCTCGCCGGAGCCTGCTGGGAGTTTGGCCGGGCAGGAGGAGAGGAATTGGGGGTGGAACCTCGGCCAAACCAAGCTCAGCCTCTTCGGCCGGAGTTGTGGGTTCTTATATAGGCGCTGGACTTGGTGTGCAGGGCGTGAAGGGCACATAATTGCCTGAGGTTGGTCGCCGGAGATGGAAAGGAGTTAGGATACCCAAATCTCTCGTGCGTTCGCACGAGAGATTGGGTTCACACCAGGGATCGATATCGGTCTTAAATGGAAGGCAATTCTTCAGAGAATTCTCCTTCCATTTCTGGGAGGGAATCTCTGAGGGATTAGAGAGCAATCCCTCTCCGAACCTCGCCGGAGCTCGGTTCTGCCCTAGCAATGGCGGCAGGACCGGTTTGCAAAGGAGGCGAAGAACCTAGGGGGTTCTCTGCAACGGTATTCAAAAGATAGGGACCAATTTGTGATTTGGGTGTACTAAATTGCAAAGTAGGTCAAGATGACCTCTCCTTAGGTCCAAATTTTGGTATAAACCTAATTTGGACCTAAGGAATCCAATGGAGAAGTTATATTTGAGGTTTGACCTCGTTTGACTGGATATTTTGCGTAAAAACCCAAATTAGGTTAATTGAAGAGCTAGGACCCTAATCTAGGTCAAACTAGGTTCCAAAGGCCAAATTAAGTGTTCTAAACCCTAGAGTATGTTTTTCCATGATTTGTAGAGGGTTTACTTGCTTTTTGTTCTGACCGGAACCTTGTTAATTTAAGCGGGTCTGTTTTAGGGTTACCAAGTGTCTTTTAATTCTTAGATTGCACATGAACTCATTTCTGATTGACTCAACCCACTTTTTATCTCATTTAGACCATTTGACCTATGTTTTGCCTCTGAGAAATCCCGTTTATCTACTGCAATGGTAAAATTGCAGTTTTAACCTTTATTTCATGTTTTCTTCTCAGAGCACTTGTTCCTTCAATTAGGCCTTCTTCTAGGTTATGTAGGAGCTTTTATCTTCTTTATTGGGTCAAAATGAGCTAGTTATGGCTCATGATGAGGCTCTCATCAGTGCTTTAACCACAAAGTCCAATAAACCTTAGGTTAGTTCTTGTGGACCTTAAAAACCTTTGCTAAAGACTGAGGCTAAGGCTAGACAGATTTGGATCTTGATTGGTACTAGAGTACCTTTTAGGCCTATGGTCAGCATTCTAACCTAATCTATGCTCAAATAAAAAGCACTTATCTAAAACTATTAAAAACTTCATGGTCTAGAATAAGGGTTGAAACCTTAAGTTTTTGCTAAGGGACTAGCAAAAGCTAGGCATGGGGGTATGATGAGAACCTCATCATGAGCCATAACTAGCTCATTTTGACCTAATACAAAGAATAAAAGCTCCTACATAACTCAAGGAAAGGCTTAACTCAGAGAATTCTGAGTTTAAGGAGAAAACAAGTCATAAGGGGTAAAAATGCAATCTTACCAGTATAATCTGCATACAGGGTAATTCAGGGTCCAAACATAGGTCAAAGCAACTTAATAAGAATAAAAGTGGGATGAGATGATCTAGAAAGGGCTACAGCAATTCCAAGGAACTAAATGATAATCTGTAACCCTAAAACAACCCACTTCAATTCACGAGGTTCAAGGCAAAGTAAAAATAGAATAAACCCTCTAAAATTCATAGAAAAATAATCTCTAGGATTTAAAACCTTCAATTTGGCCTTCAGAACCCATTTTGACCTACATTGAGAACCATGCCCAATTAATAACTTAATTTGGGTTTTCGCATAAATTGACCGGTCAAACAAGGTTTAATATAGAAATGAAATTCACCATCAGATTCCTTAGGTCCTAATTAGTCATGTATAAAAACTTGAGCCTAAGAAGAAACCTCCTTGACCAACTTTACACTTTGGTCCTCATATATTTACTTTTTGGCCCTCAACTTTTGAACCCTCGCATTTTGGCCCCTAAGTCTCCTTCGTTCTTTGCGTTCAGGTCCCCCCTGCAAAACCTGCCAGCACCATGCTCCGGCTACCTTGCGCGGAGCATGGCGCCGCGCAGGGTGAGGGGGAGAGCCTGGCAAGTAAACCGGGGGTGCCCTGCGTCGCCAGCCGTCGCAGGGACACCCCCCTGGTCGCTGTAACCCGCCATACCGGCCGTGCGAACGCACAGACGGTATGGGTTTCCATCTCCGGCGTCCTCTGGCGAGGGAGACACGTCGTCTCCCTCCGCCTTCCTCCCTGATTCGGTCCCTATAAATACCCCCGTCGCTCCTCCGTTCTTCCCAGCTCGTATCTGACGGAGAAAACCCCCAAGTTTCCTATCCTCTCACTCCGGCAGATGCCCACCAGCTCCGGCGGTTCCTCCTCCTCCTCCTCTTCGCTCTGCCGCAATACCAGCAGCAGGGACTTCTTCCCCTGCTCTTCCCGCGCCACGCCGTACCCAGCTGGCGCATCTCCGGCCCTCTGCTCGCCGCCGCCCCATCCCCTGGGCATCTTCTTCTCCGGCGATAGTCGATACGACTGTCGCCCTGCCCCGGCCCCTTTCGTCTCCATAGCTAGGTCAGAACTCCTCCCCATCTCCCCCTCTTTCTTTTCCTCACTGTCTTTTATTTGATTAAACCCTCGACCGCTCCTGTCCACCGTCACCCCCCTCGTCTCCGGCCAAACTCCGGCAAGACGCTCCCATCACCCCAGCAACCCACACGGCTCGCCGACCACCGCAGAACCTCCGCCTCCTCACCCTGATCAATCCCGCCCTTCCACTTCCCCCACATCACCCTCTGCAACCCCACCGAACAAACCCATCCTCCGACCCACAGTCCGACCTAGGGCAGCCCTTGCACGCCACCCCACGCCTCGCCACCACCCACACGAGCTTCGCCGCACTCTGGCGAAGCTCCCGGCACCTTCTGATTAGGCCGAGAGGCCGTTTTGCTGTGAACAGGCCACCCGACCTCCGCCGCCATTGCCGTGCAGAAGGAGCTGCTTTCGCCTGCAGCTGCAGGCGCGCCACGCCCAGATTCGACTCCCAGGCCTTGCGAGGCATTTCGACAAAGCATCAGGCTCGCAGCTGGGGAGAAGGCTTCGCGTGAAGCCGCGATCGCCCGCTGCTTTCTCCACTGCGGGCACTCAATTAGGGTGGGACATTTAGTCCCACCTCGGAAAAGTCTGAAGAGGCGCAGCGGTTTAAAGCGAGAAAGTGCTGGAGGCTTACTGCCTCAGCACACGGGGTGAGGTCCCCTTCACCCGCCCGGTTACCCGGTCTCGTCCGCACTCACGCCCCGCGGATCTGACCCGACCCGACTTAGACTGACCTGCACTCCTCGCCCACCACGCACGCCGGTGGGCCTGGACCCGGGCGCGACCCGTACCTAGCTACCCGGCAGCTCTGGGAGAGCTATCCTATGAGCGGATTCTGTGAGAGAGAGACGGAGGGGCGGGAGGGTAGAGTAGGTTTTGCCCCCTGACGTAAACTCTGAAGTGTGCAGGCACAGGTGAAGAAGAAGGACCGCGGAAGAAGAAGGAAGCTGAGGGAGACACTGTAGCAACAAGCGGTTTAAGTCGTCTGATTGGAAAATCAGACGACGTCCTGAAGGGAAAAGAAGAAAGAAGGAGAGACGACATCCTGACAGGAAAAAGAAAAGAAGAAAGAAGGAGATCTTAAGAACAATAGAAGAAGGCGAGGCAGAGGAGAACATAGGGAAGAACTCAAAGAAGAAGAGCAGGAACAGCTGAAGGAAGAAGAAGAACATCACCACTGCAGATAAAGAAGAAGAGGATAACAGAAGATCTGAGACGAGGAGAAGCAAAGAGAAAAGAAGAAAAGACAACAAATTCTTTCTCTCTCTTTCTTTATTTTTTGTAAAAGAAACATGTATATCTCCAGAATACAACTTGCTCCCTGAGTTCGACCTCGGGAACTCTTTTATTTTCCGAGTAAAAAATTTATATATTTGAAATGTTGGCAATAACTGGCTATACTACAACGCTATAACAATAAAACCCGGTTGCCATCACCGTTTCACCTGTCCATGAACATAAAAGGAGACAATTAACCTTCATTTCATTCAAACTATTCTAAATGCAAGATGATGCATGTTATGCAATATTTATAGCATGCAATGCAATCCTATGCTTAAGAACATGCATAAATAGACATCTTAAGTAGTGTAAACATGTTTACATCATACCCCCATGCCTATCTTTTGCTTGTCCCTAGAAAAAACTATATGCTATTTATAAAAGAATCAGGTTAGATTATTTGGGCTTGAGTTATTTTCAATCACTAAGAAAGTGTCTACTTAGGATCTAAACTTTCAAAGACACAACAGTGCCCGAGTATCTGCCAAAATGCAGACCGCCTCAAGCCCTCGCCTTATTCAAAGAAAAATTTATTTTTACCTTTTTCCACTTTTCTAATTTTTTTTTTTTTGGATTTTCAAGTTTTAGGGTTTAAGAGTGGCTTTCTACGGTCATTCAACTCACCCAAGATTTGATGACAATCCTAAGTTCTAAGCATCTTATTGTGAATGTGATAGACTCGTTGACCGGCAGTTAAAGCAAACTTTGGATTTCTACGCCTCTAGGTGAGCTAAAAAAAAAGAATTCTGCCTAAAGGCGTATCTTTACAACCGGTAGCTTTCTACCTATTTTTTTTATGAGGTCAACACAAGGGTGATTCCAGTGTATATCTCCCCGGTTTATTCTACTTCTCCGCTTCTTCCTAAGTGTTTTGGCAATTTTCAGTGCAGTTATTAAGCTGGGTTCTGGACAACCGGTCGATGAGCTGTTACCACCGACAACTTGCCAGCCATACTCGTGCGGCGAAGTGTGGTTTATTTCTTTTTCTCTTTTCTCCTTTTTTTTCTTTTTTTTTTTAAGTAGGTGGCCTCCCTGATCTAAGATTTACCTAAAGGCAGCAGAAAGAGAAAGCTCCAGTGATTGGGCTCTGGACAACCTACCTATGGGCAATTACCCATGATAACTTGTCAGCCATATCACCCTAGAAGGTTCATTAGCTACCCAATTTCCATTAGAATCACCGAACAACGAGTCAGTGACAAGATAGTGTGTAGATGCTTAAAACTCAAAATTCCCTCAAATCAGAGGGTGTACTTATCACCAAAACTTATTTACTCCATTTAAAATAGAATTTAGGTTGGTGAGGACTCAAAAAATAAATCCACATTTTAGTGGTGAAGACCCATACCACATAATCGAGAATATCTCAGGTTTTGGAAAAAAATTACTCAAAACCTAAAATCAGTATGCAAGCGGGGTCGGGCTTGCGATTTATGAGGATGCAACCCAAGACCAAAAAGTTGGGTTACAGAGAATTCAAGCTCAAAAGGATAATCATTGAATGTGTGCTTGGGTTCGACATCCTTAGAACAAATGTCGTAAGGGTTCTGGTTTGATGGTTTCAGCTTAATAGGAACCCTTCGACTCAGTCTTCTACTTCCTCCAGAACTTGCTTCCCAAATCAAAATTTCCCGGCTCCTATCCTCCTCATTTAGCATGTCAAATTCCAGGACCTCTTGCATATTAATCACCCCATCTGAAATCTCCAAGTCTAAATGATGTGGCTGAATTAGAATTGACTTGGATCTAATTATCTCAGAAATAGAATCATCGATAAGCTCAATGGGGTGTAACTGACAATCAGGGCATTTGATTAAATCCTCTAGAAAATGCAATTCTGGATCCATAATGTGAGCCTAATAAAATCAGTTTCCTCAGTTATTGAGCTATTAAATGATCTTTCAGATTCCTCAGGCCCAATCGTCTCATAAAAATTGTGTTCTATAAACTCGTGTGAGACTTCGCAAATCGAATCTTCACCATCAGAATCAAAGAAATCGAAATCCGTATTAATGTATGTCTCAAAATCATCTGTTACTTTCTGTTCCAAGGAGACATACGTTTCCTCGTACCCCGACTCTAGGATCTCAGGTGAAGAAATTAGATCTTCCTTAATTTGTTGTTCTAATTCAATCTGGTCAACCTCGTAACACGTGTCCCCCCAACAGGTGCCTGAGCAGGTTCTGACATTGGCTCTCCTGAAGGGAGTTCATCCTGGGAATCATCCCACGATTGAATCAAAGCAACCACAAATCTCATCCTCAATTTCGCTAACTTCCCAAGTAGAAACTCACCCAGGTTCTTATCCTTAACATCCTGGAGCCAATCTAACAAATACTTATTCAAATCATCAATCATTTCAATTAGAGGTTCCAATCTCTCAATGCAAGGTATTGGCTGAACTTCTAAAGATTGTATGATATTCCTCAAGTTAGCTAGAACCTTTTCTTGAACCTGGTTACCCTGAACCAAATGAGTTGGTTCAAGGTTAGGCGGGTTTGGGGTCAATACAAGGGAGTTAACGAATTGAGATTTGTAATACCCTTCCTGATAATAGGTCATTTCAGATTGTTCAAAAGGTGGTGATGACCAAAAGACAGTGTAATCAGAGGATAGGTAAGAATCAGTGTATCCTTCTTGATTGTAGATCGTATTAGGTTGTTCATGAAAGGTTGACGATCTATAATCGATGTGACTCTGAGAAGGATAGAAATCACAATCAAAGTGTTCAGGGTTAGACCCTAAACACGGAGGTCCGGAACTGTATCCCCAATCCGAGTTATCCTAATTAACTGATGGTTGATTACAGTACAAGTTGGGATAATCGTCATGTTGAGGATAATTCAAAATAGGAGGGAAAGAGCGGGAATGCGTGTAATATGTGGAAGGATTCATGAGAGATGGGAGGAAGAAAGGCACCCTGCAATACAAACAATCAAACCTGTCCTTAAGTGGGCTAGCCTAAAAACCTACAGACTCCCAAAACCCGTCTTGAGATAGAGAAACGATTTGATCTACTTCTGTCTGTTCAATCCAACCAGTTAGAAGGAGGTACTGGGGAGAAGGTTCTTCCTTTGGCTTGTGCCTCCGGTTCCTAGTGTACCCCCCAACCGCGATCGTTTGGTTTTGCTCCCCTAGCTAGACATCAGATTGAACAGTAGAAACGGACTAATCGAAAATAATCTTGTTCTGGGCTCTGAAGGCCAACGTCTACTCTGTTTTATTTAGTGTTAGGTTTGAATGTGCTTTGGAATGTGATGGGCCCTTTATCTGGGTTGTGCCCTTAATGATTGATTGATTTGTGTGTGCATGCACAACCAGTGGTTTTCAAGCAAGATTACTTTTGATGTAGTGAATTTTAGAGTTCAAATCTTGCTTAGTATCTTCTAGGATTCAACTTTAGGTGTTTTCAAACAAGTTTTGTTGGCACACCAGGTTTTGAAATCACAAGTGAAGTTGTTTTCCTTTGAAGCTTAAAAAAATGTGGAGTGCCTGGTAAATCCCTAAGAGTTGAACCTAAGTGGCAGCTACTTGATGAGTTGATTTTAATTGATGTGGTGCGGCCCAATCAACTCAAACAATTTGCCTGTTTCACCACTTAATTAGGCACACAAGTGATTTCCTAATTTGATTTCTACTCAATTTTGTGTTAGGATGTGTGTACTGGCTCCAAAGATCGGTTTACCGATTGAGTTTGAAAATCAGGTGAGGTTGTGTACCGTTGTAAGATTTTTTTATTTTCTTTTTTAAATGTGGAGGTTGGGACGAGTATGGGTGTCAAACAACAAACAATCTAACCTTAGAGTTTATAAGAACACCTAGGTTGATTGATGATTGTGTTATTATGCGGTGAAATGAAATCTAATGGGTGGGAGGTGGGGGTAACTTACAAAACCTTCCACAGCACTTTTCTCCAATCTACCACTTTTGCTCGTCTCAAAAGAGTACCTACAATCACAATAAGAAAGGAGAGAAGTTAGGTAAATGATTTGTAAGTTAGAAAATGCAAAAAAAAATCAAAGAGCGTCACCTCCGCGCCAACGACGCCAAAATGTTCAACGTCGGGTTGCTACGCTAACGTGTTTGGTTTTGAAAAATCTGTTGTTGTAGTATGAAAGCGAAGAACTCGTGTTCAACAAATAAAATTTATACAGGAATGGAAATCCCAGGTCGAACACAGGGAGGCGGAAGTTTGATTTAAAAAATTTGCGTTTGATTTATTTTTCACGAAGTAAATTAATTGATTAGAATTATCTAACTATTTTCAATAAATAGAAGAGAGAGAGAGAGAATATTGCAAACAAAAATCAAAACGAGATGTAGAATAAACATGGAATTTCATCATCAGAACGATTATTCATTACACTAGAAAGCAGTAAATCTACTCTAGAAAGCATTAAAAGAAAGGAGAGAGAAATATCCTCCTCGACGGTCGCTTGGAGGATGAGCTGGATGGGATGACGCCTGGACGAAGGAGGACGAAGCGGAAGAATGGGAACGACGCAGCACATTGACGTCGTCGCGGGATCCGCTTCCGAAAGGGGACGAAAAGTTGACTTTATCTCGCGAGAAGCATCCCGGGTGTGGGACAAGCTTCTCTTGATCTTTGGAGAGGGAGAGAAGAGAAGGAAGGGATGAGAATTTCGTGTAGAGGGGGTCTCCTTTTATAGTTGCAAGAAGTTGGGGCAATTTGGTCATTACAATTCTAAATACATTAATTCAGGACCTTTAGTTATGGATAAAATCGTCGCTAAAGGTCCGAACGTGGCCTTCTTTGGCGACGCAAGCGCGCCCGCTCACCTCCTTGTGCGTAACGCACGTGCATGTTCAGCTAATCTCAGCCGTCCGATCGTGAGATCGGACGGCTTAGATCGTGCCTCCTCCCACCTCCTCTACACGCCCGCCCGCGTGTGATTCCGCGTGAGGTGCGACGTGCGATACGGCGTGAGCGCAATTGCGCACGTGCGACAGTTCGATCACAATCGAACGACCAATCGTGCCAGCTCGCTCGCACCGCTCGCCCTCTCCTACGAATTCAAACCCGCACCAGCGCCTCACGATAAGGCGTTCACCCGCTACGCTACGTCATCCAGATGGTCGCGCAGATGTTTTGAGCAGTGCATGCTCATGGCTGTTGGATCAAGATCCAATCGCCCGGATCATGCGTCGGATTTTCTTTGGAGAGGCAACGGCGATCCTGAGGGTCGGTTGGATGGCTGAGATGGCACCACATGGCGCCATCTTAGTCGTCCATCTTCTGGATGATGTATATGGTACCACGGTTGTCGGATTGAGTCTATTCTTGCGCCATTAGGCTGTGATCGTCGATCCGAATCCATTCGTGCAGTCGGATTTGTCATTTGAAGTGCGGATTCACACCATCTTGGCCCTTGATCATCTAGGGTTCCCCGATCTCTATCTAATGCTACAGATGTCTGATTTGGGCGATCTTGGAGTCGTTGAACTCTAATCGTTGCCCTGATCACATCCGTATGGTTGGATCCTTGATCTGAGGCCTCGATAAAAAGTTTGCCCTGTCCATGAACATAAAAGGTGACAATTAACCTCCATTTTATTCAAACTATTCTAAATGCAAGATGGTCCATGTTATGCAATATTTATAGCATGCAATGCAATCATATGCTTAAGAACATGCGTAAATAGACATCTTAAGTAGTGTAAACATGTTTACATCATAAGGTTAATGGATGCACCTATATCCAGAACTCCTCTATCAAAAGTGTAATCTCCGATGAGAATTTCGTGTGGAGGGGGTCTCCTTTTATAATTGCAAGGAGTGGGGGCAATTTGGTCATTACAATTCTAAAAACATTAATTCAGGACCTTTAGTGACGGATAAAATTGTCGCTAAAGGTCCGAACATGGCCTTCGTGGGCGGCCCGCGCGTGCCCGCTCACCTCCTCGCGCGTAACGCACGCGCACGTCCAGCTGACCTCAGCTGTCCGATCGTGAGATCGAACGGCTTAGATTGTGCCTCCGCCCGCCTCTTTTGCACGTCCGCCTGTGTGTGATTCCACGTGAGGCACGGCGTGCGATATGGTGTGAGCGCAATTGCATGTGTGCGACCGTTCGATAGTGATCGAATAGCCAATCTCTCCCGCACCACTCGCCCACTCCTGCGGATTCGAACCCACACCAGGGCCTCGCGATAAGGCGTTCACCCACTGCACTATGTCGTCTAGATGGTCGCGCGAATATTTTGAGTGGCTCGTGCTTGATCCAACGGCCCAAATCGCATGTCGGATTTTCTTTGGAGAGGCAGCAGCAATCCTAAGGGCCAGTTGGACGGCTGAGATGGCACCACGTGGCACCATCTGAGTCATCCATCTTCTGGATGATGTAGATGGTGCCACGGTTGTTGGATTGAGTCGATTTTTGTGCCGTTAGGCTACGATCGTCGATCTGAATCCATCCATACGGTCAGATTTGTCGTTTGAAGTGTGGATTCACACCATCTTGGTCCTTGATCTTCTAGGGTTCCCCAATCTCTATCTGATGCTACAAATGTCTGATTTGAGCGATCTTGGAGTCGTTGAACTCCAATCGTCGCCCTGATCACATCCGTACGGTTGGGTCCTTGATCCGAGGCCCCAATAAAAAGTTTGCCCTGTCCATGAACATAAAAGGAGACAATTAACCTCCATTTTATTCAAACTATTCTAAATGCAAGATGATGCATGTTATGCAATTTTTATAGCATGCAATGTAATCCTATGCTTAAGAACATGCATAAATAGACATCTTAAGTAGTGTAAACATGTTTACATCATTTAGTTAATGGATGCACCTAGATCCAGAAGTGCTCTATCAAAAGTGTAATCTCCGATGACACAAGAAATCAAAGGAGCACTTAGATCCCTCTTTTCCTGAGGAAGGTGATGCAGGATAACAGAACTAGCTTGCTCAGAGAGTACCACCTTCCTTGGAACAGATTCCCTCGACTTACACTTTTGTGTGCATAAATCCTTTAAAAATTTAGCATAAGTCGGTATTTGTTTGATAGCGTCGAGGAGCGGGATATTGATCTCAACATTTTTTAATATATTCAAGAGCTCCTCATTAGTATCAATAGGCTTCTTCTTACTAGGCTTAATCAAGGCCTCAGGAAAAGGAACATTAGTCAGATCTTTGGAATCAGGTTCCTGAGCCTTGATTTCTTCTTCAAAGTTCTCCTTTCTCTCCTCAGGCTCTCCAGGATTTGGTAGATTAGAATAGTGTGGTTGTAGATCCTGAGTTTATTTTCCACTCCTTAAGGTAACTGAATTAGCGGATGCATATGGGCTTGGGTCTTGGGGAGGGTTAGGAAAGAATTGGAGGGGCTTCATTAGCTAAAAACCTTTGATTTGAAGAAGCAGAAGAGGAAGGACCCCGGTCAACCACATGAGCATGCGCATGCTGGTCCCTTTGATTCCTGTACCCTTGGGGTTGATTGATCGGATTCCAAATATTATGCGGGTTGGGTATGGGTTGAGATGGCAAAGATCCGGGTTGACGAGAATTAGCAATGAACTCAATTTGCAAGTTGTCCAATGAAGTTTTCATTTACTGCATGAGCTGGAGCATAGCAGCGGAGTGTAAACATGACCCTGACCCATTGGTCATTGCGGAACATAGTTGCTTTGCCGGAATTGGGTCTGCTGCCCTGGGTTTTTCCAGGGGAAGTTAGGGTGGTTCCTCCAACCCAGATTATAAGAATTGGAGTAAGGGTTGGACCTAATGTTCTCCTGTACAGCATAGACATCCTCATAGGGTGAGGATGGAGAAAAAGAAAGGGAGGGATCAGAGAAACTGGGATCAAAGGCCCCAGTTTGGAACCCGTGGGGTTCCGAATAATGCTGGCTTATAGATTGAGCTGCATCCAGTTGATTCACAAACTCCCATCTAGAAGGAGCTCGCGATGAATGGAATCCCAAATTCTGGGATTGAGTGGATCGAGAATTGTTCATTGAGTTTCCAGCCATCCACTCCTCCATCCTTTTGGTAACTAGGTCCACCTTATCTAGTTTATTGCAAATCAATTCCATATCGAATGAATGAGAGTTATGGACTTCATTAACATTCTATCTGAGTTGTTGGGACCGGTTAAAAGTATCCATGGAGGTATTATTGATTGAATTTTTACTCATCTCCTCAAACAAATCGTGCACGCTATTTGCATCTTTGTTGAGGAAATTGCCTCCGCAAGAAGCGTCCATGTGATTTCTAAGTTGCTCAGTCAACCCGTGCTAAAAGATCTGCACGAGCTGCCATTTCGGCACCTTGTGGTGTGGACACTTCCGCAATAGATCCTAGAATCGCTCTCAGGCAACATGAAATTGCTCCCCCGGCTGCTGGGCGAAGGTAGTAATCGCCCATCTCATAGCATTGGTACGTCCAACAGGGAAGAATTTCTTCAGGGAAGCTGATTTCTGATCATTCCATGTTGTGATCAGCCTTTCTATGGTCCTATACCAATGAGTGGCTTTATCCCTAAGAGAGTCGGGAAAGAGCCTCATGATCATCTGCTCTTCATTCACGTTTCGTACCTTGGTGGTATGGACCAAAGTGGTCAAGTCCTCTAAATGTTGAAACGGGTCTTCAGAGCCAAGCCCATGAAAGTGTTTGATCAGGATTAATACCTAGGGCTTGATTTCTATGTCTCTGGTAGGTATCTGGATGCCGGGACATTCCCCGTAATTTGAAGGATCATAAAAATCCTTCAAGGGCTGAGTGCTCTGCATTCTCTAAAACCATTCTTGCATTCTCTGCATTTGTTCCAGCTGCCTTTGAAACATCTCCTGTGTATTCTAAGGCAAAGGAGGTTGTTGATCGGCCATGGGATTAATTTGGCCAAAATCCAATCTATGCCTCCTAGAATACTCTAGTGGTCCTTCCAATCAGGGATTCAATGACCTCCTTCCAAGCATAAACTAGGAAGAGGTCGAAAGGACTGGGGATAAGAACCCTACAGCATAACGAAATAGGCCTATCCTTAAGTGGAGTAGGCTAAGGATCTACAAACTCTCAAAATCCATCTTAAGATTATAGATGATATACTCTACTTGCGTCCAATCAATCCAACTAGTTAGAAGGAGGGACTGGGGAGAAGGTTCTTCCTTTGGCTTGCGCCTTCGGTTCCTAGTGTACCCCTTAATCATAAAAATCTCAGATTAGGCCCCGAAGAGTGAATCAGTCCTTAAGGCCAACATCTATTTAATTTTATTTTGGCCTGGGATTGTAGTGCATATGGAATGTGGTGGGCCCTTACGATGGGTTGTGCCCTTAATGATCGATTGAGATTGTGTAAGTGCATGCACAACCAGGGTTTTCAAGCAAGACTATTTGGATTTTAAGGTTCAAATCTTGCTTAAGTAGCTTTTAGGGTTTGGAATTAGGTTAATTCAATCAAGTTTCAGAGGTAAACCAGATTTTCAAGCACGGGTAAAGATCTTTTTCCTTTTGAAACCAAAAGTAAAGTGGAGTGCCTGGTATTGACCTAAATTGAAAACCCTAAATGGAAGCTACTTGATGAGTTGATTTTAGGTTAAGTGGTGCAGCCAAACAACTTAAACAATTAGCCACAATTGCACCACTGAGTTAGGCACACAAAATGATTGACTTAGACTAATTTCTACACTTCTATATGTTGATTTGAGTGTGCCGATTCAATAGATCAGAATCCCTGTTCAGTAAATAAAAATCAATTAGGTTATGTGCCTTGAATGTGGGTGTATGTAGTATGTATGTTGATTTATCCCACAAGAAATATCTTTCTGTGAATTTTCTTTTTTTTTATGAGGGTGAGATGAATGTGGGTGGAAATCCAAGCAACCAAACTAACCTTAGGATTTATGCAAACACCTAGGTTAATTGGGGTTTGAATTAATGTTGTAAAATGAAATCTATAGAGGGGGAAGAATGAGGAGCACTTACAGTTGTCTTCAACTGCACTTTACTCCGATCTACCGCTTCAAGATTCCCTGTTGAGGTACCTGCAAAGCAATAGACGAGAAATAAAGCAAGTTAGAAAACAATAAAGTGTGCAAAATGTCAAAAGAAAATCGAAAATTGTTGCCTCCCCGACAATGGTGCCAAAATATGGAAAGCAGAAAACTACGCAATTGAAATTAGAGTTTGAAAACCCATCGTTGTAGTTCGATTTGCAAAGAAATCCATCAACAGATAAATTTAACTGAAATTCGTAAAGAAATTCTGAGTCGAACACAGGGAGGCTACATTGATCTAAAATCCGCGATTATTTTTCTTTTGGAATTTTTGTTTGAAAGTGAGATAATTACAATAGAAGTGATATTAACATTAAGAGAGAGAGAGAAAACAATCACTTGATATAAGAATACTATTTTTCCAACTAGAAAGTGGGAAATAATTACAGCTAGAAAGCAGGAAATTCTATTCTAGAAAGCAATAAAAAGAAGAGAGAGAGAGGTTATCCTCCTTGATGATTACTTGGAGGACAAGCTGGACGGAGCGATGCCTGGAAGCCGGAGGACGAAGTGGGAAGAAGGAGGACGAAGCAGGAAGAAGTGAGAACGAGCCAGCACATCGTCATCGCAGGATCCTCTTCCGGAATGGGGGCGAGAAAACTTTGGATTTGGCTCTGAAGGAGCATCCTAGGTATGGGACAAGCTTCTCTAAAGCTTTGGAGATGGAGAGAGGCAAAGGAAGGGATGAGAATTTCGTAGGGTAGGGGTCTCCTTTTATAGTTGCAAGAATTGGGGGAAATTTGGTTAGTACATAGCTAAAACATTAAATGAGGGGGTCTTCAGTGATGGATTTAAGTGTACTAAAGACCCCACGTGGCTGCAGCTTCACGCGCGCCTGCCATCTCCTCCCCTCCCGTGCCCCTAACGCACGCCCACGTTCTCGCAAGATCAACCGTCCGATCTCAAGATCGGACGACTTAAAATCGTTCCTTTCTCGATTCATCTTCTTCAACTGAAGAGCCCCCGCGCCTCTTCTCAGCCGTCCAATCTCACATCCAATGGCTCAGAATGCATCGTGCCTCCCCACTTCTGATTGGGCATTTACATTTGCGTAGGATTACACATACGTGAACCGAGCACATTCGTTGCGCCACGTCGCCTGCTCCTTGCCCGCGCCCCGCTCCCTGGCTAAATTGAGGCACTTGAAGAGGCTCGAACGCGTGACCTCTATCTCACCTGCAGCTACATGACCACTGCGCTACAGGTGCTACTTAGTCTCATTAAGGAATTAGGCATGTGTGCTTGTGGTCGTTGGATCAAGATCCAACGGCCCAGATCGTCCACTCCTTTTACCATACGAAGATGAGAGCTAGCGCGTCTCAGTAAATCTTGGCGATTGGATGAAGATCCAATGGCTAGGATTGCACAATGAAGAGTCTTTAGAAATGCAGCGGTGGGTCATTGGGCTGATTGGGCGGTTGAGATGGCACCACGTGGTGCCATCTTGGTCGTCCATCTTCTATCTGTTGGTGACAGTGCCACGGATGTCGAATTGGACCGATTGTCACGCCGTTAGGTTGCGATCGTTTATTTGAACTCATCCATGTGGTCGGATTTGTTGTCTAAAGTATGGATTGATGCCATCTTGGCCCTTAATTTCTGAGCTTCCTCCGACTATATCTGGTGCTATGAATGTACGATCGGGATGATCTTGGAGTCATTGAACTCCAGTCGTTGCCCTGATCAGATCCATATGGTTGGATCTTCCGTTAGAAGCTCCGATTAAAAGTCACCCTGTTCCTGGCCATAAAAGGAGACAATTACTATACAATTTGTATAATTTGAACTGAATGCATGATTATGCATATTATGCAATATTTACAATGCATGATGCTAATATGACACTAAGAACATGCATTAATGGACATTTTTGGCTATTTAGATGTATGCACATCACACCTACATGGCAATCTTTTGCTAGTCCCTAACAAAAACTACATGCTATTTATAAAAGAATTAGGATTAGATTACTCAGGCAACAATCATTTTCAACATTAAGAAATTTTTACTTAGGACCTGAACTTTCAAAGGCACAACAGTGCCCAGGTATCTGCCAAAATGCAGACTGCCTCAAGCCCTCGCCTTATTCACAGAAGGATCTCTTTTTCTCCTTTTTCATCTTTTCAAATTTTTTTGGATTTTTGAGTTTAGGTTTACAGAGCAGCATTCTACGGCCACTCAACCCACCTAAGACTTAATGAGAACCCTAAGTTCTTAGCATCTTTTTGTGAATGTAATAGACTCGTTGATCGCCAATCAGAACGGACTTTGGGTTTCTATGCCCCTAGGTGACCTTAAAAAGAATTCTGCCTAAAGATGTATCTATACGATTGATAGCTTTCCCTACTTTTATTTTTATGGGGTCAACACAAGGGTAAATCTAGTGTATATCTCCCCGGCTTATTCTACTTCTCTGCTTCTTCCTAAGTGTTTTAGGAATTAAACGTGCATTTCTTGAGCTTGGATCTGGACAACCTACTAATGGGTTATTAGTGACGATAACTTTCCGGGCATACTCGTGTAGTGAAGTGTGGCTTATTTCTTTTGTTTTTTCTTTTCTCCTTTTCTTTTTCTTTTTCTTTTCTTTTTAGACTTTTTTTTTCTTTAAGTAGGTGCTTTCCTGGTCTAAGATTTACCTAAAGGTAGCAGGAAAAGAATGGTCCAATGGCTAGGCTCTGGACAACCTACCTATGGGTTGTTACCCATGATAACTTGCCAACCATACCACCCTAGAAGGTTCATTAGCTACCCAATTTCCATTAAAACCACCGAACAACAAGTCAGTGTGAATAGTGTGTAGATGCTTAGACTTAAAGTTCCCTCAAATCAGAGGGTAGGTTGATAAGTTGTGTACTTGTCACCCAAACTTATTTAATAAAATTTAGGATGGCAAAGACTCAATAAAAAAATCTACATTTTAGTGGATACCTGGGTTGATTAAGCCTAAAGACCGGAGGGGTCTTAGTGTTCAGATCCTACTGTAATATTTCCTAAGATTGAAAAGTCCTAATGTCCAAGTATTCTCTCCTTTCTTTTTTTTTTTTAGAGAGAACAAGTAGAATTTACAAGAATTCCACAAAGCTGACAAGATGATGAAGAAATGAATCCACCCCCCCATGCCTAGCTGATGCAATGTTCGCATTGAGAATAAAAGACATGAAAGGAAGAATAGAATGTAGAAGATATCACCTGAATATGATGCTCCGGTCAGCTCTGAGTCAGACTGTACAACTGCTAAGTTTAATGCCATCAGCTAGGTGAAGTCCAGCCAAAGAAATCATAATGTGATTAGAGCAACCGTGTCTGAGATGGGTTCAGGAACAATACGATCAATAAAAGGCTTCAGATGTTGACTGTTGACTTTAAATGAATTACCCATCTTTGGGTCAGAGGGTCAAAGATCTGAACAACCCTATTTGGAAATACCTGATCGATGATGAACAGACCATTCTATTTTGACCTAAGTTTGCTGGGAAAGTGCTTTAGTCAAGAATCAAAGAGCTAGACCTTCTGGCTTGACTCAAAACTCTTGCGGGATATCAATTGGTCATGAAGAGCTTTGGTCTTAGCCTTATAGATCTTGGCATTCTCGTATGCATTGTTTCTAAGCTCCTCCAACTTCGATAGTTGGAGTTTCCTGATCTTTCTAGCTAAACTCAAATCCAGATTACACTACTTGATTGCCCAGAATGCCCTATGTTCAATTTCTACAGGTAAATGGCATGCCTTTCCATACACCAAACGACATGGTGACATGCCGATAGGCGTTTTGTATGCGGTACGATAGGCCTAAAGAGCGTCCTCAAGCTTTTGAGTCCAGTCATTACGATCAGGCCTAACCGTTTTCTAAAGAATATTCTTGATCTCCCGATTGGAGATCTCGGCCTGTCCATTTGTTTAGGGGTGGTAAGGTATGGAGATTTTGTGATTTACCCCGTATTTTGCCAGTAAATTACAGAACTGGGCATTAGTGAAGTGAGTACCACCATCACTGATGATGGCCCTCGAAATCTTGAACCAACTGAAGATGTTCTTGACAAAATCGATGACCACCTTGTGTCATTGGTTCAGGTGGGAATAGCCTCGATCCACTTGGACACGTAAGCAACAGTGACGAAAATGTACTGGTGTCCAAATGAAAGGAGGAAGGGTCCCATGAAATTGATGTCCCAAACGTTGAACATTTTGACGGGAAGAATCGGGTTGAGAGGCATCATGTCTATCTTGGTTATGCTCCCAAGTGCCTAGCATTGGGAACACGACCTCAAGAATTCCTCGGCATCCTTGAATAAAGACGGCCAATAGAATCCAGATTGCAAAATCTTTGCAGCCGTCTTTTTCCTGGAGAAATGTCCACCACACACAGATGCATGGTAGAACTCAAGTATACTTTTGAATTCATTCTCCGAAAGACATCGGCGAATAATCTAATCAGAGTCGATGCGGTACAGTTCAGGGTCCCCCAGAAGTTATATTTGGCCTCAGATTTGAGTCCATCTTGTTGTTGCTTAGTCCAATCATGGGGGATTTGACCAACGTCCAAATAATTTACAATGTCTGCAAACCACGGGTTTGGACACCTGATACTGCATGGATAGTCTCGTCTGGAAAAGTATCAGTAATCAGAATATCTGAACGAGAAGAATCACTCAGAAGTCTCGAAAGATGATTCGCCACCACATTCTGTGCCCCGGATTTATCTTTAATTTCAAGATCAAATTCCTGAAGCACAAGAATCCATCGAATAAGCCAGGGTTTGGCATCCTTTTTGGCCAAGAGTTGTCTCAAGGCCGAGTGGTCGGTATATACTATGACATGAGACCATAAGAGATAAGCTCTGAATTTCTCCAAAGCAAATACTATAGCTAGCAATTCCTTCTTAGTAACTATGTAATTCCTCTGGGGCTTGTCTAGAGCTTTGATGGTGTAGTAGATGATAAAGGGCTTCCTGTCAATCTTTTGACCCAAAATAGCCCCAACCACATAATCAGAAGCGTCGGTCATGATCTTAAATGGGGCTGTCCAAATCGGTGGTTGCAACATCGGAGCATAAGTGACTTCCGTTTTAAGAAAATCAAATGCTTTACGGCATGATTCGTTGAAATTAAACAGCGTATCTTTGGTAAGAAGGTTGCTTAGAGGGCAAGCAACCTTAGAGAAGTCCTTGATGAACCTCCTATAGAATCCCACATGACCAAGAAATGATCTTCAGTCTGAAGCCCCGATTAAAAGTCACCCTATCCCTAGCCATAAAGGAGATAATTACCATACAATTTGTACAATTTGACCTAAATGCATGATTATACTTGCTATGCAATATTTACAATTCATGATGCTAATATGACACTAAGAACATGCATTAATAGGCATTTTTGGCTATTTAGATGTATGCACATCAATAGCCTATTAGTAGGTTGTCCATAGCCCAGTCACACGATCATTCTTTTCCAGCTGCCTTTAGGTAAATCTTAGATCATGGAAGCAACCTACTTAGAAAGAAAAAAGAAAAAAATAGAAAAATATCCAAAAAAAAAAGAAAATGAGAAAAGAAAAAAATAAGCCACACTTCATCGCACGAGTATGGCTGGTAAGTTATTGTGGGTAACAGCCCATTGGTAGGTTGTCTAGAACCCAGCTCAAGAAATGCATGTATAATTCCAAAACACTTAGGAAGAAGTGGAGAAGTAGAATAAGTCGGGGAGATATACACTGGGTTCACCCTTGTGTTGACCCCATAAAAATAAAGGTAGGGACAAAGCTACCGGTCGAATAGATACACCCTTAGGCAGAATTTCTTTTCAAGGTCACCTAAGGGCATAGAAACCCGAAGTCTGTTCTAATTGCCGATCAGTGAGCCTATTACGTTTCACACATAAAGATGCTTAAAACTTAGGGTCTCTTCGAGTCTTGGGTGGGTTGAGTGGCCGTAGAAAGCTGCTCCAAAATCCTAAACTCAAAAATAAAAAAAAAATTAGAAAAGAAGAAAAAAAAAAGAAAAAGATCCTTCTTTGAATAAGGTGAGGGTTTGAGGCGGTTTGCATTGTGGTATACAACCAGGCGTCGTTGTGTCTCTGTAGTTCAGGTCGTAGTTGAAATCCATAAGTGTTGAAAAGTAACTATTGCCCAGAAATCTGACCTAATGCTCTTATAAATAGCATGTAGTTTTGCTAGGGACCAACAAAAGATAGGCATGGGGGTGTGATGTAAACACATTTATATCACATAAACCATTTATTTATTCATGTTCTTAGGCATCATACATTATAAATATTGCATAACATGCATCATCATGCATTTAGGATAGATTATATAAAATTTAGTTTAAATTCTCCTTTTTATGGTCAGGTGATAGGGCGACATTTGATCGGGGCCTTGGATTAAAGATCCAACCGTATGAATTTGATCAGGGTGACAATTGGAGTTCATTAACTCTAAGATCACCCCGGTCGGACTTCCATAGCACCAGATAAAGTCCGAAAATGATCAGAGGTCAAGGGGCCAAGATGGTGCAAATCCGTACATCAGATGACAAATCCAACCACACGAATGGATTCGGATAGACGATTGCAACCCAACGGCATAAAAATCGATCCAATCCGACATCCGTGGCACCATCTACATTTGTGACTTGTAGAACTTGGCGCCATCTCAGCTGCCCATACCAGCCCAAGACCCACCGCTGCTTTTCTCTCCTCAACCATTGAGCGCATCTCAACCGTTGGATCATGATCTAACGGCCGAGATCAACTCAAGCCGTGCCTCTTCCTCATCTGAAGGCAAGGGATCGGATGATCACAACCGTTGGATCACCATCCAACGGTTGCAAGCACCCGGCCCTTAAAACATAAGCTCGACCAAAAACGTGCCTCAGCACAGTGGTCAAGGTGCTGTTCACACAAGAGGCATGTGTTCGAATTAAGTGCGGCGCCCTTCCTCCTCACGCGTGAGCGTAAAATTAAGCCATTCGATCGAGCGCCAATGGCACAGATCAACCGATCGGCCAAGTGCGCTAGATGACACCCGATCTCACGCGAGATCAAACGTGCGGGATGCTCGATTAGAGAAGGCATGCGAACGTGGTTCTAGGCTGTTGATCCTTGATCCAACGGCGATGAAAGAGGCCGCGTCGCCTCTTAACTCACGAAGGTGATGAGGCGCTCGCAATCATAAGTCATCAGATGAGAGGATCGGACAACTGGAATTTCTTGGACGAGAGCACATGTTGAGAGCATGGGGAGAGGAGAACGTTGTGCTTGCGTGGATCTAAGCCTACGTTTGGGGCCATTAGTGATGCTTAAATTTGTCACTAAAGACCTTGAATTAATGTTTTAAAGCATGAAATGACCTAATTGCCCTCAATCCCTACAACTATAAAAGGAGACCCCTACCACTCAAATTCTTCATCCCTTCCTCTCTTCTCTCACCCCCTCCAAAGCTCTAAGAGCTTGTCCCAAACCCGGGATGCTCCTCTAGAGTTAAAAATATAATTTTTCCACCTTCTCATCCCGTTCATGGAGAGTTCCATGATGGTCCTCTCACCGCCATTCAGGAAGCGGATCCCACTGCAACACCTCCCTGCCCCATTCTTCATCGTCTGTTGTCGTTCTCCTTCATCCCGCATCTGACACATTCTTCCGGGTGCTCCATAACGCGGCTCGTCCTCCAAGCAGCCGTCGAGGAGAATAACTTCTCTCCACCTTCTTTTTACTACTTTCCAGAGTAGATTTATCGCTTTCTAGTTGTATGATTTCCAGCTTTCTACTGTAGTGGTTAGTTGTAATAGACATCATTCTGTGATTATGAAATTCATGTTTATTCTATCTCTATTTTGTCTTTATTTGTAGTATTCCCTCTCTCTCTCTTCTATCATTATTCTTTAAGTAGATAACTAGTTTAGATTCAATTCAACCAGTTAATTTGCTTCGTGACAAATAAAACAAACGCGGTTTTTAATCAAACGTCCACCTCCCTATGTTTGACCCAGAATTCCTTTCAAGTTTCGGTTAAATTTATCTGTTGACAGTTTTTCTTCAAAATCTCACTACAAGACGAGTTTTCCAAACTCAAATCTATTTGCAATGATTCTTCGCTTCAACAATACCTCTCCCAGATACAAGGTGTCCAAGCACAATGCCCTCAGAAACCACAAAGTGGCTCTTTTCCCAAGAGAGAACCAAGTTCACTTTGATGCATCTTCGAAGGATCTAGACCAAGTGCAAGAGGCAATCATTGAAAGATTCACTAAAAATTGATAAGTCATCCATTAAGAGTTCAAGGTATTTACCTATCATATCAGAGAATATGGCTAGCATGGACCACTGAAAGGTAGTAGGTGCGTTACAAAGCCCAAATGGCATCTTGTGGAACACGTACGAGCCGTAGTGGCAGGTAAAGGTGCTGTTTTCTTGATCTTGAGGATGGGTTGTCACTTGGTTGTATCCAGAGTACCCATCTAGGAAACAGAAGAACCGATTTCCCACTAGTTTCTCGAGAATCTTATCATTGAACAGGAGCGAGAAATGGTCTTTCCTCATAGAGGCATTCAATTTTCGATAGTCTATGCAGACTCTCCACACGAGTTCGCAATTCAAGTTGGGATGGTTTCTCCAAATTCAGTTGTAATCACGGTTAGCCATGCCTTTTTAGGCACAACTTGGATGGGGCTCACCCAACGGCTATCAGAGATCAGGTAGATGATTCCTGTGTCGAGCCACTTGATAATCTCCTTTTCTACGACCTCTTGTAGATTCGTGTTTAGTCTTCTCTACATTTTTTGAGATGGTTGTGTGCCCTCTTCGGTATAGATACGATGTGTGCAATACGATGAACTTATTCCAGTCAGGTCATCTAGAGTCCATCCAATGGATCTTCGATGCTACTGAAGGATAGAAATCAACTTCGTTTCCTGATCAGGAGTGAGTCGAGAGTTGATAATCATAGGAAATGTTTGATTTGAACCCAAAAACACGTATTTCAGATGAACCGGGAGGGGCTTTAATTCAAGCATCGAGTTATCAGCAGCGGGTAGGGGTTCAGGATTAGCCTCAGAAGATATGGTGGAATCTAAGGATAGATCTAGATCAGCTTTGGGCTTCTCGATCTGTGGGTCAAAATCTTCTTGTGGCTGAGGTTCTAGGAGAATCAGGTTTTCCTCTGTAATCGGGTCCTCAACCAAGGAACTTATGTCGTAGACTTCTTCGATTGCTCCACAGTTTTTTCCTTTCTGGGCCTTAAAGATATCGATCCTCAATGTCTTATTCCCGAATTTCAACTCAATCTAGCCCTCTTCACAATTGATATTTGCCCTAGTATGGCTAGGAATGGTCACCCTAAGATGATTGGTTTGTCTCTCAGATTTTCAGGAGTATCCATGTCTAATACAATGAAGTCCACTGGGAAGTAGGAATCTCATTTCCTAACTAGAACATCCTCGAGGACTAATTGGTGACTTTATTGATTTGTCAGCCAATAGTAGAGTCACCTCAGTCGGTTTGAGCTCGGTTTCCTCAAAATGATCTAGTAGGGATGTGGGGGTCAGATTCATGAAGGCTCCTAAATCCAATAAAGCTCGATCGAACTCTAGGTTGCCTATCTTACAGGAGATCAGAGGGGTGCCAGGATCTTTCATTTTCTGCAAGAGTTTGCTTAGGATGACAGAGTTGGCTTGCTCAGATAACACAATTGAACTCCCATCTTTGTTTCGCAGCTTACGCTTTGGTGTACATAAGTCCTTTAGAAATCGTACGTAAGCCGAGACATGGTGGATTGCATCCATCATGGGGATGTTTATTTGGACTTATTCAAAGAGCTTGACCAAGTCTTCCTCGAGTGCCACAAGTTTGGGTTTCTTGTTTCCTTTGGTCAAGGCCTCGGGAAATGGAACCTCTATTATTTTCTCTAGGATTGGTTTAGGCTTTGAATCCGGGATAGGTGTGTCCTGGATAACCATCCTAGGGGTAGGCTTTGAACTACCAGGGCTAGAGTGGCTGAGATAAGGTGGATCCTGAGTCGTTTTGCCATTACGTGTAGTAACACCATTTAGGCCAACTTGGTTTGGGTTTGGAGTTGGCAAGTGATGATAACATCATCATGAGCTATAATTAGCTTTATTTAGTTAGGATTAATTGACAAATGCTCCTACATAATCGCCTGAGAGTCATAATTCCATGCAACTCCATTTTGAGAAAACATTAAATCATTATTAATTCTACAGTTTTAACATAATATCATAAAAGCAAAGTAACCACAGGGTTTTCCAAGTGTTAAACTAAGGTCGAATGAGCATTAAAGTCTAATAAGTGGGTCCATGTAGACAGAAACCGGATTTCACACATTTCAAAAACTGATTCATAGTACAAAACCTTAATTTCAGACCCGCTTGAATTAGAGAGGTTTCGATCAAGGTAAAATTCATCTAAACCTCCTAAAATTCATAGAAAAATATTCCTAGAGGTTTGGTACCCTTGGTTTGACCATCTGTAGCTATTTTAGCCTTGAACAGAGTCTCAAACGGAATTCCACCCTAATTTGGATTTCTGCATAAATTTCTAGTCAAACTTGGTCAAAAATCAAATCCAACTTCACCATAAGATTTCTTGGGTCTAAATTAGGTTTGTAACAAAACTTGGGCCCAATTAGAGTCCATCTTAACCTAATTTGCATTTTAATCAATTCAAACTCTATTCCTCTCAATTAAGCCCCTAACTTTTGAAATATTTGAGATCAGGTCGCTAAATTTATCATCATTTTTGCGAAAAGGTCCATACTGCCATCCGTATGAACGGAGCTCCACTGCCAAGATTTGAGCGAGTTTTTCTCACTAGATTCTCAGTCAAATCCTCCCAAAATTGGAAGGGAGAATCCTTGAGAGATCCTCTATCAATTGGACCAGGTCTTAGACCTTGATTTTCTCTAAATCCTCATGCGAATGTTCACAATCTTAGGGATCCTTTTCCCTAAGTTTTCCAGTTTCCAAGATCCATATCTTTCTTGGAACACCCTCTGAGGCCTTTAAATAGGTTCTTCTTGCGAAACCCAGCTCCTTAGCAAGGTTTTGGGCCACAATCATTCTTCCTTTCCTTCCTTTGGCCTGCTCTGGCGAGCCCCCTCCCCCTTCCTCCTACAGCCTCCCAACCGCTAAATTGGGAATGCCACAATCTTCCCTGACTTCGTTCGCTCCTCAACGACCAACTCAGAAGCTACCTCTCCCTTTCTTCCTCATCGTCTCCCTCAACGGGGCCTTCGTCTCCTCCGACGTCAGCCAATCACAGCCAGTGCCAAGCCCTCATCCCCTTCATCCTTAGCTAGGTAACCTTCTTCCTCTCCCTCTCGTGAGCCTTTCTAGCTCCATCCTCGCTCGTTTTGACCAACAATCCACTACCTTCCCCATCGTCTTCCTCCACTCCAGCAACACTCCAGCGAAGCCTTCCGCATGCCTCAAACCACCAAATCACTTGCCACCACCTCCAAAAGCATTGCTACCTCACGCCCACTAAAACCCCTCAAGAAATTGAGGGGTTCACCCCACCAAATGTCGCACTTCACTGTCACCACCTCCGACTCTGGTAGACCACCACACGCATCCAATCACCAAAAGAATGGCGCCATCATCTTCCTTGCCTCACGGCGACCCTGTTAGTCATACTAACTGGGGCTTTTGAGCTCGTATTCTTCCTTTTAGGTTTGTCAGCCACTCGTCATCGTCGTCGTCTTTCTTGGAATGGTCACTCTTTATTCGATCCTGTTCGGCTTCACCCTGACCTCTATCAGATGTGAGTTGGCACCACAAAGGTGCCTAGACATCCAATTAGCCAAGATAGCAGCACCGACATCTTTGATTTCTTCCTGCTTGGCTGCAGCTACACGCGGGCAAAAGAGGGTGGGACATAGTCCCACATCGTAAACGATGGAGCGGCTATAGCGATATAAAGTGATTTCTTGCCATTGCTTGTTTGCCCGAGATATGGGGGATCGAGTCCCCCACGCACAGCTTTCACTCCTCGCCCATGCACATGACACACGGGCCTGGTCCAAACCCAGTACTATTCATGACCCATTTACCCACCTGTATACCCGATTTGCCCCAGGTCTGAGAGAGTAAAAGAAGAGAATTTGTGAGAGGAGGGGGGAGGGTTTTGCTAACCAGTTAAGCACCTCGGGGCACGTACTGAATGAATAGGCTTTGATACTTAGCCTCTGAGGAATGAGAAGGTTGTGCTTGAGAAGGCCTTAGGAAAAGAGGAAGCGCTCTTGTGTGCCTTTTGTAGGGCTATGTTGTGAAGGTTGAGTCATTTGAGAGTAAAGGGGCGGCATCTGGCAAGCTTTGGTTCTGACACTGTAGAAACATTTAAAGTGCTTGAGACTGATGTGGATTAATTGATTGAGAACACTATTGATTTATTTGAATGATTTGAATAGTTGGGATATACGCTTAATTAGGAAGAATAATCGGTGATTCAAATCATCATTGTTTTGCATCTGTAATTCTTTTTATCCCAAAGATATTTTGAGATACATTTATTATTATTGAATATCAATTTGACTAATTTATTCATTGCATATCTTTTGTTGTGCTTCATTTATTGTGCTCATTTATTCTAAATTAAGATTAGTGTGTGGATTCTATTTGCTGCCTGCGAACGACCTCGGACTCTAACTAGATTCTGAGCTTTATAAATTTAAACATTTTGTGCGATCTTGTCAACTATACTACGATGCATTTTCTAAACAACAATGATTTTGCACTCAACAGCAAGAGTGGTGGTTGCTGCTGATATCTTGCATATGATGTGTAAGCCTCCATCCCGTCGGGCGATGGTGCAGAAGGGGCCTGATAGACATAGTGAGCTTGGCCCTGATTTTAGTTCATAATGCACCTCTGGTTAGGCACGTTATTTGGATTCGGTAGAGGTTGGGAAGGGAGTGCACCAAGCTGGCAAGTCCCAGCCATCTGTGCGAGTTGATTTCGAACCTCTATGATCTCTTCCTTGTGTTGTTTCTGCATAGCTGCATTAGTCTTTAAGATGTCAGCCAGGGCCTACAAAATCAAGTTCATTTGATCTTTCTTGGTAGGCCCAGATTGGAAATTCGGGTTTGGCCTAGGCTAAGCAAGCTGTTTGGTCGCAGAGCTTGTGGTCGGGGTTGGAATTAAGGTCTCAAGTTCTAATTATTTTCTGACCATGCAAAATTCAGATGATTGCAACATCCAGGGTTATATGAGTTGGAGAATGGGTCATTCTGGATGGCGTGGAGATCCTCGCAAGTCTGAGGAACTCTAAAGTAATCAAAGTACGAGGGTTCAGAGTTCCCCCAACTAGAGTATGATGGTCTAGAGTTTCCTTTGAAACTAGGATCAACCGGGGTTGGATACAAGTCCATCCCCTGATATGCATGGTGGTGAATGTTATGCACAACCTCCATACTTGAGGGCAGATGTGCATATGTGTTTTGCTGCAAAGAGTTGGCTCTCTGTAGATCTCGAGTCAATTCGTCCACTTTTTTCTTGATGATGGAGACCTTATGCAGGTGACTGGCCACCAACTCCAAATCAACAGATGTGGATATGTCTCGTGTCTCATGTGCCCCTTTCATGTTTGTCAATGCACGGGTGGTCATCCGGCCGAACACACCCATAGACTCATTATTTATGGTGTTCTCGCACATGTTCTCGAGAATCTGTCAAACAGTATCTTCATGTTGACCCATGATGCTGCCACCACAAGTTGCATTAGCAAATAATTGAATGTCCTCACGAAGTCCCTTGTAAAAAGACTAGAGTTGTTCCTATTTAGGAACTTCGTGTTGACGGCATTTTCTCATGAGATCCAGAAAGCGATCCCATGCCTTATGAAGTGGTTCTCCTGCATTCTGTGTGAAATGCATGCTCCAGTGCCTCAAGGCATTAGTGTGACCAACTGGGAAGAATTTCTTTAGGAATTCAGATTGGAGCTCCTTCCATGTGTTGATCGGTCGAGTCAAGGTTTGATACCAATGGGCAACCTTGTCCATAAGAGAGGAGAACATCTTCATGAGCTGGATGTCCCGATTCTGAACAGGTGATCCAAAGGTCTGGGCCAGATGTTTCAGTTGTTTGATGTGCTGGAAGGGGTCTTCGGAGTTCATGCCGTGAAATTTGGGGATCACGTTGATCAGATTCAGCTTTAATTTAGTATCAGGTCCTCCAGCCGAGATTTGCACCTTAGGTTCGATAGCTACTGCCGCAAGATTGTAGTGATCTCGCATCTACGAACGCTGTGTAGTATTCATGAATGCATGGAATAAATCAGTGAGGCACTGTAATTGATTCTTAACATTGGGCACTTCTTCTTGATTATCCATGGATGCAGATGATGGAGAGCCAAGCTCAGATGTGGAAGGATCGGAAGAGATCTCGATCTGATTGGATGGGAACACAAATAATTGGTTCGGAGCTTGACCCTGATGAGAGTGAACTACTAATTGAGGCCTCAAGATTGGTATTAAGGACCTCCTCTAGTACATGCACTATGGAATCAGATGGGGGACAGAATATGTATTGGACCCAATCAAGGCACCCAACAAAGCTGGGTGATTATGGCAATTCAAGGTAGATGGTACCTTTGGATCAGAAACTCACCCACTAGAGAATTACTTGGGCAGCCAGGAAGGGAGAGTCCCATAAAGACCCCTACACGGTAGAAAGTCCCCACTTCTTACAGGGTTTCCCCTACTCGACCTTCCTTGTCACCACGATTCCAGGTAGACTGGAATGTATGAGCTTGACTACTAAGTCTACCAATTTTAATCCTGCTTGTGCCTTGAATTTCACTTGAACTTGAAGTTAATTTGATTTGTGACCTAATTTGAAGGTTGGTTGATTCACTAAGTGAACCAACTTCACCTGAACTATCATAAAGTTGAGGATGAGGTTTGGGTCAAGAACCCAAATAACCCTGAGTTGGTTTTCAAACAGGTTATTAGGTCCCAAATTTTAATGATCCAAGTGATTATAGAACCTTGATTTTAGGGTCCACTTGATTAGATCAATTCAACCAAAGGCTTGGGTAACACACAATGCGGGAAATATATTTCCTTTTTAAGCAGGTAAGTGTGTACTCTTGGAAACCCTAATGTTGAAACCCTAGATTGGTTGTATTTCCAAGACCAATTCTTCCAAAGATGGTACCTTGGGCTCAATCAAGAAGGTGAATAGCCCAAGGAACCTTATGTCCCTAATAGGTGCAAGTATCAGGATGGGGATCTCTAGTCAAATCGAACCAAATCAGGAAACTTGAATGATGATTACTACATAAATAAAGCAAGTTGATCCTAATTGATTTCCCTTTTAATCATTCCAAGAGAGAAGGGCCTTAAAGAAGGAAATGTAATTACCAGCCCCTGGTGTGGTTGCTTATGCCATAAATCTTTAGATTCACCTACAACAACACAACAAAGTAGATATAGCATGATAGAATCAATCAGAAAGTGTGATCAGTGACTAAAATGCTCGTTACTCCCTTGTAATGGCGCCAAAATGTTGATGCGCTTCTACCGTGTTTTAGAAAACAGATACATTGTAGTGTAGGCGATAAAAGCGTAACAACAGTTAAATTTGTAATTGCTCGAAAATGTGTGAGTTTAGAGGTCGTCTGTAGGGAGCAAATATAGCAATTCAATCAACCAATCACAACAATCACAAATAATGATGTATATAGTTAATATTCAATGACAATATGAGAGTAATCAATTAATGCTCAAAATTGTATCTCAGAATAAAAAAAATAAAGAGAATAAAAATGGTGGTTGGAACCACCAATTATCCCTAACAATTAGGCACAAATCCCAATCAGATCAGTAGTACTATCAGCAATCTCAAACCACAATCAAAGCCACAATCTGATGTCTTGAGAAGGCCTCAGATGCCTTAAGAGTCAAAACCAACACCTTCTGAAATTGCCTAAGTGTATGAACAAATCCTAAGATAGCACAATGCAAAACCCCCCTCCTCTCAGAAATTCCCTTTTCTCTCTCTCTTCAGAATCGAGTCAAGTAATCGGGTAATTGGATCCGGGGTCTAGGTCCGTGTGCATAGGGAACGACCGAGGAGTGTGCATGTGAGTAAGAAGGACCTCATCCCGTGAGTTTAAGGCGAACAGCTAACACACTCAAAACCTTATTAAACAATTTCAAAATCAAAATGCCACGATGTGGCACTATCTTGAGAAGCTCTCTCACGAATATAGCAGGTGATGGAGCTTGAGCAATTAAGGCTGTTGCTGCATGTGTTTTTCCCAATCGAAGGTCCAGCAGTGCTCCTGAAGGTAGTCCACACTAATTGGAGGAGGTGATGTGGGGAATGCTCATCGGAAGATGGCTGCCGGAGGTAGAGAAGATGATGGCGACGACAATGGCCCTACATAGAAAATATGGCCCTAGGTCCCCAATTAGATAGCTGGGGAGCTCCACCATGGTTAGGCGGAGCTAATGGTGGTGGCGATTTGGTGGTTAGTGTAGTGAGGTCGGAATGTGATGGTGGGCAGAGCTCCAGTAAACAGAGTCAGGGAGGGTAACGGAGGTGCAATGAGGATGAATTGTGTTATGCGAAAGTGCTATGGAGATGGGGCAAAGCTTTCTCCATGGTCAACTGGGTGTGCGGAGGGCATAGGTAGGCCGGCGGCAAAGGTGGTTGGCGGAGGTGTGGTGGGTGTGTTTGGTGAGGCGGAGAGAAAAATTGCCTCAATAATCAGAGGACTTTTACTTTCTCAATTGTAGGGAAGGTAGTAGTGGTGATGGCATGTGGTTTGGAAGTGTGTGGCATCGACGTGAATGATGAGTCCATTAAAATGGACTAATATTAAGCCTAAGTATCTTTAATTGTACAGTTTAGGTGTGTTAATAATGGCAATTAAGTTGTAGAATATTTACGCCTCATGATTTAAGTTTATAACATTCTATAACTTAATGATTTTGTTGTTTTTATGTGCAGGTAATAAAATGTGGAAAGAACAAGGGTGGGGGAGATAAATTCCGTAACACATAATAGCTGCGACTCTTTCCCCCCTCCCCCGTCGGACATTGGGGTAATCTTCTTCTTCCGCTCCCTTTCTCAACAACTATGACCCGAAATAGTTAAGGGATTTGGGAAAATCCCTTAAATCACGCGGAGAAAAGTTAAAAGAGAGGAGGTGGGGCGCACGAAGAAGAATCTTCCCCCCCCCCTATGGGGAACTACTTCACCGTGGAAAAGGCGAACCCTGTGACCCACCGTGTGCACTGTGCGCCAAGCATCCATCGTCCAGCGCCCCCTGCTGCAGGCGCTCACGCCACATCTGCCTGCAGCCATTCAGAACCAGCGCCCTCTCCACAGACACGTGCCCCCCTTCTAGCGTCATCACCCCATCCACCCTCCAGCACATCCCTGCACCGCCAGCCTTCACCCTACAGCCGCACAGCCACCCGCGCCTGCAGGCTCCCGCACGCCCTTCAGCCTGCACCGCACCCTCACGCCTCCCCGCAATCCCTTTAGCCTACACCGCGCCTGCACGCCCTTCAGCTTGCACCGCACCCGCACGCCTCCCCGCAGCCAACATCTCCAACGCTCCCTGCAGTCCGCGCCACCCGCGCCTGTTCTCAACCACACGCCATCTCCAGCGCCCCACTGCAGGCGTTCTCAACCGCATGCCATCTCCAGCGCCCTGCAGCAGGCATTCTCAACCGCACGCCATCTCCAGCGCCTCCCTACTGCAGGTGCTCTCAACCGCGCGCCCTGCTGCAGGCGCTCTCTACCCTTTCAGCCCGTGCGCCTCTCGCTCCAGCGCCCATCTGCAGGCACACCAACGCGCGCGCGCCCGCACACCAGCACGCGTGCCCGCACACCAGCGCGCGCAAGCCCTACAGCAGCACCTCCGCCTGCTTGTTCAATAGGCTGGAGCTCCGGCCACCGTCACCGGCCACCTCTGACCACCTGCGTCGCCGCCGCTGCCACCACCGGAGAGCTCTCGACCTCGCCGTCCTCTTGAGCCTAGCATCAACCCCCTCGATGCTCTCCCTCTCTCGCAAGGAGAGAGGAAAAAAGCCCTGTTTTCCCCCTAATTAAAATTTACATTCAATGCCATTGCCACCAATTTGATTTGTTTTATTATTATTATATTATGGTAGAATTGCGTTTAAACACTCATAGTTCTTTATAATTCCATGGTATTGATATTAACTAGTTTAAAGATTGATTTTGGGCTTAACTTAAGTACTAATTGTCTTTAGTACACATCATGTGAAAACTGCATGAATTCATCCTAAATTTACTGAGGATTTCTGTGAGGGAAAATTGCACTTATACCCTTAACTTTTTCGGTTATTGCAAATCTACTTTCCTTCACATTTTAAGTCTGATTTGAGAAGGTATTTCGCACTATCCGAAATAACATTAAATAATTAAGTATTGATTGCATCATTGCCTCCCTGTGGACACGACCTGCTCTTCTGCGAGTGGTTATTTTCATTATTTTTGATTAGTCGATTTTTCCACCACTTAAATACTATAACGTTAAGCGAAAAGTCGTCTATCAAAATTGGCACCGTTGCCAGGGAGGCAACAAACGCAATAGATTTACTTTATTGTTTTTAAATCTTTTGAGTTGCGAAATTATCTAATCATTTTTATTATTTTGCGAGGAATCTGGCACGGCAACGAGGCGCAGCAAAGCGACGACTTTGAATGTGAACAACACGCACGGCGGAGATGATCTTTTTGGTGGACCTTGATGCCACCTGGAGGACGACAACAGGAACATGTGGGCCTTGATCCCATGCATTTAGGCTTACAGAGAAGCCTATTTCTGATTTAGGCAGTAGGTCTTAATTAGATTTAGTTAGATAGACATTAGAATTTATACCCATGCATTCGAACTGCCAACTGGAAGCTGCATATCTATAGGACGATCATCTAGGACTGAATGAGCAGCATTTAGTTTATTTTTATTGCACTGCATTCATTATTGCACGAAGAAAGCTGGAGTAAGGTACGTCTTTTCTTGAGCATTAATTACTTGTCATGCATATGCATTGAACCTAAATCTAAGACCACTAAAGTGCTTGAATCAAATTAATTCAGTGGTCACTTTAAACTAATTGGGACTCTTAAGAGGTTGGACCTTAAAATCTGTGACTGAAAATTATGTGCAAAAGGATCCTGTTTGCGGAATTTCAAAAAAATCAAAACAAGATCGTATGCTTGCACACTAGAGACACTGTGCACCTCACATAAGGTCACTAGATAAATTTCTACCTCTCCTTTTTTGCATCACAAGGGAAGTTAGTCGGAAATCAACAAGCCTATCCACCAAGTTACTTCGGTTCCTCGTGTGTGGGCTCGATTCGAGACTTCCATCCCTTGCAAGTAGGTTATAGGCACCAGCGAAGGTTGGCCTAGGAAGCGTAATTTTTGCAAAACTTGTTTGGCCACCAACTAAACATATAACTCTAAGACCTGCAATCTACTAAAAATAGATCCCGTTGAATTTGCGTTTGCTGTGACAATAGGACTCTTTAGGAAGTTTTCTGCTGAATTCTAAGAAAGTTAAAATTGTTTTGCTTAAAGAAATGGATTACTCTTACTCCTATCATTCAGATTTTCAGAGTCAATACTTCCCATCTTTTAATCAAGATCCCATGCTCCGAGCGTATCCATCCTTTGATGAGTACATTGATAATTCATGGGATCATTCTCATTCTTACCCTGGGAGTACTGGCTTGATAACTCCCACTTTTGAGCAGAGCCTAGGAGGGGGATTTTCCATTCTTGAAATCCCTACTTCCATGCAAACACCCAACCATCCCACCCTTCATGATTTTCCGTATCGAGGTTGGACCGATACCCCTAGGCAACTTGAGCCTGAAATTGACTATCCTCCCCAACCTGATAATAGTAGCCTCTCCTCTTTTATGATAGAAATGCAAAAATAGCAAAAGGAAATAATGGAATCAATGGGAGAGATGTTGAGGAATAGTCAACACTTAAATGAAGAAATAAGACAACTACTTACACGCTTCCCAATAATCCAGATCCCTACCCAATAAACCATGATCATGAAAATAATTATGAGGAACCTAATGACAATAGGGATCCAATTTTAGGTAGCTATCACTCAGACTCTCCCAATGAGACACGGCCACTAGAGGATAATGATCATAGTGATTATCCATCTGAATTATATTGCAGTCAAAAGTAAGGGAAGATGGTATCTCTTGAGGACCTTGACCCCAATAACGGTATTCTCCTTACCCATACCAACCCAGGTCAAGGTTGCATTATTCCTATCACTTCCTCTCTTGATTATTTGGTGGAATCCCATTCTACTCTTAGTGAGCCTACTCTTGACCCTCCACTTAGGGAATCAACACCTACCATTCAATATTCTAAGGATTCAAATGCACCTAATGAAGTTGACCCTAAGGGAATAGAGGATGATCAATTTTGGTCTCAAGGATATGAAGAGTCTAATTCAGAGGATGAGGATGCCCCAATAGAGGAACCTGGACTGAAAATCTGGAGTGAATTACAGGAGAATTATTTATCATTTGAGGATTTACCTCCTAAGGGTAGAAATAATATGATTAAATCTAGCTTCCTCTCTTTTGAGAGACATTATCCATCAAAACAGGAGTTGATATTAGAGGAGGACAAACAAAATAATGAGAAGTCTATTGGAGACTCTCGGGAACAAAACAAGTCAATTCAGGATTTATACCCCGAGAAGAATGACGAATTCAATGATATAGGCTTCCTCCAAAATATTAAGACTGATCCTCCTTTAGAAATAATTGAGGATACTGATCCAACTCCTAATGAATCACATATACACCCCGACAAATATTTCAATGTACCAAACGAATCTGGGGATGAGCTGAATGATAATGATTCTTACATTTTGACCCTGCCATCAAAAAGTTGTAATTTGGAGTCTACCCTTGATTCAAATATGACTCTGATCATTAATGCTAGGCAGGATAACTTGAAGTTGTCTACTACTATTAGGGAGTGTACACAATCTGAATCATTGTTGGAATTGAACCCAACTAAGCCCTCATTGGACTTAACCATTACCTTCCAACACTACAAACAACCATTATACTCCCTAACCGATCCGTGGCTCAGATCTCTGCTCATGTACATTCTTTCTGGAGAGTATATCAAGCCAGTACATCCTAGGATAGAATGGCGAGTATGGATTGATGCTTGTACTTTTACTCTCGTCATTCAAGGATTTGAACTAATTATGTGTATATCTTTTAAAACCCGTCTTGCTTTGGAGGATCCTTGTTATCCTCCACTTATTCCGTTTCGGGAGGCCTCTTTTCATATTCCGTTTCTTATTCCTAGACCTCCCCAGGTAGCCAACAAGATTTTCTGTTTTCATTTCTTCTGGCGAGCATTTGGAATTACATTACATCATCAGCTCGCCAGCATCCGTGGTTACCTATTTTCTAGGCCTGCGCTGTTATGCATATTCTTATGGCCTAACCTTTTCTGTTTGGAACCTGACTTACAGGTTCCTTATAAGTCTGGCTACTGACAGAAAATGCAGCGCTTGTTGGGAGGCAACCCAGCAAACTATGTCAGGTAATATTTATCCTTTCTCCTCCTGTTTTAATTTTACAATGGGGACATTGTAGGATTTAGGCATGGGGGAGTGCATTTGCATTTTAGGAAGTATTTATGCATTTAGGTTAGTATAAAAAAAAAAATTTTGAGCTGAATGGGTTAGTCCCTAGAAAAATACCTTTGTTATTGGAGGTTCTTCTTCTGGAATTATTTTTTAAGTTTAGAATCCAGTGCATTTATTTCACATGCACGTAGATTTGGTAATGGATCCTTAAGGAAAATCAATGAGCATTTGTAAGTCTACTGAACCCTTGGACAGTTCATAGGGAGTCAAGAATACTATCTTCTAAAAGATCCACCTCATATTTGTGAGAAGAAGTAGAGAGATTACTGGTGCGCTAAGTCTACTGTAAGGACTCTTAAGTTTTGGATAATTAGATAATAATACTTCAGAGTTAGGCGTAGTTTTCACTCTCTGTTCCTGTGTACGTACTTTGAGTGAATTCCTGAGAGTCACCAAATAAGGAAAATACACAGAGATTGAGTCTTAATAAAGCTATAACTATGGTGGGTGGTTACAACCGTCCTTCATAGAGTCCTCAGCTAAAGGAGGGTAATAGTGTTAAAGGTCAGAAATATGCCTGTCCTATCCATTCCTCCCTGGTGTCAAGAATAGGCACTTTCACCAAATAAGCCACATAACTTCCTCTTGACCATCATCATCCCTAATAATGCCTCATAAATAAAAGTCCGTATCGTGTTGTGTTGATTGAAAAAGAAACAAAAACAAGAAGAAATAAATTAAAAAAAAAACAGAGAGAAAAAAAAAAGAAAAAGAAGAAATAGAAAGAAGAAAAAGTTATATTACAAAAAAAAAAGTCCAAGTGTATGATGTAACACTGTTTCTGAGGTAGCAAAACACCTATCGCGTTCCACCAAATAAGACCCATACCTACCTTCTAGTATTTCTGATCGCCTGAATACTGGTTGAGAACTTTAACTTAGTTGTAAAGTTATTAGGACTTTAATTGAAGTGTGGATGCCATGCGAGGCCACCAAATAGTGAGTATAATTTCTAAATCTGGCGAGATTCGTGATCTCAGAAAGAAAGAAAAAAGAGAGTGCCCAGGAACATCAAGAGAGCACAATTGTGTAGCCTCTCTCAGAGTTGAATTGTCTAATAGTCTAGAGAGCTAGAGTCTACAGTACTAGACTATATGTAGCACCAGATGAGTATGTGCCACCAAATACAAATCCATTCAACTCAATATCTCCTACCTAAGCTAAACACCGGGGTCAAATTACAGATTATCGTCTGCTTTATCCATGAGGGAAGTAGTTGCCTATCTCGACAGAAATTTTTGCCAAGGGTGATGTATGAACTCCCAATGCGAATCGGCTCTTTCACTTGGATCTGTTACCTAGGCTATCAGCACTTCACATTTGCCTGGATTTCTAAAGTTTTGAAATAAGAAAAGAAGAAATCTTCTGATTACTTCTATTATTTTTCATTTTTGCTAGGAACTAGCAAATCTTAGGCATGGGGGTATTTGATGAGTCCATTAAAATAGATGTTCGTACGTTTTTGTGATAGGATTTTAAAAGATAACACGTTGTAATATAGCCGACAAAATGTTCAAACAAATATAGAGAATTTTATTACTCGAAAAACTAGAGTATCCGAGGTCGAACACAGGGAGCAATCTCAGTACTTTTAAAACCAACGAATACAACTTTTAAATGAAAATAATTGATTCAAAGAGAGAGAGTTATAAAAAGAATTGCTAAAAGACAAAAGAATTGGACGTCTGATTTATCTATCAGTCGTCTTAAAAGTAAGTCTTCTTTCTCTCTTTTGCCTTCTTCTTCTTCGTTGGCTCTTCTTCTTCTTTTCTTCTCATCCACAGGTCTTTTTCTTCCTTGAACTTCTTTCTCTTCTCTTCTCTTTCCTGCGAAGGTTTCTTCTTCCTACCTTTGTTTCTCTTCTGTCTTCTTCTTCCTTTTTGTCTGCAGTCCTTCTTTCTTCCTTGTCTTCTCTTCTTCTGTCTTCTTCTTCCTTCTTCTCCTTGCGGCTAAGTCTCCTCTCTTCACTGCCCGGCCTGCCTGCACACAGGGACGCAAAACCTAACCCTTCCCCTCCACCAGAATGACTCTCTCTCTCTCTGCAATTCACTCAAGGACGCTCTCCCAAAGCCATGGGTATTCGGGTCGAATCTCGCACCCAGGACCAGGCGCACCGGCAGGTGGGTGATGCGCGAGGAGTGCTCCGGTTGGGGTCGGGTCGGATCCCACCAGAACCGCGAGGTGAAACCGCGGACGAGGCAGGCGTGGGTCAAGTGAGGGACCTCACCCTTGTGTGTTCGGAGTCGATAAGCAGATAACACAAAAACACTTTAAACCATACCTGCGCGTTGCGTTTTGCATATGTGGGACTATCTGGCCTGCCCCAATTTCGCGCACCCGCAGAGCTTCCTTCGTGCAGTTGCCAAAGCTGCGGGCTTTGCAGCTCTACCAGCTGGACCCGAGGGCTTCACACTTCTTGCGCAAATCTGCTGCGCCTGAAGCCTGGAAGACCTGACGCTTGGAGCAGCTGCGAAGCTGCTTGCTGCTTCAACCGTCAATGGCGGCAGGAGCTGATACATTGTCAACACAGGCACGGCCTATTGCCTAATCAGACCAGCTGGGCACCTTCGCCATGGCACGGCGAAGGTGGTACACGGTGCTACAGGTCGCAGGATGGCCTAGGCATGCGTGCCTAGGTTAACCTGTGGTCGGAGGTGTGGGGTTGTCCGGGGGGCTACTGTGGAGGTGTGGAGTGGCAGTGGAGGGGCGGAGATTGTTCCTTGTGGTGGGGCGGAGCTTTTGAGATGGTTGGCGAGCCGTGTGGAGGGGCGAAATAGTGGATGCGGCTCGCCGGAGGTCAGTCAGAGGCGAGGAGGATGGAGGTGGTCAGGCACTGTCGGGGGGCAATTAACTAAAATAACAAGGGGAAAAGAGAGAGGGAAAGATGGAGAAGGTATCTGGAGTGTTCTGGAAGGGAGGGAAGCAGCGGAGTGGACGGTGCGTAGCTGCTGTCGTCGGAGAAGAAGAACCCTGAGGGAGGGAGCGGCGACGAGGACGAGGTCTGGGGCAAGCGCGCTTGGTACGACGCGACGCGGGAGGAAGAGGCGAAGTTGACTCTGCTGCTGGTATGGCAGCAGAGCGACAAGAGGGAGGGGAGGAGGTCGCCGGAGCTTGCGGGTCTCTTGGCCGGAGATCGAAGAGAGGAAAGTTTGGGGGAATCTCCGCCAATTCAAGTCTGAAGATCTACGGCCGGGTCTGAAGATCCTTTTATAGGTGTTGGCCGAACCTTCTAGTGCGTGGAGGGCACGCAATCACCTCCGCTGGCTCGTCGGAGAAGGAAAGAAGGTGGATACCCAAATCCCTCGTGAGTTCGCACGAGAGATTGGGTTCACACCAGAGATCGTGATTGGCTTTAGATGGAAGGGAATTCCTCAGAGAATCTCCCTTCCATTTCTGGGAGGGAATCTCTGAGGAATCAGAGAGTAATCCCTCTATAAACCTCACCGGAGATCGGTTATACCCTAACAATGGCGGTAGGACCTGATTGCAAAGGTGGCGAGGAACTTAGGGGGCTATCTGCAATGATTTTCAAAAGATAGGGACCATGTTGTGATTTGGGTGTACTAAATTGCAAAGTAGGTCAAGATGACCTCCACTTAGGTTCAAATTTTGGTATAAACCTAATTTGGACCTAAGGAAACCAATGGTGAAGTTGGAGTTTAGGTTTGACCTCGTTTGACTGGACATTTTGCGTAAAAACCAAAATTAGGTTAATTGAATGGCTAGGACCCTAATCTAGGTCAAACTGGGTTCCAAAGGCCACATTAAGTGTTCTAAACCCTAAGGAGTATTTTTCCACGATTTTTAGAGGGTTTACTTGATTTTTATCCTAACCAGAACCTTGTTAATTTAAGCGGATCTATTTTAGGGTTACCAAATGTCATTTAATTCCTAGATTGCACATAAACCCATTTCTGATTGACTCAACCCACTTTTTATCTCATTTAAACCATTTGATCTATGTTTTTCTTTTGAGAAATCCTGTTTATGTACTGCAATGGTAAAATTGCAGTTTTACCCTTTAATTCATGTTTTCTTCTCAGAGCACTTATTCCTTTATTTAGGCCTTCTTCTAGGTTATGTAGGAGCTTTTATCTTCTTTATTGGGTCAAAATGAGCTAGTTATGGCTCATGATGAGGCGCTCATCATACCCCCATGCCTAGCTCTTGCTAGTTCCTTAGCAAAATTTCAAGGTTTTACTTCCGTTCTAGACCCAGAGTGTCTGTCAACAATAAGTGCTTCTCCTTTTCTTTTGTGATTAGGTAGGAATGCCGACAATATGCCTAGAGGTACTCAAGTACCAACCAAAATCCGGACTTGACCCGCTTTAGCCTCAGTCCTCTGCAAAGGTTTCTACGGCCCACAAAAACTAACCTAGGGTTTGTTGGACTCCGTGGTTAAAGCACCCGTGCTTGAGACGTTTTTAGCCTAAGTTCAATTTGCAGTACGTTTTTGTAAGAGAGAGATAGAAGATTTATTTGTTTGGAGAGATTTTATCTCTTTTTACTTTTTATTTCTAGCTTCGGATTAGCTTCTCAACACGGTCTGTATCGGATTCCTCGTCCCCATCATCAATCCTCAAGGGTCCCTGGCTTTCGAGATTTCGAGATAATCCCGCCCATGGCAACCCCCAGAACCCTAGCTTTCGAGATTTCGAGATAATCCCGCCCATGGCGTTCCGTGGTCGAATTCAGACCCTGGCGATCGACATTTCGTGATAATGCCGCCCATGGTATCTGAACCAGCAAAGTGCTTACATGCCCCCAGTAGGATATTTAAATATCCTAAGAGACAAGCACCGAGGAGACGATATGTTGTTACGCATCTTCGAGGGGAATTTCCCACCTCTCTGCGCTAGAAACTCGTCCAAATCAATTTGTGTTGATTGGTCGCTCCTAATCTAGGTGACTTTTTCATAACATTAAACGCTCTTTGCATGATTTGGATGTTTATGCACACGAAACCAGACTGTGTGTGAATTTGGGGTGCTTAGGTTACCAAATCCCGCAAATCGGAGGTCAATTAACGAGACCGAATACTTCCTAAGCCTTAGACCTAATACTTAGGCTTCGCATTTTCCTAAACCTCTTGAGGACTATCCAAATTTTAACGGATACGTGAATTTTTAAGAAAAGAATCTAGCCCAAGAAGCCTAAGACCAGCGTTCCCGCTAATCTCTTGTTATGTCTCCTTCGCACTTTTTCTTTTTCTTGATTTAGTCTAGAACTTCATTTAACCCCTTAATCTTTTACTAATGACTATTTCTCTTCATTTTCATTTTGTGCTCCTTTTTGTCATTTTACTCTTTTCCTCTACTCATTTGTATGACCCTGAATTGTTCCTCCCCTCCATCAAGTCTTTTTTTTTTTTATTGAAACCCTTTCATGATATGAATTTTCCTGACATTTTGCACTTTCATATCCCCCCATGCCTATGATTTGCAATGTCCCCATTGTAAATTAGGTGGGTTCGATTTCAGCTTAGTTCATGTATTAGGACAGGTGTGTGGTGAGTGAATGGGTCGAAGTGACTTGTTGCGAACGATTTCTAATCTCGGGTAGGGATACCTGAGGTGAAGTTGGCTGTTCTAATAGATGAACCCTAAAGTGCAATATGAATTCCGCATAGAGATGTCAGAAAAGGTTTCTGGTTTTTCAAAGAATGACGGGTTGCCTCCTGTTAAGCGCTGAGTTTTACGCCATCAGCTGGGTGCAATGAGCTCAAGAGGAATGGAGGGTAAAGGATGACTCAGCCAAATCTATATCGGTCATGTCAATGAACAGCTTGAGTCTCTGACCGTTCACGACAAAGGGTTCAGAATCGTGGCTGAGTGGGCTGATTTCAATGGCTCCATTTCCGAAGATTTGTCGGACTAGGTAGGGTCCGACCCACTTGGATCTTAGCTTCCCTGGGAATAATTTGAGTCGGGCATCAAAGAGTAAAACTTTTGACCAGGATGAAAGACCTTTCTAGAAATGTGTTTGTCGTGAAAAGCTTTAACCCGTTCTTTATAAATTCACGAGTTTTCATACGCATCGTGGCATAATTCATCGATCTCGCTCATTTGAAGTCTTTTGTGGGTTCCAGCCTTAGAAAGATCCGGATTACAGGTCCGTACTGCCCAATAGGCTTTATGCTCCAACTTGACGGAGAGGTGACATGCCTTCCCGTACACTAGTCTGAAAGGAGACATTCCTAATTGGGTCTTGTGGGCGGTCCTATAGGCCCACAATGCTTCCGGAAGACGAGAAGACCAATCTTTTCTATCAGGTCGAACAGTAACCTGAAGGATCTTCTTGATCTCTCGGTTAGATAGCTCAGCTAGACCATTAGTTTGGCGGTGGTAAGGAGTAGAGATTCAGTGTGACACCCCATATTTGGTCATCAGTGACCTGAACTGAGTGTTAGTGAAATGGGTCCCTCCGTCGGAAATTATAGCACGTGGGATCCCGAACCTTGAGAAAATGTTTTGATGAATGAATTTTATAACAACTTTGTGATTGTTGGTTCGGGTCGGAATGGCTTCTATCCACTTGGAAACATAGTCAACTGCGAGTAAGATGTATTCGAAGCCATCCGAGATTGGGAAGGGTCCCATGAAATCGATCCCCCAAATATCAAAAATTTCGCATACCAAGATCGACTGTAGAGGCATCATGTCTCGATGGCTCATGTTGCCCAGAGTCTGGCAACGGGAACATGCCTTACAATGATCGTATGCATCTTTGAAAATTGTGGGCCAGTAAAAGCCACACTTGCGGACTTTTGATGCGGTTTTATGTCCTGAAAAATGTCCACCGCATGCCTGGTCATAGCAGAATGAGAGTATGTCTTTGATTTCCACTTCCGTGACGCACCGTCGAATTATCTGATCAGCACCAATGCGGAATAGATACGGGTCTTCCCATAGGTAATACTTGGCATTGGAACGCAATTTGTCCTTTTTGGCCATTGGCCAATCAGGCGGAATCTGATGTGATGCCAGGTAATTAACTATATCAGCGAACCATGGAAGACTTGTACTGATAGTCAGGAGGTGCTCATCAGGAAAATGTTCTGTGATAGGTCCGGAAGGGTCAATTATTTCATAAGGAAGGCGGGACAAGTGATCAGCTACCACATTCTGCTTTCCCGCCTTGTCGCGAATCTCGAGGTCAAATTCTTGCAACAGCAAGATCCATCGGATTAATCGAGGTTTCGTGTCCTTCTTTTCAAGGAGATGCCTCACAGCTGTGTGATCTGAGTATATGATAACACGGGAACCCAGAAGGTATGATCTGAAATTTTCCAGGGCGAATACTATGGCCAGCAGCTCTTTCTCAGTAACTGTATAGTTACGCTGAGCCTCATCCAATGTTTTGCTGGCGTAGTAAATGACCACAGGTTTCCCGTCAATTTTCTGCCCCAGAACCGCTCCTACAGCGAAGTCAGATGCATCGCACATGATCTCAAAGGGTTAAGACCAATCAGGGGACTGTAGGATCGGGGCTTGGGTGACACGGTCACGTAGGATCTCAAATGCTTGAGTGCATTCCTTGGAAATTTTGAAACGCACATCCTTGGAGAGAAGATTGGTCAAGGGGTGCGCGATTTTGGAGAAATCAGGGATAAATCGACGGTAAAAGCCGACGTGCCCCAAAAAAGATCGGATGTCCTTAATCGAGCTAGGCATAGGGAGCTTGGAAATCAGGTTAACCTTAGCTCGATCCACTTGGATGCCTTTCTCCAAGATTAAATGTCCCAGGACAATTCCCTCAGGCACCATGAAATGGCTCTTTCCCCAGGAAAGAACCAAATTCACATCAATGCACCGCCTGAGTATTTGGACCAAGTGTTGGAGGCAATCGTCAAATGATTCTCCAAAAATTGAAAAGTCATCCATGAAGACTTCCAGATAATCACCTACCATATCTGAGAATATGGCAAGCATGCACCGCTGAAAAGTTGCAGGTGCATTACAAAGATCGAATGGCATCCTTCAAAACGCGTACGACTCGAAGGGGCTAGTGAAAGTGATCTTTTCTTGGTCCTCTGGATGGATTGCCACCTGATTGTAGCCAGAGTACCCGTCAAGAAAGCAGAAGAACCTATTTCCTGCTAGTTTTTTGAGGATCTGATCAATAAACGGCAGTGGGAAATGATCCTTCTTCGTGGAGGAATTGAGTCTTCTGAAATCAATGTAGACTCTCCACGAGTTAGCTATTCGGGTAGGAATGACTTCTCCGGCTTCAGTCGTGATGATGGTAAGTCCTGCCTTTTTAGGCACCACTTGTATTGGACTCACCCAACGACTGTCGGAGATCGGGTAGATGATCCCTGCATCTAACCACTTTATGATCTCCTTTTTCACGACCTCCTGTAGGTTAGGGTTTAGGTGTCTTTGTATTTCTCTTGAAGGTCGTGCACCTTCTTCTATGTAGATTCGATGTGTGCAGTATGAAGGGCTTATGCCAGTCAAATCATCGACAGTCCATCCAATGGCTCTACGATGTTGCTGCAGAACAGAAATCAAACGGAGTTCCTGGTTAGGTGTGAGTCGAGAGTTGATAATCATAGGAAACGTCTGATTTGAATCCAAAAACACGTACTTCAGATGTTCGGGAAGGGGCTTGAGTTCCATGACAGGATTTTTAGCAGCAGCGGGTGGTTCGGGGTTTGTATCAGGAGCAATGGTAGGAGTCATAGGTGTGTCTATATCATGTTCGCACTCCTCTGTTAGCGGGTTTTGATCCTCTAGTGGTTGATCAGGGATAATCAGGTTGTCTTCTATATGCAATTCATCAACCACGGCTCTGACATCACATATTTCCTCTATAACCCCGCAATTAATCCCTTGTTGGGCTTTAAAAATGTCAATCTTCAGGTTTTGGTTCCCAAATTTTAATTCTATCTGTCCCTCTTCGCAGTTTATGTTGGCCCTAGCAGTGGCCAAGAAGGGTCTCCCTAATATCATTGGTGTGTCCCTTGGGTTCTTAGGTGCATCCATGTCTAGTACTATGAAGTCCACCGGGAAATAGAAATGTCGTACCCTAACAATGACATCCTCGAGTATTCCTCTAGGTGACTTGATGGATCGATCGGCTAACTGCAATGTCACTTCAGTGGGTTTTAGTTCAGATTCTTCAAGGTGGTCAAGGAGGGATGTCGGTATTAAATTTATGGAGGCACCTAGGTCTAGTAAGTCTCTATCAAATTGGGTTTCACCAATTTTACAGGAAATCAAGGGAGTTCCTGGGTCTTTAGCCTTGGGTGGGAGTTTGCTCAAGATGACAGAGCGGGCTTGCTCTGACAGTACGGTTGGATTCCCATCCTTGGTTCGCAGCTTACGTTTAGGGGTACATATATCTTTCAAGAATCTTGCGTAAGCCGGTATGTGGCGAATTGCATCCATCAATGGGATGTTTATCTAGACTTGTTCAAAGAGCTTGATCAGATCCTCCTCGAGAGCCACGGGTTTAGTTATCCTTTTTCCTTTGGTCAAGGCCTCAGGAAATGGGATCCTAGTTGGTTCCTCTAGGATAGGTCCTGGTTCTTGATCTGGAACCGTGGTATCTTGGATAACTATCCTAGGGTCTTGGCTATTATCAGGCTTGGAGTGGTTCGGATAATGTGGGTCTTGGGTTGTTTTACCACTACGTGTTGTTACAGAGTTTAATCCGGCCTGATTCTGGTTTGGGTTTGGTAGGAGGGGTGGCTGCTGCTGAAATCCCGCATAAGATGTTGAAGCTTCCATCCCGTCTGGCGATGGAGCAGTAGGGGCCTGATAAATCAAATGTATTTGCCTGAATTTGGATTCATAACGCGCTTCTGGGTTAGCATGTTATTTGGGTTGGGCAGAGGTTGCGAAGGAAGGGTGCCAGGTTGGTGGGAATTTGCCATCTGGGCTAGTTGGTTGCGAACCTCTATGATCTCGTCCTTGTACTGTTTTTGCATTGCCGCATTTGTCTTTTGAATGTCAGCCAGTGTTTGAAGGATAAGAGTCAGTTGATCCTGGTTTTGCCCGGATTGGTAGGTGGGATTGGGCCGAGGCTGAGGCGACTGATATGGACGAGAGGCTTGTGGACGAGGTTGATATGGTGGTCGTTGAGAATTTCCCGCCCACTGAAAGTTAGGATGATTTCACCATCCAGGGTTGTAGGTATTGGAGAATGGGTCATTCTGGATGGCGTTGAGGTCCTCGTAGTTCTGAGGAACCTCAGGAAAGTCAGAATAAGAGGGTTCAGAGTTCTCCCAACTCAAGTAGAATGGATCAGAGGTCACTCCGGTTTGAGAGGCAGACGAGGGTGGATATGGGTCCATCCCCTTGGCAGATTGGTGATAGATGTTTTGCATAGTTTCCCTTGCCAGAGGTGGTCGTGCAATAGAGTTTTGCGCAGAGGTGGCTTGCTACAAATGTCGAGTTAGCTCGTCCACCTTCTTTTCTATGATAGAAACCTTGTCCAACTGACTAGCCATCAGTTCCAAGTCGACAGAATTGGATAGGTCCTGCATCTCATGTGTCCCTCTCAGATTCGTCGATGCGCGGGCATTCGTCCTGTCGAATAAGCCCATGGAGTCATTATTTATGAAGTTCTCGCACATGTTTTCGAGAATCTCCCACACTATGTCCTCATGTTGACCCATGATGTTTCCTCCGCACGTTGCATTGACGAATAAACGAATGTCTTCACGGAGTCCCTGGTAAAAAGACTGGACTTGTTCCCACTTAGGAACTCCGTGATGGGGGCACTTTCGCATGAGATCTAGGAATCGATCCCAAGCTTCGTGAAGAGGTTCTCCCGATTGATGAGTGAAATGAGTGATCTGGTGGTGCAAGGCATTCATTCGGCCAACGGGGAAGAATTTTTTCAAAAATTCAGACTGCAGTTCCTCCCATGTGTTGATCGGACGGGTCTGAGTTTGATACCAATGTGCAGCCTTGTCCAAGAGGGAGAATGAAAACATTTTCATGAGTAGGATATCCTGATTTTGTACATCTGACCTGAAGGTTTGGGCCAGATGCTTGAGTTGTTTAATGTGTTGGAATGGATCCTCAGAGTTAAGCCCGTGAAACTTTGGTATGGCATGAATCATATTGGGCTTCAGTTCAGAATCAGGTCCTCCAATTGGGATTCGTACTCGAGGTTCGATCGCCACCGCAACAGAATTATAGTGATCTCGCATCATAGGTCACTGCGGTGGGTTTACAAAGTTCTGAAAGAGATCGTTAAGGCGTTGAAGTTGGTGTTCATGGTTATTCTCCTCTTCAATGGGTTGTGCCATGATGGAAGAAGAAGGAGAACCATGGTTTGAATCAGATGAAAGATTTATGTGGAGGGGTTGCTGCACAAACAAGGGCGTCGAGGCTTGGCCTCGACGAGAGTGAATTTCTAAAGGAGGTCTTAAGGGTGGCCTTAAGGACCTCCTACCGAACATGCACCGAAGGATGTGATGAGATTTAGAAGGTGCTGGACCCAATCAAGACACCCAAAAAAAATTGTTGGGTGACTATAGAGGTTCGGGACGGATGGACCCCTTAGTCAGAAAGGTCGTCCACTTGAGAAATACCTGGGTAGCCAGAGAGGGAGAGTCCCGCAAAGACCCCTACACGGTAGAGCGTCCCCACGAGTTACAGGGTTTCCCCCACCCGACCTCTCTTGTCACTGCGGTTCCAGGTAGACCAGAATGGGGACCCTGACCTCTTAAGTCTACTTTTTTACTTTAAGATCAAGGTGCTTAATGTTCCACTTGAACTTTTAGGTATTTTCAGTGAAAAAGTGACCTAAATTTAAGGTTGGTTGACCCAAGGGATCAACTTCACCTTTTGTTCCTTTAAGAGCTTTTAGGTCCTTTTCTTTGAAAGTTCAAATGGATTAAAAGCCTGATTTGCTTAGGGTTCTTCTTGTATAGATCTTTTCAAACAAGGTTTAGGCACACCTCTTTTCAGAAAATTTATTTCTTCGTTTAAGATAAGGTGTGTCTCTAAAAACCCTAGCTTTGTAATCCTTAAATTGGCTCTAGTGGGTCCAATTTAGTTACCTCAGAATTTAGTACCTAGGGCTCAATCAAGAAAGTTTTAGCCCTAGTTACCTTAGTTGGATGAGCAGATAAAAATGTGTTGAAATGAAAATCAGGCAACTTGATGAGTTACTAAATATGAAACAGGTAGCCCTAAGTTGATTGTTCTTCCTTTTTTTCCTTTCAGATTTTGAGAGAGTTAAGAGGGAGGGCTTATGGAAATTACCTGTTCCTTGGAATGTCTGTTGTACAGCTGCTCTTCTTTCCTTTTTGCTTTCCCTGTTTTGAGCACAACAAAAGAGAGGAGCTAGGTCAAATATTGGATCAAAAAGTTGTAATCAAAAGCTTTAAAAGTGTCTGTTGCTCCCTGGCAATGGCACCAAAATGTTCGTACATTTTTGTGATCGGATTTTAAAATATAACACGTTGTAATATAGCCAACAAAACGTTCAAACAAATATAGAGAATTTTATTACTCAAAAAACTAGAGTATCCGAGGTTGAACACAGGGAGCAAGCTAAGTACTTTTAAAACCAATGAATACAACTTTTAAATGAAAACAATTGATTCAAAGAGAGAGAGTTATAAAAAGAATTGCTAAAAGGCAACAGAATTGGACATCTGATTTATCTATCAGTCGTCTTAAAAGTAAGTCTTCTTTCTCTCTTTTGCCTTCTTCTTCTTCGTTGGCTCTTCTTCTTCTTTTCTTCTGATCCACAGGTCTTTTTCTTCCTTGAACTTCTTTCTCTTCTCTTCTCTTTCCTACGAAGGTTTCTTCTTCCTGCCTTTGTTTCTCTTCTGTCTTCTTCTTCCTTTTTGTCTGAATCCTTTCTTCCTTGTCTTCTCTTCTTCTATCTTCTTCTTCCTTCTTCTCGTTGCGGTTAAGTCTCCTCTCTTCACCGCCCGGCCTGCCTGCACACAGGGACGCAAAACCTAACCCTTCCCCTCCACCAGAACGTCTCTCTCTCTGCAATTCACTCAAGGATGCTCTCCCAGAGCCACGGGTATTCGGGTCGAATCTCGCACCCAGGACCAGGTGCACCGGCAGGTGGGTGATGCATGAGGAGTGCTCCGGTTGGGGTCGGGTCGGATCCCGCTAGATCCGCGAGGTGAAACCACAGATGAGGCTGGCGTGGGTCAGGTAAGGGACCTCACCCTTGTGCGTTCGGAGGCGATAAGCAGATAACACAAAAACACTTTAAACCATACCTGCGCATTGCATTTCGCCGATGTGGGACTATCTGGCCTGCCCCAATTTCGTGCATCCGCAGTGCTTCCTTCGTGCAATTGCCAAAGCTGCGGGCTTTGCAGCTCTACCAGCTGGACCCGAGGGCTTCGCACTTCTCACGCGAATCTGCTGTGCCTGAAGCCTGGAAGACCTGACGCCTGGAGCTGCTGTGAAGCTGCTTGCTGCTTCAACCGTCAATGGCGGCAGCAGCTGATACACTGTCCAACACAGGCACGGCCTATTGGCCTAATCAGACCAGCTGGGCACCTTCGCCGTGGCACGGCGAAGGTGGTGCACGGTGTTGCAGGCCGCAGGACGGCCTAGGCTTGTGTGCCTAGGTCAACCTGTGGCTGGAGGTGTGGGGTTGTTCGGGGGGCTACTGTGGAGGTGTGGAGTGGTAGTGGAGGGGCGAAGATTGTTCCTTGTGGTGGGGCGGAGCTTCTAAGATGGTTGGCGAGCCGTGTGGAGGGGCGGAATGATGGATGCGGCTCGCCGGAGGTCGGTCGGAGGCGAGGAGGATGGAGGTGGTCAGGCACTGTCGGGGGGCAATTAACTAAAATAACAGGGGGAAAAGAGAGAGGGAAAGATGGAGAAGGTATCTGGAGTGTTCTGGAAGGGAGGGAGGCAGCGGTGTGGACGGCGCGTAGCTGCCGTCGTCGGAGAAGAAGAACCCTGAGGGAGGGAGCGGCGACGAGGACGAGGTCAGGGGCTCGCGCGCTTGGTACGGTGCGACGCGGGAGGAAGAGGCGAAGTTGACTCTGCTGCTGGTATGGCAGCAGAGCGACGAGAAGGAGGGGAGGAGGTCGCCGGAGCTTGCGGGTCTCTTGGCCGGAGATGGAAGAGAGGAAAGTTTGGGGGAATCTCCGCCAATTCAAGTCTGAATATCTGCGGCCGGGTCTGAAGATCCTTTTATAGGTGTTGGCCGAACCTTCTAGTGCGTGGAGGGTGCGCAATCACCTCCGCCGGCTCGCCGGAGAAGGAAAGAAGGTGGATACCCAAATCCCTCGTGCATTCGCACGAGAGATTGGGTTCACACCAGAGATCGTGATTGGCTTTAGATGGAAGGGAATTCCTCAGAGAATCTCCCTTCCATTTCTGGGAGGGAATCTCTGAGGAATCAGAGAGTAATCCCTCTCTAAACCTCGTCGGAGATCGGTTCTGCCCTAACAATGGCGGCAGGACCTGATTGCAAAGGTGGCGAGGAACTTAGGGGGCTCTCTGCAATGATTTTCAAAAGATAGGGACCAAGTTGTGATTTGGGTGTACTAAATTGCAAAGTAGGTCAAGATGACCTCCAGTTTGGTCCAAATTTTGGTATAAACCTAATTTGGACCTAAGAAATACAATGGTGAAGTTGGAGTTTAGGTTTGACCTCATTTGACTGGACATTTTGCATAAAAACCAAAATTAGGTTAATTGAATGGCTAGGACCCTAATCTAGGTCAAATTGGGTTCCCAAGGCCACATTAAGTGTTATAAACCCTAAGGTGTATTTTTCCATGATTTTTAGAGGGTTTACTTGATTTTTATCCTAACCAGAACCTTGTTAATTTAAGCGGATCTGTTTTAAGGTTACCAAATGTCATTTAATTCCTAGATTGCACATAAACCCATTTCTGATTGACTCAACCCACTTTTTATCTCATTTAGACCATTTGACCTATGTTTTTCTTCTGAGAAATCCCATTTATGTACTGTAATGGTAAAATTATAGTTTTACCCTTTAATTCATGTTTTCTTCTCAGAGCACTTATTCCTTTATTTAGGCCTTCTTCAAGGTTATGTAGGAGCTTTTATCTTCTTTATTGGGTCAAAATGAGCTAGTTATGGCTCATGATGAGGCTCTCATCAATGGACTAATATTAAGCCTAAGGATCTTTAATTGTACAGTTTAGGTGTGTTAATAATGGTAATTAAGTTGTAGAATATTTACGCCTCATGATTTAAGTTTATAACATTTTATAACTTAATAATTTTGCTGTTTTTATGTGTAGGTAATAAAATGTGGAAAGAAAAAGGGTGGGGGAGATAAATTCCCCAACACATAATAGCCGTGACTCTTTCCCCCCTCCCCCGCCGAACATTGGGGTAATCTTCTTCTTCCGCCGCCTTTCTCAACAACTATGACCCGAAATAGTTAAGGGATTTGGGAAAATGCCTTAGCTCACTCGGAGAAAAGTTAAAAGAGAGGAGGCAGGGTGCACGGAGAAGAATCTTCCCCCCCCTTGCGGGGAACTGCTTCACCGTGGAAAGGGCGTACCCTGTGACCCACCGCGTGCACTGTGCACCAAGCATCCATCCTCCAGCGCCCCCTGCTGTAGGCGCTCACGCCACATCTGCCTGCAACCGTTCAGAACCAGCACCCTCTCCGCAGACGCGCGCCCCCCTTCCAGTGCCATCACCCCATCCAACCTCCAGCGCATCCCTGCACCACCCGCCTTCACCCCACAACCACATAGCCACTCGCACCTGCAAGCGTCCGCATGCCCTTCAGCCTGCACCGCGCCCGCACGCCTCCTCGCACGCCCTTCCGCCTGCACCGCTCCCGCACACCTCCCCACAGCCAACATCTCCAGTGCTCCCTGCAGTCCGCGCCACCCGCACCCGTTCTCAACCGCACGCCATCTCCAACGCCCTGCTATAGGAGTTCTCAACTGCACGCCATCTCCAGCGCCCTGCTGCAGGGGTTCTCAACTGCACGCCATCTCTAGTGCCTCCCTGCTACAGGCGCTCTCAACCACGCTCCCTACTGCAGGCGCTCTCTGCCCTCTCCGCCCGCGCGACTCTCGCTCCAGCGCCCATCTGCAGGCACACCAACGCGCGCAAGCCCTATAGCAGTGCCTCTGCCTGCTTGTTCAACAGGTCAGAGCTCTGGCCACCGCCGCCGGCCGCCTCCGGCCACCTGCGTCGCCGCTGCTGCCACCACCGGAGAGCTCTCGACCTCGCCGTCCTCCTGAGCCTCGCATCAACCCCCGCGGTGCTCTCCCTCTCTAGCAAGGAGGAGAGAGGAAAAGAGCCCTGTTTTCCCCCTAATTAAAATTTACATTCAATGCCATTGCCACCAATTTGATTTTTTTTATTATTATTATATTGTGGCAGAATTGCGTTCAAACACTCATAGTTCTTTATAATTGCGTGGTATTGATATTAACTAGTTTAAAGATTGATTTTGGGCTTAACTTAAGTACTAATTGTCTTTAGTACACATCACATGAAAAATGCATGAATTCATCCTAAATTTTTTGAGGATTTCTGTGAGGGAAAATTGCACTTATACCCTTAACTTTTTAGGTTATTGCAAATCTACTTTCCTTCACATTTTAAGTCTGATTTGAAAAGGGATTTCACACTATTCGAAATAACATTAAATAATTAAGTATTGATTGCATCATTGCCTCCCTGTGGACATGACCCGCTCTTCTGCGAGTGGTTATTTTCATTGTTTTTGATTAGTCGATTTTTCCACCACTTAAATACTATAACGTTAAGCGAAAAGTCGTCTACCAGTGAACTTGTTGGAGTTCTCGCCAGAGTAGAGTTGATTTCCTGGATCCACTCGCAATTCAATCCTCAAGAAGCTCTAAATATATCAAGTTTAAGTGTCTTCTCCCCAAACATTAATTCCATCCTTCCCGTTTATATTGGCCTTTGCAGTGGGCAAAAAGGGTCTCCCTTGGATAATTTAGGTATCTCTAATAAGTTCAGGTACTTTCATATCAATTACAATGAAATCCACTGGGAAGTAGAAGTCTCAAACTCTATCTATAATGTCGTCCAAAATTCCTCTTGGTGATTGATGAGGTGTGGCCCATCATTGCTAAAATACCCAAGTTAAGCTAGAAACTAGGTTAAACACTACATAATTAACATAAGAAATGGGTTAAGTGTGAGAATTAAGGAAAATAACCTAAAATATCCAATTTCGTGTTAAAAATGCCTAATTAGGTCAATTAATGAGATATTCTATTTATAAATACAAAATGATGATCCAATTGCAAATTGAACACTTGTTTGAGTTCAAAAGTATAAATCAAAGGTTAAATTAATTTCCTAAATGTTCAATTGTGCGCCAATAAAAATCTCATAGTATTTGTACATTAGTAGGACCCTGCATTCATTATATTACATATAAGTCCTCAGGCATTGACATTTTATTTACACATTTAAGTTCCAAGGACTTGTTTGTAAATCGTAAGGACCTAATTGTAAGATCATGGGGACTGCTCTGCCATTATTCTCTTCATTAATGGGTTGGTACGCAATTATCATACTATTTCACCACTTCGGCCTCCATGCAAATTACCAAACTCACTTGACGCATGAGAACCACTGTGGGTGCACTGTAGCCGCGAACAACTCATGCTACAGCCACCATCGATTTCTTGAACCCATGATCCAACGATTGATCTTTGCCCAAATTTCGTGCACCTTTGCATGTAGCTTCACTGCACCTCCCAGATCCCATCTGACGGTGGAAAATTGATTTGAACTTCCTTGCACACCCTCCCTTTTCATCCCATTGTTGGTAACCTAATGGCTTAATCAAACCTCCATGGTGTTTAGATTTGGTTAATGGACCCACACCTCTGATGAGAACCTCATCATGAGCCATAACTAGCTCATTTTGACCTAATACAAAGGATAAAAGCTCCTACATATCTCAAGGAAAGGCTTAACTCAGAGAATTCTGAGTTTAAGGAGAAAACAAGTCATAAGGGGTAAAAATGCAATTTTACCAGTATAATCTGCATACAGGGCAATTCATGGCCCAAACACAGGTCAAAGCAACTTAATAAGAATAAAAGTGGGATGAAATGATCTAGCAAGGGCTACAGCAATTCCAAGAAACTAAATGATAATCTGTAACCCTAAAACAACCCACTTCAATTCACAAGGTTCGAGGCAAAGTAAAAATAGAATAAACCCTCTAAAATTCATAGAAAAATAATCTCTAGGGTTTAGAACCTTCAATTTGGCCTTCAGAACCCATTTTGACCTACATTGAGAACCATGCCCAACTAATAACTTAATTTGGGTTTTTGCGTAAATTGACCGGTCAAACAAGGTTTAATATAGAAATGAAATTCACCATCAGATTCCTTAGGTCCTAATTAGTCATGTATAAAAACTTGAGCCTAAGAAGAAACCTCCTTGACCGACTTTACACTTTGGTCCTCATATATTTACTCTTTGGCCCTCAACTTTTGAACCCTCGCATTTTGGCCCCTAACTCTCCTTCGTTCTTTGCGATCAGGTCCCCCTGCAAAACCTGCCGGCACCATGCTCCGGCGACCTTGCGCGGAGCATGGCGCCGCGCAGGGTGAGGGGGGGGACCTGGCAAGTAAACCGGGGGTGCCCTGCGTCGTCAGCCGTCGCAGGGACACCCCCCTGGTCGTTATAACCCACCATACCGGCCGTGCGAACGCACGGACGGTATGGGTTCTTGTTTCCGGCCATCCTCCGGCGAGGGAGACACGTCGTCTCCCTCCGCCTTCCTCCCTATTTGATCCCTATAAATACCCCCCGTTGCTCCACCGACCGGGGCAGCCTGGATCTGACGGAGAAAATCCCCAACTTTCCTCTCTTCTCCCTCCGGCAGACGCTCACCAGCTCCGGCGGCTTCCTCCCCCTCCACCTCTTCGCTCTACTGCAATACCAGCAGCAGAGACTTCCTCCCCTGCTCTTCCCGCGCCACGCCGCACCCAGCTGGCGCCTCTCTGGCTCTCTGCTCGCCGCCGCCCCTTTCCCTGAGCATCGTCTTCTCCGGCGACAGTCGATACGACTGTCGCCCTGTTCCTCCCCCTTCGTCCCTGCAAGTAAGCTAGAGCTACTCCCCTTCTTCTCCTCTTTCTTTCCCCGCTTTCAATTTATTCAATTAAGCCCTCGACCGACCCTGACCATCGTCACCCCCTTCGTCTCCGGCCACCCTCCGGCGAGATGCTCCCATCGCTCCACAGCCTCACACACCTCGCCGACCATCACCGAACCTCCGCCTCATCACACTGAGCACCCCCCACCCCCTCACTGCCACTCCACACCTCCGTAACGCTTCCCCCAACAAACCCATCCTCCGACCCACAGTCCGTCCCAGGGCAGCCCTTGCACGCCGCCCCGCGCCTCGCCACCACCCACACGAGCTTCGCCGCACCCTGGCGAAGCCCCTGGCACTTTCTGATTAGGCCGGGAGGCCGTTTTCTTGTGAACAGGACACCCGACCTCCGCCGCCATTGCCGTGCAGGAGGAACTGCTTCCGCCTGCAGCTACAGGCACGCCACACTCAGCGCCACGCCCAGATTCAACTCCCAGGCCTTGCGAGGCGTTTCGACAAAACACCAGGCTCGCAGCTAAGGTAGAAGGCTTCGCGTGACGCCGCAATCTCCCACTGATTTCCCCGCTGCGGGCGCGCAATTGAGGTGGGACATTTAGTCCCACCTCGGAAAAGCCTGAAGGGGCGCAGCGATATAAGATGCAAAAGTGTTGAAGGCTTACTGCCTCAGCACACGAGGTGAGGTCCCCTTCACCCGCCCGGTTACCCGGTCTCGTCCGCGCTCACGCCCCGCGGACCTGACCCGACCCGACCCGACTGAAGACTGACCTGCACTCCTCGCCCACCACGCACGCCGGTGGGCCTGGACTCGGGCCTGACCCGAACCCGGTTACCCGGCAGCTCTGGGAGAGCTTTCCCAAGAGTGGTTTCAGAGAGAGAGAGAGACGCGGGGGTGGAGGGTAGAGTAGGTTTTGCCTCTGACGAAAAACTCTGAAGTGTGCAGGCACAGGCGAAGAAGAAGACCCGCGGAAGAAGAAGGAAGCTGACTGTAGCAACAGGTAGTTTAAGTCGTCTGATTTGGAAATCAGATGACGGCCTGAAGGGAAAAGAAGAAAGGAGGGGTGACGTCCCCGGCTGAAAAAGAAAAGAAGAAGCTGACACTTAGCCGCAGGGAGGAGAAACAAGAAGAAACTCTAAAGAAGAGGCTGAGCAAGGCAGAAGAAGAGGAAAGGCTGCAGAGAAGAAGTACAGCAGAGCCAAGGAAGAAGAAACCTTCACAGAAGAGACTGCAGAAAAAGAAGAAGAGCATCACCTCTGCAGAACAAAGAAGAAAAAGGAGATCTGAAGAAAGAAAGAAAGAAGAACATCACGAGGAGAAAACAAAGAGAACAACAAATTCTTTCCCTCTCTCTTTCTTTATTTTTTTGTAAAAGAAACATGTGTATCCCTAGAATACAACTTGCTCCCTGAGTTCGACCTCGGGAACTCTTTTATTTTCCGAGTAAAAAATTTATATATTTGAAATGTTGGTAATAACTGGCTATACTACAACGTTATAACAATAAAACCCGGTTGTACCGGAACCATTTCATTTTTGGCGCCGCTGCCGGGGAGCAACGGCTATTCTAGAGGTAAACATTCCTGTTTCTTTTTAATTTCTGATAATCTCCTCTCTTTTGTGTAGAAAACTACAGGAACTCAAGAAGACAAGCAACCACACGACAACCACTCCGAAGACAGGTAAATTTTTCCTCTCACTATTAACCCCTAAACTCTAAAGAGGAAGAAAAGAAAAGAACAAGCAATATAGGGCTAACCTGTCTTCCATACTTAGTAACCATAAAGAGTTGCATGTTTTTAACTCATTAGTCCTGCACACTATTAAGGGTATTTAAGGGCTAACACATTCTTGCTTGAGCCCTAATTACCCAACAAAGAACTAACTGGACCAAGTAGAGCCAACATAAGATTCAACATTAGGGTTTTAGAGACACACTACTTAAATCAAGAATAGAGAAAATCCAAAAGAAGTGTGCCTAAACCATTGATTGAAAATACCTATTCAAAGAAAACCTAAAACAATTGGCTCTCTAAACACTTGAACCCTAAAAGACAAGACCAAAAAGCTCTAAAAGAAAACAAGAGGTAAAGTTGACCCCTTGGGTCAACCAACCTTAAATTAGGTCACTCTTTGCACTTAAAACACTAAAGTTCAAGTGAAACCTTAAGCACCCTGATCTTAAAATTGGTAGACTTAAGAGGTCAAGATCCCCATTCTGGTCTACCTGGAACCGCAGTGACAAGAGAGGTCGGGTGGGGGAAACCCTGTAACCCGTGGGGACGCTCTACCGTGTAGGGGTCTTCGCGGGACTCTCCCTCTCTGGCTGCACAGGTAATTCTCAGGTGGACGATCTTTCTGATCAAGGGGTCCATCTGCCCCGCACCTCTATAGTCACCCAACACATTTTTTGGGTGTCTTGATTGGGTCCAGCACCTTTTAATCTCATCACATCCTTCAGTATATGCTTGGAAGGAGGTCCTTGAATCCTCCTTTAGGAATTCACTTGCCCTGAGGTTAGGCCTCAGTTCCCTTGTTTATGCAGCACCACCACATTAATCTTTCCTCTGATACTCCCTTCTTCCATCTTGGCACAACATGAGTCTACATCGAAGCCTTTAATTCCACATCTTGATTCCACCACCTAATCCAAATATGCAGCCAAACCACCTAAGACTACCATTCAATAAACCTGAATATCGGAGATCTATGAAAGATAAAATGATCGAGGATGCCATAAAATTCTATGCAAAAGAAGAAAAAACCTCAACACCAATAGGAGATATTCAGGTTGATGTCCCAACAACCACAGCCTTCATCATAAACTGTGCCCAAACTCTATTGACAGGAGCCATAAAAGGATCAACCCGAGAAGTTCTCCTAACAGGATACATTGAGATAGACAAATTACACAAATCTGAATACCTTCAATGCTTGACAAATCCTGTACTTTGGGAACAAAACCAAGATGCTCTTGAAAAACGGGTAGAGATGATGAGACTTTTAGAAAAAACTATCAACCAAAAATACCCGTATACACCAGAAACAAAGGATGAGTCATCTTGGAACAGTACTAAGAATCAATCCAATTTCCCAGACCTCGGGATTGAGGCACAAGGTGGTTGTCGACTCCCAACCCAAATAGAAGATAGCATTAAAATAGGTTGGGAAGTTGCAGGAGAAAACAATGCTGAGCCAACCCTAGGCCATAAATCACCAAGCTTAGAACTCCAAGACTCCTGCAATAACAAGATTAGAATTGAACCTCTGGAGGGTATAAATTCCACCCCTTGTTTTGATAAGGTGACCCTCGAAGGTTATTCGGACTTAGGTTCTAATAATTCTACCCACATCCTAAGCCTAGAACCTAGATCTGAAACTTATTGGGAAGATTATGAGGCCCTTTATGAGAAAGATCAAATTTTTACAGAATATGATTCCGGGCCTCTATTTAATGAATATCCCTCTCCAACATCATCAGGAAATCTGATCGATTTTTCAGAAAACATGCCAATTTATGATACAGAAACTGAGGAGTTGGATGAGCAAGGTTTTAATGGGGTCTATCCTACCAGCTTAGAGCTTGAACAGAACATCTTTTTGAGCCCAGAAGTGACATATAGGCTAGAACCCAGTCAGGCTGCTGATTCCACATCTGATGATTTTTGCTGTGGTGGAATTCATGATCATTTTCGCCAACTCTCCGACAATTTCAGATCTGACTATAATTGCGGAGAGATTCCCCTTCCTGAACATGCCAGGCCTATCTACGACCTCAGTTCACATGACTCTGACTCTGACTCTGAGGTCCTGATTCCCGAGATCACTGATAACACAGAATCATTCCTTTTCGATCCTTAGGAACCAAAAACAGAAAATGCCAAGAGTGATTGTAACCCAGAATCCAAATTTTTTCTCGAATCCGATTTCTTTCATCCTACAGACACTCTTCCGGCATTTGATAGTTACCCAGAGGACTCTCTACAGGAAACCACCTATCATCCGTCTCTAGAAGAGCCCTCGTACACAATGGCCACCTCATCCGCACACACAGAACGGATCAAAACCTCTTCCCAACCTCAACCTGCAACCGGACTCAATTTCTATTCAGATTCACCTCTCACCAAGCCGATTGCATTTCCACATCGGGTTTCGAACATTGATCAGACTACATACCATGCTCTATCATTCTCTGATCACCCCTGTAGGGTTTCCGCGTCATTCATTGATTATTCTACGGGTCCCTACTCTGACCAGGCTGATTCGACTCAGCCAAACCCTGCGTTTACACTTCCACATCTATCTGAGCTTCATAGCTTATGGTGGGTTCCACACTTTTTTATCCACATCTATCAACCCACCAGATTGATTGGGTTTGGGCTGCATCATCAGCCTGTTGATCTGAACAAGCACCTGGTTGGACCAACCAGGCTCTTAATCAAGGTGCTTGTCTTACAAAACTCTGCTGATTTGACCACCCCCTCTCCATCGCATTTCCCGCTTGGCTGAAGGCATCAAATTTAGCGCTCAACGGGAGGCAGCCCGTCATTCTCTTTGAAAACCTGAAACTTGTTCTAACAGCTTTTTGCACTTGAAGTTCACACTTTAGGGCAGCCGACTCCACCTCAGGTGCTTGCATCTGAGATTCATCAAAACAGCTATCCTAATGTATGAACTTAGTTGAATAAAAACCCCTAGGTTACAATGAGGACATTGCAAATCTTAGGCATGGGGGGTAGGAAAGTACAAAAACTTGTAAGAAAAAGTTTCAAACAAAAAAAAATCACATATGCCAAAAACACCATAAAAATTAAAAAATTTTCGAAAAAGAATAAGAGGAAAAGAGGAGAAGGAAATTTTGTGAAGGAGAAAAGAAACAAAATGAAAAAGGAGCACAAAATTATAAAAAAGGTGATAGTCATTAGTCAGGAACTAAGGAATTAACCTAAGTTCTAGACCTCATTCAAGAAAATAACTGAAAAGTGCACAATGAGATTAGTAAGAATACAAACCTTAGGCATTCTTGAATAGACTCGTAGTACCCATTAAGATCTGGACACTACTCAAGAGGTTGAGGAAAATGAAAAGCTGAAGTATTAGGTCTAAGGCTTAGGGAGTATTCGACCTCGTTAACTAATTTTTGGTTTACGGGACTCAGTAACCTAAGCACCCTAATCTCACACACGGCCTGGTTCAGTAAGCATAAAAATCAGAATCACGCAGAAGCGTCGCAAAATTCTGAAAAGAACACCTAGAATAGGAGCGGCCGATCAACACAAGTTGATTTAGACGAGTTCCCAGCGCGGAGAGGCGGGAAATCCCCTCGAAGATGCGTAACAAAATATCATCTCCTCGGTGCTTGTCTCCTAGGATATTTACATATCCTACTGGGGGCATGTAAGCACTCTGCTGGTTCAGATTCCATGGATGGCATTATCTCGAAGTGTCAATTGCCAGGGTCTGGATTCGGCCACGGAACATCATGGATGGGATTATCTCGAAATCTCAATAGCCAGGGTTCCGGGGTTGCCATGGGCGGTGCTATCTCGAAGCATCGATCGCCAGGAACCCTTGAGGATTGATGATGGGAGCAAGGAATCTGATACAGACCGTGTTGAAAAGCCAATCCTAGGCTAGAACTAAAAAGAAAAAGAGAGAGAAAACTCTCCAAACAGAAAAACTTTCTATCTCTCTTACAAAACGCACTGCGAACTGAGCCAGGGCTAAAATCATTTCAAGCACGGGTGCTTTAACCACGAAGTCCAATAAACCTTAGGTTAGTTCTTGTGGGCCTTAAAAACCTTTGCTAAAAGACTGAGGCTAAGGCTAGACAGATTTGGATCTTGATTGGTACTAGAGTACCTTTTAGGCCTATGGTCAGCATTCTAACCTAATCTATGCTCAAATAAATAAGGCACTTATCTAAAACTATTAAAAACTTCATGGTCTAGAACAAGGGATTGAAACCTTAAGTTTTTGCTAAGGGACTAGCAAAAGCTAGGCATGCGGGTATGATGAGAACCTCATCATGAGCCATAACTAGCTCATTTTGACCTAATACAAAGGATAAAAGCTCCTACATATCTCAAGGAAAGGCTTAACTCAGAGAATTCTGAGTTTAAGGAGAAAACAAGTCATAAGGGGTAAAAATGCAATTTTACCAGTATAATCTGCATACAAGGTAATTCATGGCCCAAACACAGGTCAAAGCAACTTAATAAGAATAAAAGTGGGATGAAATGATCTAGCAAGGGCTACAGCAATTCCAAGAAACTAAACGATAATCTGTAACCCTAAAACAACCCACTTCAATTCACAAGGTTCGAGGCAAAGTAAAAATAGAATAAACCCTCTAAAATTCATAGAAAAATAATCTCTAGGGTTTAGAACCTTCAATTTGGCCTTCAGAACCCATTTTGACCTACATTGAGAACCATGCCCAATTAATAACTTAATTTGGGTTTTTGCGTAAATTGACCGGTCAAACAAGGTTTAATATAGAAATGAAATTCACCATCAGATTCCTTAGGTCCTAATTAGTCATGTATAAAAACTTGAGCCTAAGAAGAAACCTCCTTGACCGACTTTACACTTTGGTCCTCATATATTTACTCTTTGGCCCTCAACTTTTGAACCCTCGCATTTTGGCCCCTAACTCTCCTTCGTTCTTTGCGATCAGGTCCCCCCTGCAAAACCTGCCAGCACCATGCTCCGGCGACCTTGCGCGGAGCATGGCGCCGCGCAGGGTGAGGGGGGGGACCTGGCAAGTAAACCGGGGGTGCCCTGCGTCGTCAGCCGTCGCAGGGACACCCCCCTGGTCGTTATAACCCACCATACCGGCCGTGCGAACGCACGGACGGTATGGGTTCTTGTTTCCGGCCATCCTCCGGCGAGGGAGACACGTCGTCTCCCTCCGCCTTCCTCCCTGTTTGATCCCTATAAATACCCCCCGTTGCTCCACCGACCGGGGCAGCCTGGATCTGACGGAGAAAATCCCCAACTTTCCTCTCTTCTCCCTCCGGCAGACGCTCACCAGCTCCGGCGGCTTCCTCCCCCTCCACCTCTTCGCTCTACTGCAATACCAGCAGCAGAGACTTCCTCCCCTGCTCTTCCCGCGCCACGCCACACCCAGCTGGCGCCTCTCCGGCTCTCTGCTCGCCGCCGCCCCTTTCCCTGAGCATCGTCTTCTCCGACGACAGTCGATACGACTGTCGCCCTGTTCCTCCCCCTTCGTCCCTGCAAGTAAGCTAGAGCTACTCCCCTTCTTCTCCTCTTTCTTTCCCCGCTTTCAATTTATTCAATTAAGCCCTCGACCGACCCTGACCATCGTCACCCCCTTCGTCTCCGGCCACCCTCCGGCGAGATGCTCCCATCGCTCCACAGCCTCACACACCTCGCCGACCATCACCGAACCTCCGCCTCATCACACTGAGCACCCCCCACCCCCTCACTGCCACTCCACACCTCCGTAACGCTTCCCCCAACAAACCCATCCTCCGACCCACAGTCCGTCCTAGGGCAGCCCTTGCACGCCGCCCCGCGCCTCGCCACCACCCACACGAGCTTCGCCGCACCCTGGCGAAGCCCCTGGCACTTTCTGATTAGGCCGGGAGGCCGTTTTCTTGTGAACAGGCCACCCGACCTCCGCCGCCATTGCCGTGCAGGAGGAACTGCTTCCGCCTGCAGCTACAGGCGCGCCACGCTCAGCGCCACGCCCAGATTCAACTCCCAGGCCTTGCGAGGCGTTTCAACAAAACACCAGGCTCGCAGCTAAGGCAGAAGGCTTCGCGTGACGCCGCAATCTCCCGCTGATTTCCCCGCTGTGGGCGCGCAATTGAGGTGGGACATTTAGTCCCACCTCGGAAAAGCCTGAAGAGGCGCAGCGATATAAGATGCAAAAGTGCTGAAGGCTTACTGCCTCAGCACACGGGGTGAGGTCCCCTTCACCCGCCCGGTTACCCGGTCTCGTCCGCGCTCACGCCCCGCGGACCTGACCCGACCCGACCCGACTGAAGACTGACCTGCACTCCTCGCCCACCACTCACGCCGGTGGGCCTGGACCCGGGCCTGACCCGAACCCGGTTACCCGGCAGCTCTGGGAGAGCTTTCCCAAGAGTGGTTTCAGAGAGAGAGAGAGACGCGGGGGGGGGAGGGTAGAGTAGGTTTTGCCTCTGACGAAAAACTCTGAAGTGTGCAGGCACAGGCGAAGAAGAAGACCCGCGGAAGAAGAAGGAAGCTGACTGTAGCAACAGGTAGTTTAAGTCGTCTGATTTGGAAATCAGACGACGGCCTGAAGGGAAAAGAAGAAAGGAGGGGTGACGTCCCCGGCTGAAAAAGAAAAGAAGAAGCTGACACTTAGCCGCAGGGAGGAGAAACAAGAAGAAACTCTAAAGAAGAGGCTGAGCAAGGCAGAAGAAGAGGAAAGGCTGCAGAGAAGAAGTACAACAGAGCCAAGGAAGAAGAAACCTTCACAGAAGAGACTGCAGAAAAAGAAGAAGAGCATCACCTCTGCAGAACAAAGAAGAAAAAGGAGATCTGAAGAAAGAAAGAAGAACATCACGAGGAGAAAACAAAGAGAACAACAAATTCTTTCCCTCTCTCTTTCTTTATTTTTTTGTAAAAGAAACATGTGTATCCCTAGAATACAACTTGCTCCCTGAGTTCGACCTCGGGAACTCTTTTATTTTCCGAGTAAAAAATTTATATATTTGAAATGTTGGTAATAACTGGCTATACTACAACGTTATAACAATAAAACCCGGTTGTACCGGAACCATTTCAACCTCCTTTGATCAATTTCCATCCGGGGTGATGAATTCACTGACATCCACTTGATCATATAGCTTCCTCACCATCTCATTGTCGTATTCATTTCTTTCCCTCGAAGTTTTAATCCATATTCCACCCCACCCATCAGAGCTGAATTGGATCTAAAATCCACCAACTTCTAGATCCAATCCATGCTCAAACCCATCTAGGGGTCCTCTCATCCACTTCAGATCCACAAGGACCCCTTATCCAGTTTTGATTGAACCAATTTGCTTGATTGACTTGTATTTGGATTTCATGCTCAATAACATGATTTTGGATCAATTTGGCCTTAAATGGATTTAATCAAGGAAATTGAGTTTGTTTTTATTTAATTGGGTTCATTGCGATGACTCTGAGTTGCTTTGATTTAATTTCCTTTCTCAGATGAGCTTTTACCCAATTTGAATGTTAGGTACTGATTTCTGGAAGTTTGGTAACTTGAGCCAATAAGAATCAGACGCACTGATTCGAGGCTCAAACAATGATCCAATGATTTTTACATGATTGGCTAAAGCTCCCATACACAAATCTATGGTGTGCATGAACTCTAGATGTTCAAAACATCTTGGAGAGCAAGATCAAAAGGCCTCTTCGACAATATGGTTTCTAGATTCAAATGGATTTCAATCTGTTGATTAAGGTTAAAATAAGGTTTAAATGATACTAATGAAGGTTTTGATTCGATTTATAAGTGGAACTAATGACTAGTTCAATCCTATTCTTTTGTGTTGTCTATGGCAAAGAGAAAAGGAATGAACTAGGGTTTATGAGTTTCCTGAATTTGTGATTAGATTTCAATTAATTTCAAACCTTCTGAGAGTATTTGCAATGATTTGAAGTGGGAATTGCATGAGTTTCAGACTCTGATTTCACATATACACAAGCAGCAGCTGCTACTTTGTCTCTTTTGATTTGGAGGTTTCACAGTAGATTTAATCTCTGATCTCGCAATGGATTTGTGGATGAGTTGTGTTAAGAGTGGAAAACTATGCGTTCGGAGTTAGATTTGAAAACCCGTTATTGTAGTTTGATTCGCGAAGAAATCCGTTCAACAGATAAAATTTATACCGAAAATCTGTAAAGAAGTTCTGGGTCGAACACAGGGAGGCTACGTCGATCTCAAAATCCGTAATTATATTTTTTCATATTTTTGTTTAAAAGGCAATATAATCACAATGGAATCAATATAAACAATAAGAGAGAGAGAGAGAACAATCACTTGGTATTTGAATAATATTTTACAACTAAGAAAGCGGGAAATGATTGCACTAGAAAGTGGGAAATTGTTACAACTAGAAAGCAGGAAATTCTACTCTAGAAAGTGAAAAGAAACGAGAGAGATGTTACCCTCCTCGATGAATGCTTGGAGGACGAGCCGGACGGAGGCGACGCCTGGAAGACGGAGGACGAGGCAGGAAGAAGGAGGACGAAGTCAGAAGAATGAGAACGAGGCAGCACGTCATCGTCGTCGTGGGATCCACTTCCGGAACGGGGGTGAAAACTTGGATTTAGCTCTTGAGGAGCATCCTGGGTGTGGGACAAGCTTCTCTTAAGCTTTGGAGAGGGAGAGAGGAGAAGGAAGGGATGAGAAATTCTTAGGGTAGGGGTCTCTTTTTATAGTTGCAAGGATTGGGACATTTTGGTCATTACAATATCAAAAACATTAATATGAGACGTTTAGTGATGAACTTAAACGTCACTAAAGGTCCGTCGTGGACAACATGTGCATGAGCCCACTCCTCTTCCATGCCTAAATGCCCACGCACGTTTGGGTGATATCACGATCGGACGGTTGAGATCGTGCCTCGCAGCGCCCTTTCAAAACGCCTCTGCCGTGCACGTGCGTGTGATGAGGTGTGTAGACGCGCATCATCGCACGCATACGCGATCCTGCGCATGTCCTCGTGCCACATCTTCTCCCCTCGGCCACCCAATCTTCATCTGACGGCCGAATCGTGCTCGCGCCTGCGCTCGTCTGGATTGAGGCAATCAGCGTGGCTCGAACACGCAACCCCTGCGTCGCCCACAGGGGCGCGATCACTGTGCTGAGGTCTCATCTTTATCATGCAAAGGATTTATGTGCACGGATATGTGGCCATTGGATGGGCATCCAACGGTGGAGATTCATCAAGTGGGTGAAGAAGAAAAGTAGAGGTGGGTCCTTGAGGCTGGTTGGGCGGTCGAGATGGTGCCACGTGGCGCCATCTTTGCCGTCCATCTTCTGTGTGTTGTAGACGGTGCCACGAGTGTCGAATTGGACCAATTTTTGCACCATTAGGCTGCAATCATCGATCCGAACCCATCTGTGCAGTCGGATTTGTCGTCTGAAGTACAAATTCGCAACATCTTGGCCCTTAATCTTTAGGGTTCCTTGGTCTCTCTTTGGTGCTACGGATGTCTGATCAGAGCGATTTTGGAGTCATTGAACTCCAATCGTTGCCCTGATCAGATCCATACGGTTGGAGCTTCGATTCGAGGCCCCGATTAACAAGTTGCCCAGTCCTTGGCCATAAAAGGAGACAATTACTATACAATTTATACAACTTGACCTAAATGCATGATTATGCATGTTATGCAATATTTACAATGTATGATGCTAATATGAGACTAAGAACATGCGTTAATAGGCATTTTTTGCTATTTAGATGTATTCACATCACACACCCATTCCTATCTTTTGCTAGTCCCTAGCAAAAACTATATGCTATTTATAAAAGAATTAGGGTTGGATTACTTGGGCGCAAGTCATTTTCAACATTAAGAAATTTGTACTTAGGACCTGAACTTTCAAAGACACAACAACGCCCAGGTATCTGACAAAATGCAGACTGCCTCAAGCCCTCGCCTTATTCATAGAAAGATTTCTTTTTCTCTTTTTCTTCTCTTCTAATTTTTTTGGATTTTTGAGTTTAGGGTTACAGAGTGGCTTTCTACGGCCACTCAACCCATCCAAGATTTGATGAGAACCCTAAGTTCTAAGCATCCTTTTTTGAATGTGATAGACTCGTTGATCGACAATCAGAACGAACTTCGGGTTTCTACGCCCTTAGGAGACCTTAAAAAGAGTTCTGCCTAAAGGTGTATCTATATGACCGGTAGCTTTCTCTCTACTTTTATTTTTTTATGAGATCAACATAAGGGTGAATCCAGTGTATATCTCCCCAGCTTATTCTACTTCTCCGCTTCTTCCTAAGTGTTTTAGGAATTTTTATGTGCATGTCATGAGCTGGGATCTGGACAACCAGTCAATGAGCTATTACCATCGACAACTTGCCAAACACACTCATGCGGCGAAGTGTGGCTTATTTCTTTTTGTTTCTTTTTCTTTCTTTTCTCCTTTTCTTTCTTTTTTTTCTTTTTCTTTTCTTTTTGAACTTTCTTTTTCTTTCTTTCTTTTTTTTTTAAGTAGGTGGCTTCCCTTGTCTAAGATTTACCTAAAGGCAGTAAGAAGAGAGTGGTCCTGTGACTGGGCTCTAAACAATCTACCTATGGGCTGTTACCCACAATAACTTGTCAGCCATATCACCCTAGAAGGTTCATTAGCTACCCAATTTCTATTAAAACCGCCGAACAACGAGTCAGTGACAAATAGTGTGTAGGTGCTTAGACTTAAAGTTCCCTCAAATCAGAGGGTGGGTTGATAAGTCGTGTACTTATCACCCAAACTTATTTAATAAAATTAAGATAGAATTCAGGATGGCGAGGACTCGATAAACAAATCCACATTTTATTGGATACCTGGGCTGATTAAGCCCAAAGACCTGAAGGGCCTTAGTGTTCAGATCCTACTGTAATATTTCCTAAGATTGAAAGGTCCTAATGTCCAAGTATTCCTTCTTAATTCAATTTTTTTTTATATGTATATATAAGAAAATAAGTAGAATTTACAAGAATTCCACAGAGCTAACAAAATGATTTAGAAATGAATCCACCCCCCCATGCCTAGCTAATACAATGTCCACATTGAGAATAAAAGGCATGAAAGGAATGGTAGAATGCTGAAGATATCACCTGAATATGAAGCTCGGGTCAGCTCTGACTCAGACTGTACAATTGCTGTGTTTAATGCCGTCAGCTAGGTGTAGTCTAGCCAAAGAAGTCACAACATAGCTAGAGCCACGGTGTTTGAGACAGGTTCTGGAATAGTATGGTCAATAACAGGCTTCAAACGTTGACAGTTAACTTTGAATGAATTACCCGTCTTTAGGTCAGAGATCTGAACAGCCCCATTTAGAAATATTTGATCGATAATGAACGGGTCATTCCATTTCGACCTAAGTTTTCTAGGAAAGAGCTTAAGTTGAGAATCGAAGAGCCAGACCTTATGGTTGAGCTCAAAGCTCTTGCGGGAAATCAACTGGTCATGAAGAGCTTTGGTCTGAGCCTTGTAGATCTTGGCATTCTCGTACGCGTCATTTCTAAGCTCCTCCAACTCAGATAGTTGGAGTTTCCTGGTCTTCCCAGCTAAACTTAGATCTAGATTACATTGCTCGATTGCCCAGAATGCCCTATGTTCAATTTCTATAGGTAAATGGCATGCCTTTCCATACACCAGACGAAATGGAGACATGTTGATGGGCGTTTTATACGTCGTACGGTAGGCCCAAAGAGCATCCTCAAGCTTTTGAGTCCAGTCTTTGCAATTAGGCCTAACTATTTTCTGCATAATATTCTTGATCTCCCAATTGGAGATCTCAGCCTATCCATTTGTCTGGGGATGGTAAGGCATGGAGATTCTATGATTAACCCTGTATTTTGCCAGCAAATTACGGAGCTAGGCATTAGTGAAATGAGTGCCACCATCGTTGATGATGACCCTTGGAATCCCAAACCTACTAAAGATGTTCTTCTTGACAAAATTGATGACCACCTTGTGGTCATTGGTTGGGGTGGGAATAGCCTCGATCCACTTGGACACGTAATCAACAATGACGAAAATGTACTGGTGTCCAAATGAAGGGAGGAATGGTCCCATGAAATCGATGCCCCAAACGTCGAGGATTTCGATGGGAAGAATCGGGTTTAGAGGCATCATATCTCTCTTCGTTATGCTCCCAAGTGCCTAGCATCGGGAACACATCCTTGAGAAATCCTGGGCATCCTTGAATAAAGACAGCCAATAGAATCCAGATTGCAAAATTTTTGTAGCCATCATTTTCCCGGAGAAGTATCCACCACATATAGATGCATGGCAGAACTCGAGTATACCCTTGAATTCATTCTCCGGAATGCATTGGCGAATAATCTGATCAGAGCCAATGCGGTACAGTTCAGGGTCCTCCCAGAAGTAATATTTAGCCTCAGATTTGAGTCTATCCTATTGTTGCTTGGTCCAATCCTGAGGGATTTGACCAACGGCCAAATAATTAACTATGTCAGCAAACCACGGGGTTTGGACACCTGAAACTGTAAGGATAGACTCATCCAGAAAAGTATCAGTAATTAGAATGTCCAGACGAGAAGAATCACTCAGAAGTCTCAACAGATGATCTGCCACCACATTCTGTACCCCGAATTTATCCTTGATTTCAAGATCAAATTCTTGAAGCAGAACAATCCATCGAATAAGCCAAGGTTTGGCATCCTTTTTGGCCGAGAGATTTCTCAAGGCTGAGTAGTCAGTATAAATTATGACGTATGACCCTAAGAGATAAGCCTTGAATTTCTCCAAAACAAATACTACAGCTAGTAATTCCTTCTCAGTAACAATGTAGTTCCTTTGGGCCTCGTCCAGAGTTTTACTAGCATAGTAGATGACAAAGGGCTTCCTGTCAATATTCTAACCCAAAATAACCCTGACCACGTAATCAGAAGCGTCGGCCATGATCTCAAACGGGGCAATCCAAACCGGTGGTTGCAACACCGAAGCACAAGTAACTGCCATTTTAAGAAAATCAAATGCCTTACGGCATGATTCGTTGAAATCAAATGGTGTATCTTTGGCAAGAAGGTTGCTAAGAGGATGAGCAACCTTAGAAAAGTCCTTGATGAACCTCCTATAGATTCCCACATGACCAAGAAATGATCGAATTTGTTTGACAGATGTGGGAGGAGGAAGTTTAGCGATAACATCAACCTTAGCTTTATCCACTTTGATTCCCCGTTCAGAGATTACATGACCCAAGACGATGTCTTCTTGTGTCATGAAATGACTCTTCTCCTAGCTAAGGACCAGTCTTGTTTTGATGCATCGTTTAAGCTAGGGCGTGTTGATGATTGAAGGTAAGGAAGATGCTGATGAAGACTCATCAAGAGGAAGAGGTTGAGAGTGAACAAAATTAATAACCTCTTTAGAAGGTGGTGGGTTTGCCATAGAGGGTTGAGGGTCCAAATCATCATCAGAGGAGGAACTTTCAAATGCAGAAACCATCATACAAGTTTCAATATTCACATTATCGTCCTCAAGTTCCTCAATAAATCCACAATCCTCGAATTTTTTAATCGCCTTAAAAATTTCCAATTTCATTCTTTGATCCCCAAGTGATTTCCATGCTATCGCTCTCACAGTTAATGTTGGCCTTGGCGGTAGCCAGGAACGGACGCCCCAGATTGATGGGTGTGTTCCTCAGATTTTCAGGTACATCCATATTAAGGACAAGGAAATCCACAGGAAAAAAGAAATCCTTAACCTTGACAATAACATCTTCAATAATGCCTCGCAGATTTGTGACCAAACTGTCAGCTAACTGCAGCATTACTAAAGTCGGCCGACATTCACTTAATCCAAACTTCTCATAAAGAGAAGTCGGAATTAGGTTAATGGATGCACCTAGATTCAGCGGTGCTCTATCAAAGGTGTAATCCCCATTGACACAAGAAATCAAAGGAGCACCTGGATCTCTCTTTTTCTGTGGAAGGTGGTACAGGATAACAAAACTAGCCTACCCGGAGAGTACCACCTTCCTCGGAACAGATTCTCTCGACTTACGCTTCTGTGTACATAAATCCTTTAAAAATTTTGCATAAGCTAGTATATTTTTGATAGCGTCAAGGAGCAGGATATTGATCTCGACATTCTTGAAAATATTCAGAAGCTCCTCATTACTATCAACAGACTTCTTCCTTGATCTAATCAAGGCCTCAGGAAAAGGAACACGAGTCGGATCTTCGGAATCAGGTTCCTGAGCCTTGATTTCTTCTTTAGGGTTCTAGTTTCTCTCCTCAGGCAATTCAGGATTCGATGAATCAAAATAGTGTGGTTGTGGATCCTGAGTTTGTTTACCACTCCTCAAGGTAACAGAATTAGCAGATGCATACGGGTTTGGGCCTTGGGGAGGGTTAGGAAAGATTGGAGGGGCTTCATTAGCCAAAAACCTTTGATTTGAGGAAGAAGAAGAGGAAGGACCCTGCTCAATGTTGAAGCTACGAGTTGCTACGCGATCGTGTTTGGTTTTGAAAAAACCAATCGTTGTAGTTTGAAAGCGAAGAACTCATGTTCAACAAATAAAATTTATACCTGAATAGAAATCCCAAGTCGAACTCAAGGAGGCGGACGTTTGATTAAAAATACACATTTGTTTTATTTGTCACGAAGTAGATTAATTGATTAAAAACTATCTATCTATTTACACTAAATAGAACGAGAGAGAGAGAATGAGAGAGAGAGAGAATATTACAAACAAAAGCCAAAAAGAGATGCAGAATGAACATGGAATTCATTATCAAAGAGATTGTTCGTTACACTAAACATTACAACTAGAAAGCAGAAAATGATTACACTAGAAAGCAGTAAATCTACTCTAGAAGCATTAAAAAGAATGGAAAGAGAATTATCCTCCTCGACGGTCGCTTGGAGGATGAGCCGGATGGGATGACGCCTGGATGATGGGGAACGGAGCAGGATGAAGGAGGATGAAGCGGGAAGAACGGGAACGGGGCAGCACGTCATTGTCATCGCAGGATCCACTTCCGAAAGGGGGACGAAAATTGGACATTATCTCTTGAGAAGCATCCTGGGTGTGGGACAAGCTTTGATGTAAACACATTTACACTACTTAAGATGTCTATTTATGCATGTTCTTAAGCATAGGATTGCATTTCATGATATAAATATTGCATAACATTCATCATTTTGCATTTAGAGTAGTTTGAATAAAATGGAGGTTAATTGTCTCCTTTTATGTGCTTGGACAGGGCAAACATTTTATCGGAGCCTCAAATCAAATATCCAACCGTATGGATGTGATCAGGGTGACGATTGGAGTTCAACGACTCCAAGATTGCCCTAATCAGGCATCCGTAGCATCAGATAGTGACCGAGGAGCCCTAGAAGATCAAGGGCCAGTATGGTGTAAATCCACACTACATATGACAAATCCAACCACACGGATGAATTCGGATCGACGATCGCAGCCCAACGACACAAAAATCGAGTCAATCCGATATCCGTGGCACCATCTACAACTTCCAGAAGATGGATGGCCAAGATGGCACCACGTGGCGCCATCTCGGCCGCCCAAACGGCCGCTTACATTCGATGAAGACCACGCACCTGCCCCCTCTCCGCCGTTGGATCTCGATCCAACGGCTGTGGATGCGGCTCTTTAAAATCATCGGTGCGACCTTTTGGGCGAGGCAGCGCAGCGGTCCAACGCCTTATCGAGAGGCGCTGGCGCGCGTTCGAGCCTCGCCAAGCGGTTTCTAAGGCGAGCAGGCGCGTTTTGATCAACCGTCAGATCGCAATCAGACGGTCGCGCGTGCCCGATAGCGTTCACGCGCAATTGAACGCGCAGCGTCACGCGCGATCGCACGCGCCAGGCGAGCGCACAGCGAGCGGGCGGAGATGCATCTTAAGCCATCCGATCTTGCGATCGGATGGCTGAGAATCAAAGAATGTGTGTGGGCGTTGGAAGTAGGCAGCTGAGGAAGCGCGCGTGGGCGCGGAAGCTACGCCCACATTGGGGGCTTTAGTGACAGATTTATCCATCACTAAAGACCCCTCATTTATTATTTTAAAGTTGTAATGCCCATTTTGCCCCCACTCCTTGCAACTATAAAAGGAGACCCCCTCCATACGAAATTCTCATCCCTTCCTTCTCTTCTCTACCCCTCCAAAGCTCAAGAGAAGCTTGTCCCACACTTGGGATGCTTCTCGTGAGATAAAGTCCAAATTTTCGTCCCCCTTCGGAAGTGGATCCCGCGACGACGACGGCGTGCTGCTCCGTTCCCATTCTTCTGCTTCGTCCTCCTTCATCCTGCTTCGTTCTCCTTCATCCAAGCATCGTCTCGTCCGTCTCGTCCTCCAAGCGACCGTTGTTTATCGCACTCGATCGGGTTTTGAAAGATAATACGTTGTAATATAGCCGACAAAGCGTTCAAACAAATAGAGAATTTTATTACTTGAAAAACTAGAGTATCCGAGGTCGAACACAGGTTGCAATCTCAGTACTTTTAAAACTAAGGAATACAACTTTTAAATGAAGAACAATTGATTCAAAGAGAGAGAGTTATAAAAAGAATTGCTAAAAGATAACAGGATTAGACTTCTGATTTCTATATCAGACGTCTTAAATGCAACTATTCTTCTTCCTGTTTTGATTCTGCCTTGGCCTTCTCGGATTTTTGCTATCTCTTCTCTCTTCTGCCTTCTTCTTCTTCGTAGGTTCTTCTTCTTCTTTTCTTCTGATCTACAGGTCTTCTTTGTCCTTGAACTTCTCTTTCCTGCGAAATCTTCTCCTTCCTTGGTCATCTTCCTTCTCTCTGCAGTCCTTTCTTCTTCTCTTCTTTGCTTAGCCTCTTCTTCTGCTTCTTTTTCTCCTTGCAGCTAAGTCTCTCAACGCTCAGCCTGCCTGCACAGAGAGGTGGAAGCAAAACCTACCCTGTCCCTCTACCCACGCATCTCTCACTCTCTCTGAAATTCACTCAAGGCCGCTCTCCCAGAGCCACGGGTATTCGGGTCGGATTTCGCACCCGGGACCAGGCGCACCGGCAGGTGGGTGATGCGCGAGGAGTGCTCAGGTTGGGTCGGGTCGAAGCCCACCAGATCCGCGAGGTGAAACCGTGGACGAGGCGAGCGTGGGATAAGGTGAGGGACCTCACCCCTGTGCGTTCGGAGGCAACGAGGTAATATCACAAAAATAATTTAAAGTATACCTGTGCTTCGCGTTTCGCCGATGTGGGACTATTGGCTCTCCCCACTCCCGCGCGCACCCACAAAGCCTTCGTAAAATCGCCACAGCTGCGGCCGTTGCTGCGCTCCTTGCTGGACTTAGATTCTTCGCACTACTGTCTCGAATACGCTGCACCTGAAGATTGGAGAACCTGACGCCTGGAGCTGCTCCACCCGTCAATGGCGGCAGGGGCTGCAAGAATGTCAAACACAGAACAAGCCTCTCAGCTTAATCAGACCAGCTGGGGACCTTCACCGTGCCTCGGCGAAGGTGGTGCACGGTGCTGCAGGTCGTGGGACGACCTAGGCGTGCGTGCCTAGGTCGTCCTGTGATCGAAGGTGTGGGTGAGTTCGGGGGGCTATTGTGGAGGCGTAGACGGATGGTGGATGGGCGGAGATTGTTCCTTGCGGTGAGGCGGAGCTTACGAGACGGTTGGCGAGCCGTGTGGAGGGGCGGAATGATGGGGGCGGCTCGTCGGAGGTCGGTCGGTGACGTGGAAGATGAGGGTGGTCAGTGACGGTCGCGGGGCAATTAAATGAAATAAAAGGGGGAAAAGAGAGAGGGGAAGGTGGAGAAGGTATCTAGAGTGTTCTAGAAGGGAGGGAGGCAAGGGAGTGGACGGTGCGTAGCTGCCGTCGTCGGAGAAGAAGAACCCTGAGGGAGGGAGCGGCGACGAGGATGAGGTCAGGGGCACGCGTGCTTGGTATGGCGCAACACGGGAGGAGGAGGCGGAGTTGACTCTGCTGCTGGTATGGCAGCAGAGCGACGAGAAGGAGGGGAGGAGGTCGCCGGAGCTTGCGGATTTCTTGGCCGAAGATGGAAGAGAGGAAAATTTGGGGGAATCTCCGCCAAAACAAGTCTGAAGATCAGCGGTCGGGTTTGGGGATCCTTTTATAGGTGCTGGCCGAACTTTCCAGTGTGCGGAGGGCTGCGTAATTATCTCCGACGGCTCACCAGAGAAGGAAAGAGGGTGGATACCCAAATCCCTCGTGCGTTCGGACGACAGATTGGGTTCACACCAGAGATCGTGATTGGCCTTAGATGGAAGGGAATTCCTCAGAGAATCTCCCTTTCATTTCTGGGAGGGGATCTCTGAGGAATCAGAGAGTATTCCCTCTCTAAACCTCGCCAGAGGTCGATTCTGCCCTAACAATGGAGGCAGGACTTGATTGCAAAGGTGGGGAGGAAATTAGGGGGCTCTCTGCAATGATTTTCAAAAGATAGGGGCCAAATTGTGATTTGGGTGTATTAAATTGCAAAGTAGGTCAAGATGACCTCCCCTTAGGTCCAAATTTTGGTATAAACCTAATTTTGACCTAAGGAATCCAATGGTGTGGTTGGATTTTAGGTTTGACCTCGTTTGACTGGATATTTTGCGTAAAAACCCAAATTAGGTCAATTAATGAGCTAGGACCCTATTCTAGGTCAAACTAGGTTCCAAAGGCCAAATTAAGTGTTCTAAACCCTAGAGGATATTTTGCCATGATTTTTAGAGGGTTTAATTAATTTTTATCCTGACCGGAACCTTGTTGATTTAAGCAGGTCTGTTTTAGGGTTACCAAATGTCATTTAATTCCTAAATTACACATAAACCCATTTCTGATTGACTCAACTCACTTTTTATCTTATTTAGACCATTTGACCTATGTTTTGCTTCTGAGAAATCCCATTTATGCACTACAATGGTAAAATTGCAGTTTTAACCTTTAATTCATGTTTTCTTCTCAATGCACTTATTCCTTCATTTAGGCCTTCTTCTAGGTTATGTAGGAGCTTTTTTCTTCTTTATTTGGTCAAAATGAGCTAGTTATGGCTCATGATGAGGCTCTCATCATACCCCCATGCCTAGCTTTTGCTAGTCCCTTAACAAAATTTCAAGGTTTTAACTTCTGTTCTAGACCCTGAGTGTCTGTCAACAATCATGATAAGTGCTTCTCCTTTTCTTTTGTGATTAGGTAGGAATGCTGACAATAGGCTTAGAGGTACTCAAGTACCAACCAAAATCCGGACCTGACCCGCTTTAGCCTCAGTCCTCCGCAAAGGTTTCTCGGCCCACAGAAACTAACCTAGGGTTTGTTGGACTCCGCGATTAAAGCACCCGTGCTTGAGACATTTTTAGCCTAAGTTCAGTTTGCAGTGCATTTTTTGTAAGAGGGAGATAGAAGATTTATTTGTTTGGAGAGCTTTTCTCTCTCTTTTCTTTTTATTTCTAGCTTCGGATTAGCTTCTCAACATGGTCTGTATCGGATTCCTCGTCCCCATCATCAATCCTCAAGGGTCCCTGGCTTTCGAGATTTCGAGATAATCCCGCCCATGGCAACCCCCAGAACCTTGGCTTTCGAGATTTCGAGATAATCCCGCCCATGGCGTTCCGTGGCCGAATTCAGACCCTGGCGATCGACATTTCGTGATAATGCCGCCCATGGTATCTGAACCAGCAGAGTGCTTACATGCCCCCAGTAGGATATTTAAATATCCTAAGAGGCAAGCACCGAGGAGACAATATGCTGTTACGCATCTTCGAGGGAATTTCCCATCTCTCCGCGCTGGGAACTCGTCCAAATCAACTTGTGTTGATTGGCTACTCCTAATCTAGGTGACTTTTTTAGAACATTAAACGCTTTTGCGTGATTTGGATGTTTATGTGCACTGAACCAGACTGGGTGTGAATTTGGGGTGCTTAGGTTACCGAATTCCGTAAATCAGAGGACAGTTAACGAGGCCGAATACTTCCTAAGCCTTAGACCTAATACTCAAGCTTTGTATTTTCCTCAACCTCTTGAGGATTATCAAGATTTTAACAGATACGTGAATTTTTAAGCTAACAAATCTAGCCCAAGAGGCCTAAGACCAGCGTTCCCGCTAATCTCTTATTATGTCTCCTTAGCACTTTTTCTTTTTCTTGATTTGGTCTAGAACTTCAGTTAACCCCTTAATCTTTTGCTATTGACTATTTCTTTTCATTTTCATTTTGTGCTCTTTTTGTCATTTTACTCTTTTCCTCTTCTCATTTGTATGACCCTGAATTGTTCCTCCCCTCCTTTAAGTCTCTCTCTTTTTTTTTTAATTGAAACCCTTTCTTGATATGAATTTTCCTAACATTTTGCACTTTCATACCCCCCCATGCCTAAGATTTGCAATGTCCCCATTGTAAATTAGGTGGGTTCGATTTCAGCTTAGTTCATGCATTAGGATAGGTGTGTGGTGAGTGAATGGGTCGAAGTGACTTGTTGTGAACGATTTTTAATCTCGGGTAGGGATACCTGAGGTGGAGTCGGTTGTTCTAATGGATGAACCCTAAAGTGCAATATGAATTCCGCATAGAGATGTCAGAAAAGGTTTCGGGTTTTTCAAAGAATAACGGGTTGCCTCCCGTTAAGCGCTGAGTTTTACGCCATCGGCTGGGTGCAATGAGCTCATGAGGAATGGAGGGTAAAGGATGACTCAGCCAAATCTAAATCGGTCATGACAATGAATGGCTTGAGTCTCTGACCGTTTAAGACAAAGGGTTCAGAATCGTGCCTGAGTGGGCTGATTTCAATGGCTCCATTTCCGAAGATTTGTCGAACTAGGTAGGGTCCGACCCACTTAGATCTTAGCTTTCCTGGGAATAATTTGAGTCGGGCATCAAAGAGTAAAACCTTTTGACCAGGATGAAAAACCTTTCTATAAATGTGTTTGTCGTGAAAAGCTTTAACCCGTTCTTTGTAAATTTGCGAGTTCTCATACGAGTCGTGGAGTAATTCATCGATCTCGCTCATTTGAATTCTTCTGTGGGTTCCAGCCTTAGAAAGATCTAGATTACAGGTCCGTACTGCCCAATAGGCTTTATGCTCCAACTCGACGGAGAGGTGACATGCCTTCCCGTACACTAGTCTGAAGGGAGACATTCCTAATTGGGTCTTGTGGGCAGTCCTATAGGCCCACAATGCTTCCTGAAGCCGAGAAGACCAATCTTTTCTATCAGGTCGAACAGTAACCTGAAGGATCTTCTTGATCTCTCGGTTAGATAGCTAGCTAGAGCATTAGTTTGGCGGTGGTAAGGAGTAGAGATTCGGTGTGACACCCCGTATTTGGTCATTAGTGACCTGAACTGAGTGTTAGTGAAATGGGTCCCTCCGTCGGAAATTATAGCACGTGGGATCCCGAACCTTGAGAAAATGTTTTGATGAATGAATTTTATAACAACTTTGTGATTGTTGGTTCGGGTCGGAATGGCTTCTATCCACTTGGAATCATAGTCAATTGCGAGTAAGATGTATTCGAAGCCATCCGAGATTGGGAAGGGTCCCATGAAATCAATCCCCCAAATATCAAAAATTTGCATACCAAGATCGGCTGTAGAGGCATCATGTCTCGATGGCTCATGTTGCCCAGAGTCTAGCAACGGGAACATGCCTTACAGTGATCGTATGCATCCTTGAAAATTGTGGGCCAGTAAAAGCCACACTGGAGGACTTTTGATGTAGTTTTATGTCCTGAAAAATGTCCACCGCATGCCTGGTCATAGCAGAATGAGAGTATGTCTTTGATTTCCACTTCCGCGATGCACCGTCGAATTATCTAATCAGCACCAATGCGAAATAGATACGGGTCTTCCCATAGGTAATACTTGGCATCGGAACCCAATTTGTCCTTCTTCGCCTCCGGCCAATCGGACGGAATCTGATGTGATGCCAGGTAATTTACTATATCAGCAAACAATGGAAGACTTGTACTGATAATCAGGAGGTGCTCATCAGGAAAGTGTTCTGTGATAGGTCCGGAAGGGTCAATTATTTCAGAAGGAAGGCGGGACAAGTGATCAGCTACCACATTTTGCTTTCCTACCTTGTCGCGAATCTCCAGGTCAAATTCATGCAACAGCAAGATCCATTGGATTCATCGAGGTTTCACGTCTTTCTTTGCAATGAGATGCCTCACAGCTGTGTGATCCGAGTATATGATAACACGGGAACCCATAAGGTATGATCTGAATTTTTCCAGGGCAAATACTACGGCCAGCAGCTCTTTCTTAGTAACCGTATAGTTACGCTGAGCCTCATCCAGTGTTTTGCTGGCGTAGTAAATGACCACAGGTTTCCCATCAATTTTCTGCCCCAAAACCGCTCCTACAACGAAGTCAGATGCATCGCACATGATCTCAAAGGGTTGAGACCAATCAGGGGACTGTAGGATTGGGGCATGGGTGACTCGGTCACGTAGGATCTCAAATGCTTGAGTGCATTCCTTGGAAATTTTGAAAGGCACATCCTTGGAGAGAAGATTGGTCAGGGGGCACGCGATTTTGGAGAAATCAGGGATAAATCGACGGTAAAAACCGACGTGCCCCAAAAAAGATCGGATGTCCTTAATCGAGCTAGGCATAGGGAGCTTGGAAATCAGGTTAACCTTAGCTCGATCCACTTGGATGCCTTTCTCCGAGATTAAATGTCCCAGGACAATTCCCTCAGGCACCATGAAATGGCTCTTTTCCCAAGAAAGAACCAAATTCACATCAATGCACCGCCTGAGTATTTGGACCAAGTGTTGGAGGCAATCGTCTAACGATTCTCCAAAAACTGAAAAGTCACCCATGAAGACTTCCAGATAATCACCTACCATATCTGAGAATATGGCAAGCATGCACCGTTGAAAAGTTGCAGGTGCATTGCAAAGATCGAATGGCATCCTTCGAAATGCGTACGACCCGAAGGGGCAGGTGAAAGTGGTCTTTTCTTGGTCCTCTGGATGGATTGCCACCTGATTGTAACCAGAGTACCCGTCAAGAAAGCAGAATAACCTATTTCCCGCTAGTTTTTCGAGGATCTGATCAATAAATGGTAGTGGGAAATGATCCTTCTTCGTGGAGGAATTTAGTCTTCTGTAATCAATGCAGACTCTCCACGAGTTAGCTATTCGGGTCGGAATGACTTCTCCAGTTTCAGTCGTGATGATGGTAAGTCCTGCCTTTTTAGGCACCACTTGTATTGGACTTACCCAATGACTGTAGGAGATCGGGTAGATGATCCCTGCATCTAACCACTTTATGATCTCCTTTTTCATGACCTCCTGTAGGTTAGGGTTTAGGCGTCTTTGCATTTCTCTTGAAGGTCGTGCGCCTTCTTCTGTGTAGATTCTATGTGTGCAGTATGAAGGGCTTATACCAGTCAAATCATCGAGAGTCCATCCAATGGCTCTACGATGTTGCTGGAGAATAGAAATCAAATGGAGTTCCTGGTCAGGTGTGAGTCGAGAGTTGATAACCACAGGAAACGTCTGATTTGAATCCAAAAACACATACTTTAGATGTTCGGGAAGGGGCTTGAGTTCCATGACAGGATTTTCAGCAGCAGCGGGCGGTTCGGGGTTTGGATCAGGAGCAATGGTAGGAGTCATAGGTGTGTCTAGATCATGTTCACACTCCTCTGTTAGCGGGTTTTGATTCTCTTGTGGTTGATCAGAGATAATCAGGTTGTCTTCTGTATGTAATTCATCAACCACGGCTCTGATATCACATATTTCCTCTATAACCCCATAATTAATCCCTTGTTGGGCCTTAAAAATGTCAATCTTCAGGTTTTGATTCCCAAATTTTAATTTAATCTGGCCCTCTTCGCAGTTTATGTTGGCTCTAGCAGTGGCCAAAAAGGGTCTCCCTAATATGATTGGTGTGTCCCTTGGGTTCTTAGGTGCATCCATGTTCAGTACTATGATGTCCACCGGGAAATAGAAATCTTGTACCCTAACAATGACATCCTCGAGTATTCCTCTAGGTGACTTGATGGATCGATCGACTAACTGCAATGTCACCTCAGTGGGTTTAAGTTCATATTCTTCAAGGTGGTCAAGGAGGGATGTAGGTATTAAATTTATGGAGGCACCTAGGTCTAGTAAGGCTCTATCGAATTGGGTTTCACCAATTTTACAAGAAATCAAGGGAGTTCCTGGGTCTTTAGCCTTGGGTGGGAGTTTGCTCAAGATGACAGAGCTGGCTTGCTCCGACAGTACGATTGGATTCCCATCCTTGGTTCGCGGCTTACGTTTAGGGGTACATATGTCTTTCAAGAATCTTGCGTAATCCGGTATGTGGCAAATTGCATCCATCAATGGGATGTTTATCTGGACCTGTTCAAAGAGCTTGACCAGATCCTCCTCGGGAGCCACGGGTTTAGTTATCCTTTTTCCTTTGGTCAAGGCCTCAGGAAATGGGATCCTAGTTGGTTCCTCTAGGATAGGTCCAGGTTCTTGATTTGGGATAGTAGGATCTTGGATGACTATCCTAGGGTCTTGGCTATTATCAGTCTTGGAGTGGTTCGGATAAAGTGGATTTTGGGTTGTTTTACCACTACGTGTTGTTACAGAGTTTAATCCGGCCTGATTCTGGTTTGGGTTTGGTAGGAGGGGTGGCTACTGCTGAAATCCTACATAAGATGTCGAAGCTTCCATCCCGTCTGGAGATGGAGTAGCAGGGGCCTGATAAATCAAATGTGCTTGGCCTGAATTTGGATTCATAACGTGTTTCTGGGTTAGCATGTTATTTGGGTTGGGTAGAGGTTGCGAGGGAAGGGTGCCAGGTTGGCGGGAATTTGCCATCCAGGCCAGTTGGTTGCGAACCTCTGTGATCTCGTCCTTGTGCTGTTTTTGCATTGCCGTATTTGTCTTTTGAATGTCAGCCAGTGCTTGAAGGATAAGAGTCAGTTGATCCTGGTTTTGCCCGGATTGGTAGGTGGGATTGGGCCGAGGCTGAGGAGGCTGATATGGACGAGGGGCTTGTGGATGGGGTTGATATGGTGGTCTTTGAGAATTTCCCACCCACTGAAAGTTAGGATGATTTCGCCATCCAGGGTTGTAGGTATTGGAGAATGGGTCATTCTAGATGGCGTTGAGGTCCTCGCAGTTCTGAGGAACCTCAGGAAAGTCAGAATACGAGGGTTCAGAGTTCCCCCAACTCGAGTAGAATGGATCGGAGGTCACTCCGGTCCGAGAGCTAGACGGGGGTGGATATGGGTCCATCCCCTTGGCAGATTGGTGATAGATGTTTTGCACAGTTTCCCTTGCCGGAGGTGGTCATGCAAAAGAGTTTTGCGCAGAGGTGGCTTGCTGCAAATGCCGAGTTAGCTCGTCCACCTTCTTTTCTATGATAGAAACCTTGTCCAACCGACTGGCCATCAGTTCCAAGTCGACGGAATTGGACAGGTCCTGCATCTCATGTGTCCCTCTCAGATTCGTAGATGCGCGGGCATTCGTCCTGTCGAATAAGCCCATAGAGTCATTATTTATGGAGTTCTCGCACATGTTTTCAAGAATCTCCCACACTGTGTCCTCATGTTGACCCATGATGTTTCCTCCGCACGTTGCATTGACGAATAAGCGAATATCTTCACGGAGTCCCTAGTAAAAAGACTGGACTTGTTCCCACTTAGGAACTTTGTGATGGGGGCACTTTCGCATGAGATCTAAGAATCGATCCCATGCTTCATGAGGAGGTTCTCCCGGTTGTTGAGTGAAATGAGTGATCTGGTGGCGCAAGGCATTCGTCCGGCCAACGGGGAAGAATTTTTTCAAAAATTCGGACTGAAGTTCTTCCCATGTGTTGATCGGACGGGTCTGAGTTTGATAACAATGTGCGGCCTTGTCCAAGAGGGAGAATGAAAACATTTTCATGAGTAGGATATCCCGGTTTTGTACATCTAACCCAAAGGTCTGGGCCAGATGCTTGAGTTGTTTAATGTGTTGGAATGGACCCTTAGAGTTAAGCCCATGGAACTTTGGTATGGCATGAATCATATTGGGCTTCAGTTCAGAATCAGGTCCTCCAATCGGGATTCGTACCCGAGGTTCGATCGCCACCGCAGTGGGATTATAGTGATCTCGCATCATAGGTCGCTGCGGTGGGTTTACAAAGTTCTGAAAGAGATCATTAAGGTGTTGAAGTTGGTGTTCAAGGTTATTCTCCTCTTCAATGGGTTGTGCCATGATGGAAGAAGAAGGAGAACCAGGGTCTGAATCAGATGAAAGATTTATGTAGTGGGGTTGCTGCACAAACAAGGGCATCGAGGCTTGGCCTCGACGGGAGTGAATTTCTAAAGGAGGTCTTAAGGGTGGCCTTAAGGACCTCCTACCGAACATGCACCGAAGGATGTGATGAGATTAGAAGGTGCTGGACCCAATCAAGACACCCAAAAATTGTTGGGTGACTATAGAGGTTCGAGGCAGATGGACCCCTTAGTCAGAAAGGTCATCCACTTGAGAAATACCTGGGCAGCCAGAGAGGGAGAGTCCCGCAAAGACCCCTACACGGTAGAGCGTCCCCACGAGTTACAGGGTTTCCCCCACCCGACCTCTCTTGTCACTGTGGTTCCAGATAGACCAGAATGGGGACCTTGACCTCTTAAGTCTACCTTTTTTACTTTAAGATCAAGGTGCTTATTGTTCCACTTGAACTTTTAAGTATTTTGAGTGAAAAAGTGACCTAATTTTAAGGTTGGTTGACCCAAGGGATCAACTTCACCTTTTGTTCCTTTAAGAGCTTTTAGGTCCTTTTCTTTTTAAGGTTCAAATGGATTAAAAGCCTGATTTGCTTAGGGTTCTTCTTGTGTAGATCTTTTCAAACAAGGTTTAGGCACACCTCTTTTCGGAAAATTTGTTTCTTTGTTTAAGATAAGGTGTCTCTTTAAAAACCCTAGCTTTGCAATCCTTAAATTGGCTCTAGTGGGTCCAATTTAGTTGCCTCAGAATTTGGCACCTAGGGCTCAATCAAGAAAGTTTTAGCCCTAGTTACCTTAGTTGGATGAGCAGATAAAAATGTGTTGAAATGAAAATTAGGCAACTTGATGAGTTACTAAATATGAAACAGGCAGCCCTAAGTTGATTGTTCTCTTTTTTTTTTCTTTTCAGATTTTGAGAGAGTTGAGAGGGAGGGCTTACGGAAATTACCTGTTCCTTGGAGTGTCTGTTGTGCAGCTGCTCTTCTTTCCTTTTTGCTTTCCCTACTTTGAGCACAACAAAAGAGAGGAGTTAGGTCAAATATTGGATCAAAAAGTTGTAATCAAAAGCTTTAAAAGTGCCCGTTGCTCCCCGGCAACAGTGCCAAAATGTTTATCGCGCTCGATCGGGTTTTAAAAGATAAGACGTTGTAATATAGCCGACAAAGCATTCAAACAAATAGATAATTTTATTACTCAAAAAACTAGAGTATCCGAGGTCGAACACAGGGAGCAATCTCAGTACTTTTAAAACTAAGGAATACAACTTTTAAATGAAAAACAATTGATTCAAAGAGAGAGAGTTATAAAAAGAATTGCTAAAAGATAACAGGATTAGATGTCTGATTTCTATATCAGAAGTCTTAAATGCAACTATTCTTCTTCCTGTTTTGATTCTGCCTTGGCCTTCTCGGATTTTTGCTATCTCTTCTCTCTTCTGCCTTCTTCTTCTTCGTAGGTTCTTCTTCTTTTCTTCTGATCTACAGGTCTTCTTCTTCCTTGAACTTCTCTTTCCTGCGAAATCTTCTCCTTCCTTGGTCTTCTTCCTTCTCTCTGCAGTCCTTTCTTCTTCTCTTCTTTGCTTAGCCTCTTCTTCTGCTTCTTTTTCTCCTTGCAGCTAAGTCTCTCAACGCTCAGCCTGCCTGCACAGAGAGGTGGAAGCAAAACCTACCCTATCCCTCTACCCACGCATCTCTCACTCTCTCTGAAATTCACTCAAGGCCGCTCTCCCAGAGCCACGGGTATTCGGGTCGGATTTCGCACCCAGGACCAGGTGCACCGGCAGGTGGGTGATGCGCGAGGAGTGCTTAGGTTGGGTCCGGTCAGAGCCCACCAGATCCGCGAGGTGAAACCGCAGATGAGGCGAGCGTGGGATAAGGTGAGGACCTCACCCCTGTGCGTTCGGAGGCAACGAGGTAATATCACAAAAACAATTTAAAGTATACCTGCGCTTCGCGTTTCACCGATGTGGGACTATTGGCTCTGCCCCACTCCCGCGCGCACCCACAGAGCCTTCGTGCAATCGCCACAGGTGCGGCCGTTGCTGCGCTCCTTGCTGGACTTAGATGGTTCGCACTACTATCCCGAATATGTTGCACCTGAAGATTGGAGAACCTGACGCCTGGAGCTGCTGGAACCTGGAGCTGCTCCACCCGTCAATGGCGGCAGGGGCTGCAAGAATGTCAAACATAGAACAAGCCTCTCGGCTTAATCAGATCAGCTGGGGACCTTCGCCGTGGCACGGCGAAGGTCCCCAGCTGGTCTGATTAAGCCGAGAGGCTTGTTCTATGCATGGCGAAGGTGGTGCACGGTGCTGTAGGTCGTGGGACGGCCTAGGCGTGCTTGCCTAGGTCATCCTGTGACCGAAGGTATGGGTGAGTTCGGGGGGCCATTGTGGAGGCGTAGAGGGATGGTGGATGGGCGGAGATTGTTCCTTGTGGTGAGGCGGAGCTTATGAGATGGTTGGCGAGCCGTGTGGAGGGGCGGAATGATGGGGGCGGCTCGCCGGAGGTCGGTCGGTGACGTGGAAGATGAGGGTGGTTAGCGACGATCGTAGGGCAATTAAATGAAATAAAAGGGGGAAAAGAGAGAGGGGAAGATGGAGAAGGTGTCTAGAGTGTTCTGGAAGGGAGGGAGGTAGGGGAGTGGACGGCGCGTAGCTGCCTTCGTCGGAGAAGAACCCTGAGGGAGGGAGCAGCGACGAGGATGCGGTTAGGGGCACGCGCGCTTGGTATGGTGCAACGCGGGAGGAAGAGGCGGAGTTGACTCTGCTACTGGTATGGCAGCAGAGCGACAAGAAGGAGGGGAGGAGGTCGCCGAAGCTTGCGGGTTTCTTAGCCGGAGATGGAAGAGAGGAAAATTTGGGGGAATCTTCACCAAAACAAGTTTGAAGATCAGCGGCCGGGTTTAGGGATCCTTTTATAGGTGCTGGCCAAACTTTCTAGTGTGCGGAGGGCTGCGCAATTATCTCTGACGGCTCGCTGGAGAAGGAAAGATGGTGGATACCCAAATCCCTCGTGCATTCGCATGAGAGATTGGGTTCACACCAGAGATCGTGATTGGCCTTAGATGGAAGGGAATTCCTTAGAGAATCTCCCTTCCATTTCTGGGAGGGGATCTCTGAGGAATCAGAGAGTATTCCCTCTATAAACCTCGCCGGAGATCAATTCTGCCCTAACAATGGCGGTAGGACTTGATTGCAAAGGTGATGAGAAAATTAGGGGGCTCTCTGCAATGATTTTCAAAAGATAGGGGCCAAATTGTGATTTGGGTGTACTAAATTGCAAAGTAGGTCAAGATGACCTCCCCTTAGGTCCAAATTTTGGTATAAACCTAATTTGGACCTAAGAAATCCAATGGTGAAGTTGGATTTTAGGTTTGACCTCGTTTGACTAGATATTTTGCGTAAAAACCCAAATTAGGTTAATTAATGAGCTAGGACCCTATTCTTGGTCAAACTAGGTTCCAAAGGCCAAATTAAGTGTTCTAAACCCTAGAGGATATTTTTACATGATTTTTAGAGGGTTTACTTAATTTTTATCCTGATCGGAACATTGTTGATTTAAGCAGGTCTGTTTTAGGTTTACCAAATGTCATTTAATTCCTAAATTGCACATGAACTCATTTCTGATTGACTCAACCCACTTTTTATCTTATTTAGACCATTTGACCTATGTTTTGCTTCTGAGAAATCCCATTTATGCACTGCAATGGTAAAATTGCAGTTTTAACCTTTAATTCATGTTTTCTTCTCAGAGCACTTATTCCTTCATTTAGGCCTTCTTCTAGGTTATGTAGGAGCTTTTATCTTCTTTATTGGGTCAAAATGAGCTAATTATGGCTCATGATGAGGCTCTCATCAACCGTTGATGAGGATTTCTCTCTCCCTATTCTTTTTACTGCTTTCTAATATAGATTTACTACTTTCTACAGTAGTTTTGCTCGTCCTCCAAGCAATGGTCGAGGAGGACATTTCTCCCTCCATTCTTTTAATACTTTCTAGAGTAAATTTATCACTTTATAGTGCAATTGTTTTATGCTTTCTAGTTGTAATGAACAATCTTCTTAATGATAAGTTCTTTATTTATTTTACATCTCATTTTGATTTCTATGTGTAATATTCTCTCTCTCTCTTACCCTCTCTCTCTTCTATTTATTGTAAATAATTAGATAGTTTTAAATTGAATTACTTCGTGACAAATAAAAAGAAACGCGTAGTTTTTAAATCAAACATCCGCCTCCCTATGTTCGACCCAGAATTTTCATTTCGGTATAAATTTTATTTGTTGAACACGAATTCTTCGCTTTCAAGCTACAACGACAGGTTTCCCAAAACCAAACACGTTAGCATAGCAATTTGCACGTTCAACATTTTGGCGCCATCTGAGATCCCTGAGCCGAGTTAGAGGAAACGTATGTCTCCTGGGCACAGAAAGTGACAACTGATTTTGGGACATACATTGATATGGATCCTGATTTATTTGATGGTGAAGATTCAAGTTGCAAAGTCTCATGCGAGTTTTCTGAACACGATTTCTGTGAGACGATTGGGCCTGAGGAATCTGATAGATCATTTGATAGCCCAATAACTGAGGAAATTGATCTTATTAGGGCACACATTACGGATCCAGAATCGCATTTTCTGGAGGAATCAATTCAATGCCCTGATTATCAGTTACACCTTGTTGAGCTTATCGATAATTCTATTTCTGAGATAGTTAGACCCAAGACAATTCTGAGTCTGCCACATCATTTAGACTTGGAGATTTCAGATGGGGTGATTAATATACAAGAGGTCCTGGAATTTGATATTCTGAATGAGGAGGATAGGAGCTTGGAAGTTATGATTTGGGAAGTTAATTTTGGAGGAAATGGAAAATTGAGTCGAAGGGTTCCTTTTAAGCTGAAACTATCAAATCAGAACCCTTACGACATTTGTTTCGAGGATGTCAAACTCACGCACACATTCAACGATTATCCTTTTGAGCTTCAATTCTCTGTAACTCGACTTTTTGGTCTTGGGCTGCATCCTCATAAATTGCAGGCCCGACCCCGCTTTCATTCTGATTTTAGGTTTTGGGTAATTTTTATCCAGAACCTAAGATATTCTCGATTATGGGGGATGGGTCTGCACCACAATCTTGCCCACACCTATGGACCTCTGTTGACAGGTCAGAGGGTTCATCTGTTTATTTTAATTCTGACCTGCACTTGTGAATTCTTCATTTATTTTCTTTGTATAGTGTGCCTAGCTGAAGGCACTAAGCTCAGCACATATACAGTTCTTTCGTTTTCATCTTGGAGCGGACCTGACATTCACACAATTCAGGTGCTTTCTATGCTTTTCCACTTTGTTTCATGTCTTTTTAATACAATGAGGACATTGCATTAGATAGGCATGGGGGGGTGGATATTTATCTCTGAATTCATTCGTCAGCTCCGTAGATTTGTTTTATTTTCTTTTATTAAAAAAAAATTGGAATTAAGAAAGAGAATTTCGGTTTAAGAAAATTTTCAATCTTAGGAAATACTACATTAAGATCTGAACACAAAGACCCTTCAAGTCTTTAGACTTAATCAGCCCGTGTATCCAATAAAATGTGGATTTGTTTTTCGAGTTCTCGCCAACCTAAATTTTATTTTAATTGGAGTAAATAAGTTTGGGTGATAAGTACACGACTTATCAACCCGCCCTCTGATTTGAGGGAATTTTGAGTCTTAAGCATCTACACACTTTCTTTGCACTGACTCATTGTTCGACGATTTTAATGGAAATTGGGTAGCTAATGAACCTTCTAGGGTGATATGGCTGGCAAGTTATCATGGGTAACAGCCCATAGGTAGGTTGTCAAGAGCCCAGTCACTAGACCTTTCTCTTTTTGATGCCTTTAGGTAAATCTTAGACTAGAGAAGCCACCTACTTAAAAAAAAAAAAAAGAGAAAAGAAAAAGAATCAAAAATAAAAGGAGAAAAGAAAAAAAAGAAATAAGCCACACTTCGCTACACGAGTATGGCTGGCAAGTTGTCGGTGGTAATAGCTCATCGACCGGTTGTCTAGAACCCAGCTCAGTAAATGCACTAAAAATTCCTAAAACAGTTAGGAAGAATCGGAGAAGTAGAATAAATCGGGGAGATATACACTGGATTCACCCTTGTGTTGACCCCATAAAAAAAATTAGGGAGAAAGCTACCGGCTGTAAAGATACACCTTTAGGCAGAATTCTTTTTGAGGTCACCTAGAGGCGTAGAAATCCGAAGTCCGTTTTAACTGTCGGTCAACGAGTCTATCACAATCACAATAAGATGCTTAAAGCTTAGGGTTCTCATCAAATCTTGGGTGAGTTTAATGACCGTAGAAAGCCACTTTTAAACCCTAAAACTTGAAAATCCAAAAAAAAATTAGAAAAGAGTAAAAAGAGAAAAAGAATTTTTCTTTGAATAAGGCGACAGCTTGAGGCGGTCGACATTTTGGCTAATACTCGGGCACTGTTGTGTCTTTGAAAGTTCAGTTCCTAAGAAGACAATTTCTTAATGATTGAAAATAACTCAGGTCCAAATAATCCAACCTAATTCTTTTATAAATAGCATATAGTTTTTGCTAGGAACTAGCAAAAGATAGGTATGGGGGTATGATGTAAACACATTTACACTACTTAAGATGTCTATTTATGCATGTTCTTAAGCATAGGATTGCATTTTATGATATAAATATTGCATAACATGCATCATCTTGCATTTAGAGTAATTTGAATAAAATGGAGGCTAATTGTCTCCTTTTATGTGCTTGGACAGGGAAAACATTTTATCAGGGCCTCGGATCAAAGATCCAACCGTATGGATGTGATCAGGGTGACGATTGGAGTTCAACGACTCCAAGATTGCCCCAATCAAGCATCCATAGCATCAGATAGTGACTGGGGAACCCTAGAAGATCAAGCACTAGGATGGTGTAAATCTACACTACAGATGACAAATCTGACCGCACGGATGAACTCGGATCGACGATCGCAGCCCAACGAAACAAAAATCGATTCAATCCGACATCCGTGGCACCATCTACAACTTCCAGATGATGGATGGCCAAGATGGCGCCATGTGGCACCATCTCGGTCGCCCAAACAGCCGCTTACATTCTATGAAGACCGTGCACACGCCCCCTCTCCGCCGTTGGATCTCGATCCAACGGCTATGGACGCGGCTCTTTAAAATCATCCGTGCGACCTTTTGGGTGAGGCAGCGCAGCGGTCCAGCGCCTTATCGCGAGGCGCTGGCGCGCGTTCGAGCCTCGCCAACCAGTTTCTGAGGCGAGCGGGCACATTTTGATCAACCGTCAGATTGCAATCGGACAGCCGCGCACGCCCGATAGCGTTCACGCGCGATTGAACGTGCGGCGTCACACGCGATCGCACACGCCAGGTAGGCGCACAGCGAGCGGGCGGAGATGCATCTTAAGCCGTCCGATCTTGCGACCGGACAGCTGAGAATCAAAGAACGTGTGTGGGCATTGGAAGCGGGCAGCTAAGGAGGTGCGCGTGGGCGCGGAAGCTACGCCCACATTGGAGGCTTTAGTGACGGATTTATCCGTCAATAAAGACCCCTCATTTATTATTTTAAAGTTGTAATGCCCATTTTGCCCCCACTCCTTGCAACTATAAATGGAGACCCCCTCCATACGAAATTCTCATCCCTTCCTTCTCTTCTCTACCCCTCCAAAGCTCAAGAGAAGCTTGTCCCACACCCAGGATGCTTCTCGCGAGATAAAGTCCAAATTTTCGTCCCCCTTCTGAAGTGGATCCCGCGACGACGATGGCGTGCTGCTCCGTTCCCATTCTTCTGCTTCGTCTCCTTCGTCCTGCTTCGTTCTCCTTCGTCCAGGCGTCGTCCCGTCCGGCTCGTCCTCCAAGCGACCGTCGAGGAGGATTTCTCTCTCCTTATTCTTTTTACTGCTTTCTAATATAGATTTACTACTTTCTAGAGTAGTTCTGCTCGTCCTTCAAGCAATCATCGAGGAGGACATTTCTCCCTCCATTCTTTTAATGCTTTCTAGAGTAAATTTATCGCTTTCTAGTGTAATTGTTTTATGCTTTTTAGTTGTAATGAACAATCTTCTTAATGATAAATTCTTTGTTTATTCTACATCCCATTTTGATTTCTATGTGTAATATTCTCTCTCTCTCTCTTACCCTCTCTCTCTTCTATTTATTATAAATAATTCGATAGTTTTAAATTGAATTACTTCGTGACAAATAAAAAGAAACGCATTGTTTTTAAATCAAACATCTGCCTCCCTGTGTTCGACCTGGAATTTTCATTTCGGTATAAATTTTATTTATTGAACACGAATTCTTCGCTTTCAAGCTAAAACGACAAGTTTTCCAAAACCAAATACGTTAGCGTAGCGATTCGCACGTTCACGAAGCTTCTCTTGAGCTTTAGAGAGGGAGAGAAGAGAAAGAGGGGATGAAAATTTCGTATGGAGGGGGTCTCCTTTTATAGTTGCAAGGAGTGAGAGTAATTTACAAGTTGAAAATCATTAATTCAGGACCTTTAGTGATGGATAAATCTGTCACTAAAGGCCTAAACGTGGCCGTAGTGGGGCGGCGCACGCACACCTACTCATCTCCCCATGCTCAATGCCTTTCCACGATCTTCCCGATCGAACGGCTGAGAGCTCTCCTTGCCTTGCCTCCTCAGTGTGTGCATACGCGTGCGTGGGCGCGTCATCTGGATTGAGCGCACGTGGTCGCTGGATCACGATCGTGCGGTCGATCGGGTGCGCGCCTCTGCTCCAATTACTGCTCAGCGAGGCTGGAACGTGTGCTTGCGCTTCATGTTAGAGTGCTCGACCAATGCGCTGTGGGCACGTTTGTGTCGAGCGCTTAACTTAAGTGTGGGAGCATCGCAGCCATTGGATCTTGATCCAACGGTGGGGAATCGTTGATGCAGAGGCCTTCAGCTGATGTGTGCGGTCAGTTGGGCAGTCGAGATGGTGCCACGTGGCGCCATCTTTGCCATCCATCTTCTGGAAGATGTAGATGGTGCCACGGTTGTCGAATTGAGTCAATTTTCATGTTGTTAGGCCGAGATTGTCGATCTGAATCCATCCGTGTGGTCGCATTTGTCGTTTAAAGTGCGGATTCACACCATCTTGGCCCTTGATCTTCTAGGGTTCCCTGATCTCTATCTGATGCTACAGATGTCTGATTAGGGCGATCTTAGAGTCATTGGACTCCAATCGTCACCCTGATCACATCTGTATGGTTGGATCTTCAATCTGAGGCCCTGATAAAAATTTTGCCCTGTCCCTGAATATAAAAGGAGACAATTAACCTCAATTTTATTCAAATTAATCTAAATGCAAGATGATGCATGTCATGCAATATTTATAGTATGCAATGCAACTCTATGCTTAAGAACATGCATAAATAGACATGTTATATAGTGTAAACATGTTTACATCACTCAACCACCAGAGAATGTGAATGCGGGTCCCTCTGATTCCTGTACCCATGGGCTTGATTGCCCGGATTCTGGATATTATGCTGGTTGGGTGCAGGTTGAGATGGTAGAGATTCGGGTTGACAAGAATTAGCAATGAACCCATTTTGCAAGTTGTCCAGCGAGGTTTTCATTTGCTGCATGAGCTGGAGCATATATCCTTGCATCTCTACCATTTGTCGGTTCAAATTAGCCTGCCCAACGAGTTGACAGGCATTCCAAGCTGGCTGATTGACCTGATTCGGAGGCAACTGAGTGTAAACGTGACCCTGACCCATTTGTCGTTGTGGAGCATAGTTGCTGGGTCGGAATTGGGTCTGCTGCCCTGGATTTTTCCAGGAAAAGTTAGGGTGGTTGCTTCAACCCAAATTGTAAGCATTAGAGTAAGGGTTGGACCTAACATTCTCCTGTATAGCATAAACATCCTCATAAGGTGAGGATGGAGAGAAAGAAAGGGAGAGATTAGAGAAACTGGGATCAAAGGCCCCAGTTTGGAACCCGTGGGGTTCCGAATAATGCTGACTCGCTGGTTGAGCCGCACCAAGTTGATTCACGACTCCTATCCAGAAGGAGCTCGCGATGAATGGAATCCTGAATTTTGGGATTGAGTGGATCGAGAATTATTCATTGAGTTTCCAGCCATCCACTCCTCCATTCTCTTAGTAACCAAGTCCACCTTATCAAGTTTATTACAAATCAATTCCATATCGAATGAATGAGAGTCGTGGACTTCATTAACATTCGATCTGGGTTGCTGGGATTGGTTAAAAGTATCCATGGAGGCATGATTGATCGAATTTTCACTCATCTTCTCAAACAAATCATGTGCGCTATATGCGTCTTTGTTGAGGAAATTGCCTCTGCAAGAAGCATCCACGTGATTTCTGAGTTGCCTAATCAGCTCGTGGTAGAAGATCTGCACGAGTTGCCAATTCGGCACCTCGTGGTGTGGACACCTTCGTAATAAGTCCTGGAATCGCTCCCAGGCAAAATGAAACTGCTCCCTCGGCTGCTGGGTGAAGGTAGTGTTGAACGTATACGAATGGCTACGCTAACGTGTTTGGTTTTGGAAAACCTATCGTTGTAGCTTGAAAGTGAAGAATTCGTGTTCAACAAATAAAATTTATACTGAAAAGAATTCCAAGTCGAACACAGGGAGGCTACGTTGATCTATATTCACAATTATATTTTTTAGGATTTTTGATAAGTAAGGCGATATAATTACAATGGAGCTATCAGACTAAAAGAAAGAGAGAGAGAGAGAGAACATGCATTCAATATTTAAACTGTTTATATAATCAAACTAAATAAAAGTAACACTAGAAAGCGGAAAATCAATTACACTATAAAGCAGGAAAATTCTACACTAGAAAAGCTGTAAATAAGAATGGGAGAGAGAAGTTATCCTCCTCGACGATTGCTTGGAGGACGAGCCGGACGGGACGACGCCTGAACGAAGGAGAACGAAGCAGGACGAAGGAGGACGAAGCAGAACGGGAATGGAGTAGCATGCCGTCGTCGTCGCGGGATCCACTTCCGAAGGGGGACGAAAATTTGGACTTTATCTCGCGAGAAGTATCCCGAGTGTGGGACAAGCTTCTCTTGAACTTTGGAGGGGTAGAGAAGAGAAGGAAGGGATGAGAATTTCGTATGGAGGGGGTCTCCTTTTATAGTTGCAAGGAGTGGGGGCAAAATGGACATTACAACTTCAAAATAATAAATAAGGGGTCTTTAGTGACGGATAAATCCGTCACTAAAGCCCCCAACGTGGGTGTAGCTTCCGCGCCCACACGCGCCGCCTCAGCTGCACGCGCGCAAAACGCATGCGCACGCACTTTGATTCTCAGCTGTTCGATCTCGCCTTCACCCGTTGCCCTGCGTGCCTGCCCGCGTGCGATCGCGCGTGACGCCACGCGTTCAATCGCGCGTGAGTGCTATCTGGCGCGCGCGGCCGTCCGATCAAGATCCAACGCTCCACGTGCCTGCTCGCTTGAGCCTGATTTGAGGCTCGCGGGGCTCGATCCCGCGACCTTTGCTTCGCCCGCAGCTTCATCTCCACTGCGCTACGCGGTCGAAACGGTCGCGAGGATGATTTTAAAGTGTCGCGTCCACAGCAGTTGGATCGAGATCCAATGGCTTAGAGGGTGCGGCTGTGCAGTCTTCATGGAATGTAGGCGACCGTTTGGGCGGCCGAGATGGCACCACGTGGCGCCATCTTGGCCATCCATCTTCTAGAAGTTGTAGATAGTGCCACGGATGTCGGATTGACTCGATTTTTGCGTCGTTGGGCAGCGATTGTCGATCCGAAATCATCCGTGTGGTCGGATTTGTCATCTGAAGTGCGTCTTTTCACCATCCTGGCCCTTGATCTTCTAGGGTTCCCCATTTACTATCTGATGCTACAGATGCCTGATTTGGGCAATCTTGGAGTCGTTGAACTCCAATCATCGCCCTGATCACATCCATATGGTTGGATCTTTGATCCGAGGCCCCAAAAAAATGTTTGCCCTATCCAAGCACATAAAAGGAGACAATTAACCTCCATTTTATTCAAACTACTCTAAATGCAAGATGATGCATGTTATGCAATATTTATATCATGAAATTCAATCCTACGCTTAAGAACATGCAAAAATAGACATTTTAAGTAGTGTGAATGTGTTTACATCATACCCCCATGCCTATCTTTTACTAGTCCCTAGCAAAAACTATATGGTATTTATAAAAGAATTAGGTTGGATTATTTGGACCTGAGTTATTTTCAATCATTAAGAAATTGTCTACTTAGGAACTGAACTTTCAAAGATACAACAGCACCCGAGTATCAGCCAAAATGCAGACCGCCTCAAGTCCTCGCCTTATTCAAAGAAAAATTTCTTTTTTTCTTTTCACTCTTTTCTTTTTTTTTTTTTTGATTTTCAGATTTTATGGTTTAAGAGTGGCTTTCTACGGCCATTCAACTCACCCAAGATTTGATGAGAACCCTAAGCTTTAAGCATCTTATTGTGATTGTGATAGACTCGTTGACCGGCAATTAAAACGGACTTCGGATTTCTACGCCTCTAGGTGACCTCAAAAAGAATTCTACCTGAAGGTGTATCTTTACAACCGGTAGCTTTCTCCCTACTTTTATTTTTTTACGGGGTCAACACAAGGGTGAATCCAGTTTATATCTCCCCGGTTTATTCTATTTCTCCGCTTCTTCCTAAGTGTTTTGGGATTTTTTAGTGCATTTTCTGAGCTGGGTTCTGGACAACTGGTCGATGAGCTGTTACCACCGACAACTTGCTAGCCATACTCGTGCGGCAAAGTGTGGCTTATTTCTTTTTGTTCTTTTCTCCTTTTCTTTTTGATTTTTTTCTTTTTTCTTTGTTTTTTTTTTTTTAAGTAGGTGGCTTCCCTAGTGTAAGATTTACCTAAAGGCAGCAAAAAGAGAGGTCCAGTGACTGGGCTCTGGACAACCTACCTATGGGCTATTACCCACGATAATTTGCCAGCTATATCACCCTAGAAGGTTCATTAGCTACCCAATTTCCGTTAAAATTACCAAACAATGAGTCAGTGCAAAGAAAGTGTGTAGATGCTTAAGACTCAAAATTCCCTCAAATCAGAGGGTGGGTTGATAAGTCGTGTACTTATCACCCAAATTTATTTATTCCAATTATAATAGAATTAAGATAGTGAGGACTCAAAGAAAAATCCACATTTTAGTGGATACACAGGCTAATTAAGTCCAAAGACCTCAAGGGTCATTGTGTTCAGATCCTAATGTAAAATTTCTTAGGATTGAAAAGTCCTAATGTCCAACTAATCCTTCCTAAATTTTTTTTTATATATATAAATAAGAAGAGAAAAACAATTTGCATAGATTTCACAAAGCTGACCAAATAATTCAAAAATGAATCCACCCCCCCATGCCTAGCTAATGCAATGACCTCATTGAAAAAGAGACATGAAAGAAAGGGTAGAATATGAAAGATGTCACCTGGAAGTGAAGCTCGTATCAGCCTTGTGTCATATGTACAACTGCTGAGTTTCATGCCGTTAGCTAGGCGAAGTATAGCCAAAGAAGTCACAGAATGGCTAGAGCAACAGAGTCTGAGACAGGTTCTGGAAGATTACGGTCAACAACAAGCTTCAAACGTTGACCGTTGACTTTAAAGGTGTTACCCGTCTTTGGGTCAGAAATCTGAACGGCACCATTTGAAAAAATCTGATCAATCATGAATGGGCCATTCCATTTAGATCTAAGTTTGCCAGGAAAGAGCTTAAGTTTAGAATCGAATAACCAGTCCTTTTGGTTTGGCTCAAAGTGTTGGTGCTAAAGCACCACGATCATTTGTTTTGATGATAACAAAACACGTGTTATTTAACATTTGCACTTGGAGTCTTAGATTTCAGGTCAATTGCAAATGGAGACGTGATTAGATGAAATTCGAGCTCACATCCAGGACGGATTAGAGGAGCTTGATGGAGAACAGAGGAGATTCGCGAGGAGCGATAGATTGAAGATGGAAGGATAAGAAGAATAGGATAGAATTCCATTTTATTCCTTTCATGTACTTTTGTCATTATTTTCTTGCTCTTTATTTCCTTAGAACATTATGTTAAAGAGCCTCAAAGTACCCTAACAGTAGTCCTAGGAACACCCGCACAACCCTAGGATACTTAGGTTTCCTGTAGAAAACTTAGAAAACCAATATAGGGTTCAAACATAATTTCCAGACGTCTAATTCCCAAATCAGACGTCTGATAATGTATTTTAAGACGTCTGACTGTTGATTCAGACGTCTGATAACATGTAGGCTGCACTTAGTTAGTTCTGTCTGATGAAATCAGACGTCCAAACCTTAGTCCAGACGTCTTAGAAGACGTCTGATGGACTTTCCAGACGTCCAATTAGTGGACCGTTGGCTGGCTTAGCAAACACTCAAGGAGATGATAGTTAGAGCCTGATCAGACGTCCTTAAGCCTTTCCAGACGTCTGATAGGTGACCGTTTTGCCTCGGCTGACCCAAAATCTCTTCTCATAGATTTTCTAGCCGTTGCAACGCTTGGAAATCCATTCCCACGAAAAAGTAGGTTTCCAGACGTCCAGACATAGTGCCAGACGTCCTGTATGTCGTCTGATGGACTTGCACTAGAACCTTGTTTAGATCTGATCCAAGTCAGGAAGAAACCCACTTAAAATCAGACGTCTGATGTTGTTCCCAGATGTCTTAAAGTGATCTTCCAGACGTCTGATGCCAGGATTAGACGTCTGATAAGCCTGTCAGTGCAATCATTGTTCCTGATTTTGGCCTGATTCTCTTGGGCTTTGCTCCCAACGGCTATGGGAGCTTTCCTAAGTCTTCCAAAGCCTTCCTAAGGCCTCTATAAATAGAGAGGAACCTGTTGCACATTAAGACACACCAAGTAATACATTGTCACACCATTTTGTGTCTCTTGATCCTAAGAAGCAAGCTCTTGCTCGCCAAGCTCCAATTCTTCATCTAGAGAGCATCAGCATTTGCGCATCCGCTCTCCCACCGTAGTTCACGAGAGTGACGTTGCGCCGTTGCGTGGCTCACGCACCCGCGTCATCGATCCGACGCACTCCTTGCAAAGGGGAGTTTCCTAATTCCTATAGAAGCTAGGTTTAAATTACTTTGTTGGCTCTATAGGATTGTTGTTATTTTATCTTTATTATTTGGTTGGGTATTCGCTTTGCGAATTCCCGTCTCCTTCGTGGGACAAAATCCTTCTTGTGAAGAGAAGGGGTTTGAGGTACGCTACTCTCGTATAAAGTAGCGTGATTGTAATTGAGGTTGAATCACCCTCGTTTAAGTGATTCGGTTAGTGGATTTGATCAACTTGGTTGATTTGAAAATCCTAACTCGAGAGGGTTAGGTGGTGGTTTTTACCCGATTTGGGTTTCCACCTAAAAATATTTGTGCACATTGTGTGATTGAATTTTTTGTGAGATTGTTTATATTATATTCCGTAATTTTTTACGTCACGCTGATCTCACCCCCTCCAAGTAGGGAATTACACAAAGCTCTTGCGGGAAATCAATTGATCGTGTAGAGCTTTGGTCCGAGCCTTGTAGATCTTGGCATTCTCATAAGCATCATTTCTAAGCTCCTCCAACTCAGATAGTTGGAGTTTCCTGGTCTTCCCAGCTAGATTCAGATCTAAATTGCATTATTTGATTGCCCAGAATGCCTTGTGTTCAATCTCTATGGGTAGATGGCATGCCTTTCCATACACCAAACGGAATGGAGACATGCCGATGGGCATTTTATACGCCGTACGGTAGGCCCAAAGAGCGTCCTCAAGCTTTTGAGTCCAATCCTTACGATCAGGCCTAACCGTTTTTTGCAGAATGTTCTTGATCTCTCGATTGGAGATCTCGGCTTGTCCATTCGTCTGGGGATGGTAAAGTGTGGAAATACGATGATTAACCCCGTATTGGGCTAATAAATTCTGGAATTGGGCATTAGTAAAATGAGTGCCACCATCACTGATGATAGCCCTCGGAATCCCGAACCTACTGAAGATATTGTTCTTGACAAAATTAATGACCACCTTGTGGTCATTGGTTCGGGTGGGAATCGCCTCAATCCATTTGGACACATAATCAACAGCAACAAGAATGTACTGATGTCTAAATGAAGGGATAAAGGGTCCCATGAAATCGATGCCCCAAACATCGAAAATTTCTACAGGAAGAATAGGGTTTAGGGGCATCATGTCTCTCTTAGTTATGTCCCCGAGTGACTAACATTGAGAACATGACCTTGAGAAGTCCTGGGCATCCTTGAATAAAGACTACCAATAGAAGCCAGATTGCAAGATTTTTGCAGCCGTCTTTCTCCCGGAGAAATGTCCACCATACCCAGATGCATGGTAGAACTCGAGTATACTGTTGAATTCATTCTCCGGTATGCATCGGCGAATAATCTGATCAGAGCCGATGTGATACAGTTCAGGGTCCTCCCAAAAGTAGTATTGGCCTCAGATTTGAGTCTATCCCGTTGTTGCTTGGTCCAATCCTGGGGGATTTGACCAACGGCCAAATAATTAACAATGTCAGCAAATCATGGGGTGTGGACACCTAAAACTGTAAGAATGGTTTCATCTGGAAAAGTGTCAGCAATTGGAATGTCCGGACAAGAAGAATCACCTAGGAGTCTCGACAAATGATCCGCCACCACATTTTGTACCCCAGTTTTATCCTTGATTTCAAGATCAAATTCTTGAAGAAGAAGAATCCAACGAATAAGCCGGGGTTTAGCATCCTTTTTTGCCAAGAGATGTCTCATGGCCGAGTGGTCAGTATAAACGATAACATGAGACCCTAAGAGATAAGGCCTGAATTTTTCCAAAGCAAATACTACAGCTAGTAATTCCTTTTCAGTAACAGTGTAATTCCTGTAGGCTTCATCCAGAGTTTTACTAACGTAGTAAATGACAGAGGGCTTTCGATCAATTTTCTGACCCAGGACAGCCCCGACCGCGTAATCAGAAGCGTCGGTCATGATCTCAAATGGGGCTGTCCAAATTGGTGGTTGCGAAATTGGAGCACAGGTGACTGCCGTTTTCAGAAAATCAAATGCCTTTCGGCATGATTCGTCAAAAACAAACGGCATTTCTTTGGCAAGAAGACTGCTCAAAGGACGAGCAACCTTCGAGAAATCCTTGATGAATCTTCGATAAAATCCCACATGGCCAAGAAATGATCTGATTTGTTTAACAGATGTGGGAGGAGGAAGTTTAGCGATAGCATCAACCTTAGCTTTGTCCACTTCAATTCCCTGTTCAAAGATTACATGACCCAAAACGATGCCCTCTTGGGTCATGAAATGACTCTTTTCCCAGCTAAGGACCAGTCGTGTCTTGATACATCACTTAAGAATCATTTCCAAATTAGCCAAACAAGAGTCAAATGATTCTCCGAAAATAGAGAAATCATCCATGAAGACTTCCATAAACTCTCCCACCATGTCGGAGAATATAGCTAGCATACACCTTTGAAAAGTCGCAGGTGCATTGCATAACTCGAAAGGCATCCTACGAAAAGCAAAGGTTCCGTAGGGACAAGTGAAAGTAGTTTTTTCCTGATCCTCGGGATGGATAGGAACTTGGTTGTATCCCGAGTAGCCATCAAGAAAACAGAAGTACTTCTGCCCGGCTAATTTTTCCAAGATTTGATCAATGAAGGGCAGGGGAAAATGATCCTTTTTAGTGGTCGTGTTCAGCTTCCTGTAATCAATACAAACTCTCCAAGAGGAAGCTAAACGAGTTGTGACAGATTCTCCTTTCTCATTAGTCACAACAGTAATCCTGGCTTTCTTTGGAACAATCTGAACGGGACTTACCCAGGGACTGTCAGAGATTGGATAAATAATTCCTGCATCGAGCCACTTGATGATTTCCTTTTTGACCACTTCTCGCATATTTGGATTCAATCTCCTCTGCATCTGGCGAGAAGGGCAGGATCCATCTTCCAAAAATATTCTATGATTACAGTAAGATGGCTCGATCCCCCTGAGGTCATGAATGGTCCAACCAATTGCCTCCTTATGTTCCTTTAGGAACTTAATCAATTTAATCTCTTTCTCCTTTGTCAATTTAGCACTAATAATCACAAGGAGCATATTCTGAGGTCCTAAAAATTGATATTTAAAATTCTCGGGCAATGGTTTCAATTCAAGCTAGGGTGGGGTGATAATTGATGGTAGGGTAGATGCTGAAGATTCAACAAGAGGAAGAGGTTGTGAGTGAACAAAATCAGTAACCTCTTCCGAAGATGTCAGGTCAGAGGGTTGCGGGTCAAATTCATCAACCAAAGAGGAACTTTCAATTGAAGAAACTGTCAAACAAGTTTCAATATTAGCATTATCCTCATCAAGTTCCTCAATAAATCCACAATCCTCAAATTTGTTGATCGCCTTAAAAATATCCAATTTCATTCGTTGGTCCCCAAAGGCGATTTCCATACTACCGCTTTCATAATTAATGTTGGCCTTTGCGGTAGCCAGGAACGGATGCCCCAGAATGATGGGTGTGTTCCTCAGATTATCTAGTACATCCATGTCAAGGACAAGGAAAATTACAGGAAAATAGAAATCCTTGACCTTAACTATAACATCTTCAATAATGCCTCGCGGGTTTGTGACCGAACAGTCCGCTAACTGTAGCGTTACTGAAGTTGGCTGAAGTTCACCTAACCCAAACTTCTCATAAAGAGAAGTCGGAATTAGGTTGATGGATGCACCGAGATCCAAAAGTGCTCTATCAAATGTGTAATCTCCGATAACGCAAAAAATCAAAGGAGCACCAGGATCTCTCTTTTTCTGAGGGAGGTAGTGCAGGATAACAGAACTAGCTTGCTCAGAGAGTACCACCTTCCTCGGAATAGATTCTCTTGACTTACGCTTTTGTGTACATAATTCCTTTAAAAATCTTGCGTAAGCCCGTATGTGCTTGATAGCATCAAGGAGCGGGATATTGATCTCAACATTCTTAAATAAATTCAGAAGCTCCTCATTGCTATCAATAGACTTCTTCTTCTTTACTTTGGTTAAGGCTTCAGGAAAAGGAACATGAGTCAGATCTTTGGAATCAGGTTCCTGAGCCTTGATTTCTCCTCTAGAATTCTCCTCTCTCTCCTCAGATTCTTCAGGATTCAAAAGATCAAAATAGTGTGGTTGTGGATCCTGAGTCTTCTTACCACTCCTTAAAGTTACAGAATTTGCAGAAGTGTAAGAATTTGGGTCTTGGGGAGGATTAGGAAAGATTGGAGGGGCTTGATTGACCATGAATTGTTGATTTGCAGAAGAAAACGAGGAACCCTACTCAACCACCTGAGCATGTACGTGCGGGTCCCTCTGATTTCCGTACCCTTGGGCTTGATTGCCCGAATTTATAATGTTTCGCGGGTTGGGTATGGGTTGGGATGGTAGAGATACGGGTTGACGAGAGTTAGCAATGAGCCCGGATTGTAAGTTGTCCAACGAGTTTTTCATTAGTTGCATGAGCTGGAGCATAGATCCTTGCATCTCTACCATTTAACGGTTCAAATCAGCCTACCCTGCAGGTTGACGGGCATTCCAAGCTGGCTGATTGACCTGATTCGGAGGCAACTGAGTATATACTTGACCCTGACCCATTGGTCATTGCGGAGCATAGCTGCCGGGTCCGAATTGGGTCTGTTGCCTTGGATTTTTCCAAGAGAAGTTAGGGTGGTTTCTCCAACCTGGATTATAGGCATTCGAGTAGGGGTTGGATCTAACATTCTCTTGTACAGCACAGACATCCTCATAGGGTGAGGATGGAGAGAAAGAAAGGGAAGGATCAGAAAAACTGGGATCAAAGACCCCAGTTGGGAACCCAAGGGGTTCCGAAAAATGCTGACTCATAGGTTGAGTCGCATCGAGTTGATTCACGAACTCCCGTCCAAAAGGAGCTCGTGAGGAATGGAATCCCGAATTTTGGGATTGAGTGGATTGAGAATTGTTCACAAAATTGCCAGCCATCCACTCTTCCATTCTTTTAGCAACCAAGTCCACCTTATCAAGTTTATTACAAATCAATTCCTTATCAAATGAATGAGAGTCATGGACTTCATTGACATTTGATCTGGGTTGCTGGGACTAGTTAAAAGTATCCATGGAGGCATGATTAATTGAATTCTCACTCATTTCCTCAAATAAATCATGTGCACTATCTGCATCTTTATTGAGGAAATTGCCTCCGCAAGAAGCATCCACATGGTTTCTGAGTTGCTCATTCAACCCATGATAGAAGATCTGCACGAGTTGCCATTTCGGCACCTTGTGGTGTGGACACCTCCGCAATAAGTCCTGGAATTGCTCCCAGGCCACATGAAACTGCTCCCCCGGCCGCTGGGTAAAGGTAGTGATTACCCGTCTCAAAGCATTGGTATGACCGACTGGGAAGAATTTCTTCAGAAAGGCCAATTTCAACTCATTCCAAGTTGTAATTGGTCTTCCTATTGTCCTATACCAATGCGCGGCCTTATCCCTAAGAGAGTGAGGGAAGAGCCTCATGATCATTTGCTCCTCGTTTACGTTTCGAGCCTTGGTGGTCTGGACCAAAGTGGTCAAATCTTCCAAGTGCTGAAACGGATCTTCGGAGCCAAGCCCATGATAATGTTTAATCAGGCTTAACACCTGGGGCTTGATTTCTACGTCACCGGTTGGAATCTGGACGCTAGGACGTTCCCTGTAATTTGAAGGATCATAAAAATCCTTCAAGGGCTGAGCACCCTACATTCTCTGGAACCATTCCTGCATTCTCTGCATTTGTTCCAGCTGCCTTCGAAATTCTTCCTATGGATTTCCAAGCAGAGGAGGCTGTTGTTCAGCCATGGGATCAAATTGACCAAAATATAACTTGCGCCTCCTAGAATGTTCTAACAGTCCTTCCAATCGGGGATTCAATGACCGTCTTCCTAGCATAAACTAGGAGAAGGTCAGAAGGACTGGGGATAGGGACCCTGCAGCACAACAAAACAAGGTTGTCCTTAAGTGGGGTAGCCTAAGGATCTATTGACTCCCAAAACCCTCCTTAAGACTGTAAATGATTTACTCTACTTGCGTCTGTTTAATCCAACCAGTTAGAAGGAGGGACTGGGGAGAAGGTTCTTCCTTTGGCTTTCGCCTCTGGTTCCTAGTGTACCCCCCAGCCGCGGTCGTTTGATGCTACTCCCCTAGCTAGACATCAGATTAATCAGTACAAGTAGGTTAATCAAAAATAATCTCAAACTAGGCCCTGAAGAGCGAATCAAACCTTAAGGCCAATGTCTACTCAATTTTATTAAGGCCTGGGATTGTGGTGCTTATGGAATGTGATGGGCCCTTACAATGGGTTGTGCCCTTAATGATTGATTGAGATTTGTGTAAGTGCGTGCACAACCAGGGTTTTCAAGCAAGATTATTGATAATGCGTGAATTTTAATGTTCAAATATTACTTAAGTAGCTTTTAGGGTTTCAAATTAGGTGAATTGCAATCAAGTTTCTAGGCAAACCAAGTTGTGAAACATGGGTGAAGATTGTTTTCCTTTAAAATCAGAAAGAAAGTGGAGTGCCTAGAATATACCTAGATTGAAAACCCTAAGGAGGAGCTACTTGATGAGTTGGTTTTAAATAAAGTGGTGTGGCCCAAACAACTCAAACAATTGGCCACAAATGCACCACTAAGTTAGGCACTCAAAAATGGTTAACCTAGAATAACTTCTACTCTGTTATGTGTTGCTTTGTGTGTACCGGTTCCACAGATCAGAACTCAGTTGAGTAGAAAACAAATCAAGTTGATCAAGTGCCTTGAATGTGGGTGTGTGTAGTGTGTTTGTTGGAAATTACTCCACAAAATTATCTTTTTGTTATTTTCTTTTTATAAATGAGGGTGGAACGAATGTGAGTGGAAATCCAAACAACCAAACTATTCCTAGGATTTATGCAAACACCTAGGTTAATTGGAATTTGGATTTAATGTGGCGAATGAAATCTATGGAGGGGGAAAGAATGGGGGAACACTTACAGTTGTCTTCAACTGCACTTTACTCCAGTCTACCGCTTGTTGATTCCTTGATGGAGGTCTCTGCAAAACAATAGACACAAGAGAAAGCTAGTTAGAAAACAAATAAAGTACAAGAAATGCGAAGGAAAGATCGGAAATCGTTGCCTCCCCGACAACGGTGCCAAAATGTTGAACGTATATGAATGGCTACGCTAACGTGTTTGGTTTTGGAAAACCTGTCGTTGTAGCTTGAAAGCGAAGAATTCATGTTCAACAAATAAAATTTATACCGAAAAGAATTCCGGGTCGAACACAGGGAGGCTACGTTGATCTATATTCGCAATTATATTTTTTAGGATTTTTGATAAGCAAGGCGATATAATTACAATGGAGCTATCAAACTAAAAGAAAGAGAGAGAGAGAGAAAGTGAACATGCATTCAATATTTCAACTGTTTATATAATCAAACTAAATAAAAGTTACACTAGAAAGCGGAAAATCAATTACACTATAAAGCAAGAAAATTCTACACTAGAAAAGCTGTAAATAAGAATGGGAGAAAGAAGTTATCCTCCTCGACGATTGCTTGGAGGACGAGCCGGACGGGACGATGCCTGGATGAAGGAGAACGAAGTAGGACGAAGGAGAACGAAGTAGAATGGGAATGGAGCAGCACGCCGTCGTCGTCGTGGGATCCACTTCCGAAGGGGGACGAAAATTTGGACTTTATCTCGCGAGAAGCATCCCTGGTGTGGGACAAGCTTCTCTTAAGCTTTGGAGGGGTAGAGAAGAGAAGGAAGGTATGAGAATTTCGTATGGAGGAGGTCTCCTTTTATAGTTGCAAGGAGTGGGGGCAAAATGGACATTACAACTTCAAAATAATAAATGAGGGGTCTTTAGTGACGGATAAATCCATCACTAAAGCCCCCAACGTGGGCGTAGCTTCCACGTCCACGCACGCCACCTCAGCTGCCCGCGTGTGAAACGCATGCTCACGCACTTTGATTCTCGCGATCGGACGGCTTAAGACGCCCCTTCACCGACTGCACTGCGCGCCCGCCCGCGTGTGATCGCGTGTGACGCCATGCGTTCAATCGCGCGTGAGCGCTATCGGGTGCGCGTGGCCGTCCGATCAAGATCCAACGCTCCATGCGCTTGCTCGCTTGTGCCTGATTTGAGGCTCGCGAGACTCGATCCGCGACCTCTGCTTCGCCCGCAACTTCGTCTCCGCTGCGCTACGTGGTCGAAACGGTCGCGAGGATGATTTTAAAGCGCCGCGTCCACAGCCATTGGATCGAGATCCAACGGTGGAGAGGGGGCGGGTGCGCGATCTTCATGGAATGTAGGCGGCCATTTGGGCGGTCGAGATGGCACCACGTGGCACCATCTTGGCCTTCCATCTTCTGGAAGTTGTAGATGGTGCCACGGATGTCGGATTGACTCAATTTTTGCGTCGTTGGGTTGCGATCGTCGATCCAAATTCATCCATGCGGTCGGATTTGTCATCTGAAGTGCGGATTTTCACCATCCTGGCCCTTGATCTTCTAGGGTTCCCCGGTCACTATCTGATGCTACGGATGCTTGATTAGGGCAATCTTGGAATCGTTGAACTCCAATCGCCGCCCTGATCACATCCATACGGTTAAATCTTTTATCCGATGCCCCGATAAAATGTTTGCCCTATCCAAGCACATAAAAGGAGATAATTAACCTCCATTTTATTCAAACTACTCTAAATGCAAGATGATGCATGTTATGCAATATTTATATCATGAAATGCAATCCTTTGCTTAAGAACATGCAAAAATAGACATTTTAAGTAGTGTAAATGTGTTTACATAGTAATTTCCCGTCTCAAAGCATTGGTATGTTTGGCAGGGAAGAATTTCTTCAGGAAGGTTGATTTCAAATCATTTCAAGTTGCAATTGGCCTTCCTATAGTCCTGTACCAATGAGATGCTTTATCCCTAAGAGAGTGGGGGAAGAGCCTCATGATCATTTGCTCCTCATTCAAGTTTCGTGCCTTGGTGGTTTGGACCAAAGTGGTCAAGTCCTCCAAGTGCTGAAATAGGTCTTCAGAGCCAAGTCCATGGAAATGTTTGATCAGGCTTAACACCTGGGGCTTGATTTCTACGTCTCCAATAGGAATCTGGACACTGGGACATTCCCAGTAATTTGAAGGATCATAAAAATCCTTCATGGCCTGACTACCCTGCATTCTCTGGAACCATTCTTCCATTCTCTGCATTTGTTCCAGCTGCCTTTGAAATACCTCCTGTGGATCCTAAGGCAAAGTAGGCCGTTGATCGGCCATGGGATCAATTTAGCCAAAATCGAATCTATGGCTCCTAGAACTCTAGTGGTCCTTCCAATTGAGGATTCAATTACCTCCTTTCCAGCATAAACTAGGAAAAGGTTGGAAGGACTGGGGATAAGAATCCTATAGCACAACAAAACAAGCCTGTCCTTAAGTGGAGTAGCCTAAGGATCTACAAACTCTCAGAATCCACTGTAAGATATAGATGATTTACTCTACTTGCATCCAATCAATCCAACCAGTTAGGAGGGACTGGGGAGAAGGTTCTTCCTTCGGCTTGAGCCTCCGGTTCCTAGTGTACCCCCTAGACGCTTTCGTTTGATGCTACTCCCCTAGCTAGACATCAGATTGGTCAGTAGAAGCAGGTTAATTGTAAACAATCTCAGACTAGATCCTAAAGAGCGAATCAGTACTCAAGGCCAATGTCTACTTGTTTTTTTTAGGCTTAGGATTGTAGTGCTTATGAAATGTGGTGGGCCTTTAAAATGGGTCATGCCCTTAATGATCAGTTGAGTATGTGTGAGTGCGTGCACAACCAAGGTTTTCAAGCAAGATTATTTGTGATGAGTAGCTTTTAGGGTTCAAATTTTGCTTAAGTAGCTTTTAGGGTTTAGAATTAGGTTTAATTCAATCAAGTTTGAGGCAAACCAAGTTTTCAAGCATAGGTGAAGATCACTTTCTTTTTGAAATAAAAAATAAAGTGGAGTGCCTAGTATTGACCTAAATTGAAAGCCCTAAGAGGAAGCTACTTGGTGAGTTGATTTTAGGTTAAGTGGTGCGGCCCAAATAACTCAAACAATTGGCCACAATTGCACCACTGAGTTAGTCACACAAAATGATTAACCTAGACTGATTTCTACTTTTTTGTACGTTGATTTTTATGTACCAGTTCCACGGATCAGAATCCGGTTGAGTAGAAGAAAATCAATTAGGTTAAATGCCTTGAATGTGGGTCTATGTTGTGTGTATGTTTGATTTATCCCACAAAAAGTATCTTTTTGTTGATTTTTTTTTATGCGAGGGTGAAATGAATGTGGGTGGAAATCCAAGCAACCAAACTAATCCTAGGATTTATGCAAACACCTAGGTTAATTAGAGTTTGAATTAACGTTGTGAAATGAAATCTATGGAGGGGGTAAGATGGGGAGCACTTACAGTAGTCATCATCTGCACTTTACTCCGATCTACCACTTAACGATTCCTTGATCGAGGTATCTGAAAAAAAATAGACAAGAGATAAAGCAAGTTAGAAAATAATAAAGTGTACGAAATGCGAAAAGAAGATCGAAAAATCGTTCCCAACCCGGCAATGGTGCCAAAATGTTGAGAGCAGAAAACTACGTGATCGGTGTTGGATTTGAAAACCCGTTGTTGTAGTTTAAGTCGTGAAGAAATCCGTTCAACAGGTAAAATTTATATCGAAAATTCGTAAAGAAGTTTCAGGTTGAACATAGGGAGGCTATGTCGATCTCAAAATTCGCAATTATATTTTTTTGTATTTTTGTTAAAAAGGAGAAATAATCACAATGGAATCGATATAAACAATAAGAGAGAGAGAACAATCACTTGGTATTTAAATAATGTTTTACAAGTAAGAAAGTGGGAAATGATTACACTAGAAAGCAGGAAATTGTTACAACTAGAAAGCAGGAAATTCTACTCTAGAAAGCGATAAAAGAAAGGAGAGAATGCTGTCCTCCTCGACAAATGCTTGCAGGACAAGCCAGACGGAGGCGACACCTGGAAGATGGAGGACGAGGCGGGAAGAAGGAGGAGGAAGTCGGAAGAACGGGAATGGGGCAGCACGTCGTCGTCATCGTGGGATCCACATCCGGAATGGGGGCAAAAACTTGGATTTAGCTCTTGAGGAGCATCTCAGGTGTGGGACAAGCTTCTCTTAAGCTTTGGAGAGGGAGAGAGAAGGAAGGGATAAGAAATTCGTAGGGTAGAGTCTCCTTTTATAGTTGCAAGGATTGGGGGCATTTAGGTCATTACAATATCAAAAACATTAATATCGGACCTTTAGTGACAGAGTTAAACGTCACTAAAGGTCCGTCGTGTGAAATGTGTGCGTGCGCTGCGCATGCCCACTCCTCTTCCACGCCTAAACGCCAACGGACGTTTGGGTGATATCAGCCTTCCGATCGTGAGATCGGACGGTTGAGATCTTGCCTCACAGCACCCGTTCAAAATGCCTCTGCCGCGCGCATGCGTGTGATAAGGCATGCAGATGCGCGTCATCGCGCGTGTACGTGATCTAGCTCATGCCCTCACGCCACATCTCCTCCCATCGGCTGCCCGATCTTCATCTGATGGTCAAATCGCACCCACGCCTACTCCCATCTGGATTGAAGCGCTCAGCGCAGCTCGAACGCGCGACCATTGCGTCACCCACAGGGGTGCGACAACTGCATTGAGTCCTCATCTTTATCGCGCGGAGGATTTAAGCGTGCGGATCTATGACCGTTGGATGGGCATCCAACGGTGGGGTGTCGTCAAGCAAGTGAAGAAGAAAAGTAGAGGCGGGTCCTTAAGGCCAGTTGGGCAGCTGAGATGGCGCCACGTGGCGCCATCTTGGTCGTCCATCTTTTGTGTGTTGTAGACGGTGCCACAGGTGTTGGATTAGAGAGATTTTCATGCCATTAGGCTACGATCATCAATCCAAATCCATTTGTGTGGTCAGATTTGTCGTCTGAAGTGCGGATTGGCACCATCTTGGCCCTTAATCTTTAGGGTTCCTCGATTTCTATCTAGTGCTATGGATGTCCGATTAGGGCGATCTTGGAGTCGTTGAACTCCAATCGTCGCTCTGATCTGATCTGTATGGTTGGATCTTCGATCCAAGGCCCCGATTAATAAGTTGCCCTATCCCTGGCCATAAAGGGAGACAATTACTATACAATTTATACAACTTGACCTAAATGCATGATTATGCATGTTATGAAATATTTATAATGTATGATGCTAATATGACACTAAGAACATGCATTAATAGACATTTTTAGCTATTTAGATGTTTGCACATCAAGTTGATTTCCTTGTTTTGAGCAGCAAAGAGCTACTAATCTCAGCAACATTAGCAAGCATAGCAGAAGTAGCTGCAAAACTCTAAGCGGTAGAAGCTGCTAAAATTTGTCAGCACTGATCTAAGTGGGAAATTAAAATGGATTGTGGATCAGTTTTGGAGATTTTAAGGTGCTGGCACTATTTTGTATGGTTAGGAATATAGAACGAGCATTCATGTACAAGTGGAACTTCATGTTTAGTTAATTTTAACTTGTAAATTGTGTTATTAAATTCTTTGTCAGCTCATATGAAATGTACATAAATGTCCAAATGTAATTTTGCTTGAAAATTGAATTCAAATGAGGTTTAAATGTTTCTACATTTTCTTGTTATGTGGTGAAGATGTTTGAAGGCTTAAATAACATTTCCAACCATTAGAACCCCTTTGAGGCCTCAAGTTTCATATTCAAACACCCATCAAGGCCTTATGTTGGAGTCAACTTGTATATAAATAAAAATCATAAAAAATTCACAAAAAAAAGAAATAAAGATGTCTTGAGTGGGATTAGATATTTTTCTAGGTTTTTACCAAGTTTTAGGGTCTTCTGAACTCTCGACTTGGTAGAACTTACTAGCTGACATTTCAGTATACCATGGAACTTAATAAAAGAAACTTAATTGAAAAACACCAAAGTGAATCTTTCCTTTCTCACCTCATCCTTCATCACTCATCCCCTATCTCTACTATGTATATAAAAACTATAAAAGTCAGAAAATCCCTAAAAATACCCAAAAATACCTTGTAAATATATACTTATAAATATAATTTAAAATTAAGCTATATGTACATATTGTAAAATATGCAAATAATGTGTATAAATAATTTATAAATGTACTTTATAAATTTAATTAAATATTTAGAATTATTTATTACATATATACTTTATTGTATAATTATATATTAATTTATATTAACTTAAATGTATATAAACCTAAGTAATTACAAATACCTATTTATGTACCCATAATCATCTGTAATACTGTACATATGTATTTAACTAAATTATATATACTATATAATACTTGTAGATTAATTCAATGATGTATTTGAAGTAGGTAATTAAGTTAATTAGGTAAATTATTTACTTAATATAAAGTAAATTAGTATATTAAGTTATTACTAAAGTAATCTTAGTTATACATGTACATAAATGAATTTCAAATATTTTCAACCTATTTAAACTATATTTATAGTGTACTATAATATTTATAACTTAAATATTAATATAATAACTTAAACATGTATTTAAATGTAAATAAATTAAAATAAAGTCTCTAAAATACATTAAAAATGTATAATAAATACACTAGTATGTAAATTAACTCTGTATTAAGTCAATTTCATGTTTAATTAACTAATTTATACTTTAATTAAGGAATTAACCCTCAATTTAACGTGTATAACCCAATAACTTTAACAAATTTTTATATATAATTAACTAACTTATAATTCTAAATTAATTATACCATTATGTAGCCCTATATGAGAGCTCTATAAACATATAATTTATTTTTAATTTAGATTAAATTGTGGCCCTCAAATTGAGGGCCAAAATCAATAAATTAGAATGCATTACATGTGCAATGTGCGCTCAATTGAGCGCTTAAGTTTTGTCCCACATTGTGAGGCACAAACTGCCTGATGCAATATAAATTGATTTTGTCATAGTGGTTAACTAGTCGTCAGTGCTGGATGCGAAACACATGAGCGTATTGGTCCTCGATCTACGTGCATGCTTGGAGGTACGTGTGTGCATGTGTTGGTGCATGAGCACGTGGGTGGCTTGGTGCCATGGGCCTATTGGGCCTAAGAAATGCACCAAAATATAGGCTAATTTAACTAGGGCTGACCCCTTGTAGTGGTCCGGTCCCACCTCTATGAGGTGCTATGTATCCCATGAAAAGGATCAACCCACCCATCGAAAGCCCAATTTTTGGGTGACTGAATTTTCTAAGTGTTGATGTGCGCGCTTTGCTTGTGTGTGTTGTGTGCATCTATGTGTATATATGTATATGTATACTTATATGTATAAATATATATTACTATATGTATATAAATAATATAAATAAAATATATAAATAGTGTATATATATATATAGATAATATCTATATATAAGCAAAGTAGAGTAGACATTGTTTGAGCATTATATGTATATAAATAACACTAAGGCTTTAGTGACGAATATATCTGTCACTGTATATATATTTATATGTTAGTACAAGTAGTTCTTTTCGCCTTAAGTTGTGTATACATTTTACTAAGGCTATAGTGACACATATAAATGTTACTGTATATATAGAATATGTTACTAAAGATATTAGTATGTTAATATAACTTAGTATAGTATATATTAGTAGTTATTTTTGTACCTCTATTTAGGTATGACTTAGAGTAGCTGTAGATAATTAACATTAGCGTAGTTACATATGGTTTTTGATGCCTATTATTTGTAAATATGTTTAAGGCATTGTAGTATTTACTAATTGATTCTTTTGTATATAATTAACCAATTCATTCATTAATTGATTCATTGATTCATTTTGTAAATAAAATTGACATTTTTGGGATAAAAGAATATTTTTTGAACATAGAGAATGATGTATATCAATAACTGCCTTCCAGTGAATGACCTGAAAACTAACTAGTAAACATTATAATTAAATAAAATGACATGACATCTGTTTGCATTGTGACAAATATACAATAACAGCACATAAAACATTGTTTTTATTAGAGACAGTTAGTAGACCATCATTATTTTTGGCGTCGTTGTTAGGGACAAAAACCCGACAATAGTGCTTTATTATGATTACATGGCATACAAAATTAAACTTGAAACATGGCAATTATTCCATTAATGCAAAATGAAATGTACATAAATGGTTACAACATTGAATAACAAAAGAAATTACATCAAGTGTTTACAAAAGATAAAGACATTAAAAAGATTGTTCATTAAAAAGCATTGTCTTCATTGCAAGTAGAACTCAAAACACTTAATGACATATTTCATTCATCTCTTAATCATCTCAGCCTTCTCTTTTTCAACTCAACACTTAGCCATTTTTTAACTTCCTTAACCTTCTCTTTAATAGTATTTAACTCTCTTAGATGTCTCTCAATGCTTTCAAATGTCGTAAATACTTAACCTTCATCCTTCAAATTCTCTCTTTATATCCTTTATCGATCCCAACACTTAGTCGATTTTAACCTCTCCTCTTCTTTCTCTTGACAAAAAAATAAGCATTTAATGGGTAGGCCCTACCATTTTCACGGGATCAACAACCCATTACTGGGCCAGATCAATCACTACTAGTGGCTAGGCCCTAGTTTATTTTTAGGCCCAATTGTGTATAGTTTTGGGCCATAGAAGACCCACATAAGCTCACATACACCTATGCCCACTCAAGCACACACACACATACACATGCACTCATGCATGCACATAGATCAGAAGATATGTCCAGGAGATGTGCCCTGTGCTGACGACCAAAGCGCTATCAAATGCGATTGCTTTTGTTCAATTGTAGGCACATACGTCTTTCTGATGTGGGACTTTATCCACGACTTCTCCTTCGGAAACACGTCGTAAAGGCTGGAAATTCGAATGACAATAACCGATGACTCTGAGCTACGTTCATAGTGAACCAAAGCTCAATCAAGAGCTCTTAAGATCTATTTTCCAATTTTACAACTAATTTGGACTTTGGATAAAAATTGATTCAAGGATTATAGAAGAGACTTGGCACTGTTGCTATGCACAAAACTCATGCTCAGAGGAGGAATTCTAGGTTAAAAGACCTGTAGATTATATGGTACAATCAATTGAGGATCCAGGCAACATCAGGAGATGATTTCACACAAGTTGAGAAGAAGAAAGGAGGTTTGAAGACTTCTGGAAGCTCTAAAAGCTTGACAGCTTCTGACTCAAACGTAAAGCACTAATTCCAATGTTGGATTAGTTCAACAGATGAATTAGAGAATAGGAAAATGATCTGGATGAACTCAAAGGATAGAAATCAATTGATCTAGGTAGAAATTTGGGTCAAAACTCACCAAAACACTAGGAACAGTATTAGGTTCCAGTTCGAACCCAAACTAGACAGATCCTAGAAACTATCTTAAATATCAATAAAATTGGATCAAATTAGTTCCAAATGTTTCACATCAATCTTAGAAACTCCGTTAATCCTTCAATATAGTGATTCAATCTCTAAAGTCATGAAATCAAATTAGAGTTTGACGCCTAAAGTCTAAAATTTGACTTTGAGATATAAAGCATTTCCAATCAAATTAACCCTCAAATTAGACTAATTTCTATACAAGGAATCAATTTAGCACATCAAAATTATGTTTTGATCACTATTTAGGTGTCTACAAGATCCTCGCCAGAGTTCTATTATGGGTTTGTTCGATCGAAGATTCAAGAGTTTGTTAGACCTCGAAGAAGCTCAAATCAAGTTATAGTACGTTCTCGTGCTTTGGGATTCAAAAGTTAGCCTCTAAACTTCAAAAATAATGCCTCCCCAACTCTATCGGAGATGGAGGAGACAAAGATTGACCAAGGCATATTCTCATTGAAACATAAATCCAATGAGTGGATTTTAATCCTCCTATCATTATAAGTCAATCTGGAGCTTCACGCAAGGTTTTGAAGGTTGAGATACAAGAATCGACTCGCTGGAGCTTGCCAGAGCTCTGGTGAGTACCATTCTAAATTATTTGACAACAAATCTTCGTGAAACAAGTCATTAAAGGTCTTAAATGATTCATGAGGTTGTAAGGAACCTCAAGAACATAACAATCGAGTCAATTGATGTTTCAACGTAAGAATTTATCAATGAATTCATTAAGGCTCTGCCTAGAGGCAGGATAAAGTACTGTAGGGATAGGTTAAAATGGAATAAGTGGGGATGGGTGTTTGTTTGGGTGGTGGAATAAGGGAAGGATTAAGTAGAGGGTTAAAATTCTTGGTGTAATAATGTGATGTTAGTGGGTATTTATTTAATTAATTTTTTGTGTAGTGGAGGTTGTTGGATATCATGGTAATGATTGATGGTTAACATGTAGAAGGTTGTGTTGATTTGATAGATATGGTAATATATTTAAGAAGAAAGTATATTTTTTTGTTTAGTTAACATTATTTAAAAATTAAAGGATAAATAAATGTAATGGACCATCTTTCCATGTCACTTTGCAGTAGTTTTGGTATAAAGGAAAAAAAAATTGCATGTAATGCTACACATGTTTAGGAAGTCGTGCTCTTGCCATTGAGCTATGGTGGAAAATATTTATAATAAATTAATGTGTGCAACTGATTAACTTTACCCCTTTTTTTATTATAATTAAATATTTAAATATTGTAAATACATTGTAGCAATAAGTAACCCTATGTATAGGCTTCAAGATGGTATAATTTAATTTTAAATGACTTGATCACCACGCAATCTCGCCCTGAAATTCAGATTGAATAGTCCCACAATGTCTAGCTTATAATAAGGTGCAAGATGAAATGAGAACATGAGCATACAGGTACATTGTGTGCATGCGCGCGTGTTCGCATGTGCATGTGCGTAGTTGTTTGCGTGTGGGCTCACACGAGTCGAGTTAATTTGCCTGTAACTATGCAGAAATATATAATTAAGAAAGTAAGGCCTAATTAAGTAGTTGCACTCATCTAGCCTAAAAGAGCTATTGATCCTACGAATAATTGGGCCCTCCAACAAAAATGTATCATAGTGTATATATAATAAACGTTAGTATAGGTCATAAAGTGTAGATATATATATATATATATATATATATATATATATATATATATGTTTTTTTTCCTTGACTTAGGCATTGCATAGAGTTTAATTTAAATAACTAACATGGATTAGTTTACATTAGTTTTTAATGCTTTTTTTATCTATTTATATGTTTCAAACCTCGCCATTAAAAGTAATTAATTCAATTTTGTATATAATTTCGTGTAGTGGTCTTACAAGGCGGAATCTCTTATTTTATGAAATTATTATTTTTATAGTAGGGTAATTATAAGTAAATAACTAAACATGTATAATTATATTTATTACTGTACATATGCATTTAAGTAACTATTACTTTCTATATGGTACATGTATATTTATTTATTTATGTATTTATAGTAGGGAATTAACTTATTAAGTTAAATATCTAAGTTAATAAGTTAAAGTAAAATAAATTATTAAATAAAGTTATTCTTGAAGTAATTCAAATTGTAAACTTGTATATTATTATTTTAATTATTTTTAACCTATTTGTAATATATATATCTATATTATAGTATTTATACCTTAAATATGTGTAAATGTTTATATAAATGTACATAAATTAAAATAAATGTTCTAAAATAAAATAAAAATGTGTAATAAGTACCTTATTATATAAATTAGCTATTTATATAGTCAATTGCATCATTAATTTATTAATTTGTACATTAATTAAGTAATTAACCCTAAATTAATGTGAACATATTAGTAACTTTAAGCAGTATTCATATATAATAAAATAAGTTATTTTTATAAATTAATTATATAATTAAGTAGCACTATGTAAGGGCTTTGTAATGGTATATTTTAATTAAAAATTGGATTACATTGGGTCTCTCAAATTGAGGCCTAAAGCTTGGCTGACAAAACGTTGCACGCATGCAGTTACACACTAAAATAGCACCACCTCGTTCTTCTGCAAGTCGTTGTAGCCACATAAATTGAATCTCCTCCAATGACTTAGTAGTCATCCGCTCCTGGCACACTCATAGCACATAACCATTACTCTCCTCTCTAAGCATATCAATAGAAGGAGTTTGTGGGCTTAGGAGCCCAGTGTGTACATAGTATGTGGGCCTGGTTTGGGCTGGAAAGAATGGACAAAAATATAAATACTAAAAATTAGGACAGATACATAGTAGCGATCTGGTCCCACCCATATGGGTGTTGTGTATCCTGAACTTTTGTTAAGTGAGGCAGGGCTCTGTTGAGCCCTCTGTGTGTGTTGTCTATTTGAGCTATGTTGTGTTGAGTGAGGTCTAAATGTAATGTGCGTGTATAGGTATATATATACGTATATAAATATAATAATATATATATGTAATAGTAATTTTGTAATATACATATAAGCCTTATTTGTGTATATAAGTTTTTATAAGCCTTATTAGTGGCATTTTTATTCGTCATTGTTGGTATATATATGTTAGTATAGATAGATCTTTTTGCCTTATAGTTTGTACATATATTTTATAAGGCTATAGTGATACTTACATATGTCATCCTATATATAGTATACGTTACTATATATGTTACTATATATCAGTATAACTTAGTATAGTAGATATTATTAGTGTTTCTGTGCCCACACTTAGGTGTTGATTAGGATAGTTGTATATATATGTTTTCTTTCATTAACATAGGCATTGAGTAGACATTTATTTAAACAACTAAAATAGATTAGTTTAGATTAGTTTTTAATGGCTTTTTATCTATTTATATGTTTAAGGCATTTCCATTAACACTAACTAATTCAATTTTCTATATAATTTCGTAAGGAATGTGGTCTTTCCAAGATGACATTTTTTATGAAAATAGTGTTTATATGGTGAATATGTCTGCTGTACTTATCTTCTTCTCCAATACCTCCCTCTTAGAAAAGGCAACAATTAAATTGAATTTTTCTACCATTATCGAAAGTTCCAACATCTTATAATTTACATTAAACTTTCACTAATATGATTGAAGTGATAGACCCAACATTTCCCTATTTTTTAAATAATTTCTTTCTCTCATATATGGTTTGACTCTCTCCCATAAGTTTCAATTGTTCATGGTAATACCATCATTAGCCATAACTAACTTAATTAGTGGAAATCAAGTGATAAATGCTCTTGGATGATCGCCTGAGAACCATAATTCCATTCAGATCCATTTTGTGAGAACAACAAATCAGGGTTAATTCTACAGTTTTAACATCACACCATAACTGTAGAGTAATCACGAGCTTTTTCAGGGGTTAATTAAAGGTCAAATGAGCATTAAAATCTAAATAATGGGTCCACATAGACAGAAACAGGGTTCCACGTGTTTCGAGAACCAAACAGCACATTAAAATCCTAATTTTTGACCCACTTAAATTAAAGAGATTTTAGTCAAGATAAAGTTAAGATAAACCTCCTAAAATTCATATAAAAATATTCTAAGAGGTTTGGTACCCATGGTTTGACCATCTAGACCCATTTTGAGTTGGACAGAGCTTCAGATGAAATTTTACACTAATTTGGGTTTCTACGCAAATTTCCCAAGCAAATATTATCCAAATCGAAATCCAAGTTCACCATCAGATTCCTTGGGTCCAAATTAGGTTGTTACCAAAATTTGGGCCCAATCATAGTCCATCTAGACTTAATTTACATTTTAGTCCATTAAATCTCTATTATCTCAATCAAGCCTCTAACTTTCGAATTAATTACAGAAAGCCCCCTAACTTCTTCATCTTCTTTACAAATGGGTCCCTGTCGCCATGGCATGTGTGAACCCAAGCTCTTCGACCTGCAGGAGAGGAGCTTTCTCTCGATTCAACTCCAAATCTTTCCAAAATTAGAGGAATTGCTGATCAGGCAATCAAGAATCCAACCAACCCCACTTAAGGGATTGGAATTGATGCTAGAGCTCAAGCGAGCTCGAGGAAATTAAGGATTTCCTTTCTTTAAGATCAAGGCTCAATTAAGCCTCTTCCCTTATTTAGAGCTCGGGTATGAGCTCTATAAAAAGTTCCCATGCTTCAGCCGTCCCTTCTAGTCGAGTTTAGGCCCAGAAACCTTCATTCCTCCCTTCTTCGGCCATCCTTTGGCTCAACTCTAGTGAAGCTCCTCAACCTCATCCTTAAACTAGCCAACAATCAAATTGGCTAGTCCCTCTTCTTCCTCAGCTTCTTCTACCTCAGCTCCCAGACCCTGTCTTCCTTGCCATCTACCTCAACGGAGTTCTCATCTTCTGCAGCACCGACCAATTAAAGCCGATGCCAATTCTCCCTCCTTTCATCTGTTGGTTAGGTCAACCTCTTTTTCTCTCTCTAGACTCCATTCAACCCTTAAATCCTTAATTCCACCACCCATCCATAGCCTTCCCTGTCGTCTTCTTCACCTCTGGCGTAGCTCCGAGGAGCTCGCCATGCTACTACATGCCGCGAAACATGACGCTGCCACTCCCAAAAGTTTCGCTGCACCCTCACCTTCAAAAGCCTTAACTTGATTAGGCACATTGGTCACCCATTCACCCCGTCGGACACACGCACCGCCTACCACCCTAACCGACACCGCTCAACCACCCTAGTGCATGAAACACATCACCACCTCCGCCGTTACACTCCTCGCATCACAGCGAGTCTTCTGAGTTGCCTAATTGGGATGTAAAGCCCACATTACATGTTTCACGTATCGCTGCCATTGTTGACTTCTTTGTCATCGACCACGCTCTTTCGATCATCAATCAACCTCGTTACTACTTGTATGCGATGCGGTTTCACATCAGGAAGGGGTCCAAGCCCTCGATTGAGTGAAACCACAACAACACAAACATCAATTAAGGGAGCTTCTCCACTATATCTCATGCAAGGAAGAGGTAGGTGACAAGTCAATTTTCACTTTTGAAGATGATAATTAAAATGATTTATCGTTTGTATTTCTAAGTGGTGGAAAATTGACTAATCAAAGGATTGAATTAAAATTAAACCAATCGCAAAAGGAGCAGGTCATGTCCACAAAGAGAAATAGGCCTATTACAACTCGCACGAGTAAAAAGCAGATGTTTAGAATTAATTTCCCCAAGAAATCGAATCAAAATCACCTTTAAATCATTGTAACAATGATTAGATGAGCTGATATTGCATTTACGAGAAAGAGGAAGGTCCTTTGCATAAACTCACCATAATATTTAATTAATAAAATAAAAATCAAAATTGTGGCAATGGTATATGATGTAAAAATAGATACCAAGGGAAACAGGGGATTCCCTTCAAGTGGCGTGCATGCAGAGGGGAGCTGATGGCTGTCGGCGAGGAGCTCACCGAGGTTAGGTAGGGCTGGTGCACATCCGGTGGTGGTAGCTACGCGGCAGATAGTGGTAGCAGATGGCCAAACAAAGCAGAGAGGAGTGGCGGCAGTGGCTATGTGCTGTAGCTGTTGGAGTCGAGGGAGAGGTGGTGGTGGCTGCATGCTGTTGCAGGAGCGCATGCGCATGAGGAGGGGTTGGCAAGGAGGTGATGGCGTTGTTGTGTGGCTGCTGGGCAACACTGCAGCTGGCTGCCACACACAGGTGGGGGGCATGTGTGGGCTAAAGGCAAGGGGCAGTGCTGGCGCTACATGGAGCGGAGGTGTGCAGACTGTGCATGGTGCATTGCTGCACGTAGGGGAGATTGGCATGAAGTTGGGAGTGCAAGTGGTACTGGTGGTGATGGGTTCTCTTGAGGTGGTAGAGAAATAGAGGAAGAAGAAGAACAAAGAAGGAGATGGTGGTTGTGAATGGAGTTGGTGGTGTTGTGTAGTGGAGCATGAGGAGGGGCAACAAGGATTTGGTGATGGAGGTTCACAGTATGATGATGCAAGACTTGGCAGACAGTAGTGCAGGCTGTCACCCCACATGCTGATGTAGACACATCACTTAGGTTAAAATGCCTATTTTATGCATGTTCCTAGGCTTAGATTTGCATTCCATATTATAAATATTGCATAGCATGCATCATTCTCCATTTAGAGTAGCGGTATATATTTTAGGTTAATTGCATCCTTTTTGTGGTCAGGAGAGAAGGAGATTTATTTCGGAGCCTCGGATTGACTATCTGACCGTACGAATCTGATCAGGACGATGATCGGAGTCCAATGCCTCCGAAATTGCCTTGATCGGTGTACCATAGCACCATATGTAGTTCGAGGAAGATCAATGACCAAGGGACTAGGTGACGTAATTTAGAGCTTCAAATGACAAATCTGACAGCGCGGATGGCTTCGAGTCAACGATCGCAACCCAATAGTGCGAAAATCGACCCAATCCAACCTCTGTAGCAGCTACTAAAATGAAAAGAAGATGGATGACCCAGATTGCACCACATAACGCAACCCAATCCACCCATGCACACGCACGCATCACCATACGTGCACAGTAGCACGAGCGCGTGTAGAGGCACGCATGCACAAGCGTAGTGGCATGCTTAGCAGTGCAACGCGCGTGCTTAGGCTGCGGCAGTAGCGGCGTGTATCTCTCGTACGCGTGCGCCAGCGATGTGGCAGTAGGGGGCGTGAGCGGGATCTTTAGCGACGTTTGCGGTGGATCTTTAGTGACATTTATGACCATCACTAAATGTCTTGTATACGAATTTGATTCTTTCCTCCACTATAAAAGGATCCCTACCCCTCCCATTTTTCTTCATCTCTTCCTTTCTTCCTCTCACCACCTCCAAGGCTCCATGAGAGATTGTCCCAAGCCTGGGATGCTCGTCTAGAGTAAAAAACCAAATAGTTTTCCCTCCCCTCATCCCCATTCATGGAGCACCCCATGGTAGTCTTCTCACCTCCCTTCGGGAAAAAGATCCTCACCGCGATGCCATCCTGCCCTGCCCTCCGTCCTCCGACTTCATCCCCGCTCGTCTCACTCCTCACCACCTTCCTCCAGGCGACGTTAGAGCGAGTCATCCTCCAAGAGACTGTCGAAAGGGATTCTCTCACCTCTTTCTATCTTTTTCACTTTTGTAGTGTAGTTTTTCCACTTTCGTAGTTGTAATATACATTTATTCATAAATAGATGATTGTTCTCTCTCACTGTCTCTCTCTTTTTATTTTGCATGTAGATTATCTAGATTTCATTGACCTGATCTCTTGCCCTATTAAAAATACCAAAAAAATTAGAAAAGAAAAAAATTACAAAAACAAATAAAAAGCGAAATGTGGATTTTCAAAACCAAACATTCGCCTCCCCATGTTCGACCCGGGACTCACTTTTCGAGCTTCGGTTATAAATTTTATCTGATTGATGGATTTTCTCGTGAATTGAACTACGACGACAGGTTTTCCAAACTCGAACCCTTTACACGTGCGAATTCGTCGAATCACATGCTTACGATAGTGAAGCTCTCGCCATGGTTGAGGCCCATAGTATGGGATGGACGAGCTTGAATCTTTGCACTGTGGGGGAGTCGAGTGGTGGCCTCCTCAGCAAGGCAAGAGGTGATTTGCTCTTATAGCTGCAGGGGAGTCGTTGAGGTAGGAACGGCAATGGAGATGAAACAAAGGTGGTGTTGGCGACAGAGATCCAAGTTTTTCGCTCACCATCACTGCCGTCTTTAAGCTCCTGTAGCCGTTGAGAAGATAATATTTAAATAATATAAAGAAAATATATATGTGGGTTATTCATGTACAAAACCCATAGGAAATACTAAATCATATTCCTATTTAAACTATATATGTAATGCATGCATGCAAACTAATTTATAACTAGCCATTTGGATTCTAATGATCATATTTACACATGAATGTAATGTATGAAATATGCTTGAAAGTATATTTATAAACTAATTTATATACATATCAATGCATGCTATGTATTTCTAAGTATAAACTTAATGTCTAGGCATTTAATTAATAAATTATCCCACAAAAGTGGGCTCATCAAATGCCTCCATGCCTAATTTTTGCTACTCCCTAGCAAATTCAAGCAATAACCCAGCTCTCCAAGTGGACTAGCCAACCCAATCGGTCTTCGTTTAGAAACATGTTAAGTTTAGACTTTAGACCTAACGTTCCCAAGTAGTTGCTAAGTTACAAACTAGGTCAGCTAAAGATGAGTTGCAGGCAAAAGTTTTCTTGATTTCTAAATCTATGTTAGAGTTTATTGGTCCCAGAATTAAAGCATCCATGCATATGCATTGGTCTAAGTTATTTGAGGTTGGTATGATTGCCACCCTAGAAAGAGAGTAAGAGGATTTTTTTTTTTTGAAATATATATTTTTGATTCCTCTAAGTTTAAACTTGGATCAGCTATCAACACGGTCTATGTTGGATTCATTGTCCCCATCACCGAACCTCAAAAGGTGCATGGCTTTCGATGCTTCGAGATAGCACCGCCCATAGCGACCTCAAGAACTCCTGGCAATTGACACTTCGAGATAGTATTGCCCATGGATTTCTTAAGTGAATTCAGGCCTGTGGCAATTGGCACTTTGAGATAGGGTCGCTCATGGTACCTGAACCGTACAATGCACTTACATGCCCCCAGTAGGATGGATATCCTAAGAGATAAGTGCCAAGGAGGTGACATGTTATCATCGCATCATCAAGGTGAGTATACACTCCACCTCTCCTGCAGTAGAAACTCGTCCAATCAAGTTGTGATTTCAAGCTTCTCCTAAGTCAGAACTAAGAGAACCAAATTTTCTTCAAGAAAAGAATTAAGGTGATCATTATTTACACAAGACCAAGTGTGTGAAATGTTGATGCTTATGTTATGAGGTCCCGTAAATCAAAAGGTAGAAAAAGACACCAGGTACTACCTAGCCTTTAACTCAATCCCTAACTTTCCTTCCTCAACCTCTTGAGGAATGGTCCGTAACTTAACTCCTAATTAAGATTTGAAGTCCACAAAAGACCCTAAAGGTCTAGAGCTAGTAATTCAACTCAGCTTCTAAAGTTAGACACCTAGAATCAACATAGTCTAACCTAAAGTTCTGGTCTGCCTAAGAATGCAGGGTCCAGCCAGTTAAGCTCAATAATGCAAATTTTTTTTTTTAAATGAAATATGAATGCATGAATGCAATATGTATACAAGCTATAAACAGATGCCTCACGTCCTATCCCCCCATGCCTAGTTCAAACAATGTCCTCATTGAAAGTAAAATAGCCAAGGGAAGATGTTACCTGAGGTGAAGAATGAAAGGAGCTAAGGCTCCTCGAGAGTGACCTCGTCAACCAGATGCCCATCCAAAGTAACATATGATTTTAATCGTTGGTCATTGACGGTAAAGGGTGGTGGTGAAGAGGAAGGGCTCTTGATCTCCACAGCCCCATGCGAAAACACTTTCATGATTATGTAAGGCCCATCCCAACGTGAATTCAATTTCCCTGGAAAAAGCTTAAGTCTGGAATTGAAAAGACAGACTTGCTGGTTGGGCTCAAAGGTCTTTTTAAGGATATACTTATCATGCAAGACCTTAGTTCTCTCTTTATAAGTTTGGGAGGTGTCATAAGCATCATTCCTCAACTCCTCCAGCTTAGTCAACTCCAGCAATCGATCCTTACCTACTTACTCTAAATCAATGTTGACACTTCGGATAGCCCAAAGTGCCCTATGTTGAAGCTCAAGGGGTAAATGGCATGCTTTTCTATACACTATCCGAAAGGGAGACATACCCAAAGGGATTTTGTAGGCTATCCGATAAGCCCATAAAGCATCACCCAACTTTTGTGACCAATCCTTTCTATCTAGCCTAACAGTCTTTTCCAAAATGTTCTTGATCTCCCTATTGGACACTTCAACCTGGCCACTCGTCTGAGGATGGTAAGGGGTAGCAATCTTGTGAGTTACTCCCAGACTCCTGAGTAGCTGATTGAAGTGGGGGTTCCTGAAATGAGGTCCCCCATCACTTATAATCATCTTGGGGTAGCCAAAGCGAGATATGATATTGGCCCTCATAAATCTCAAGACCACAGAGTGGTCATTTGTGAACGTAGGAATGGCCTCTATCCACTTAGAGACACAATCCACTACCACCAAGATAAACTCATATCCATGGGACGAAGGGAAGGGACCCATGATGTCTATCCCCCAAACATCAAAAATTTCCACAAGTTAGATAGGGTGTTGGGACATTTCATTCCGCTTCCCAATCATTCCAGTCCGTTGACATCTAATACAAACCTTAACAAAGTAATGAGAATCCTTAAATTAAGTACGTCACCAAAAATTGAACTGGAGAACCTTAAAATCCATTTTCTTTCCACCAAAGTGTCCTCCACAATGAAGCTCATGGCAAAAACTCAACACACTTTGTTGCTCCTCTTCAAGCACACATCGTCAGAATACTTGGTCTTCCCCGAGTCTAAATAATTCTGGCTCTTCCCAATGAAAGAATCTAGCATGGGAAATGAATATCTTCTGTTTTTGCTCATCCCAAGAGCCAGGAGCTTCTTTAATGACCAAGTAATTAACAGTATCAGCATACCAGGGTGAAGTCGGTGTTACCGCCATAAGAGTTTCATCAGGAACTGTCTCGCAGATGTCCTCCAGATGGAGAGTCTTCAAGTGGGAGGTGAGATAGGTGGTCAGCCACTACATTTTCCACTCATTTCTTTTCAAGAATCTCCAATTCAAACTCTTGGAGTAGAATCCACCTAGTTAAATGTGGTGTAGAGTCCTTGGCAATGAGATGTTTCACTGCTGCATGATCAGTAAAAATGACCACCATAGATCCAAGAAGATAAGACCTAAACTTCTTTAGAGCAAAAACTACAACAAATAATTCCTTTTCAGTGATTGTGTAGTTTTGTTGTGGTTCGGTTAAAGTCATGCTGGCATAGTGCAGCACATGTTGTCTTCCCTCAACCCTTTGTCCAAGGACTGCTCCCACTACATAATTCGAAGCATCACACATCAGCTCGAATGGGAGTGCCCAATCTGAAGCCTAGAGAATAGGCATAGAGGTCAAGTCCTCCTTTAGCATATGAAAAGCCTCGGCACACTTTGAATCAAAATCGAAAGAAGATTCCTTCACCAACAGGTCACAAAGTGGCCTAGAAATTTTGTTGAAATTCTTAATAAATCACCTATAAAAGCTCACATGGTCCAGAAAGGATCTAGTCTATTTGTCATTCGTGGGCAATGGGAGTTTGGAAATAGAACCAACCTTAGCTGTATCTACTTCTAAGCCCCTTGCAGACACAACATGCCCAAGTACAATGCCTTTCTGTACCATGAAGTGGCTTTTCTCACAGCTAGGGAATAAACCAGTCTCCTTACATCTCTTCAGCACATTCTCTAGGTGTAGGAGACACTGGTCGAAAGACAAGTCATAAATGGAGAAGTCATCCATAAAAACCTTGACCCACTCGTCAATCATGTCCAAAAAAATGACATCATACACCGCTGGAAGGTTGCTGGTGCATTACATAATCCAAATGACATATGCATGAACACAAAAGTACCATAGGGACTAGTAAAAGTTGTCTTATCCTAGTCATCAAGGAAGACTGCAACCTAGTTATACCTAGAATATCCATCTAAAAAGTAGAAATACTTATTCCCTGCCAATTTCTCGAGGATCTGATCAATAAAGGGCAAGGGAAGGTGAACCTCCTGGGTAGCAGTGTTCAGTTTGCGGTAGTCAATGCAGACCTTCCAGCCAGTTGAGGGTCTAGTCACCACTTATTCTCCCTGGTCATTGGTTGCTACCGTAAAGCCTGCCTTCTCTGGCACCACATGGATTTGACTAACCCATTTGCTATTCGCAATGGGATATATGATCCTGACGTCCAACCACTTTAGAATCTCCTTTTTAACCACCTCCCTCATGTTAGGGTTAAGACGTCTTTGCAAGTCTCGAAATGTTTTGATAGAATCATTAGTATAAATGTGATGCATGCAGAGCGTAGAGTCTATACCCTTAATATCAGCGACTGTCCAAGCTATGGCTTCTTTGTACCTTGATAAGCAGTCTAGCAAGGCTCCCTCTTGCACCTCAGATAGTGCAGATGACATGATTATAGGGAGTGTATCATTTGGCCCAAGGAATACATACTTAAGAGAGTTCGGGAGGGGTTTTAGTTCAAGGTTGGGGGCTTGTATGGTTGAGGGTTTCATAATGGATGTCCCCATCTTAGGTAGCAGATCTACCTTAGGCAGGTATGATGGAGAGAGGGACTCAGTAGAAACTCCAAGCGATTTCTCAAGTTCTAGTACATCCCCTTCACATTCCTCCAAGAGATGGGAATGCTCATTTAGCATGACATGCTGAAGGGGATCATCACATAAAATTGCAAGAGTTGTTTCTTCAATCAAGTCATCTACCACCTCAACTTGGGAACAATCCTCAAATCTAGCTTGTTCATAAGCATCAAACACATTAAGTCGAATTTTCCTATTCCCAAAGCCCATTTTTAATGCCCCAATGTGACAATTAATTGAAGCATTAGAAGTCGCAAGAAAAAGGTAGCCCAAGATGATGGAGGGCTTGGTTGGTTTGTTGGTAGGGTCAATGTCCAATACTAGAAAATCAACAGGGAAGAAGAAATCCTCTACTCTCACGAGGACATCTTCCAGCAGGCCCCATGGTGTCTTCAAGGATCGGTTTGCAACTTGGAGGATTATGGGGGAAGGCTTCAGATTGCCTCCTCCAAGTTGTTCATATACGTAGCTCAGAAGGATGTTTACCCCCGCACCCAGATCAATCATAGCTCTTCTATATGTAAGTTGCCAACGACCACTGAGATGTATGGGGCTCTTGGGTCCTTAAGTTTCGGGGGTGTCCCGTGTTGTATAATTGAGCTAACAGAATTAGGCAGGACAACTTTTGATCGGACCTATTTCCTTGATTGTCACTTTTTCGTGCACAGGTCCTTTAGTAAGAGGGCATAGGACAGAATATGCCTGATAGCTTTAAGTAAGGGTAGGTTAATCTACACTTGTTTGAAAGTCTCCATGATTTCGTCCGTCCTATCTTTGGCTCCAGATGAGACAAAAACTCTACCTAGAGTTAGACAAGTGCTCTAGAAAAGGCACTCTTGGTCTCTGGGTGGAAGGGTTTTCATGTCGAGTAAGTGGGGGAACAGGGACAACCTCTTCCGGTGAGGAGATTTTAAGCAGAGAAGAGTTGGGTGGCTCTTCTCCGGTGGGGGCGAAAGTCGGGGTGGATGGGTTTTCAGAAGGTGGGACTATAGGTGCATCAGGTTTGGAAATTTCTTTCCCACTCCTTAGAATAGTCACCACCTTGGCATGCTCCCTAAAAATAATCCCTTTCCCTTTAGGGTTCTCCTCAGATGAACTGGGAAGCTTCCCAGTCTCCCTCTTGCTCATAGCCTCAACAAGGTGTCTAATTTGGGATTTCATCTCATTGATTGCCTTGTCACAAGATTGGATGATCATGTTTGATTCTCCTGCATGGCCTTCAGCATGGCCTTAAGCTCATCCATCTCAGAAGTCTTGGGTGGTTGGGAGGGGATAGGAGGTTGATTATACTATTGAGTCCGAAAGGGTTGGGGTTAGTAATTCCCTGAATTGGAGACATTCCCCTGTCTCCATGAAAAATTGGCGTCGTTCCTCCAACCCTCATTATAAGTGTTGGAAAAAGGGTCATTACAAGGTCTGGGACAAAACCCTTGGGTGGCAATCAAGTCCACCTGTACAAGGTCAGGGAATTAAGAGGCCAAGTGGCAATCTACAGTAGCGTGCTATTGCCTTGGCAAATGGAGCATTCAGAAGCTTGGGAAGTGGAGGCATTTGGCATGAGTTGGTTAGGGTTTGACATAAGCCTTTCCATATTTGCTTCAACAATTGAATCTGGAAGGCTAAATTCTGGGTATCCCTAGCCTCATTTACCTCAATCTTTCATCGCATAAGAGTGGGTTTCCTATCCAAATAGGCAGAATTTAGGTGGATAGAATTATCACTCAACATCTCAAAAAGCTCCCAAGCCTCATCTTCAGTTTTTGTGAGAAAGGTTCCTACACAGGCATCATCCATTGTTTACCTGTGCTTGTCATTTAATCCAGTGTAGAACCTTTCTACAAGTTGCCATCTTGGCACTTGATGATGGGGACATAAGCATAACAAATCTTTGAAGCACTCCCATGCATCATGAAATTGTTCTCCATCTTATTTAGCAAAACCTATGATTTCCCTCCTATAGTGGTTAGTTTTGCCCATGGGGAAGTATTTTTTCAAAAACCCTCCCTTCAAGGCATCCCAAGTATCCACTCTCCCATCTAGAGTGTGATACCATTGCTTTTCCTTATCCTTGAGAGAGAAGGGAAAGAGGGTTCTGAAAGAGCGATCTTCATTTTCGTTGAAAACTTTAACATAAAATGATATGTCGTTGTATGTAATTGCATGGTAGAAAATCACTTTTCAAAATATTTTAATTCTCAAAACTAACCACGAAGCGTTAGGTCATCTCCACAGGGTGGAATTAACCTATTAAAAATGAGTAATGACGCATCAAGTAATTGGCAATTTCAACAGATGTGCATGCTAACTAGTGCTCTCATTTCCAACATAAATTCTCAATCTAGATAATTAATCAAAAACATGAGGGTGCACATGCAAAATCACCACCATGGAAATACTAGAATTGTTATCTTAATACTGGCAAGCATCATCAAATTTAATTAAATCAGAATTTGTTTCCTATAACAAGTATGCATGTTTGCTTATTCATGAGATGAATGTGACTACATGCAATTCAATTAGAATTGAGGGACATTCATGCAATTCTATTTTATTATAATAAGGAGATAAAAAAATGAATAGTGTTCTCTACAATGGCATTATTCGTAATTACTAATAGGGGCTTTACTGTAGAGAAACAGGGGAATACTTCCCCTCATGCCTGCGCGAAGAGGAGGAGTTGGCAGACTGTGTGGTCGCCGGTGGTGGGTTTCTGAGGTGTGGCCTTCGCGATGGTGGTGACGCAGAGGCCGGTGGTGGTCGGAGCTAGCCGCTGGCTGCGTGAGGAAGATTGGCAGCTTTGAGTGTTGGCACGGGCGTGGAGTCATAAAGGTGGCGTGGCTGTCACATGTGGCTGCAGGTGAGATCGGTAATCGGCAATGTGGGATGCCAGTGGTTGGTGAGCTGATGCGCGCGGCTACTGCTGAGGCTGAGGAGGAGTGGTTGCATGATGATGGCTATGGGTTCTCTTCTTTGTTGCAGCGGTGGAAGAAAGATGTAGATGAAGAAGACGTAGTGGAGGAGGCCACGCGTGCGGCTGCTGGTGGTATTGCGTGTGAGTTGGCGTAGGCGAGTGCTAGCGGTGCATGGTGTGCTACGTGTAGTGAGGGCGCTACGCGGTGAGAGCAGTGCGCGGTGAAGGCAGAGGCTGGTGGTGAGGGGGTTGTATGCGGTGAGGGCGCTGTGCGGTGGGTCTACTACTGCTGTGGCTGCGATGAGAGGGCACGAGTGCGAGGCCGCTGCACACGGTGAAGGTAGCAGCTGGCGGTGAGAGAAGTGAGAGGAGTACGTGGTCCACAGTTCACGCTTCTTGCACAGTGCACGCAGGATCCATGGTGCTCGCCTCCTTCACGGTGGTGAAGGGTATTCCCAGTGGTGTGTTTCCCCTAAGACCTTCTGCTAAGAGCACACCCCTGCCTTTTATCTCCTCCTCCCCATCCGTTCTTCTTCCCCGACGCAAGTCAAAGGATTTTAAATCCCTTACTAAAATTGGCTGCCTGTTGGATTTGTTGAGGCCGGCGGCTGTTGAGAGATGGCTTTGTTGAGGCCAGCTGGCTGTTGGGGGGGGAATTCTTTTCACAGCCCTGGTCTCTTGCAAAATTATTCCTTCTCCTCTCTCACTTTCCCGATTATTTGTTAACTCTTAAATTAGCCTGATGGAGTGGATCAATTTGAGGAGATGCATAGGGTGCACTGTGCTCGAGACCTACATGAAATATAAAATAATTACATAATAAGTTATAGAATACAATAGAATAGATGTAAACTTAAGTAATGACGCATGCAATCATTTTATGACCTAATGTAGTTATTAACAAACATAAAACGTAAGAATAAAGTTAACTTAGGCGTAACAATAGTTCATTAAAATGGACTCATCAAATACCCCCATCCCTAAGATTTGCTAGTCCTTAGAAAAATGAAAAATAATAGAAGTAATCAGAAGATTTCTTCTTTTCTTATTCAAACATTTAGAGATCCATATAATTGTGAAGTGATAATAGCCTAGACAACAGATCCAACTAAAAAGCCAATTCGCAATGAGAGTTCGTACTTCACCCTTGGTAAATATTTCTGTCTGGAGAGGCAACTAATTCCCTTGGGGATAAAGCAGAAGATAATCTGTAATTTGACCCCGACTTTTGGCTTAGGTAGGAGATATCGAGTTGAATGGATTTGTATTTGGTGGCACATACTCATTTGGTACTACATATAATCTAGTACTACACACTTTAGATCTCTATACTATTAAACAAGTCAACTCAAAGAGAGGCTAAACAACTTGCTCTCTTGATGTTCCTTGGTGCTCACTCTTTTCTTTCTTTTCTTTTTGAGATCACAAATCTCACCAAATTTAGTAAGTGTACTCACTGTTTGGTGGCCTCACATGGCATTCATACTTTAATTAAAGTCCTGATAACTCTACAACTAAGTTAGAGTCCTCAGCCAGTATTCGGGCAATCAGAAATACTGAAAGGTAGGTATTGGTCATATTTGGTGATCGCGATAGGTGTTTTTATTGCCTCAGAAACAATGTCACGAAGATAAAATTATAAACTTGGACTCTTTTCTTTTTCTTTTCTCTCTCTTTTCTTCTTTTTTTTATGTTAATGCACCTAACCTAAATGCATGAATTTTCCTAAAATGCAAAATGCATCCCCCCATGCCTAAATACTACAATGTCCTCATCGTTAAAACAGGGGGAGAAAGGAAAGAAATCACCTGATGACGGTGTTATTTAGAATGCTAGGTTGCCTCCCAACAAGCGCTGCATTTTCTGTCAGCAGCTAGACTTATAAGAAACCTATAAGTCTAGTTCCAGACAGAAAAACTAGGCCCTAAAAATATGCCTAACAGCGTGGGCCTAGAAAACAGGTAGCCACGGATGTTGGTGAGCTGATGATGCAGCGTGATTCCAAATGCTCACCAGAAGACATGAAAGCGGAGAACCTCGTTGGCTACCTTGGGAGGTCTAGGAATAACAAAAGAAATATAAAAGGGACCTCCCGAAATGGAATAAGTGGAGGATAACAAGGATCCTCCAAAGTAGGATGGGTTTTAAAAGATAAACATTATTATTTCAAACCCTTGAATGGCAAGACTAAAAGTACAAGCATCAATCCACACTCGCCATTCTACCCGAGGATGTACTGGCCTGATATGTTCTCCAGAAAGAATGTACATGAGCAGAGATCTAAGCCAACGATCGATTAGGGAGTGTAAGGGTTGTTTGTAGTGTTGGAAGGTAATGATTAAGTCCAATGAGGGCTTAGTCGATGTCAGGTCCAATTCCAACAACGGTTCAGATTGTGTATTCTCCCTAACAATTGTAGAAAAATTCACGTCACCCTGCCTAGCAGTAATAATCGGAGCCATATTTTCACCTTTCAATATATGTGAATCAATGGTGGACTCCAAATTATATTCCTTTGATGGCAAGGTTGAAACAACAGAATCATTATCATTAATCTCATCCTCGAATTCTTTTGGTTCACTCAAATTTTTGTCGAGGTGTATATGTGATTCATTAGTAAAGAAAGGAGTTGCTTCAGTATCATTAATTATTTCTGATGGAGGATCCATCTTAATGTTTTGGAGTAAGCCTATATCATGCAATTCTTTGTTCTTCCCGGGGCATAAATCCTCAATGGACGTGTTTTGTCCCCAAGAGTCTCCCCTAGGCTTCTCACTATTGTGTTTGTCCTCCACTAATATCAACTCCTGGTTTGATGGAGGATGACTCTCAAAAGAAGAGAGGAATCCAGATTTCACCATATTATTTATATCCTCTGGGGGTAAATCCTCAAATAATAAATAATCCCCCTGTGATTCACTCCAGATTTTCAGTCCAGGTTCCTCCATTGGGGCATCCTCGTCCTCTGAAATATACTTTTATATCCCTAAGACCAAACTTGATCTAATTCATCCTCCATTCCCTTAGGGTCACCTTCATTGGGTGCATTTAAATCCTCAGGATGCTGAGTGGTAGGTGTTGATTCCCGAAGTGGAGGGTCAGGATTACGACCACTAAGGGTAGAATGGGATTCCACCAAATAATTAGTAGGGGAAGTGATAGGAACAATACAACCTTGACCCAGGTTATCAGGGGTAAGGAAAATACTGTCATTAGGGTCAAGGTCCTCAAGAGGTACCATCTTCCCTTTCTGTTGACTCCAATATAGCTCGGGTGGATAATCACTAGGATCGTTCTCCTCTAGTGGCCGTGTCTCATTGGGAGAGTCTAAGTGATAGCTACGTAAAATGGGATCCCTATTTTCATTGGTTTCCTTAGAATTATTTTCGTGATCATGATCGTATGAGTAGGGATCAGAATTACTAGGAAAAGCGTAGCTAAGCTGTCTAATTTCATTGTTCAAATGTTGACTATTCCTCAACATCTCTCCCATAGATTCCATCATTTCCTTTTGTTGTTTTTGCATTTCTATCATAAAAGAGGAGAGGCTAGTACTATCAGATTGGGGAGGATAGCCAATCTGAGGCTCTGGTTGCCTAGGGGTAATGGTCCAACCTTGATACGGAAAATCATGAAGGGTGGGAGGGTTTGGTGTTTGCATAGTAGTTGATGAGAACCTCATCATGAGCCATAACTAGCTCATTTTGACCTAATAAAGAGAATAAAAGCTCCTACATGACTTGAAGAGGGCTTAATTGGAGGAATAAGTGTTCTGAGAAGAAAACATGAAATAAAGGTTAAAATTGTAATTTCACCATTGCAGTACATAAACGGAATTTCTCAAAGACAGAGCATAGGTCAAATGGTCTAAATAAGATAAAAAGTGGGTTGAATCAATCAGAAATGGGTTCATGTGCAATCTAGGAATTAAATGACATTTGGTAACCCTAAAACAGATCTGCTTAATTCAACAAGGTTTCGGTCAGGATAAAAATCAAGTAAACCCTCTAAAAATCATGGAAAAATATCCCCTAGGGTTTAGAACATTCAAATTGGCCTCTGAAACCTAGTTTGACCTAGATTAGGGTCCTAGCTCATCAATTGACCTAAATTGGGTTTTTACGCAAAATGCCTAGTCAAACGTGGTCAAACCTAAATTCCAACTTCACCATTGGATTCCTTAGGTCCAAATTAGGTTTGTAACAAAATTTGGACCTAAGGGAAGGACATCTTGACCTACTTTGCAAAATAGTCTACCTAATTACATTCTGGCCCCTAAATTTTGAAAACCCTTGCGAAAACCCCCCAAACTTTTCTTGCCACTTTCTGCATTCTGGTCCCTCTGCTAATGCAGCAGAAGACCCATACTCTGGCGAAGTTTCAAGGAGGATTTCTCCTCGCTTCCCCAGGGAGCTGCTCTCAGATGTGAAAGGGGGGTTCCCTGAGAAGTCCCCTACCGCCTGAGCAGCTCCCCATGCCCTGAATCGCACCATACCTCCCGTGCGAACGCTCGAGAGGTATGGGTGTTGTACCTACGGCGACCTCCGGTGAGAGCCTTGCTCACCCTCCGTGCATCTGACCCTCTGCTTGTGCCTTTAAAAGAAACCCCAGGACCAGCTGCTTGAGGCAGACTTGTCTTGGCAGAGAATCCCTCAAAATTTCCTCTCTTCCCTCTCTGGTAGGAAACCCACAAGCTCTGGTGACTACTCCTCCTTCTCATCGCTCTGCTGCCATACCAGCAGCAGAGCTACTTCGTCTCATCTTCCTACGTCGCACCGCACCAAGCGCACGCCTCCCTGCCCACTTCCTCGTCGCCACTCTCTCCCTCTGGGTGTTTCTTCTCCGGCGACAGTCGATACGACTGCCTGCCTCTCCGGCCCCCTTCGTCCCTGCAAGTAGGTTATAATTACTCCCCATCTTTCCCTCTTTCTTTTCCCCACATTATTTCATTCAAACTGACCCTCGACTGTCCCTGACCACCATCACCTTCCCCGTCTCCGGCCACCCTCCGGCGAGTTGCCCCCGTAGATCCGCAGCTCCACACAACTCGTCGACCGTCCCAGAAGCTCCGCCTCATCACACTGAACACCCTCCGCCCCTCCACAGTCCCTCTACACTCACTCAACACCCCACCGAACACACCCATCTTTCCGGCCACAGGACGACCTAGGCACGCACGCCTAGGCCGCCCCGCGATCTGCCGCACAGCTCAACACCTTCACCGTGCCACGGTGAAGGTTTCCCGGTGGTTTAATTAGGCCATGAGGCCATATTCGTGTCTGCCAGATTCTGCTACCCGACCGCCATTGATGCCACATTGAAGCAGCTTCTTCCACGCTCCAGGCTTCAGGACTCCATGTCTTCAGCTGCTGCGAAGACAAGAGAGTGGTGCGAAGGCAGCTAACCAGCAAACGAAGAGAATCGAAGCTGCAGCTGCGGTCTGTTGCGGGCACACGTGAGGAGAGGTGCCAGTTTAGTCCCACATCGGTAAGCCTCGCAGCGCCTTCACTGTTTAAATTAGTTTTATGATACGGGCTTATCACCTCCGAATACACCTGGGGTGAGGTGCCGTGCCCCACGCCCGCCTCGTCCGTGGATTCACCACGTGGACCTGGTGGATCCAACCCGACACTACCGAGCACACCTCGCGCACCATAACACACCGGTGGGCTTGGTCCCTGGGTATGCAACCCGACCCGTTAACCTGGCTCTAGGAGAGCTTCCTATGAGCGGTTTGCAGAGAGAGAGAGATACGAGCGGGTAGAGAAAGGGTTAGGTTTTGCTGTGCCTTGTGTGCAGGAATAGAGTGCCGAAGGAGAAAGGCTAAGTACTTAGCCGCAGGAAGGAGAAGGAAGAAGCTCTGAAGAGAGGCTGAGCAGAGGAAAAGGCAAGGCAGAGAAGAAGCTGAAGAAGAAAAGCTGAGCAAAGGAAAAGGCTCGCCAAGGCAGAAGAAGGAGGACACAGGACTCAGAAGAAGAGAAGGAGAAAGAAGAGCAAGAGAAAGAAAGAAAGAAAAGGAAGAACAGAAGAAAGAGAGAAGAAGAAGGACTAACAGAAGACAGAAGAAGAAGAAGAACAGTGAAGAAGAAGAAGATCAGAGACACGCAACAGCAAAAGAAGAAGAAGACTTTCATTTTAAGACATCTGATACAGAAATCAGACGTCCAATTCTGTTCTTTTTAGCAATTCATTTTTATAATTCTCTCATTGAACCAATTGTTTTCTCAAGTTTTTAAAAGTACTTAGATTGCTCCCTGTGTTCGACCTCAGATACTCCGATTTTCGAGTAATAAAATCTTTATTTGTTTTGAACATTTTTTCGGCTATACTACAACGTGATAATCTTTAAAAACCCGATAAAACATACTCGAAACATTTTTTTGGCGCCGTTGCCGGGGAGCAACGGGCACTTTTAAAGCTTTTGATCATAACTTTTGATCCAATATTTGATCTAATTCATCTCTTTTATTGTGCTTATCTCAGGGAAAGTAGAGAAAAGAAGAGCAGCTGCACAACAGACACTCCAAGGAACAGGTAATCTTCATTAGCCCTCTCTTAACTCCCTCAAAATCTGAAAAGGAACAAAAGAAGAATCAACTTAGGGCTACCTATTTCATACTTAGTAATTCATCGAAGTTGCCTAATTTTTCATTTCAACACATTTTTAACTGCTCATCCAACTAAGGTAACTAGGCCTAAAACTTTCTTGATTGAGCCCTAGATACTAAATTTTGAGGCAACTAAATTGGACCAACTAGATCCAACTCAAGGATTGAAAAGCTAGGGTTTTTAGAGACACACCTTCTCTTAAAAAAAAGAAAAATGTTTTTCCAAAAAGAGGTGTGCCTAAACCTTGTTTGAAAAGATCTATACAAAAGGAACCCTAAGCAAATCAGGCTTTTAAATCCATTTGAACCTTAAAAGAAAGGACCCAAAAGCTCTCAAAGGAACAAGAGGTGAAGTTGATCCCTTGGGTCAACCAACCTTAAAATTAGGTCACTTTTTCACTCAAAATACCTAAAAGTTCAAGTGGAACCTTAAGCACCTTGATCTTAAAGTAAAAAAGGTAGACTTAAGAGGTCAAGGTCCCCATTCTGGTCTACCTGGAACCGCAGTGACAAGAGAGGTTGGGTGGGGGAAACCCTGTAACTCGTGGGGATGCTCTACCGTGTAGGGATCTTTGCGTGGGGATGCTCTACAGTGACAAACCCAGGTAATTCTCAGGTGGCCGATCTTTTGATCAAGGGGTCCATCTGCCCTGCACCTCTATAGTCACCCAACATTTTGGGTATCTCGATTAGGTCCAGCACCTTCTAATCTCATCACATCCTTCGGTGCATGTTCGGTAGGAGGTCCTTAAGACCTCTTTTAGAAATTCACTCTCGTTGAGGCCAAGCCTCGATGCCCTTGTTTGTGCAGCAACCCCACCACATTAATCTTTCATCTGATTCAGAACCAAGTTCTCCTTCTTCTCCCATCATGGCACAACCCATTCAAGAAGAGAACCTTGAGCACCAACTTCAACGCCTAAATGATCACTTTCAAAATTTTGTAAACCCACCGCAGCGACTTATGATGCGAGATCACTACAATCCTGCTGCGGTGGCAATTGAACCTCGAATACGAATCCCGATTGGAGGTCCTGATTCTGAACTGAAGCCCAATATGATTCATGCCATACCAAAGTTTCATGGGCTTAACTTTGAGGATCCATTCTAACACATTAAACAACTCAAGCATCTGGCCCAGACCTTCAGGTTAGAGCCACAAAATCGGGATATTCTTCTCATGAAAATGTTTTCGTTCTCCCTCTTGGACAAGGCCGCCCATTGGCATCAAACTCAGACCCGTCCGATCAACACATGGGAGGAACTTCAGTCTGAATTTTTTAAAAAATTCTTCCCCGTTGGCCGGACGAATGCCTTGTGCCACCAGATCACTCATTTCACTCAACAACCGGGAGAACCTCTTGACGAAGCATGGGATCGATTCTTAGATCTCATGGGAAGGTGCCCCCATCACGGAGTTCCTAAGTGGGAACAAGTCCAGACTTTTTACCAGGGACTCCATGAGGATATCAGGCTTTTCGTCAATGCAACTTGCAGAGGAAATATCATGGGTCAACATGAGGACACCGTGTGGGAGATTCTCGAAAACATGTGCGAGAACTCCATCAACAATGACTCCATGGGATTATTCGACAGGACGAATACCCGCTCATCGACGAACCTTAGGGGAGCACACGAGACGCAGGGCCTGTCCGCATCAATCCACCTGGAACTAATGGCCAGTCGATTGGACAAGGTCTCCATCATCGAGAAGAAGGTGGACGAGCTAACTCAGCACTTGCAGCGAGCCACCTCTACGCATAACTCCTTTGTACAGCCTCCTTCCACACAGGAAACTGTGCAAAATATTCCCCACCGATCTTCTCCTGGGTTGGATCCATATCCATCCCCATCTGATTCTCGGATCAGAAGATCATCCGATCCTTTCTATACCAGCCCGGGGAATTCCATTCCCCCTTTCTCTGATTCTTTGGAGGTTCCTCAGACCTGCGAGGACCTCAACGCCATCCAAAATGACCCATTCTCCAACACCTATAACCCTGGATGGCGAAACCATCCCAACTTCTAGTGGGCGGGAAATTCCCAAACCCAAAGACCACCTTTTCAGCCCCGCCGACAACCCCCTCGTCCTTACCAGCCGCCTCAGCCTCAGCCCAACCCTACCTATCCATCGGGGCCAAATCAGGACCAAATGTCTCTTATTCTTCAGACTCTGGCTGACATTCAAAAAATGAATGCGACTATTCAAAAGCAACATAGGGACGAACTTACAGAGGTTCGAGATCAACTGGCCTAGTTGGCTAATTCTCGCTAACCAGGCACACTTCCTTCCCAACCTCTTCCTAACTCGAATAACGTGCCAACACAGCGGCGCCTTATGAACCCAAACCCGGGCCAAGCACACATGATTTATCAGGCCCCCTCTGTTCCTTCACCCAACGGGATGGAGGCTTCCACTTCCTATACGGGCTATCAGCAGCAACCCATCTTACCTAATCCTAACCAAAACCAGGCAGGGCTAAATTCTGTAACAACCCGTAGTGGTAAGGAAACCCAAGATCCACCCTATCCAAACCACTCCAAGCCTGGTAGTAATCCCAACCCTAGGACAATAATCCAAGACGTTCCTATCACTGTCCCAGATCAAGAACCTGGACCTATCCTAGAAGAACTAACTAGGATCCCATTTCCTGAAGCCTTGACCAAAGGAAAAATGATAACCAAACCCGTGGCCCCTGAGGAGGATTTGGTCAAGCTCTTTGAACAGGTCCAGATAAGCATTCATTGATGGATGCAATTCGCCACATACCGGCTTACGCAAGATTCTTGAAAAATGTATGTACACCCAAATGTAAGCCGCGAACCAAGGATGGGAATCCGATCGTACTGTCAGAGCAAGCTAGCTCTGTCATCTTGAGTAACCTCCCACCCAAGGCTAAAGACCTAGGAATTCCCCTGATTTCTTGTAAAATTGGTGAAACCCAATTTGATAAAGCCTTACTAGATCTAGGTGCCTCCATAAATTTAACACCTACATCCCTCCTTGACCACCTTGAAGAATCTGAACTCAAACCAACTGAGGTGACATTGCAGTTAGCTGATCGATCCATCAAGTCACCAAAAGGAACACTCGAGGATGTCATTGTTAGGGTACGGGATTTCTACTTCCCGGTGGACTTCATAGTACTGGACATGGATGCACATAAGAACCCAAGGGACACACCAATCATATTAGGGAGACCCTTTTTGGCCACTGCTAGGGCCAACATAAACTACGAAGAGGGCCAGATAGAGTTAAAATTTGGGAATCAAACTGATGTAAACACATTTACACTACTTAAAATGTCTATTTATGCATGTTCTTAAGCAGTGGATTGCATTTCATGATATAAATATTGCATAACATGCATCATCTCGCATTTAGAGTAGTTTGAATAAAATGGAGGTTAATTATCTCCTTTTATGTGCTTGGACAGGGCAAACATTTTATCGGGGCCTCGGATCAAAGATCCAACCATATGGATGTGATCAGGGCGACGATTGGAGTTCAACGACTCTAAGATCTCCCTAATCAGGCATCCGTAGCATCAGATAGAGATCGGGGAACCTGAGAAGATCAAGGGCCAAAATGGTGTAAATCCGCACTTCAGATGACAAATCTGACCGCACGGATGAATTTGGATCGACGATCGCAGCCCAACGACAAAAAAATCGAGTCAATCCGACATCCGTGGCACCATCTACAACTTCCAGAAGATGGACGACCAAGATGGCGCCACGTGGTGACATCTCAGCCGCCCAAACAGCCGCTGGCATTTTGTGAAGGCCCCTGCCCGGTCGCTCTCTGCCGTCAGATGGAGATCCAACGGCTGTGGCCGCCCGATGCTTAAAACGTGCGCTCGACCATCCGCGCCCCGCAGCGCAGTGGTCGAGCGCGCTTACGCGAGCACGGGGCGCGGGTTCGAGCCGCGGTGAGGGGATTGAAGGCGCGGGTAATTGAGGCACGTGGAGCGTCGGATGGAGATCGTGCGGTCGCGGGCGCCCGATAACGCCGACGCGCGATTGGACGCCCCGCGTAACGCGCGATCGCACGCGCAGGCGGGAGCGAACGTGATTTAAGCCATCCGATCTCGCGATCGGACGGCTAAAAAGCGCTGGACGTGCGCGAGCGTTGAGGAGCGGGCAGCCGAGGAGGCACGCATGGGCGCGGCGGCGATGGCCACGTCGGGGCTTTAGTGAAGGATTTATCCGTCACTAAAGACCCCTTATTTATTATTTTGAAGATGTAATGTCCATTTTTCTCCCACTCCTTGCAACTATAAAAGGAGACCCCCTCCATATGAAATTCTCATCCCTTCTTTCTCCTTTCTACCCCTCCAAAGCTCAAGAGAAGCTTGTCCCACACCCGGGATGCTTCTCGCGAGATAAAGTCCAATTTTCATTCCCCTTCGGAAGTGGATCCTGCGACGACGACGGCATGCTGCTTCGTTCCCGTTCTTCTGCTTCATCCTCCTTCATCCCGCTTCATTCTCCTTCATCCAGGCGTCGTCCCGTCCGGCTCGTCCTCCAAGCAACCGTCGAGGAGGATTTCTCTCTCCCTATTCTTTTTACCGCTTTCTAGTATAGATTTACTGCTTTCTAGATTAATCTACTCGTCCTCCAAGCAATCGTCGAGGAGGACATTTCTCTCTCCATTCTTTTAATGCTTTCTAGAGTAAATTTATTGCTTTCTAGAGTAATTATTTTATGCTTTCTAGTTGTAATGAACAATCTCTTCAATACAAAAATTCCTTGTTTATTCTACATCTTATTTTGATTTCTCTGTGTAATATTCTCTCTCTCTTACTCTCTCTCTCTTCTATTTATTGTAAATAATTAGATAATTCTAAATTGAATTATTCTGTAACAAATAAAAAGAAATGCGTAGTTTTTAAATCAAACGTCTGCCTCCCTGTGTTCAACCCAGAATTTTAATTTCGGTATAAATTTTATTTGTTGAACACGAATTCTTCGCTTTTGAACTCCAACGATAGGTTTTCCAAAACCAAACACGTTAGCGTAGGTTCGTAAACGTTCAACATTTTGGCGCCGTTGTTGGGGAGGCAACGATCTTTGATTTCTCTTCGCGTTTTGTAACTTACAAATCATTTACCTCACTTTTCTCCTTTCTTATTGTAATTGCAGGTACTCTTTTGAGGCAAGCAAAAGCGGTAGATTGGAGTAAGGTGCTGTGGAAGGTTTTGTAAGTTATCCCCCATTCTTTCCCCCTCCATAGATTTCATTCGCCACATTGAATCCAAATTCCAATTAACCTAGGTGTTTGCATAAATCTTAGGAATAGTTTGGTTGTTTGGATTCTCACTCACATTCATTCCACCTTCATTTATATAAAAAAAAGCAAAAGGATAATTTTGTGGGGCAATTTTCAACAAATACACAATGTACACCCACATTTAAAAGCACTTAATCGAATTGATTTGTTTCTACTCAACCGGGTTCTGATCTTTGGAACCGGTACACATAAAGAAACACATAAAAGAGTAGAAATCATTCTAGGTTAACCATCTTTGTGTGCCTAACTTAGTGGTGCATTTGTAGCCAATTGTTTGAGTTGATTGGGCCGCACCACTTCAAATAAAATCAACTCATCAAGTAGCTGCTAATTAGGTTCAACTCTTAGGGATTTACCAGGCACTCCACATTCTTTTTAAGCTTTAAAGGAAAACATCTTCACCTGTGCTTGTAAAACTTGGTGTGCCAGCGAAACTTGATTGAAAACACCCAAAGTTGAATCCTAAAAGCTACTAAGCAAGATTTGAATCTTAAAATTCACCACATCAAAAACAATCTTGCTTGAAAACCACTGGTTGTGCACTCACACAAGAATCAATCAATCATTAAGGGCACAACCCATTTAAAGGGCCCATCACATTCCAAAGCACATTCAAACCTAGCCCTAAATAAAACAGAGTAGATGTTGGCCTTAAGGATTGAACTCGCTCTTCATAACTTAGAACGAGATTATTTTCTATTAGTCTGTTTCTACTGTTCAATCTGATGTCTAGCTAGGGGAGCAGAGTCAAACGATCGCGGCTGGGGGGTACACTAGGAACCGGAGGCGCAAGCCGAAGGAAGAACCTTCTCCCCAGTCCCTCCTTCTAACTGGTTGGATTGAACAGACGAAAGTAGATCAAATCGTTCCTTTATCTCAAGACGGGTTTTGAGAGTCTGTAGGTCTTTAGGCTAACCTATTTAAGGGCAGGTTTGATTGTTTGTATTGCAGGGCACCTTTCTTCCTCCCGTGTATCATGAATCCTTCCACATATTTCACGCATTCCCGCTCTTTCCCTCCTGTTGTAAATTATCCTCAACATGACGATTATCCCAACTCGTATTGTAATCGACCATCAATTAGTTGGGATAATTCGGATTGGGGATACAATTCCGGACCCCCGTGTTTAGGGTCTAACCCTGAACACTTTGATTCTGATTTCTATCCTTCTCAGAGCTACATTGATTATAGATCGTCTTCCTTTCATGAATAGCATAATACAATCTACAATCAAGAAGGATACACCGATCCTTACCTCTGATTTCACTTCCTTTAGGTCATCACCATCTTTTGAACAATCTGAAATGACCTATTATCAGGATGGGTATAACGAATCTCAACTCGTTAATTCCTCTGCATTGATGTCAAACCTGCCCAACCCTGAACCAACTCATTTGGTTCAAGTTAACCAGGTTCAAGATAAGGTTCTGGCTAACTTGAGGAATATCATTCAATCTTTAGAAGTTCAGCCAACACCTTGCATTGAGAGATTGGAGCCCCTGATTCAGATGATTGATGATTTAAACAAGTCTTTGTTGGATTGGCTCCAGGACGTTAAGGATAAGAACCCAGGTGAGTTTCTACTTGGGAAATTAGCGAAATTGAGGATGAGATTCGTGGTTTCTTTGATTCAATCTTGGGATGATTCCCAGGATGAACCCTCCTCAAGAAAGCCAATGACAGAACCCGCTCAAGCACCTGTTGGAGGGGACACGTGTTACGAGGCTGACCAGATTGAATTAAAGTAACCAATTAAAGATGATCTGATTTCTTCACCTGAGATCCCTGAGCCGGGTTACGAGGAAACGTATGTCTCCTTGGAACGGAAAGTGACAACTGATTTTGGGACATACATTGATACGGATCCTGATGGTGAAGATTCAAGTTGCAAAGTCTCACGCGAGTTTTCTGAACATGATTTCTGTGAGACAATTGGGCCTGAGGAATCTGATAGATCATTTGATAGCCCAATAACTGAGGAAACTGATCTTATTAGGGCACACATTATGGATCCAGAATCGCATTTTCTGGAAGAATCAATTCAATGCCCTGATTATCAGTTACACCCTGTTGAGCTTATTGATGATTCTAATTCTGAGATAATTAGATCGAAGTCAATTTTGATTCTGCCACATCATTTAGACTTGGAGATTCCAGACGGGGTGATGAATATACAAGAGGTCTTGGAATTTGATACACTTAATGAGGAGGATAGGAGTGGGGAAGTTCTGATTTGGGAAGTTAATTTTGGAGGAAATGGAAGATTGAGTCGAAGGGTTCCTTTTAAGCTGAAATCATCAAATCAGAACCCTTAGGACATTTGTTTCGAGGATGTTCAACTCAAGCACACATTCAACGATTATCCTTTTGAGCTTCAATTCTCTGTAACCCGACATTCATAAATCGTAGGCCCGACCCCGCTTGCATTCTGATTTTAGGTTTTGAGTAATTTTTATCCAGAACCTAAGATATTCTCGATTATGGGGGATGGGTCTGCACCACAATCTGGTCCACATCTGTGGACCGCTATTGATAGGTCAGAGGATTCTTCTGTTTATATTAATTCTGACCTGCACTTGTGAATTCTTCATTTCTTTTCTTTGTATAGTGTGCCTAGCTGAAGGCACTAAACTCAGCACATATACAGTTCTTTTTCGTTTTCATCTCGGAGCGGACATGACATTCATGCAATTCAGGTGCTTTCTACGCTTTTCCACTCTATTTTATGTCTTTTTAATATAATGAGGACATTGCATTAGATAGGCATGGGGGGGTGGATATTTATCTCTGGATTCATTTGTCAGCTCCGTAGATTTGTTTTATTTTCTTTTATATAAAAAAAAATCAGAATTAGGAAAGAGAATTTGAGTTTAAGAAAATTTTCAATCTTAAGAAATACTACATTAAGATCTGAACATAAAGACCCTTCAGGTCTTTGAACTTAACCAGCCTGTGTATCCACTAAAATGTGGATTTGTTTTTCGAGTTCTCGCCAACTTGAATTTTATTTTAATAGGAGTAAATAAGTTTAAGTGATAAGTACACGACTTATCAACCCGCCCTCTGATGTGAGGGAATTTTGAGTCTTAAGCATCTACACACTTTCTTTGCATTGACTCATTGTTCGGCGATTTTTACGGAAATTGGATAGCTAATGAACCTTCTAGGATGATATGGCTGGCAAGTTATCGTGGGTAACAGCCCATAGGTAGGTTGTCCAGAGCCCAGTCACTGGACCTTTCTCTTTTTCCTGCCCTTAGGTAAATCTTAGACCAGGGAAGCCACCTATTTAAAAAAAAAAATCAAAAAGAAAAGGGAGAAAAGAATAAAAAGAAATAAACCACACTTCCCCGCACGAGTATGGCTGGCAAGTTGTCGGTGGTAACAGCTCATCGACCGGTTGTCCAGAACCCAGCTCAGAAAACGCACTAAAAATTCCCAAAACACTTAGGAAGAAGCGGAGAAGTAGAATAAACCGGGGAGATATACACTGGATTCACCCTTGTGTTGACCCCATAAAAAAATAAAAGTTGGGAGAAAGCTACCGGTTGTAAAGATACACCTTTAGGCAGAATTCTTTTTGAGGTCACCTAGAGGCGTAGAAATTCGAAGTCTGTCCTAATTGCCGATCAACGAGTCTATCACAAATCACAATAAGATGCTTAAAGCTTAGGGTTCTCATCAAATCTTGGGTGAGTTGAATGGCCTTAGAAAGCCACTCTTAAACCCTAAAATTTGAAAATCCAAAAAAAATTAGAAAAGAGTAAAAAGAAAAAGAAAATTTTCTTTGAATAAGGCGATGGCTTGAGGCGGTTTGAATTTTGGTTGATACCCAGGCACTATTGTGTCTTTGAAAGTTCAGTTCCTAAGTAGACAATTTCTTAATGATTGAAAATAACTCAGGTCCAAATAATCTAACCTAATTCTTTTATAAATAGCATATAGTTTTTGCTAGGGACTAGCAAAAGATAGGCATGGGGGTATGATGTAAACACATTTACACTACTTAAAATGTCTATTTATGCATGTTCATAAGCATAGGATTGCATTTCATGATATAAATATTGCATAACATGCATCATCTCGCATTTAGAGTAGTTTGAATAAAATGGAGGTTAATTGTCTCCTTTTATGTGCTTGGACAGGGAAAACATTTTATCGGGGCCTCGGATAAAGATCCAACCGTATGGATGTGATCAGGGCGACGATTGGAGTTCAACGACTCCAAGATCGCCCTAATCAGGCATCCGTAGCATCAGATAGAGACCAGGGAACCCTAGAAGATCAAGGGCCAAGATGGTGTAAATCTGCACTTCAAATGGCAAATCCGACCGCACGGATGAATTCGGATTGACGATCGCATCCCAACGACATAAAAATCGAGTCAATCCGACATCCGTGGCACCATCTACAACTTCCAGAAGATGGACGCCAAGATGGTGCCACGTGGCACCATCTCAGCCGCCCAAACGGCCGTTGGCATTTTTTGAAGGCCCCCGCTCGATCGCTCTCCTCCGTCAGATGGAGATCCAACGGCTGTGGCCACCCGGTGCTTAAAACGTGCGCTCGACCATCCGCGCCCCGCAGCGCAGCGGTCGAGCGTGCTTACGCGAGCGCGGGGAGCGGGTTCGAGCCGCGGTGAGGGGATTGAAGGCGCGGGTAATTGAGGCGCGTGGAGCGTCGGATGGAGATCGTGCGGTCGCGGGCGCCGGATAGCGCCGACGCGCGATTGGATGCCCCGCGTAACGCGCGATCGCACGCGCAGGCGGGCGGGTTGCAGCGGGCGCGGACGCGATTTAAGCCGTCCGATCTCGCAATCGGACTGCTGAAAAGCGTTGGATGTGCGTGAGCGTTGAGGAGCGGGAAGCCGAGGAGGCGCGCGTGGGCGCGGCGGCGATGGCAACGTCGGGGCTTTAGTGACGGATTTATCCATCACTAAAGACCCCTTATTTATTATTTTGAAGATGTAATGTCCATTTTGCCCCCACTCCTTGCAACTATAAAAGGAGACCCCCTCCATACGAAATTCTCATCCCTTCTTTCTCCTTTCTACCCCTCCAAAGCTCAAGAGAAGCTTGTCCCACACCCGGGATGCTTCTCGCGAGATAAAGTCAAATTTTCATTCCCCTTCGGAAGTGGATCCCGCGATGACGACGGCGTGCTGCTTCGTTCTCGTTCTTCTGCTTTGTCCTCCTTCGTCCAGGTGTCGTCCCGTCCGGCTCATCCTCCAAGCATCCGTCGCGGAGGATTTCTCTCTCCCTATTCTTTTTACCGCTTTCTAGTATAGATTTACTGCTTTCTAGATTAATCTACTCGTCCTCCAAGCAATCGTCGGGGAGGACATTTCTCTCTCCATTCTTTTAATGCTTTCTAGAGTAAATTTATCACTTTCTAGAGTAATTGTTTTATGCTTTCTAGTTGTAATGAACAATCTCTTCAATACAAAAATTCCTTGTTTATTCTACATCTTATTTTGATTTCTCTGTGTAATATTCTCTTTCTCTCTTACTCTCTCTCTCTCTTCTATTTCTTGTAAATAATTAGATAGTTCTAAATTGAATTATTCTGTAACAAATAAAAAGAAACGTGTAGTTTTTAAATCAAACGTCGGCCTCCCTGTGTTCGACCCGGAATTTTAATTTCGGCATAAATTTTATTTGTTGAACACGAATTCTTCGCTTTCGAACTACAACGACAGGTTTTCCAAAACCAAACACGTTAGCGTAGGTTCGTAAACGTTCAACACAAACCCTGAAGATTGACATTTTTAAGGCCTAACAAGGGATTAATTGCGGGGTTATAGAGCAAATTTGTGATATCAGAACCGTGGTTGAGGAATTGCACACAGAGGACAACCTGATTACCCTTGATCAACCACTAGAAAATCAAAACCAGCCAACAAAGGAGTGAGAACATGATCTAGACACACCTATGACTCCAACCCTTGTTCCTAATACAAACCCTGAACCACCAGCTGCTGCTGACAATCCTGTCATGGAACTCAAGCCCTTCCCGAGCATTTGAAGTATGTCTTTTTGGATTCAAATCAGACGTTTCCTGTGATTATCAACTCTCGACTCACACTTGAGCAGGAACTCCATTTGATTACTGTTCTCCAGCAACATCGTAGAGCCATTAGATGGACTCTCGATGATTTGACTCGTATAAGCCCTTCATATTGCACACATCGAATCTACACAGAAGAAGGCGCACGACCTTCAAGAGAAATGCAAAGATGCCTAAACCCTAACCTACAGGAGGTCGTGAATAAGGAGATCATAAAGTGGTTAGATGCAGGGATCATCTACCCGATCTCCGACAGTCGTTGGGTGAGTCCAATACAGGTGGTGACTAAAAAGGCAGGACTTACCATCATCACGACTGAAGTCGAAGAAGTCATTCCTACCCGAATAGCTAACTCGTGGAGAGTCTGCATTGATTATAGAAGACTCAATTCCTCCACGAAGAAGGATCATTTCCCACTACCGTTTATTGATCAGATCTAGGCCATTAGCGGGAAATAGGTTCTTCTGCTTTCTTGACGGGTACTCCGGTTACAACCAGGTGGCAATCCATCCAGAGGACCAAGAAAAGACCACATTCACCTGCCCCTTCAGGACGTACGCGTTTCGCAGAATGCCTTTCGGTCTCTGCAATGGACCTGCAACTTTTCAACGGTGCATGCTTGCCATATTCTCAGATATGGTAGGTGACTATCTGGAAGTCTTCATGGATGACTTTTCAGTTTTTGCAGCATCATTTGACGATTGCCTCCAACACTTGGTCCAAATACTCAGGCGGTGCATCGATGTGAATTTGGTTCTTTCCCGGGAAGAGAGCCATTTCATGGTGCCTGAGGGAATTGTCCTGGGACATTTAATCTTGGAGAAAGGCATCCAAGTTGATCAAGCTAAGGTTAACCTGATTTCCAAGCTCCCTATGCCTAGCTCGATTAAGGGCATCCGATCTTTTTTGAGGCATGTCGATTTATCCCTGATTTTTCAAAAATCGTGCACCCCCTGACCACTCTTCTCTCTAAGGATGTGCCTTTCAAAATTTCCAAGGAATTCACTCAAGCATTTGAGATCCTACGTGACCGAGTCACCAAAGCCCCGATCCTATAGTCCCCTGATTGGTCTCAACCCTTGGAGATCATGTGCGATGCATTTGACTTCGTTGTAGGAGCGGTTTTGGGGCAGAAAATTGACGGGAAAAAACCTGTGGTCATTTACTACGCTAGCAAAACACTAGATGAGGCTCAGCGTAACTATACGATTACTGAGAAAGAGCTACTAGCTATAGTATTTGTCCTAGAAAAATTCAGATCATACCTTCTAGGTTCCTGTGTCATCATATACTCGGATCACACAGCTGTGAGGCATCTCCTTGCAGAGAAGGATGCGAAACCTCAATTAATCCGATGGATCTTGTTGTTGCAAGAATTTGACCTTGAGATTCGTGATAAAGCGGGAAAGCAAAATGTGGTAGCTGATCACTTGTCCCATCTTCCTTCTGAAATAATTGATCCTTCCGGACCCATCACAGAACATTTTCCTGATGAGCACCTCCTGGCTATCAGTATAGGTCTTCCATGGTTCACAGATATAGTAAATTACCTGGTATCACATCAGATTCCGTCCGATTGGCCGAAGGCCAAGAAGGACAAATTGCGTTCCGATGCCAAGTATTACCTATGGGAAGACTTGTATCTATTCTGCATTGGTGCTGATCAGATAATTCGATGGTGTGTCGCGGAAGTGGAAATCAACGACATACTCTCATTCTGCCATGACCAGGCAAGCGGTGGGCATTTCTCAGGACATAAAACAACATCAAAAGTCCTCCAGTGTGGCTTTTACTGGCCCACAATTTTCAAGGATGCATACGATCACTGTAAGGCATGTTCCCGTTGCCAGACTTTGGGTAACATGAGCCATCGAGACATGATGCCTCCACAGCTGATCTTGGTATGCGAAATTTTTGATATTTGGGGGATTGATTTTATGGGACCCTTCCTGATCTCGAATGGCTTCGAATACATCTTACTCGCAGTTGACTATGTGTCCAAGTGGATTGAAGCCATTCTGGCCCGAACCAACAATCATAAAGTTGTCATCAAATTCATTCATCAAAACATTTTCTCAAGGTTCGGGATTCCACGAGCAATAATTTTCGACGGAGGGACCCATTTCACAAACGCTCAGTTCAGGTCACTGATGACCAAATACGGGGTGTCACACCGAATCTCTACTCCTTACCACCCCCAAACTAATGGTCTAGCTGAGCTATCAAACCGAGAAATCAGGAAAATCCTTCAGGTTACTATTCGACCTGACAGAAAAGATTGGTCTTCTCAGCTTCTAGAAGCATTGTGGGCCTGTAGGACCGCTCACAAGACCCAATTAGGAATGTCTCCCTTCAGACTAGTGTACAGGAAGGCATGTCACCTCCCCGTCGAATTGGAGCATAAAGCCTATTGGGCAGTACGGAATTGTAATCTAGATCTTTCTAAGGCTGGAACCCACAGAAGACTTCAAATAAGCGAGATCGATGAATTACGCCACAACGCGTATGAGAACTCGTGAATTTACAAAGAACGGGTTAAAGCTTTTCACGACAAACGCATTTCTAGAAAGGTCTTTCATCCTGGTCAAAAGGTTTTACTCTTTGATGCCCGACTCAAATTATTCCCAGGAAAGCTACGATCTAAGTGGGTCGGACCTTACCTAGTCTGACAAATCTTTGGAAATGGAGCCATTGAAATTAGCTCACTCAACCACGATTCCGAACCCTTTATTGTGAACGGTCAGAGACTCAAACCGTTCATTGACAGGACCGATATAAATTTGGCTGAGTCATCCTTTACCCTCCATTCCTCTTGAGCTCATTGCGCCCAACTGATGGCGTAAAACTCAGCGCTTAACGGGAGGCAACTCGTCATTCTTTGAAAAACCCGAAACCTTTTCTGACATTTCTATGCAAAATTCATATTAGGATTCATCCATTAGAACAGCCGACTTCACCTCAGGTATCCCTACCCGAGATTAGAAATCGTTCGCAACAAGTCATTTCGACCCGTTCACTCACCACACACCTGTCCTAATGCATGAACTAAGCTGAAATCGAACCCACCTAATTTACAATGGGGACATTGCAAATCTTAGGTATGGAGGGGTATGAAGGTGCAAAACGTCAGGAAAATTCATATCAAGAAAGGGTTTCATCTTAAAAAAAAAAAAAGAGACTTGAAGGAGGGGAGAAACAATTCAGAGTCATACAAAATGAGAGGAGGAAAAGAGTAAAATGCCAAAAAAGGAGCACAAAATGAAAAAGAAAAAATGGTCATTAGTAAAAGATTAAGGGATTAACGGAAGTTCTAGACTAGATCAAGAAAAGAGAAAAAGTGCTAAGGTAACATAACAAGAGATTAGCGGGAACGCTGATTTTAGGCCTCTTGGGCTAAATTCTTTAGCTTAAAAATTCATGTATTTGTTAAAATCTGGATAATCCTCAAGAGGTTGGGGAAAATGCGAAGCTTAAGTATTAGGTCTAAGGCTTAGGAAGTATTCGGCCTCATTAGCTGACCTTTGGTTTGCGGGATTCGGTAACCTAAGCACCCCAAATTCACACACAGTCTGGTTTAGTGCGCATAAATATCCAAATCACGCAAAAGCGTTTAATGTTCTGCAAAAGTCACCTAGATTAGGAGCGGCCAATCAACACAAGTTGATTTGGATGAGTTCCTGGCGCAGAGAGGCGGGAAATTCCCCTCGAAGATGCGTAACAACATATCATCTCCTCAGTGCTTGCATCTTAGGTTATTTAAATATCCTACTGGGGGCATGTAAGCACTCTGCTGGTTCAGATACCATGGGTGGCATTATCACGAAATGTCAATCGCCAGGGTCTGAATTCGGCCACGGAATGCCATGGGCGGGATTATCTCGAAATCTCAAAAGCCAGGGTTCTGGGGGTTGCCATGGGTGGGATTATCTCAAAATCTCGATAGCTAGGGACCCTTGAGGATTGATGATGGGGACGAGGAATCTGATACAGACCGTGTTGAGAAGCTAATCCGAAGCTAGAAATAAAAAAGAAAAGAGAGAGAAAAGCTCTCCAAACAAATAAATCTTCTATCTCTCTCTTACAAAAATGCACTGCAAATTGAACCTAGGCTAAAAATGTCTCAAGCACTGGTGCTTTAACCGCGGAGTCCAACAAACCATAGGTTAGTTTCTGTGGGCCTTAGAAACCTTTGTGGAGGACTGAGGCTAAAGCGGATCAGGTCTGGATTTTGGTTGGTAGTTGAGTACCTCTAGGCCTATTATCGGCATTCCGACCTAATCACAAAAGAAAAGGAGAAGCACTTATCATAATTGTTGACAGACACTCAGGGTCTAAAATGGAAGTTAAAACCTTGAAATTTTGCTAAGGGACTAGCAAAAGCTAGGCATGGGGGTATGATGAGAGCCTCATCATGAGCCATAACTAGCTCATTTTGACCTAATAAAGAGAATAAAAGCTCCTACATGACTTATAAGAGGGTTTAATTGGAGGAATAAGTGTTCTGAGAAGAAAATATGAAATAAAGGTTAAAACTGCAATTTTACCATTGCAGTGCATAAACAAAATTTCTCAGAGATAGAGCATAGGTGAAATGATCTAAATAAGATAAAAAGTGGGTTGAATCAATCAGAAATGGGTTCATGTGCAATCTAGGAATTAAATGACATTTGGTAACCCTAAAACAGACCCGCTTAATTCAACAAGGTTTCGGTCAGGATAAAAATCAAGTAAACCCTCTAAAAATCATGGAAAATATCCCCTAGGGTTTAGAACATTCAAATTAGCCTCTGGAACCTAGTTTGACCTAGATTAGGGTCCTAGCTCATCAATTAACCTAAATTGGGTTTTTACGCAAAATGTCTAGTCAAACGTGGTCAAACCTAAAATCCAACTTCACCATTGGATTCCTTAGGTCCAAATTAGCTTTTTACCAAAATTTTCACCTAAGGGAAGGACATCTTGACCTACTTTGCAAAATAGTCCACCTAATTACATTCTGGCCCCTAAATTTTGAAAACCCTTGTGAAAACCCCCCAAACTTTTCTTGTCACTTTCTGCATTCTGGTCCCTCTTCCAATGCAGCAGAAGACCCATACTCCGACAAAGTTTAGAGGAGGATTTCTCCTCGCTTCCCCAGGGAGCTGCTCTCAGATGTGAAAGGGGGTTCCCTGAGAAGTCCCCTACCGCCTGAGCAGCTACCCATGCCCTGATTCGCACCATAGCTCTCGTGTGAATGCTCGAGAGGTATGGGTGTTGTACCTGCAGCAACCTCTGGTGAGAGCCTTGCTCACCCTCCGTGCATCTGACCCTCTGCTTGTGCCTTTAAAAGAAACCCCAGGACCAGCCGCTTGAGGCAGACTTGTCTTGGCAGAGAATCCCTCAAAATTTCCTCTCTTCCCTCTCTGACAAGAAACCCACAAGCTCTGGTGACTACTTCACCTCCTTCTCGTCGCTCTGCTGCCATACCAGTAGCAGAGTCTGCTGCGTCTCGTCTTCCTGCGTACCAAGCGCATGCCTCCCTGCCCACTTCCTCGTCACCGCTCTCTCCCTCTGGGTGTTTCTTCTCCGGCAACAGTCGATACGACTGCCTGCCTCTCCGGCCCCCTTCGTCTCTACAAGTAGGTTATAATTACTCCCCATCTTCCCCTCTTTCTTTTCCCCACATTATTTCATTCAAATTGACCCTCGACTGTCCCTGACCACCATCACCTTCCCCGTCTCCGGTCACCCTCCGACGAGTTGCCCCCGTCCATCCGTAGCTCCACACAACTCGCCGACCGTCCCAGAAGCTCCGCCTCATCACACTGAACGCCCTCCACCACTCCACAGTCCCTCCACACTCACTCAACACGCCACCGAACACACCCATCTTTCCAGCCACAGGACGACCTAGGCACGCACGCCTAGGCTACCCCATGGCCTGCAGCATAGCTCAACACCTTCACCGTGCCACGGCGAAGGTTTCCTGATGGTTTAATTAGGCCATGAGGCCATATTCGTGTCTGACAGATTCTGCTACCTGACCGCCATTGACGCCACATTGAAGCAGCTTCTTCCGCGCTCCAGGCTTCAGGACTCCAAGTCTTCAGCTGCTGCAAAGACAAGAGAGTGGTACGAAGACAGCTAACCAGCAAACGAAGAGAATCGAAGCTGCAGCTGCGAAAGCAAGGCCGTGGTCTGCTGCGGGCACGCGCGAGGAGAGGTGCTAGTTTAGTCCCACATCGGTAAGCCTCGCAGCGCCTTCACTGTTTAAATTGATTTTGTGATACAGGCTTATCGCCTCCGAATACACCTGGGGTGAGGTCCCGCACCCCACGCCCACCTCGTCCGGGGATTCACCACGCGGACCTGGCGGATCCGACCCGACACTACCGAGCACACCTCGCGCACCATAACACGCCGGTGCACCTGGTCCCTGGGTACGCAACCCGACCGTTAACCTGGCTCTGGGAGAGCTTCCTGTGAGTAGTTTGCAAAGAGAGAGAGAGATACGCGCGGGTAGAGAAAGGGTTAGTTTTGCTGTGCCTTGTGTGTAGGAATAGAGTGCCGAAGGAGAAAGGCTAAGTACTTAGCCGCAGGAAGGAGAAGGAAGAAGCTCTGAAGAGAGGCTGAGTAGAGGAAAAGGCAAGGCAGTGAAGAAGCTGAAGAAGAAAAGCTGAGCAGAGGAAAAGGCTCACCAAGGCAGAAAAAGGAGGACGTAGAAGGACTCAGAAGAAGAGAAGGAGAAAGAAGAGAAAAAGAAAGAAAGAAAGAAAATGAAGAACAGAAGAAAGAGAGAAGAAGGACTAACAGAAGACAGAAAAAGAAGAAGAACAGTGAAGAAGAAGAAGACTTTCATTTTAAGACGTCTGATACAGAAATCAGACATCCAATTCTATTCTTTTTAGCAATTCATTTTTATAATTCTCTCGTTAAACCAATTGTTTTCTCAAGTCTTTAAAAGTACTTAGATTGCTCCCTGTGTTCGACCTCGGATACTCCGATTTTCGAGTAATAAAATCTTTATTTGTTTTGAACATTTTTTCGGCTATACTACAATGTGATAATCTTTAAAAACCCGATAAAACGTATGCAAAATAGTAGTAGGGATTCTAGGGTTGGAAAATCCCACTCTGAGGCTCTGCTCAAAAGTGGGAGCTATCGGTCCAGTACTCCCAGGATAAGAATATGAGTGATCCCATGAATTGTCATTGTACCCATCAAAGGTTGAATACGCTCGGGGCATGGGATCCTAGTTAAAATGATAGGAGTAAGGATAGTCCATTTCTTTCAATTAAATAGGTTAAACTCTCTTAGGATTTAAAAGAATTCAGAACACAAGCAGAAACTTCCTAAAGAGTTCTATCACTGTCAAAACAAACGTAAATCCAGTGGGATCTATTTTTAGTAGATTGTAGGTCTTAGAATTAAATGTTCAGTTGGTGGCCAAACAAATTTTGCAAGAATTACGCTTCCTAGGCCAACCTTCGTTGGTGCCTATAACCTACTCGCAAAGGATGGAAGTCTCGAATCGAGCCTACGTACGAGGAACCGAAGTAACTTAGTGGATAGGCTTATTGATTTCCAACTAACTTCCCTTGTGGTGCAAAGAGGAGAGGTAGAAATTTATCTAGTGACCTTATGTGTGAGGTGCACAGTGTCTCAGGTGTGCAATCATACGTTCGTGTTTTGAGTTTTGAAATCTCACAAACAAGATCCATTTGCACACAATTTTAAGTCACAGTTTTTAAGGTCCAACCTCTTAGTAGTCCTAATTTTTAAAGTGACCATTGAATTAATTCGATTCAAGCACTTTAGTGGTCTTAGATTTAGGTTCAACGCAGATGCATGACAGGTAATTGATGCTCAAGAAAAAGACGTACCTTACTCCAGCCTTCATCAATGCAGGATATTTTCAATGCAAAAAGAAAAGCTAGATGCTGCTCATTCAGTCCTAGATGGTCGTCCTATAGATATCCAGCTTCTAGTAGGCAGTTCGAATATATATATATAATAATAATAAGCAAACAAACCTAATCTAACTAACTAACCAACATGTAGTTCAAACAATTTGAGTAATCCTATAATCTAAATAAATGGGAACATGCTCTCGAAATACACTCCCGCATACAAGAGTGATAAGAAATAAAGAAACACTAGGAACACATTCCCAAAAATACCCGACAAGGGTCCAAAAGACAGAAATTAAGTTCTAATTTCTATTTAAACTAAATCTAAAGTAAGATCTAATGACTCAATCAGAAAAAGGCTCCTCCGTAAGCCTATGTGCGTGGGATCAAGGCCCACAAGCATCTGTTGCTGGCCTCCAGGTGGCATCAAGGTCCACCAAAAAGTTCATCTCCGTCGTACGCGGCCATCATGTTCGTTGCGTGTTTTTGCACAGAAGAATATCCACAGTTAGTAATTCAGAAAAGCTTTCAAAATTGCATAAAAATAACACAAAATTTTCAAAAAAATTCATAGGCATGTTTCCACCCCGGCAACGACGCCATTTGAAAGAGCGAACTTCGTTTTCGTTGAAAACTTTAACATAAAATGATGTGTCGTTGTATGTAATCGCGTGGTAGAAAATCGCTTTTCAAGACATTTTAATTCTCAAAACTAACCACGAAGCGTTAGGTCGTCTCCACAGGGAGGAATTAGCCTATTAAAAATGAGTAATGATGCATCAAGTAATTGAGAATATCAACGGATAGTGCTCTCATTTCCAACATAAATTCTCAATCCAGATAATTAATCAAGAATATGAGGGTGCACATGCAAAATGACCACCATGGAAATACCAGAATTGCTATCTTAATATTGACAAGCATCATCAAATTTAATTAAATCAGAATTTGTTCCCTATAACAAGTATACATGTTTGCTTATTCATGAGATGAATGTGACTACATGGAATTCAATTAGAATTGAGGGACATTCATGCAATTCTGTCTTATTATAATAAGGAGATAAATAAATGAATAATGTTCTCTACAATGGCATTATTCTTAATTACTAATAAGGGCTTTATTGTAGAGAAATAGAGGAATACTTCCCCTCGTGCCCGCTCGAAGAAAAGGAGTCGGCAGACGTTGTGGTCGTCGGTGTTGGGTCTCTGAGGTGCGGCCTTCGCGATGGTGGTGACGCGACAGCCGAAGGTGGTTGGAGCTGGTCGCCAGCTGCGTGAGGAAGACCGGCAACTTTGGGTGTTGGTGCAGGCATGGAGTCACAGAGGTGGCGTGGCTGTCGCACGTGGCTGCAGGTAAGGTCGGTCTCAGCGATGTAGGATGCCGGTTGTTGGTGATCTGATGCGTGCGACCGCTGCTGAGGCCGAGGAGGAGTGGCTACATGATGATGGCTATGGGTTCTCTTCTTTGTTGTAGCGGTGGAGGAAAGGAGTTGAAGAAGATGAAGTGGAGGAGGCCACGTCTGCGGCTGCTGGTGTATTACGCATGAGTTGGCGTAGGCGAGGGCTGGCGGTGCATGGTGTGCTACGAGCGGTGAGGGCACTATGTGGTGAGAGCAACATGTGGTGAAGGCAGCAATTGATGGTGAGGGCACTGCGCGGTGGGTCAGCAACTACTGTGGCTGCATGCGGCTGTGGCTGCGGTGAGTGGGCGCGCGCACGAAGGCGCTGCATGTGGTGAAGGCAGCAGTTGGCGGTGAGAGCAGTGAGAGGAGTACGTGGTCCACAGTTCACGCTTCTTGCACAGTGCATGCAGGATCCATGGTGCTCTCCTCCTTCACGGTGGTGAAGGGTGTTCCCAGTGGTGAGTTTCCCCCAAGATCTTCCTCCAAGAGCACACCCCTGCCTTTTATCTCCTCCCCCCCATCCGTTCTTCTTCCCTGACTCAAGTCAAGGGATTTTAAATCCCTTACTAAAATTGGTTGCTTGTTGGATTTGTTGAGGCCGACGGCTGTTGAGAGATGGCTTTGTTGAGGCCGGCCGACTATTGGGGGGGGAAATTATTTTCACAACCCTGGTCTCTTGCAAAATTATTCCTCCTCCTCTCTCACTTTCCAATTTATTTGTTAACTCTTAAATTATCCTGATGGAGTGGATCAACTGGAGGAGATGCATAGGGTGCGCTATGTGCGAGGCTTGCATGAAATATAAAATAATTACTTAATAAGTTATAGAATGCAATAGAATAGATGTAAACTTAAGTAATGATGCATGCAATCATTTTATGACCTAATGTAGTTATTAACAAACATAAAATGTAAGAATAAAGTTAACTTAGGCATAACAATAGTCCATTAAAGTGGACTCATCAGGTTCGCATTTAGGCATCATCAGTAACACCCCGCAATCTCACCGTGGAACAGACCTCGGTGAATTCCTCCAGATGCCTGTAGGGGTCCTCCCTAGAAGTACCATAAAATGAAGGCAACAGAGATATGGTACTACTCTTGATTTCATAAGGATTGTTTCCCCCATGTCTTCTCAGTGTATGGCCAGGTTGGTTGGTAGGGATAAAATAATCTCTCAAAGATCGTTGGTTCTCCACAATTCTATCTTCTCCTTCCTTGGCCATCTCTCTTCTCTCTTGGTTGGCTTTCCTAAGGATTCTTTCAGGTTCTGGAGCAAGCACGAGTTGTCTCCTCAGAGATTGCCTACCAAGCATACACTAACATTGCAAACACAACTCAAAAGGACTTTTATGTCTTTAATCAATTAAGGCCTTTGAGATTTTAGTCCAGTTGTAGGTGACAATACAAATTGCCTAATTAATTACGTGCCTATTGTTGACCTACGAAATGCCTTAATAAAGACCTAATTGGAACTTAGGTGTTCTGCCCTAAAGTTCAAATGGTAAAGTACTACAAGGACGGAAGATCGAGAGATGCAAGTAGGCCTAAGCCTTCCTTTGAAGCTATGCTTTCGCGGTGCTTCTTAACTACCCTAAAAAATCCATGATAGGGTATCCCCCTCCTTGGAGTTACAAAACTTTTGAACTTAAGTTTCAAGCACTTTGGTATCCAATTGTAGGAGAGTTCTTCTGTAACAGGTCAAAAACCTAGGAGCGTCTAAATGCGTGCTTTAGTGCACAATCAAGCACGTATGCATTCACCATAAAATTTTGAGTTTGAGTTTTGTGAATCGCACGACAAGTTCTAAATTCAAGTCCATGGTTTTTAATGTTTCTCCTTTAGTTAAAGTCCTTTTCCAAGAAAAATAAGTGACCACTTGTTAGATCTTTTCAATTCAATTTGGTAGTCTTTGATGGGAACACCATCATGAACCCTAACTAGCTCATTTTGACCCAGAAAAGAGAACAAAAGCTCCTACATAACCAATTGGAGGTCCTAACTCAAGAATTAACCCTTCTGAAAGAAAAGCAAGAAACAAGGGGTAAAACTGTAATTTTACCATTGCAGTGCAACAACGAGATTTCTCATGGGCTAAACACAGGTCAAATGGTCTTAACAAGATAAAAAGTGGGTTAGTTCAAATGGAAAAGGGTTCATGTGAATTCTGGGAATTAAATGACTTTTTGTAACCCTAAAATAAACTCACTTAATTTAAAAAGGTTTTGGTCATGATAAAATTTACCTAAACCCTCTAAAATTTATGAAAAAATATCCTCTAGGATTTAGAACCTTCAATTTGGCCCTTAGAACCTATTTTGACCTAAATAGGGGTCCTAGTCAAATGTTTGGCCTAAATTGGGTTTTTGTGTAAATTTCCCAGTCAAATGTGGTCAAACCTAAAATCAAACTTCACCATTGGATTCCTTAGGTCCAAATTAGGTTTTTAGCAAAATTAAAACCTAAGGGGAATTCACCTTGACCTACTTCGCAAACAGGTCCAACCCAATTACATTTCTACCCTTAACTTTTGAAAACTTCAGCAAAAACCCCCCTCAACTTCCTGTTCGTTCTTTGTAATTAGGTCCCTCCACCATTACAGCGAAGGGAATCCTACTCCGGCGAGGTATCAAGGGAAAGAACTCCCTGATTCCTTAGAGAATCCCTTTCAAATTTGAAAGGGAGATTCTCTGAGAAATCTCCTCTCATGTCAACCCATTATCAAGCCCTAATTCCTACCCAATCTCTCATGCGAACGCATGACAGATTTGGGTCTCTCTGAGTTTCCAATGCCGGCAACATGATCGTGCTTGGAAGCTTGGCTTCCAAGCACAAGACCTCCTGCCAGGGCCTATAAAAGCCTGCCTAGATCATTCCGCACCACCCAAGCTTGAAATTGGCCTGAGATACCCCTAATTCTTCTCTTCCCCTCCGATCAACTACCCAGCAAGCTCCGACGACCCTTCTCTCTCACTCTCATCGCTCTGCCACAATACCAGTGGCAGAGTTCCCTTTATCCTCTTCGTCCACATCGCGTCGCACCAGCCGACGTCCCTACAACCCCCTCATCGTCACTGTCCTCCTCCCACTGGGTCCTCCGTCTCCGGCGACAACAGTACGAGCCGGCTGCCTCCTATGCATCTCCCTTCGTCTATCCACCCTCAGTTAAGTCCTCTCTCTCTTCTCATCATTTTTCTACCATTTATTTCTGCAAATACGCCTCGACGCTCGCAAACCACCCCCACCTTCACCTCCGGTCAGACCTCCGACGAGGTGTTCCCACCACTTCATGCCTCCATCCACCTTGCCAACTACCTCACGAGCACCGCCACACCTCACTAACCCTAAACTCTCACTTGACTCTCTACGCCAAGCCCCTAGAACATCCCCCGAACACACCCAACTTCACACCCACAGGGTGACCTAGGCACGCACGCTCAGGCCACCCCAAGCCACGCCGACCACCATACCACCTTCACCGTGTTCAGGTGAAGCTCCCTATGTTTTCTGACAAGGTCGCAAGACCATTTTCGTGCTGACAGAGTTTGAGGCCTTCGCCGCCATTAATGAAGCATGAAGCTTGCTTGGAAGCTTCACCCAGGACTTCTCGTTCCAAGCAATCAGTCCCAGGTCGCGCGGATTCCTTTCGCACACATCTTCAGCCAAGTAATTGGCATCGACGCCCCTGCAGTTGCAACAATTAGAGGGAACATCTACTGCGGGCGCTTGCGACAAAGGTGGGACAACATAATCCCACCTCGGAAGTGTAGGAGCGGAAGCAGCGACATAAAGTGAAAAAGTGACAGGGGCTTATCACCTCCTGACCACGGGGTGAGGTTCCACTCGCCCTCACTGCCTCGTCCATGACCCCACTGCCCGCGGACCTGGCCCTGACTCGTATACTCGATTAGTATGCACTCCTCACCCACCACGCACACCGGTGGGCCTGGTCTCAGGTGCACATACCTAACCCGATAACTCGAGAAGGCTCTAGGAGAGTGAGCCTAAGAGAGAAGGAAGAAGAGAGATCGTGGGGGAGGGTAGGGGTAGGTTTTACTCTCAGGAGAAGAAGAGGAAGCCAAGGAAGGAAAGGGTGGTAGCCAGAGAAGCTAAGGAAGGAGAAGGAAAAGCTGAAGGCAGAAGAGAAGGAAAGAAGAAATCAGAGAAGAAAGAAGAAGAAGACAAGGGCCAGAGCAGTTGCAAAAGAGAAGAAGAAAAAAGGCTGAGAATAGAAGAAAGAAAAGAAAGAAGAAGAAGGAGATCAGAGACAGAGATAGAAATCAGAGACAGACAGAAGCACTGCAGCAACTTCATATTTATGACGTCTGATTCTTAAAATTAGACGTCCATATTTTTTGTGCTTCTCCCTTATACATTGACATTGTGTTTTTTGCACTATACTTTGATTTCCATTGCACATTATATTCAATCCTAGAATTGTGTTCTTGATTTTTAGACCCCAATTTGCTCCCTGTGTTCGACCTCGGATTTAAAACTTCGAGTAATAAAATTCATTTGTTTTCGAGCAATTCAACTATACTATGATGCATTGATTTTACATTGATCTTGCCTCGTAAAAACATTTTGGCACCATTGCTGTAGAGCAATGAGTGATTTAGAAATTTTGATCACAACTTCTGATTCAATAATAACTTGATACATCTCTTTTGTTTTGATTGTTTTAGGGGAGAAGATTCAAAAGAAGACAGCCGCACAACAACCACACCTGGGGCAGGTAATCTCTGATTAGCTCTTTCTCTTAATCCCCTCATTTTGAAAAGGAAAAACAAGATAAAAATCGATTTAGGGCTACCTGTTTTCCATATTTAGCTAATTCACCCAAGTTGCCTGATTTTGATTTCAACAAATATTGAATTGTGCATCCATTTAAGGTAACTAGGACTACCACCTTCTTGATTGAGCCCTAGATACCATATCTGTGGCAACTAAATTAGACCACAATTAGAGCCAAATTAGGGATTCTAATTTAGGGTTTTAGAGACACATCTTTCTAAGCAAGAATCAATTTTCCAAAAGGAGGTGTTCCTAAACCTTGATTGAAAAGACTTATTCAAAAGAAACCTTAAAAATCACGCTCTTCATTTCACCTGAACCCTAAAAGAAAGGACCTAACGCTCTCAAAGGACAAATAAGTGAAGTTGACCTCTTGTTGGGTCAACAAACCTTGAAATTACGTCACCTTTTGCACTCAAAACATCTAAAGCTCAAGTGGAATCCTAAGCACCTTTGATCTTAAATAAAAGTGGTAGAATTAAGAGGTCAAGGTTTCCATTCTGGTATACCTGGAATCTCAGTCACAAGAGAGGTTGGGTGGGGGAAACCCTGTAACTCGTAGGGACGCTCTACCATGTAGGGGTCTTTGCGGGACTCTCCCTCTCTGGCTGCCTAGGTATTTCTCAAGTGGACGGCTTTTCTGACTAAGGGGTATCATCCGCCCCAAACCTCTATAGTCATCCAAATTTTCTGGGTGTCTTGATTGGGTCCAGCACATTTTAATCTCGTCTAAACCATCAGTGCATGTTTGGTAGGAGGTCCTTGAGACCATCCTTAAGACCTCCTTTAGTGATCCACTCCTACCAAGGCCAAGCATCGATGTCCGTATTTGTGTAGCAACCCCACCACATAGACATCTCCTCTGATTCATCAAAATTGAATTCTCCTTCTTCCATCATCATGGCACAACCAGTTGAGGAAGAGAACAACCTGGAACACCAACTCCAGCACTTGAATGATCTATTTCGGAACTTTGTAAACCCACCGCAACATCCTATGATGCGAGATCACTATAATCCCACTGTGGTGGCGATCGAACCTTGAGTCCAAATCCCGGCTGGAGGTCCTAATTCTAAACTCAAGCACAACATGATTCATGCTATCCCAAAGATTCATGGGCTTAACTCCAAGGATCCCTTCCAATACATTAAACAACTTAAACATCTAGCCCAAACCTTTCTGTCAAATGTGCAAAATCGGGATATTCTTCTTATGAAGATGTTTTCCTTCTCTCTCATGGACAAGGCATCTCATTAGTGTCAGACTCAGACACGTCCAATCAACACGTGGGTTGAACTGCAATCCGAATTTTTGAAAAAGTTCTTCCAAGTTGGTCGGATGAATGCCTTACGCCACCAGATCACACACTTCACTCAGCAATCTGGAGAACCTCTTCATGAGGTATGGGACCATTTCTTGGATCTCATGCGAAAGTGCCCCCATCACGGAGTTCCTAAATGGGAACTGATAGGACGATTTTCGCTTTCAAATTATGTTATTAGATGATTTGTCATTTTAGTAACAAAGTGGTGGAAAATCGCTTAACAAAACAATTACAATAAAAATTAAACCACTCGCAAAAGAACGGGTCGTGTCCACAGGGAGGCAATGATGCAATAAAATCTCGATTATTTCTTATTCGTTCAATCAAGTGCTAAATCCATAGTCAAATCTGACATGAAATGCGATGGAAAGAAGATGCACAATAACTCAAAAATATAAGGGTAGATGTTCAATTTTTCCTCATTGAAATATTCAATAAATATGTGATGATTTTATGTAATTTCCAATTGACATGCATTAAAGAAAATTTGTGCACATTTTAATCCAAAACCAATGTTAAAACATGTGAATAACAATGGCGACACAATTATCAGAAAGCATGAGTATAAAGTCAAAATTTCACCACAATAAAATAATCATAAATTAAAATTGATTTTGGTGGCAATGGCATTCAAATGTAAATAGTAATTAATATAAAAGTAGAGGATTTTACCTCTTTCCTCCTTGTGCATGGGAGAGAGGTTTAATCGAGGAGCTACTCCTACAAGAGGTCGGCTGAAGCGAGGCCTTCGTGGTGGTGCGTCGTGAGATGGTTGGAGCCGGCTTGCTAGAGGAGAGGAGTGGCGGTGGTGGAGGAGCCTGCTACTGCCGCGCGTGCTGCAGGTGCAAGGAGAGCAGTGCGCGCTGGTGCTGGGGGTACTGCAGGCGCATAGAGGCGCGGAGGCGTGGGCGCGCGGGCACTCTACAGAGCGCACAAGCCCGCGCGGGAGTGGTGGTGGCATCGACTGCAGGTGCTGCAGGGAGCCGCTGGAGCGTGGGTGCTTGGAGGCGTGCTCTGTAGGCCCGCAAGGGGTGCGTGAGCGTGGGTGCTAGAGCGCGGGCTGCTAGCGCACGGGTGTGAAGGCGCATGGAGCACACGCTGTGGGCAAGCAGAGGTGCGGAAGTACAGGGGCGATGAAGGTTCTAGAGAAGTCGAGGAGGCACAGGCTCTAAAGGCTGGGCTGGAGGTGCGTGGTGGGTCTGATGGAGCAGGGGGGAAGTTGCTGGCGCATGCGCTGGCTGAGGTGTGGGCGCGCGCGCGCAGTTGGGCTGGATGCAGCGTGCATGCGGGTGGTGCACTAGTTGGAGGTGCGGGCAGTGGTTGAGGTTGGCGTGCACGCCGGTTGCGGTGGATGAGGTGAGGGTGCGCTGGAGGTGGCGTGAGTTGCTGGCAGGAAGAGTTGCAGCTCTTTGTGCTGCAATGGGTGTGGCAAGGTTTTTGGGTTCTTTTTGGTGGAGTGGAGGAAAAACAGAGAATGGGGAAGAAGATGGAGGTGGATGCTGGTGATGGCAGTGAAGATGGTAGCATGCACATTTGTGTGTGCTTATGGTGGAGCAGCGTGCATTCACGGTGATGCGAGCAAACTCCAAATGGCGATGCAGCCAGTCACACCACACTCCCACGGTGGTGGAAACTTGCCGCCACGGTTGAGGCTGGTGGCAGTGGAGTGGATGAGAGTGGTGCACTCTCTGCACAGTGATGAATAGGGGTGGGGGCCCCCTCTCAATGGCAGCTCTCCCTTCTCTTTTTGTAGCCACGGCCACACTGGTTTCAAATTCAAAATGCCGTAGCATGAATGTGATGAGTAGGAAGAGGAGGTGGAGTCGAAGTCGGAGGAGTTACTTGTGCAAAGGAGAGAAAGAATAAAAGAATAAAATATTATGGTTATTTATGCATAAACCCTTAACTTTTATGTTAACTTAAAACAATGCAAGTAATTGACCTAATTGATTAACTAATCAAATGCATGAAATTCTAAGTTAATTCTAAATGCATGCAATGAATGAATTATGCAGTTAGGCTAAAAGTATGAATTAATTTATTTACATCCTAATGTATGCTATCTAAATGTTCAAATTAATTTAATGTCTAGACATTTAGATACTTAAATAGCCCATGAATATGGGCTAATCAAATACCCCCATGCCTAGTTTTTGCTAGTCCCTAGCAAAATCGACCAAAACCTAGCACTCCAAGTAGACTAGCCAACCCAATCGGCCTTCCTTTAGAAACATATTAAGTTCAGACTTTAGACCTAAGGTTCCCAAGTAGTTGTTAAGTTACATACTAGGTTGGCTAAAGAAGAGTTGCAAGCACAAGTTTCCCTAATTTCTAACCCTACCCTAAGGTTTATTGATCCCTGAGATTAAAGCATCCGTGCATGTGCATTGGTCTGAGTTATTTGAGTTAAAGGAAAAAGGATATTTTTTTTGTTTGATTCCTCTAAGTAACCTCGGATCAGCTATCAACACGGTCTGTATCAGATTCATTATCCCCATCACCATACCTCGAAGGGTGCCTGGCTTTCGATGCTTCTAGATAGCACCGCCCATAACGACCCTAAGAACTCCTGGCAATCGACACTTCGAGATAGTATCTCCCATGGATTTCTTAAGCGAATTCAGGCCTGTGGCAATCGGCACTTCGAGATAGGGCCGCCCATGGTACCTGAACCACGCAATGTGCTTACATGCTCCCAGTTGGATGGATATCCTAAGAGATAAGTGTCGAGGAGGTAATATGTTATCATCGCATCCTCAAGGTGAGTATATACTCCACCTCTCCTGTAGCAGGAACTCTTCTAATCAAATTGTGTTTTCAAGCCTCTCCGAAGTCAAAACTAAGAGAACCAAATCTCTTTTAAGAAAGGAATTAAGTTGATTACTTACTTACACCAGACCAAGTGTGTGAAATTTGGATGCTTGGGTTACAAGGACCCATAAACTAAAAGGTAGAACAAGATGACTAGCCAATATTTGTAGGCTATTTAAGTATTTACGTGCCTAGACATTAAGTTAATTCTAACATTTATTTAGCATAAATTAGGATGTAAATAGATTAAGTCATATTTCTGATTTAATTACATAATTCATGCATTGCATTCATATTTAAATGCATTTAGAATTAACTTAGAATTGTATTCATTTAATTAGTTAATCAATTAGGTGCATTGCATGCATTATTTTAATTTATAGTAGAAGTTAAGGGCTTATGCATAAATAATCATAATATTTTATTCTTTTATTTTTTTTCTCTTTTGCACAGGTACCTCCTCCAACTTCAGCTCTTCCTCCTCCTGCGCATCACATTTACGCTACATCATTTTGAATTTGAAACGAAGGCTGTGGCTACTAAAGGAGGAGGGAGAGTTGTCATGCACAGTAGGCCACCACCATTCTGACCCACCACTGCACAGAGCCTACAGCCTCTTCATTCCACACCACTGGCCTCCTTCCGCGAGCATAAGACCACTCCACCGTGGGCAGGCGGGGTGACAGACCGCCGCACCATCTATGGCTTATTCATCACTGCGAGTGTGCGCCTGAGGGCCACGCAACCACTTCCAGCAACCACTGCCATCAACCACCTTCAGTTCCTCATCCCCGCACCAGTTAAGACGTCTGGGAATGATCCCAGACGTCTAAACTCCCATATCTTTTTCCGTCTTCTTTTTATTTCTTATGTTCTGTTTCCTTTCCACTTCAACAAAACTCCAGTCTCCAACGCGCCCATCTTTAGTGCCACTGCAGCGCCTCCAGCCTCCAGCGCACCCACTTCCGCACCTCCCTGCAACGCCTCACCATGCACCTGCAGAACGTGCGCCCACCTCCGTGCGCACCCTGCAGCGCTTCAGCCTTCATGCCTACACCCTCCTTGCAGCATGCAAAGCCGCACCTGCTACTGCGCCCATCTCCGCGCGCCCACTTCCAGCGCCTGCCTGCAGCACCTAGACCCAGCGTCGCACCTCCGCGCATGCTTACACGCTCTGCAGAGTGCCCGCGTGCCTCAGTAGCTACACGCCTGTGGCATGAGCGACAGCAGCAGCTTCTTCACCACCTCCACTCTTCTCCTCCGGTAGGCCAGCTCCGGCCACCTCACAACATACCGCTGCCACCACCGCGACGGCCTCACTTTAGCCAACCTCCTGTGGGAGTCTCTCCTTGATTGAACCTTTCTCCCATGTGCGAGGAGGAGAGAGGTAAAATCCCATGTTTTACTGTTAATTAAAAATTACATTTCATGCCATTGCCACCAAAATCAATTTTATTTTATGATTATTTTATTGTGGCAAAATTGTGACTGCATACTCATACTTTCTGATAATTACGCGATTATTGATATTCACATGTTTCAACATTGGTTTTGGGATTAAAATGTGCATAAATTTTCTCTAACACATGTCAATTGAAAACTACATAAAATCATCACGTATTTATTGAATATTTCAGTGAGGAAAAATTACACATATACCCTTATATTTTTGATTTATTATGCATCATCTTTCCATCGCATTGCATGTCGGATTTGATTAGGGATTTCTCACTTGATTGAAAGACTACGAAATAATCGAGATTTTATAGCATCATTGCCTCCCTGTGGACACGACCCGCTCCTAATTGAGTGGTTATATTAATTATTGATCAATCGATTTTTCCACCACATAGAACTACAAACGACACATCATTTTATGTGACAAACGACCTTAAAAGCGAAGAATCGACTCGTCAAATGGCGCCGTTGCTGGGGAGGCAACAGATGCAATAATTTCACCTGATTTTATTTCTGATTATTTCTCATTGCACAGTGATCTGACCATTTATTATCTTTTTTGTGTGAGGAATTTAAGAGAGGTGACAGGCACATCAGGGAGAAGACATTGACCTTGAGCGACGCTTACACGTAGGGAAGACGAAGGAGACTTGGATTCTGCCTCTATAGGAGATTTCTCGTTTCATAAGTTTTATTTTTGTTTTCCCATCCTTGTAGTAATTGGAGCTAATTTTTGGGAGCTTGTTCCCTTTTCTTTAGATTTAGGTTTTGAATTTATTTTGTGGATTGTTTACCCTTTATTTGCTTGTGCATAAGTAGTTAAAAAAAAAGAGTGATGAGAACCTCATCATGAGCCATAACTGGCTCATTTTGACCTAATACAAAGGATAAAAGCTCCTACATAACTCAAGGAAAGGCTTAACTCAGAGAATTCTGAGTTTAAGGAGAAAACAAGTCATAAGGGGTAAAAATGCAATTTTACCAGTATAATCTGCATACAGGGTAATTCAGGGCCCAAACATAGGTCAAAGCAACTTAATAAGAATAAAAGTGGGATGAGATGATCTAGCAAGGGCTACAGCAATTCCAAGGAACTAAATGATAATCTGTAACCCTAAAACAACCCACTTCAATTCACGAGGTTCGAGGCAAAGTAAAAATAGAATAAACCCTCTAAAATTCATAGAAAAATAATCTCTAGGGTTTAGAACCTTCAATTTGGCCTTCAGAACCCATTTTGACCTACATTGAGAACCATGCCCAATTAATAACTTAATTTGGGTTTTCGCATAAATTGACCGGTCAAACAAGGTTTAATATAGAAATGAAATTCACCATCAGATTCCTTAGGTCCTAATTAATCATGTATAAAAACTTGAGCCTAAGAAGAAACCTCCTTGACCGACTTTACACTTTGGTCCTCATATATTTACTTTTTGGCCCTCAACTTTTGAACCCTCGCATTTTGGCCCCTAACTCTCCTTCGTTCTTTGCGTTCAGGTCCCCCCTGCAAAACCTGCCAGCACCATGCTCCGGCGACCTTGCGCGGAGCATGGCGCCGCGTAGGGTGAGGGGGAGAGCCTGGCAAGTAAACTGGGGGTGCCCTGCGTCGTCAGCCGTCGCAGGGACACCCCCCTGGTCGCTGTAACCCACCATACCGGCCGTGCGAACGCACGGACGGTATGGGTTTCCATCTCCGGCGTCCTCCGGCTCCGCCTTCCTCCCTGATTCGGTCCCTATAAATACCCCCGTCGCTCCACCGTTCTTCCCAGCTCGGATCTGACGGAGAAAACCCCCAACTTTCCTCTCCTCTCACTCCGGCAGACGCCCACCAGCTCCGGCGGTTCCTCCTCCTCCTCCTCTTCGCTCTGCCGCAATACCAGCAGCAGAGACTTCTTCCCCTGCTCTTCCCGCGCCACGCCGCACCCAGCTGGCGCATCTCCGGCCCTCTGCTCGCCGCCGCCCCTTCCCCCGGGCATCGTCTTCTCCGGCGACAGTCGATACGACTGTCGCCCTGCTCCGGCCCCTTTCGTCTCCGTAGCTAGGTCAGAACTCCTCCCCATCTCCCCCTCTTTCTTTTCCTCACCGTCTTTTATTTGATTAAACCCTCGACCGCTCCTGTCCACCGTCACCCCCTTCGTCTCCGGCCAAACTCCGGCGAGACCCCCCCATCACCCCAGCAACCCACACGGCTCGCCGACCACCGCAGAACCTCCGCCTCCTCACCCTGATCAACCCCCGCCCTTCCACTTCCCCCACATCACCCTCTGCAACCCCACCGAACAAACCCATCCTCCGACCCACAGTCCGACCTAGGGCAGCCCTTGCACGCCGCCCCACGCCTCGCCACCACCCACACGAGCTTCGCCGCACTCTGGCGAAGCTCTCGGCACCTTATGATTAGGCCGAGAGGCCGTTTTGCTGTGAACAGGTCACCCGACCTCCGCCGCCATTGCCGTGCAGAAGGAGCTGCTTCCGCCTGCAACTGCAGGCGCGCCACGCCCAGATTCGACTCCCAGGCCTTGCAAGGCATTTCGACAAAGCATCAGGCTCGCAGCTGGGGCGAAGGCCTCGCGTGAAGCCGCGATCGCCCGCTGCTTTCTCCGCTGCGGGCGCTCAATTAGGGTGGGACATTTAGTCCCACCTCGGAAAAGTCTGAAGAGGCGCAGCGGTATAAAGCGAAAAAGTGCTGGAGGCTTACTGCCTCAGCACACAGGGTGAGGTCCCCTTCACCCGCCCGGTTACCCGGTCTCGTCCGCGCTCACGCCCCGCGGATCTGACCCGACCCGACTTAGACTGACCTGCACTCCTCGCCCACCACGCACGCCGATGGGCCTGGACCCGGGCGCGACCCGTACCCGGCTACCCGGCAGCTCTGGGAGAGCTATCCTATGAGCGGATTCTGTGAGAGAGAGACGGGGGGGGGAGGGTAGAGTAGGTTTTGCCCTCTGACGTAAACTCTGAAGTGTGCAGGCACAGGTGAAGAAGAAGGACCGCGGAAGAAGAAGAAAGCTGAGGGAGACACTGTAGCAACAAGCGGTTTAAGTCGTCTGATTGGAAAATTAGACGACGTCCTGAAGGGAAAAGAACAAAGAAGGAGAGACGACGACCTGACAGGAAAAAGAAAAGAAGAAAGAAGAAGATCTGAAGAAAGGAAAAGAAGAAGAACAGGACCGCTCTGCAGAAGAAAAAGGAAGAGCAGGAACAGCTGAAAGAAGAAGAAGAACATCACCACTGCAGAAGAAGAACATCACCACTGCAGAAGAAGAACATCACCACTGCAGATAAAGAAGAAGAAGATAACAGAAGATCTGAGACGAGGAGAAGCAAAGAGAAAAGAAGAAAAGACAACAAATTCTTTCTCTCTCTTTCTTTATTTTTGTAAAAGAAACATGTATATCTCTAGAATACAACTTGCTCCCTGAGTTCGACCTCGGGAACTCTTTTATTTTCCAAGTAAAAAATTTATATATTTGAAATGTTGGCAATAACTGGCTATACTACAACGCTATAACAATAAAACCCGGTTATCTCCCGAGCACAACGTTTCAATGAGCTACTTGCTAGAAGCTGCCTGCCCCTAGGACGAACCATTTAGGTCTGTATGAGCAGCCTCTAGATTTATTTCTCTGCATTGCATGCATTCTCGCATCGTTGATTACTGGAAGCAAGGTACGCATTCTCTTACTTTGCATCCTATTCTTGATCATGCATTGCATTTGGACTTAATTCGAAGACCACATAATTTGTCTTGAAGCGATCTAACAAGTGGTCACATATATTCGTGAAAAAGGACTAATTAAAGGAGGGACATTTAAAAATCAAGGACTTGATTTTTAAACATGGTGTGTGATTCAAAATTGAAAATCTTTTAGCGGTGTATGCACACTTACATCTTTTGCACCACGGCACGCATTTAGACACTCCTAAGTCTTGGAACGACTAGGACAAGAGCCCTCCTACCATTGGATTCTGAAGTGTTCGGAACTCGAGATCAAAGGTTTTGTAAATCCAAAGAGGGGGATACCCTGTCATGGATTTTTGGAGGTACTTGAGAAGCATCGCGAAAGCACAGCTTCAAAGGAAGGCTTAGGCCTACTGGCATCCCTCGATCTTCTATCTTTGGATTTGCTTTACCATTTGAGATTTAGGGAAGAATACCTAAGCTCCAACTAGGTCTTTTTAGGCATTTCGAAGGTTGACAATAGGTGCATAATTGATTGGGCAACTTGCTTTGTCACCTACAATTTGAACTAAAGTCAAAAGCCTAAATTTGTAAAGACCAAACAAGTCCTTTTGAATTGTGTTTGTAGTGCATGCTTGGTAGGTGTTCTCTTAGGAGACAACTTGTGTTTGATCCTGAATCTGAAAGAGTCTTAAGAAGAAACCTTCCAAGGGTAGATATGGCCGGTCAGAGGAGCCTTAAGGAATATATCATTCCAACCAATCAAGCTAGCTCTGCACTACGTAGACTTGGAGAGGACAATCCTTATGAGATCAAAAGCAGTACCATATCCTTGCTGCCCTCCTTTTAAGATACTGCTAAGGAAGACCCTTACAGGCATATAGAGGAATTCACCGAGGTTTGTTCCACGGTGAAGCTGCGGGGCATTACTGATGATGCTCAAATGCGGACCCTCTTTCCCTTCTCCCTTAAGGACAAAGCCAAGTATTGGTACCACACTCTTGATAATATTAACACTTGGGATGCCTTGAAGAAGGAGTTTTTGAAGAAGTACTTCCCCACGAGCAAAACCAATCATTTTAGGAGGGAAATTATGAGTTTTATTCAAAAGGATGGGGAAGCGTTCCATGATGCGTGGGAGTGCTTTAACGACTTGCTAAGACTTTGCCCACATCACCAGGTGCCTAAATGGCAACTGGTTGAAAGGTTCTACACTGGACTTAATGATTCGCATAGGCAAACTGTGGATGGTGCTTGTGCAGAAACCTTTCTATCTAAGACTGAGGATGAAGCTTGGAACCATTTTGATACTTTGAGTGAGAATTCTATTCACTTGAATTCTGCCTACATGGATAGAAAGCCCACTCTCATGCAAAGAAAGTTGGAGGCGAATGAGGCAAGGGACACCCAGAATTTAGCCTACTAGATTCAATTATTGAATCAAAACATGGAAAGGCTTATGTTGAACCCGAGTCCATTCATATCTAACACCTCTACATCCCAAGCTTTTGAATGCTCAATTTGCCAAGGCAATACACATGCCACTGTGGATTGCCACTTGGCCTCCCAATTCCCTGAGCTTGTACAAGCAGATCTGAATGCCGCTCAAAGGTTCCGTCTTAGACCTTGTAATGACCCTTTCTCCAACACTTATAATGAGGGATGGAGGAACCACCCAAACTTTTCATGGAGACAAGGAAATGTCTCAAATTTAAGGAATTATAAACCACAATCCTTTCAAAACCAACCTCAGGCCTTTGCCCAACCTAAGACCTCTGAGATGGATGAATTAAAGGCAATGTTGAAAACTATGCAAGAAAGTCAAAGTGCCATCATCCAATCTCATGACAAGGCTATACATGAGATGAAATCACAAATAGGACACCTTGTTGAGGCTGTTAGACAGAGGGAAACTGGGAAGCTCCCCAGTGCTGCTGAGGAGAATCCTAAAGGAAAAGGGATTGTCTTTAGGGAGCATGCTAAGGTAGTGACTATTATGAGGAGTGGGAAAGAAATTTCCAAACCTGTTGCTCCTATAGTCTTACCCCCTAAAAAACCATCCACCCCGACTTTCACCCCCACTGGAGAAGACTTGCCCAAATCTTCTTCGCTTGAAATCACCTCACTGGAAGAAGTTGCCCCCGTTCCACCCCTTATTCTACATGACAACCCTTCCACCCAAAGATCGAGAGTGCCCTTTCCAGAGCGCTTATCCACCTCTGGGCAGACTTCTGCTGGCTCATCTGGAGCCAAAGATAAGACCAATGAGATCATGGAAACTTTCAAGCAAGTGCAGATTAACCTGATTTTGCTTGAAGCTATCAGGCAGATTCCGTCTTATGCCCGCTTCTTAAAGGACCTGTGCACGAAAAAGCGGTAATCTAGAAAACAGGTTCAATCAAAAGTTGTCCTGCCTGATTCTGTTAGCTCAATTGTTCAACATGGCACACCCTCGAAACTTAAGGACCCAGGAGCCCCATACATCTCAGTAGTTATTCGTGACTTACAAATTAATGAGGCTCTACTTGATTTGGGTGCGGGGGTGAACATCCTTGCCTAACCATGCAGGTCGCACCATCCCACAGGTAGTTGCCATGCTCGATTAATGCTTTTATGTAGCTATATGTATTGCGGAAATGATTCTAACATTTGTACAACCATTATACCTGAGGGTAGTGGTTTGCTTGTAAGGAGAAGTTTGTATAAGTTTGCTCCCATGCTGCACGAGTGAAGTGGCTGCGTTGATATTGTCCCTCCTGCTTTCTCCTAAATAGTGCAACTAGGAGAACCCACTTGTTATGACCCCGGCATCAAACATCTTTTAAGACGTCTGGGAGTTGGTCCAGACGTCTGGTCAGACATCTGGAAATTAATTTTTGCGGCGTACGAATTCGCGTCTGCGCGCATGCACGCACAAATTGACCCATCGCCCTCTTTTCTTCTCTCTATTCCCTCCCCGTCCTGCAGGCGCATCTTTTCATCTCCTTTTTCTCCCCACGGCGCCTTCAAATACCTCCCCCCTCTCCTCTCCCTCACCATCACTCCACCGTCTCCTCCTTCTTCTTCCTGTTAGCGTGAGAGTGAGAGGGCGAGGGTAGCAGCTACTGCCGGGTGTGCGCGGGGAGGAGGAGGTGCAGCGAGAGGGAGAAGAGGTAGAGCGCGAGTGTACGAGCTCGATGGAGCAGCCAGGGCTGGCCGGCGGGTGCACAGCGGGAGCGTAGCGCTGGGGAGGTGCTGATGTAGCTTAGGCAACAGGCGAGTGCGACACGGCATGGCCGTGCAAAGCAGGCGGAGGGTGAGGAGGTCCTGATCCTGGGAAAATTTCCCAGAGTCAGACGTCTGGACCTACATCCAGACAGCGCGGGGGACATCTGGAGTGAGATCCAGACGTCTAAAAGGTACAATATTTCTTTTCCTTCTCCTTTCGCGTGTACGGCCATGCAGGCCGTTCCGCCGAAGGATCTGCTTCCTTGCCGTGCTGAGATCGATTGTGTACGCATGTAGGGTTTGTTTAGGAAGGCACAAGGGCACGCCCTCCCACACAAATCGGATGTCTGGGCACAGCACCAGATGGCGGATAGTGTCTCTAGACGTCCGGAGTGATAGTTGGACGTCTGGAACTAGGTCCAGACAATTCAGCAGGATCCCTGGACATCTAAGGAGTAGCGTAGAGTGAGGTATGACCTGGACCACTTTTCAGGACGTCTGAAAGGTGTTCCAGACGTCTAATTTCAGTCAGAATTGACATTTTTGACCTGTTTAGGGTCTGTTCGAGGTCTGATATCCGCGTTTAAGATTTCGTTCTTCTTAGAATTAGTTCCTCTACTTGTTTAAAATACTTGTATCCTGTTCTAAGTGGTTTCTTGTGATTGATCCTTGTGTTAGGACCTCATTTTGTTATAGCTTTGGGGGTTGCGGAGGCACGTGGACTTGCCAATCAAGCCCCCATTACTCCCGATTTTGCGGGTAGAGTGGCTCCCTTTAATTGTTTATCAACAATTATGCACTTGTGAGATAATTAGTAGATTCTAAGGTATGGCATGAACCCTAGGATTGGAAAACAAGATTGAATGATAGATCCTAGGGTATGGCATGAATCATAGGACTGGAAAACTAGATTGAATGATAGATCCTAAGGTATGGCATGAATCCTAGGACTGGAAAACTAGATTGAATGATAGATCCTAGGGTATGCCATGAATCCTAGGAACAGAAACACCGAAACGAATGTCGTAAATATATGGATTGCAGTCTTGGAAAAGTAGAAAGAAAAATGATAAGTGCCTGTAATTGGATAACAGTTGCTTGTTTATGAATGGATATTAACTGTTGAGAACATGGGCTATATGAATATAAAGCTGAAATGATAAAACCTAAATTGGCTTAGTTAAAGAAATATGAGCATGAACCCTACGGGGAATTAGGAGTAGAGCTCCTGAGAGGTGAATGGAATGGAATTGGGGAAGCGAGCTGGCCCTTGAGTACGAAGTACCAAGGAGAGCGACTGTCCGCCTGTTTAGTGCAGAGCGGAGCTAGCTTCCTCAGGGACCCGGGGTTAGGTCTAGCCACTTTGTACTGACTTTGGCCCTCGCGTACACTGTACCGGGGAGAGCTACTAGTGTAGGGAGAGCACTAGCCACCCCACGGGCCCCGGGGTTCTACTAGCCTTCCTACACCGACTTGTTAGGCCCACTGGGCAAACCAAGGTAGTCAGGCGAGGGTGCGCGGACTGTGGAGGGGCAAGACCCCTGTTTGGTTACTGTGGAGGGGCCGGACCCCTATTACTGAGAGGGCTCTGCCCTATACTGGTTTCGTGTTGTGCTTTGGGCGCACCCGTTAACGGAAACGGCTGACCACGTGCTAGTGCGAGGTAGCTACCCGTGCATTTATAATGCGTGCCTTTGTTACCGTTATGTCTGTCAGCAACCTTGGTGTGGTTGACTGAGGGTAGGACCACCACAGGAGACTCTCCCGACCAGGAGAGCACCACGTGCTACTTCTACTTTTCGGAAAAGACTGCAATCAAGATCGTTCCCACGAGGAACATTCGAGATCAAGAGAAAGATCTGAGAAATAATTCAAGAAAGAGTAAATAGAGAAATAAAGAAAGAAATTAAAAATAACAGCTACTTGTTCACCTTACTGTTTTTCCTAGCTAGTTGGTTGCCACTCTACTCAGCATTTCACTGACGTGTCACCTTTGTCACCTTTTCAGGACCAGGTGTTGAGCAGCCAGAGCCTGCGGTTGCAGAGGGTGCTAGGCGTAGTAAAGCCCAGTAGTTTTACTTGTGTTGTACCTACTGTACCATTTCTTCTGTTGTAGTGGGTATTTTCTGTTACCACTGTATTCTTTTATTGTAAGCATCATGTTTATGTACCTATTTAATTCTCTACTATTGTGGTGATGTGTATTGTAGTAGTTCTTTTCTTTACTGCTGTACTTTTGTTACTGCTAGTTATATGCATGGTGAATGTGGTTTATTTTACTGCTCTTTTGGTTACTTTCTCGTTGGATGACTAGGTTTTAGGATCAGTCGAGTCAGTCCGATTCCCGTGTCTCGTAGGGATTCGGGAATCAGGTTGTAACAAGATGGTATCAGAGCAAGGTCGTCTCGAGAAGTGAACCAACTGGCTGGAAAATAACCAATTCACGTGTCTGTAACTAGAGTAGCCACCACAACATTTCTTTTGACATATGTTCTTAGACTTCTCCGTTAGATATCAATTCGTATTGACATTTTTCCATTCTGTATTCGCGTCTCCTTGCAGGAGATGCCTCGACACGGGACTAGCGAGGCTGGCCGCGGGTGCGGTCGAGGACGAGGTCGGAGGGGCGGGCGCGTTGAGGTCGACGCCTCAGTGGACCAGCCACTGCTCCCAGGCATTCAGGCCCAAGACCTCGCCCAGCTGATACGGGATATCGTGCGAGAGGAGCTCCACCCGCCGCCACGAGCGCCTCTCCCTGGGGCTGCGGAGGGGGAGTCCTCTGTGGGACCACGTGACGGACATGGCACTGGATGCGGGGGAGGGGATGGGCCTCTACCACCCCCACCTTCCTCCAGCACTTCCGAGCATGAGGCTTCTTTACCGGGAGGCGCACCGGCATCTCCCCTTCAGCGCCACTTTGAGCTTTTCGGACAGTTCTGAAAGATGAAGCCCCCCTCTTTCAAGGGGGATAAGGACCCGACCGAGGCGGAGGACTGGCTCAAGCAGATCGAGAAGGTTTTTGACACCCTTCACCCCCCTGTGGAGTGCCGCGTGGCCTTTGCCACGTGCCAGCTGGAGAGTGCGGCACACAGGTTGTGGAGGGCTGTCATGGGATAGGAGAGGGACGAGCCGACCTGGGACTGGTTCGTCACCCTCTTCTGCGAGTAGTACTTTCCCCAGACATGGCAGGACTAGAGGAGGCGGGAGTTCCATACTCTCCGCCAGGGGACGATGACCGTGAGCGCGTATCGCACGCGTTTCCTAGAGCTGTCTCGCTTCGCAGCGACAGCAGTGGAGGAGCGCCTTTGGAGGCTCACCGAGGGCTCCGACTGGCGATTCGGGGGTACGTCAAACCCCTGAAGCGGCATACGTTCTCGAGGGTGGTGGAGGCAGCTATGACATATGAAGAAACCAACCCGTCCGCACGAGACACTGACAGCGGGCGGAAGAGGCCCTATCAGCCAGACTTCTCACAGGGCCGACGAGAAAGGAGACACGTGGCACCTGTAGGAGAGCCGTCACGCTTTGCAAGGCCATCAGTGGCCTTTGGGGGCCCCCGACAGGGGCCAGCTGCTAGCACCGGACCCCCGCCCAGCCGACAGTAGGGACCCACTGAGGGCGGGAATCGAGTCCCCCTTTGCTACCAGTGTGGCCAGCCGGGCCACATCAGGAGGGACTGCCCGTCTAGGGCAGGAGGTTAGCAGATGCTTCCCGCGCTGAGCACTGGAGGACGAGTAGGAGGCCGCGGTTTCCAGGTGTGAGGAGGAGGACAGCAGTCACGGGGAGGGTACCGGCCAGCAGCTACCCGTCCGTCGCAGAGCGTGGCTGCTTCGTCCACACCTAGGGCTGAGGGGGGGTATCAACACCCTGACACACAGGGATGCCAGAGCTTCGGGATCAGTGGTAGCAGGTATGGTTTCAGTTTCCGGCAGACTTGTTTACACACCTTTCGATTCCGATGCTATGCACTCATTTGTCGTGGCCAGTTTCGTGGTAGTTTGGGGCTGGCCTGTATGTTGTTAGAGAATCCGTTTCTGATCAGAGGCCGAGTGGTCAGCTGTTTGTAGCTGAGGAGGAGTACACAAGTTGCGAGGTCAGTGTTGTGGGACACAGCATTCCCGCTGACCTGATTTTGATACAGATGGAGGACTTTGGCATAATTCTGGGGATGGACTGGCTGTCAGCTTACCACGCCTTGGTGGACTGCTTTGAGAGGAAGATCGTCTTCTCCATACCGGAGTTGCCTTCTTTCGAGTTCCACAGGCAGCCAGTGGATGGAGGCTTCAGGTGCATTTCCGCACTTCGGGCGACGAGACTTTTGATCCAGGGGTGTAAGGGCTTCCTAGCTTGTGTGGTGGCGGAGCCCAACCCTGTGGTAGACTTCCAGAGTATCCCAGTGGTCAGAGAGTACCCCGATGTGTTCCCAGATGAGCTGCCAGGACTACCGCCTGAGCGTGAGATCGAGTTTGAGATCTCACTGGTACCGGGGACCAGCCCCATCTCCACAGCACTGTACAGGATGGCACCACTTGAGCTGCGAGAGCTCAAGTCTCAGTTGCAGAATCTTTTGGAGAAGGGCTTTGTGAGGTCCAGTGCATCTCCCTAGGGAGCACCGGTACTATTTGTAAGGAAGAAGGATGGTACCCTACTCCTTTGTGTGGACTACCGACAGCTGAATAGGGTCACCATCAAGAACAGGTATCCGCTGCCGAGGATTGATGACTTGTTTGACCAGTTGCGAGGTGCCACGGTATTCTCCAAGATCGACTTGAGGTCTGGATACCACAAGTTGAGGATCAAGGAGGCAGACGTCTCCAAGACAGCTTTCCGCACCCGATACGGACACTACGAGTTTCTGGTCATGCCGTTTGGGCTGACCAATGCCCCCGCTGCCTTCATGGATTTGATGAACCAAGTGTTTAGACTGTACTTGGACCAGTTCATGGTGGTATTCATTAATGATGTGCTCATCTATTCTCGGGATCAGACATAACATGGACAGCACTTGTGGATGGTTTTGGACACACTGAGACGACGTAGGTTGTACTCCAAATATAGCAAGTGTGAGTTCTGGTTGAGGGAGGTGACCTTCTTAGGTCATGTGATCTTCGAGGATGGCTTGGCTGTGGACCCAGCCAAGGTCGAGGCAGTGCTCAGGTGGGAGAGACCGCGTACGGTCACTGAAATTCACAGTTTCTTGGGACTGGTAGGCTACTACAAGCGGTTTATCAGGGGCTTCTCACAGATTGTACGTCCTATGACACAACTGACCCGGAAGGACTTGCCCTTTACTTGGATAGACGCCTGTGAGGTGTGTTTTTAGGAGCTAAAGGAGAGGCTGACTTCGGCTCCCGTGCTCACCATCCCTGACAGTAGTGGCGGGTTCGTTGTGTACACGGATGCCTCCTTGCAGGGGTTAAGGGGTGTGCAAATGCAGAGGGGTCACGTTGTCGCTTACGCTTCGCAGCAACTGAAGCCCCATGAGCACAGCTACCCTACCCACGACCTGGAGCTGGCAGCTATCGTCTTCGCGCTGAAGACTTGGAGGCACTACTTATACGGTGAAACCATTGAGATTTTTACAGATCACAAGAGCCTCAGATACCTGTTTGATCAGAAGGAGCTCAACATGAGACAGAGACGTTGGATGGAGCTCCTGAAGGACTATGACTGTAGCATTTCCTACCACCCGGGAAAGGCCAACATGGTGGCTGACGCCTTGAGGCGGAAGGCGCCTGCACACTTGGCCAATTTACAGGCGCAGAGTTGGAGCCTCTTGGAGGAGATGGGCAGTTGGTGACCCCTAGAGTTACTGGGGCACTGTGGGGCAGTGACTGTGATACGACAGATGAGGCCTGAGCTGATAGATCGTATCATCACAGGACAGATGGCCGACCCGTACTTACAATCCTTGCATGATCGAGTACTGTCAGGAGACCCTGGGGACTTCTCTTTTACAGACCAGGTGCTACACATGAGGGGACGCTTGTGTGTTCCCAGAGACGAGGAGCTGTTGAGAGAGCTCGTGACTGAGGCGCACGGTTCCAAATTCACCATACATCCCGGAAACACAAAGATGTACCATGATTTGAGACGTGACTTTTGGTGGAGGGGAATGAAGCGGGATATGGGTGAATTCGTGCAGCAGTGTTTAGTGTGCCAGCAGGTGAAGGCTGAGCATCAGAGGCCTACAGGGCCGTTGCAGCCACTTCCAGTGCCAGAGTGGAAGTGGGAGAGCATCACCATGGACTTGGTGGTGGGCTTCCCCGTTACCCAGTGAGGACACAACACAGTCTGGGTGATCGTTGACAGATTGACAAAGACGGCACGTTTCTTGCTAATCCGAGTCACCTTGGGACCAGCACAGTTGGCAGAAAGGTATATCCACGACGTGGTACATCTACACGGAGTTCCACAGGAGATCGTATCTGACGGGGATACCCGTTTTACATCCCAGTTTTAGGCTGAGTTTCAGCAGGGGACACGGTTGAGGTTCAATACAGCATACCACCCTCAGACGGACGAACAGTCTGAGTGCACGATACAGACACTTGAGGACCTTTTGCGTGCTTGTGTACTGGACTGGAGGGGCTCTTGGGAGGAGCACTTGCCTCTGGCGGAGTTTGCATATAATAACAGTTATCACTCGAGCATCGGCATGGCTCCCTACGAGGCTCTATACGGACAGAGGTGTACGGCACCCTGGAGTTGGGTTAAGGTGGGGACCAAGTGGGAGGTTGGCCCTAGGGTGATCTGACAGAGTCAGGTGATAGTCGAGCAGATTCACAGGCGACTCCGCACTGTCAAGAGCAGGCAGAAGAGCTATGCAAATTGAAAATGCAGAGAGGTACAGTTTGAGGTTGGGGATCACGTCTTCCTTCGCGTTTCGCCCATGAAGGGCCTGCAGCAGTTTGGGGTGAGAGGGAAGCTTACGTCGAGGTTCGTGGGACCCTTTGAGGTCCTGGAGCGGGTTGGACCCATTGCTTACAGGCTTGCCCTTCCTCCCCAGCTTTCTGGTGTGCACGACGTGCTCCACCTATCCAACCTCAAGAAGTACGTCGCCGATCCCAGTCATGTCCTGAGTCACGAGAGCATCAAGGTGGGTGATGACTTGACCAACCTTGAGCGGCCAGTGCATATTCTAGACAGAGCCGTCCGCAGTCTGAGACGGAAGCAAGTACCCCTAGTGAAGGTTTTATGGAGGAGCCAGCGGTACGAGGAGGCTACCTGGGAGCCTGAGGCGGCGATACAGGAGCAGTACCCAAAGCTTTTTGAGGGTATGTCTTTTCAGACCGGCTTCGGTCCTCTTTGAGTTTGTTATGCATATAACATTCTTTTCCGCACCCTAGTTAGCGCAACTTTCGGGGATGAAACTTCCTCTGAGTTTGTTATGTTGTTAAGACCCTGGCATCAAACGTCTTTTAAGACGTCTGGGAGTTGGTCCAGACGTCTGGAAATTAATTTTTGCGGAGTACGAATTCGCGTCTGCGTGCATGCGTGCGTAGACTGACTAGCCACCCTCTTTTCTTCGCTCTCATCCCTCCCTGTCCTGCAGGTGCATCTTTTCTCCCTCTCTCTCTCCCCACAGCGCCTTCAAATACCTCCCCCCTCTCTTCTCCCTCACCATCACTCCATCGTCTCCTCCTTCTTCTTCATGTTAGTGTGAGAGTGAGAGGGCGAGGGCAGCAGCCGCTGCCGGGTGTGCGCGGGGAGGAGGAGGTGCAGCGAGAGGGAGAAGAGGTAGAGCGCGAGTGTGTGAGCTCACCGAAGCAGCCAGGGTCGGTCGGCGGGCATGCAGGGGGAGCGTGGCACTAGGGAGGTGCTGCTGCAGCTCAGGCAGTAGACGAGCACGGCGCGGCACGGCCGTGCGCAGCAGGCGGAGGGTGAGGAGGTCCTGATTCTGGGAAAATTTCCCAGAATCAGACGTCTGGACCTACGTCCAGACGGCGCGGGGGACGTCTGGAGTAAGATCCAGACGTCTAAAAGGTACAATATTTCTTTTCCTTCTCCTTTTGCGTGTACGGCCATGCAGGCTGTTCCGTCGAAGGATCTGCTTCTCTGCCATGCTGAGATCGATTGTGTACGTGTGCAGGGTTTGCTCGAGAAGGCACAAGGCCACTCCCTCCCACACAGATCGGACGTCTGGGCACAGCACCAGACGATGGATAGGGTCTTCAGACGTCCGGAGTGATAGTCGGACATCTGGAACTAGGTCCAGACGATTCAATAGGATCCATGGACGTCTGAGGAGCAGCGTAGAGTGAGGTATGACCTGGACCACTTTTTAAGACGTCTGGAAGGTATTCCAAAAGTCTGATTTGAGTCAGAATTGTCATTTTTGACCCGTTTAGGGTCCGTTCGAGATTCGATTTCCACGTTTAAGATTTTGTTCTTCTCAAAATTAGTTCCTCTACTTGTTTAAAATACTTGTATCCTGTTCTAAGTGGTTCCTTATGATTGTTCCTTGTGTTAGGACATCGTTCTGTTGCGACTTTGGGGGTTGCGGAGCCACGTGGACCTACCGATCATGCCCCCATTATCTCAATTTTGCAGGTAGAGTGGCTCCCTTTAATTGTTTATCAACAATTATGCACTTGTAAGATAATTAATAGATTCTAAGGTGTGGCATGAACCCTTGGATTGGAAAACTAGATTGAATGATAGATCCTACGGTATGGCATGAATCCTAGGACTAGAAAACTAGATTGAATAATAGATCTTAGGGTATGGCATGAATCCTAGGACTGGAAAACTAAATTGAATGATAGATCCTAGGGTGTGGCATGAATCCTAGGAACAGAAACACCGAAACAAATGTCGTAAATATATGGATTGCAGTCTTGGAAAAGTAGAAAGAAAAATGATAAGTGCCTGTAATTGGATAACAGTAGCTTGTTTATGAATGGATATTAACTGTTGAGAACATGCGCTATATGAATATAAAGCAGAAATGGTAAAACCTAAATTGGCTTAGTTAAAGAAATATGAGCATGAACCCTACGGGGAATTAGGAGTAGAGCTCCTGAGAGGTGAATGGAATGGAATTGGGGAAGTGAGCTGGCCCTTGAGTACGGAGTACCAAGGAGAGTGACTGTCCCCCTATTTAGTGCAGAGCGGAGCTAGCCTCCCCAGGGACCCGGGGTTAGGTCTAGCCACATTGTACCGACTTTGGCTCTCGCGTACACAGTACCGGGGAGAGCTACTAGTGTAGGGAGAGCACTAGCCACCCCACGGGCCCTGGGGTTCTGCTAGCCTTCCTACACCGACTTGTTAGGCCCATTGGGCAAACCAAGGTAGTCAGGCGAGGGTGCGCGGACTGCGGAGGGGCAAGACCCCTGTTTGGTTACTGTGGAGGGGCTGGACCCCTGTTATTGAGAGGGCTCTGCCCTATACTGGTTCCGTGCTATGCTTTGGGCGCACCCGTTAACAGAAACGGCTGACCACGTGCCAGTGCGGGGTAGCTACCCATGCATTTATAACGCTTGCCGTAGTCACCGTTACATCTGTCAGCGACCTTGGGGTGGTTGACTGAGGGTAGGACCACCACAGGGGCTCTCCCGGCCAGGAGAGCACCATGTGCTACTTCTACTTTTCGGAAAAGACTGCAATGAAGATCGTTCCCACGAGGAACATTCGAGATTAAGAGAAAGTTCTGAGAAATAATTCAAGAAAGAGTAAATAATGAAATAAAGAAAGAAATTAAAAATAACAGCTACTTGTCCACCTTACTATTTTTCTTAACTAGTTGGTTGCCACTCTACTCAGCTTTTCGCTGACGTGTCACCTTTGTCACCTTTTCAGGACCAGGTGTTGAGCAGCCACAGCCTACGGCTACAGAGGGTGTTGGGCCTAGTAGAACCAGTAGTTTTACCTGTGTTATACCTACTATACCGTTTCTTCTGTTGTAGTCAGTATTTTCTGTTACCACTGTACTCTTTTATTGTAAGCATCATGTTTATGTACCTGTTTAATTCTCTACTATTGTGGTGGTGTGTACTGTAGTAGTTCTTTTCTTTACTGTTGTACTTTTGTTACTGCTAGTTATATGCATGGTGAATGTGGTTTATTTTACTGCTCTTTTGGTTACTTTCTCATTGGACGACTGGGTCTTAGGATCAGTCGAGTCGGTCCGATTCTGGTGTCCCGTAGGGATTCGGGAATCAGGTCATAACACCACTCCTCCTTGAAAGAGAATACATAATCCATGCTACATAATCATAAATGCATTTAAAAGTTGGATGTCATATTTGCAAAGTAAATCATGAAGGTCTACGGATTTCAAACGGAATTTAAACTGAAAAATACAAAAAGAATTCTTCTTTGCGGATATCACCTTCTCTCTCTCTTCCCCTATGATCCATTAAACACAAAAACACCGTAACAACTTCAAAAAGTAGACAATTCTTAAGCATACCGTGTATATTGTATTTATACTTGTATATACTATTTCATTTTAAGGTACTTGTAATAATAACTTCTATAACTTAAATGTACATAAATAACTTATATATTTATCTATATAAGTCAATTAAGTATTTATGATGTGTTAACTGTACATAGTGTAAAACCATAATTATCTATTTATTTATTTATTTTATATGTATATATCTATGTAAATTCAAAATAGTTATGTATACACATATAACCATATTTTTAACTGTACATATAGATTAATGTAATTAAACTATAATGTAATATAGCTATATATTTATCCATATAAGTATTTATTGTATATATTTAAGTTATTAAGTTAAATAGGTAAGTTATTAAGTTAAAATAAATTAAATTAATAAATTAAGTTATTATTAAACTTATATTGTATACTTGTATTTTAATAATTTACAAATTTTCATAATGGTTATAATGTCATTAAACTGGACAGTAGTAATTATACTGTATATCAGTATATATATACATAAAATGTGTACATAAATGTATGTAAATTAAAATAAATGTTTAAAAATAAATGAAAAATGTGTAATAAATACTTTATTATGTAAATTAACTAATTTATAGATCACTTGAGTAATTACATTATTCATTTATACATTAATTAAGGAATAAAATTCTAATTAAACATGCATAATTCAATAAGTTTAAGCAAATTTTAAATATAATTAAATAAGTAATTATTCTAAAATAAATATATAATTATGTAGCCCTATATAAGGGCTTTCTAATGGTATAATTTATTTGGGGGAAGAACCTCATTTAAGCACGCAAATTAAGGCATGAAGTAAGCCTCAGAGAACGTATTTGAACATAGATTCCACGTTGATTCCAACGGTGGAAAGTGCCACATCGGTGGCTGTGTACTCCTTCCAGTCGCATATAGGGTTTAGTGTTGCCAGTAGGTTACGCTGAAAAGAGAAAAGAACATACAGGTACCCTTCTAGAGCATTGATTCATGCACATGAGTGCACATGCCTACGGATGTGTGCGTGTGCATGTGTGGGCGCATAGGCATGTGGATGTGTGAATATGCCTAAAAGTGGACAAAACGTACCTAATAATCAAATAGGGCCCAGTTTAATGGTGGTCTGATCCAACCCACTAGGGCTGTCAATCCTGCGAAAATCCAAGCCCGCCAACCAATAATTTTGGTCTAAGTTTAGGTTTACCTATACTTAAGTTAAAATAAAAGAGTCTCAAGTGCTGAGAGTTGTTTGTGCATGCGTTAGTTGAGTTCTGTGTTGCATGTGTGTATAAGTATAGTACATATTTTTGCCTTAATTTCTAAATATGTTTTTAAGGCTTTAGTAGTAATTAGATCTTTCACTGTTACGACCCGGTTCCCAAATCCCTATAGGACCCGAGACCGGCTCGCCTCAACTAATCCCAAGACCCAGTCGTCCAACAAGAAATAACCAAAAAGCAGGAAAGTAAACCACATTCACACATGCAATATAACTAAGCAATAAAAGCTTATAAAGTAGTAAAGGAAAGTAAAACTGTTGTTCCATTACATACCACCACAATAATAGACACAACAGAAGTGAAAGTAACAGTAACAACAATAGTAGCTAAGAAAAGTCTGAAACTCACTACAACAGTAAGGGGAAACAACAAGAAAGTGCTAAAACTAAGGCTGGGCTCGACTGGGCCCAGCACCCTCTGCAGCCGGAAGCTTAGGCTGCTTAACTCCTAGTCCTAAACAGTGTCATGAAAAAGACAAAGTCAGTGAATGCTAAATAGAGTGGTATCTATGCTATCTAAAGTAGTAAAAGCAACAGGTTTAATTCTCTTTTCTAGTTATTTTATTTTATATGTATTTCCTTTTCACCCATTTTCCTCAAACTTTCAGATATTCTTGATCTTGCATGTTCCTCGTGGGAACGATCTTGATTGTAGTCTTTTCTGAAGAGTAGAAGGTACACGTGGTGCTCTCCTAACTAGGAGAGTCCCCCGTGGTAGTCCTACACCCAGTCAACCACCCCGAGGTCACTGTCAAGACGTAGCGGTGACTACGGCATGCATGATAAGCGCATGGGTAGCTACCCCGCACTGACACGCGATTAGTCATTTCCGCTAGCGAGTACGCCCAAAGTACAACACGGAACAGTATAGGGCCTAGCCTTCTCAGAAACAAGGGTCTCGCCCCTCAGAACCAAACAGGGGTCTCGCCCCTCCACAGTCCACCCACTCTCGTCTGACTATCCCGATTTTCCAAGAGGGCCTAACAAGCCGGTGTAGGGTGGCTAGTTGAACCCCAGGCCCCGTGGGGTGGCTAGCTCCCTCCCTACACTAGTAGCTCACCCCGGTACCATGTACACGAGGACCAACAAAAGTCGATGTAGAGTGGTCAATCCTAACCCCAGGTCTCAACCCAAGGACAGCTAGCTCCGCTCTACACAAAAAGGGGACAGTTGCTCTCCTTCGTACCACGTACTCAAGGGCCAGCACAATTCCCGTATACATTCCAGATTTTCCTTCTAACCATAGGAGCTCTACTCTTAATTCCCCATAGGGTTCATGCTCATGTTCACCACATTATTTCAATCCAAATTCCACCATTCACAATTCAATTCTTATTTATATATAGGCAGCTCGTGTTTCCATAATTCAATACATGCACCTGATGATTTCACAGATAATTGTTCATTTATCTCAGGCAACTCATATTCTAACAGGCAGCTTACAACTATATTACAGGCAATTGTTAGCAGTTTAACTTAATCATGTATACAAATACAATCATGCAGTACAACTGGTTCATTCATTTCTCTGTCCTAGGGTTCATGCCACATCCTAGGGTTCCATTTGGCTAATTCCACGAGCACATTCTTATTTAATATGATTAACAGAAATAGACCACTCTACTAGACAATTCGAGAATACTGGGGGCTCGAAGTGCAGACCCAGGAGTCTCTGCGAGCCCCAAACACGTAGCAGGCCGAAATCCTATACCAGGAAATACATCACAAAGGAGGATTTAGAACAGTGTATAAAGGTTTCTAGTACGTAGAGAAACTCACAGGGAAACTACAGATACTTCGTTTGCGTAAAACGGATCCTGATCGGACCCTAAACTGGTCAACAACGTGTCTACTTACCAAAATCAAACGTCTGGGAACAAGTCCAGACGTCTTAAAAGATACAGAACCCCACCTCAAGACCCTGCGGTGTCCTCAGACGTCCAGGACTCCTTTGCGATCGTCTAAAGGCAGTTCTAGACTTCGAACCACTACTCCGATCATCTGGAAGCACCTCCGATTGTCTAGTGAGCTGATCAGATGTCCAAAAGTGCGTAGGAGGGCATTTCGCGGTCCTTCCCAAGGCTGCTTCTACATACTACTGTTGTAGCCACCCAAATCAGGTGCAACAAATCTTCTGCGATGCAGCCTGCATGGCTGTAACCGTGAAAAAAATGTACCTTTGCGATAAAGGAGCTTTCAAATGTCTGGTCTTGACTCTAAACGTCTAGATGCTCCACCAGCCGTCTGGACTCAGCTCCAGACATCTGATATTGGAAAATTTCCAGTATCAGAACTCGCTACCAGCACTCTCCACCGCGCACCTCCTCCCGCCGCCACAGCCCTAGTCACTGCAGGTGGTCGAGGATGCCTTCCCAGAATCTCTCCTCCCATAAGCACCCACGATGGCTGTGGGAGCTCCGTCGAGCTTCCACCGAAGCTCCCAACCTCAGCCTCCTCCTCCTCCTCCCGCACTCTCCTTCTTCACGCCCTCCCGCTCTCCCTCACTCACCTCCTCTGAAGGTGAAGGTGGGGTGTGGTGGTGGTGTGTGGAGTGGAGAGGAGAGGAGGGGAGGGTAGCTTTTATAGAGGCTGGGGGTTTAGGGTTCGGCAAGGAGAGGAGGAGAAAGGAGAGAGAGAAAAGGTCCTGCACGCTGCACGCACGCAGGGCATAGTACGGGTACAGAAATTTCATTTTTAGACATCTGACTGAGCCTCCAGACATCTTAAAAGGCTAAAAGTGGGATGGGTCATTACAGTCACTGTAGATTGTATTATACATTAGTATAGATATCATATATGTTAGTATACAGTATGTTTAGTACTATTTTTGTGCTTATGCTTAAGCATTGCTTAGTATAGTTGGAAATTACTAACATGGAGTAGTTGAGATTATTTTTGATGCATGTTTATTTGTAAATATGTTGTATATCAGCCAACTCATTTCAAAACCTTGACATCTTAGTTTGTTGATTAAAGCAAACGATAAAAATGCATTTCTCTTCAAAAGCACTGAAAAGCAATGTAAGTAACTGTTGTCTATGATAATTTGTTACATAGATGGGAATAGCATCGATTGTTCCTTTTAGCATTGGAGCATAATAAAAGGACCATGATATTAGCTATTACGTTCTTAGCACGAACCCAACCATGAATGCATAATTAGCTACTACGAATTGCAAGTACACAACGATGGTAAGAAAGTCAAAACAAAAAGTACAACATCTACCACCTATCTACGAAGAGCGAGACAAGTTTCTCATCAAGCAGATTTACTTCTCTCAGCCTGTAGATCCATCTAGTTGACATTCATTGCCACCACATTAAATTGCAAGAAATAATGAGCTTACAAACACCCATGTCTCTTGTCAACTTGTTCAAATGTTCTCGGTAAACGGATATGCTAAAAGATAATCCAACATGCATTTAAATTTTAACGTATCAAGCATCAGACCTGGCTCCATTGATGTTCTCCCCTGAGTGGGACGATCGTACAAGCATCATTGTCCCATGCCCGATCACCTTGTTTTAGTAGGTCATCTATCACCATGTATGTCTGGCAAAAGTGCATCCAACATTGGTGCAACACATTGACTGTTGCATACAAGCCTGTAGCCTCATCGAACTCTGCTTCAGTGACAACCAAAGCCTCTTGAGTGAAAAGATCACACCTATACCCTCCCTGTCGCTTCATCCTTAGTAGTGCATCAAGGAGGAACCATTGTTCGTTCTCTGACAACAAATGCGCCATTCGGAATTGTCTACGTAGAATTGTTTGCAGTTTACATGAAACATTTTGAAATTACTTTGTAAACGAGGACATAACATTAAAGTGACAACATGCACAAACAATTAACCATCGAGATATTTATAAAATCGCAAAAGAACCACCAAAGAAAACGCCAGCATTAAAGTTACACACATACATTTGCAATAGATAATCAACTCACAACATAACCATTCCAGGTACTAATAACCAAAGCAAAGATGTTTAGATATTATGCTTATCAACAATAGGATTAGCATTTTGGCCCATACATCCAGGGCATGATGTCATTACTGCAACACCTAATCACCTATTTTCCTTAATAAGCTGGGTATTTTCTTCGTGGATCAATCGAAGCTCATCCTCAACCTCCTTCATCTTGTTATTGAGGCTAAGTAGTTGGTGACACAGCTTTGCCTTGGAATTTTGAAAGTGGTCACTCTATATATAACATCGTGTTGTTATTTCATAAGGAGAACCACAAATGTGTCGAACTTATTAGGTTCAACATCTATACTAGGAAAATATAATGGTATAGATGGTACGACATACCATGTAGTCATTGCCACACATCTACACGAGGCAAGAAACAAGATCATCAGATAAGTCAGTGACATAGAAGAGTGAGGTTTTGTGACCACACTTGCAGTACAGTTCTTCCCCCATACCTTTGTAGATAATTATGGCAAAAGGAAATTAGTAACAAATTATTGCGACCTTCTACTTAGTCATTGTTGTCTCCTTTTTATTCTTCTTTGTATGGAAATGTAGCAAACAAACAAAGCTTACATATATTTACTTACATGGGACTCAATTTCCGCAGAGTACAAAAATGTGACAACATCTTATGTACCAATTTTGTAAAGTTTTTTATACCAATAAAAAACTTAAATCACTCATCCGATGTTTGAATAATAACGTCCACTGCAATTCGTTTGATGCATCAGCAAATAAGCACATTAGTTACAAGTTTGAGAGAAAGTCCACTTGATTTTAATAGAGTACCACTCCGTTCTAATGGCATAGTTGTAGCGCAAACACTAAACTCGCATTTATTTTATAATCTAGTTACCCTACTCAACAAGCCCATGCAGAAGCACTCCCTCTAACTAAGGAAGTGGATGTTTTGCAATTTCAGCAGTTTGATATGTAGATGAGGATGACTTGCTAACTATCACCTACAAATGGGAGATCTCCAAACTCATTTCCCCCAACATGTTATCCTCCATCCTTATTTCTTCCCATGCATTCTGTAGACTTTGTTCCACTGAACCCATCTCAACGATTAAGATAAGTAGCATCCTCTCAAATCTCTCTTTAGTCTGCAGTAGGTTGACTGCCTTGTCATGCATTCCGCAATGCTGTGATGATTAACGATTAAATGGATGAATGGTTGTTAACGATCCTGATATAATTCTATAAGATGAGTAAATAATATTTGAAAGTCTAACCGAGAAAGGATTGTCGCAGTAGTAGATAAGTCGCTCATGGGGAAGACCAGGTTTCCCTGGCAAGTACCACAAATCAGCTAAATGTTGGAATTGGCACCAAGTATTATCCCTTGACATATCTACACCTTAAACCGTGTCATAGTAAATACATTAAACCATGTCGTGTGGATGGTCATTGACTTAACCACAATGTAGCACACTGTAGTACGACCACACAAAAAATAGATTATCCCTCGTTCCCATCAACATTCACACGTAAGGAGGAATTTAGTGACGTTCGTGTATGTTTATGTGTTGAACCTACTTTGTGTGATTTATGCTTATTTTCAATGTTGAAAGTTCATGTTCGTCATCACGTACTCTCCTATTCCATGTGTTTTTATCTTCCGAAAACAAGTTAATGTACATAAGCTAAATTTAAACACGCATGTTGTTTGAAAGCAATATGAGAAAAGATCAACGATATGAAATATATCTGCCAAATTCCTTATGAGGTAATGCGAAAGTAGTCTATTTATTTGTAGTTGACCTAATAGTTATTAATGTTCGTAGCACAAACAAACCTATGTAACGATTAAAGACCAACCTACCCAATGGTTAGCGGCATTTCTGAGTAATAAGTAACATCAACACGTAATGTGATGAATTACATAAACCACAACTACTCACTATGCAAGCTTCAATGTCGTTATAAAGGTAGGGTGATGTAACCAATCGATTGACCATTTAATTTCTCCGACAGCTATGCCTCCTCGTGTAATCCTCCCACATATGCAATGCAATCATATCCCTCATAGTATCACCGCGGTTGATGTCTGCTTGATTGAAAGTTGCCTGTAGTTGTTGATCTCCGAGATCCAGGTCATGCAACTCTTGTGCCATTGCCTGTGCATTGGGGAAGAGGTTGTCTACACCAGACTCCTTAATGAAGTTGTGGATGATGCATGTTGCATGCACCACATCCCTTTGCACATTGATTGACCTATTGAAACGTCGAAAATTGTGGTAAAAGTATAGCGTTGTAGTATAGCAATGAAAATCGCAACAACATTTAAATTTATAAGTGCTCAAAAATAAAATATGAGTCCAAGGTCGTTCGCAAGGAGCAAATATGGAATTCAAACTAGTAATCAAAGTAAAAAGTAATGAGCATAATAACCAATTCACAAAAGAGAAATGAATATCAATCAAAAGTATATTCAATAATAGCAATTGTATCTTAAAAAAAAATGGGATAAAAAGAATAATAAGGCCCTAAAAATGATGAATTGAATCACCAATTAATTTCTACATTTAAGCACATATCCCAAAGTATCAAATCAAATCAATTTCTCAATAGTGTTTTGAACCACTTATTCAAATATCCCCATCATCAAATATGTCAATATGTTTATAGTGTCTCAACCAATATCACAACCAGATGCTGAGCTCTAAGGTTTGACACCTTAAGTTACCAAAGTCTCAGCACAAGCACAAGGGTGCCAAGCACAGAGAATTAGCCTCTCGAAATGCCTAAGTGTCGAGCATGTGTGGGCATGAATTTTGAGGCCAATAGTGTAAAAACCCCCCTCCACCTCCTTAGATTTTCTCCTTTTTCTCTTAACCGAGTAAACAGGTGGAGTAGTGACAGGTAATCGAATCTGGGCATAGGGATCAGGCTCACCTGTAGTGGGTAGTGAGCGAGGAGTGTAAGGGCTAAGGTGAGTGGGACCTCATCCTTATGTCATGTGGTGATAAGGCAGAGAAATAATTCAATTTATACGCCGCTCTAGCTTTGGTGTCCTCTTCTCCATACACTGTAGTTGGGCTTTGAGCTTTGAATTGAAGCTGATGCTAAGGTCAATTCTCCCAATTGGAAGCCTTGAGTGCTTCGCAGCTTCAGTCCACATCGATAGAGAGTGGTGGTGATGGCGATGACAGCTGGATGTTAGTGGTCGGAGATGAAGATGACGATGGTGGCGGCAGGGTGTTTGGTGAAGACTTGAAACATGGAATACGGGCTCTAGGCCCCAATTAGAATAGCTCACAAGCTTCATCGTGTGATGGCAAAGGTGATGGTGGTGTCTACCTATGAATATGCATTTATGGCAGCCAGACAGTGGTGATGGAGGTGGTCGAAACTTGGGTTGTTCGGTGGGGTGGTTTAGTGTGTGTGTGGTGAAATTGATTAAGAGGTTTTGATGAGGGAGGTGAGATGGAGCTACTGGAAGTGGTGGCAAGGTGTTTTGAGGAGTGTAGCAGTGTGGTGAGCTTATCGGACTACGCCGAAGGTGGAGAAGACGAAGGGAAAGTGAGGTGTACGGTGGTTGAATCATAGTTTAAAGGCCTAATTCCTAATCTATGGAGAGAGAGGAGGGAGAAAAACCTCGTCTAAGGGACAAAGGAGGTGGGAATCCATGTTGGTGTGATGGCTGGATGTGGAGGAGATGAAGACCTCCGGTGAGATGGGCAGCGAGGAAGAAAGGGCAAGGAGGCTTTTGCTACGATCGGCGAGAAGCAGAGCAAGTTGAGGGAGAGACTGGGCCACTCAATTTGGCTGTCGAGTGACTGGAGTGAAGGGGTCGATGGAGCTCACCGGAGTTGCGGCGGAGGACGCCGGAGGAAGAAGGGAAGAGCTATTTTTGGCCTAAACCATACTCAACAAGACGCTGGTAACACGGGGACTATTTATAGAGCTCAAATGCGAGCTGTAAATCAAGAATTAGGCTTGATTCGTATGAGGTTTTAGGGAAAAAGATCCCTTGAAATATCGAGCTTTCTTGAGCTCCACGCTTTGAATTAGGGCTCAAGATCATGTTCAAACAAATTCTCATGATCTGAACACCAATCCCTCAAATTTTAGAGGGATTTGGTGCTGATTTGAGATTCTCTCTCAAATCTTGATCTTCTGGGGTTCTTTAGGAAACTTGAGATCAATGGCGGCAGGGACCAATTTGTGAAGGAGACGATAGAAATAGGGGGTATATGTAAGGAAAATTGAAAGTTAGGGGTCTAAGTGTTAGAAATAGAGATCTTAGGGGCTAAATTGCAAACTAGGTCAAGATGGACTCTAATTAGGCCCAAATTTTGGTCTTAACCTAATTTAGACCTAAGGAATGTGATGGTGAACTTGGATTTGAGTTTTGACCACATTTGACTAGGTAAATTGCAGAGAAGCTCAAATTAGGGTAATTCCCGTCTGAAACTCTATTCTAGGTCAAAATGAGTTCAGACGGTCAAACTAAAAATACCAAACCTTTTAGAATATTTTCTTATGAATTTTAGAAGGTTTAGATTGATTTTATTCTAACCATAACCTCTTTGATTTAAGTAGGGTTGATAATTAGGATTTTTAGTCCTATTTTGGTTCTCGAAATGCGTGAAACCCTATTTTTGTCAGTATGGACCCACTTTTTAGACTTGTATGCTCAATTGGCCTTTAATTAATCCCTGAATAATGCCATGGTTAATCTTCATTTGTGATGTGATATTAAAATAACAGAATTAACCCTATTTTATTGTCTTCTCCTCAAACCAGATCATGGTGGAATTATGATCCTCAGGTAATCATTTAGGAGCATTTATCTCTAGATTCCAACTAATTTAAGTTAGTTATGACCAATGATGGCATTACCATCATGACCACTCGCATTCTCCTCAAGCATTTGAATCAGTTCTTCTAAACGGCAAACGTTCTCTCCACAACCCCTCGTAGTTGTGCGTGCCTATGATTAAACAATTTCTTATAACTTTCAACCAACCCTCCACTCTCTTGCCATTCTGATAAGTGGTACGTTGCCATTCGGATCTCATTTTCTCGCATCATCTCTGCTATCCATATATGTCCTCCCATTGGTGTAGTGTGGATTGGCCTACAGAAGGGAGGACCTTCATCATCGGATTGACCATCCTCATATAATAGTCATGAAATTAAGTTTAGATTCAATGCTGTGATAGATGTCTGTAGCTCCCAATTACTTTGTTCTCGACAATAATCCATGGCTAACTGAAGACGTATAGAAAAGAATTGCGAAGGGACGAACCACTTATCTGATTACTTGCTTCTAAATTTGAATGAAAGAGTGATAACTATACCAGCAACATAATATCAATGAGTCATGAGAAAATAGCACAGTACAGCATGGAAATAGATACCTACAATGTTACAAACCTAACATCTACAGAATATAACTACCATACGAGAAACAAAGCATAAAGAAGGACATCATATTCGAAACACCAAATACAAGGAAGCAACACTCTAATAAACCAAAATGTCACTCCCTAAGAAACTCCTCAATCCACTCATCCAACAATTCATCAAGATTCTTCACCACTTCCAAGAATAGGAATCTCGTAGAAGGATCTATGAACAAGCAAGTAGCCATCGCAAACTTCTGAGGAGGGAAATTCTGCTGGGCAGAACGTAGAGTAGCAACAACCTCCTCTATATGGCCTAGAGGATCTATCGGTCAAGAGCGGTTCTGCTCTATAAGCTCATTAGTGGCAATTAGAACCATGCGACCAAGTTATAACATCTTGGTCGACCAACCTCTTTATTGAACTCCTGGAACATGAGGAATGCGCATGTTGCTTGCTAGATGACGGTGTGCATGGAATTTCGTTGTTGCTATCATCATCAATGTCAAGCACATCTTTTCTCTTCTCTTGCCTATATGAAGGGCCAACACCACTTCCTCTACCTAACGACATGGGTAATTTGGTGTGTGCCCCGTCGGCCGTTCAGTATTAAACGTCTACCTGCTACTGACAGCATTATCAGCAACAGCCGTGTCGTCTCCCCTAATATCGTTCATCTCATTGTAGAAAATTAAAAAGATTGCAATGAAGATGTATGAAATTGCTCACCTCTTCTCAAGCACCAACGTAAGGGGGGACAAGTTGCTTCATTTTTGGATCCCAACCCCAACCACTCTTGTTAAGTAGTTGAGTGAACGCAGAATATTGTGTCTTCAATCTCTTCCACTTGTTCTAGAATTTCTCCCGGATCAAAGTCATACCAAACCTTGCATTGAATAGATCAACAACTTGAGTCTATCCCTTTTTGCTAACGGCACCCCGAGATAGTAGCCTTGCTTATTAGCCTTCAAATCCTTCAAGATTTCCAATAAGCCAAACACATATTCATCTCCCCAAAGTGAAATGATGATGTTGATCGTCAATGTGATCATGTAAGTCTCTGCTTTATTGGTAAGATCCCTAACTTTCAAGAAATAGCATCTGCATGTAGTCTTTGCATCCAACTGTAGAATTTTGTTGAGAATTGTATGCATTATATTGAGAGGATGCATACTCCTCTCCATGAGCTCCAAAACCAAATTTGTCATTATTCAGGTCCATCCTACTATGACATTAGGTGGGAAATTAGACCGTGTTGCAATGCTTTGTCAGGCTTATAAGTCAGTCACGTTGTAGTATAGGTGACCAAGCATTGACAACAAATAAAAATTTATTACTTGAAAACCTAAGTATCCAAGGTCGAACACAGGGAGCAAATGGAATTTATTCACTAACCTCAATAATGTAATTGAACACTTAGAGTTACTCAAAACTTAATTCAGAATATAAATGCAAGAATTTAAGAGTCAATTGTAGAAAAAATAGAGAAATTGGATGTCTGATCATGAAATCAGACGTCTTAAAAAGATATTTCTCTTTAAGCTTTTATTTCCTTCTCCTTCTTAAGTCTTCTCTTGTCTACTATCTTTCATCTTCTTCTTCTCTGTCTTGTGCTTTTGCCTTTCTCCTTTTTCTGTCTCTGCTTGTCTTTTTCTTTAGCCATCCTTCTTAGCTTTGGCTTTCTTCCTTCTCTTTGGCACAGTGCCTTTCTCCCTTTTCTCCCTCTGCGAGTCTTCTTCTTTCTTTCTTTCTTCTTCCTTCTTCAGCCTTAGCTCTTCTCTGACTTCCTCTTCTTTTTGGCTTTGCCTCTCCTTCTACCTTGTCTTTCCTTCTTCTCTTCCAACTTCTCGTATTTGTGGATAAGTGTCAGCTTCACCTTGCCTTAGCTTCAACTGCACCTTCCTCTTCCTTCTTCTTTCCTGCACACATTGAAGAGCAAAACCTACCCCTACCCACCCTGCGTCTCTCTCTCTCTATTTCTCTCTTCGGTACACTCTCCCAGAGCCGGGTAATCGGGTCGGGTGCATGCCTGGGTCCAGGCGCATCGGCGTAGGCGT